>CM041040.1:1265642-2531284 GCA_023078785.2 Hyles euphorbiae | reverse complement strand
ACTAGCAACAAATAGTCATTAGCGACTTATACTATACAAATAACCGCTAGAGAGACGTCGCACGTCGCCTACAATTGACAATACACCGAGAGGAGACTGATTGACATTAATTTAGCTGCAGCATCCATCGCGCTGTGGTACTCGGAATGAGCAGCTCGTAATTGGCAGTTGAACTTATTGAGTTCCTTCGGCTTTGCTTAACTCGCTTCATTGTGCCATCGTTGTAAATTGAAAGAAAGTTTGTTGAATGTGCGTATTGTGCTGCTAACAAGGAAAAGTATCATCAGCCTTGCTATTCTATCAATCGTTGAGGTAAGAATGGTATCATATGTATTTATAGTAGTCGGAATGGAAGTGCTTTAGTTAAGCCTCCAGAGTAGTATTGATTCACAGGATCCAGCTCAAGATTTCTTTAAGATTTGTTCGAGATTTCGCCAAGATTTGTTCAAGCAAGTCAAAACTGAATGACACGAAACTAAAAAAAAAAAAAAAAAAAAAAAAAAAAGTTTGGTGTCAAATTGGGGGTTTTCGGGGTCGTCCGATCCATCTGTGCTATCCATTTTCTTCTAACTGTAACCGTTGCCTTTTTAGCTATTTTATTTCACCAGGTCCACTACCCCTAATTAATTAGCTAATGTTTTTAAGGTGATTACCTTAAATATCTCCTCGACTGCGCTCTTAATGACGGTCACTTAATGAATCATCACTCGATGCTAATCACCCTATTCCTCATCAATAACAACACGTTGTTTCAATAGTTCATGTTTTATTCATTCAAAAAATTGATTTAAACATCATATGCAATATCATATCATTTTTAAACGTATCCATATTAAAATTATTTAAAAAATCACTTAATGACTTCCCGTTAAACTTATACAATATGTACAATATACAGTACTCTCCACAGACTGAAGTCCAATCATTTTGTATTCTGCTACTACTACATTTCCATTGTTTTGAATTCCTATTCAAGAACATTCTGTGATAACCAGTAGGAGAACGTCCATAAGAATCAAAATATTCTCCAACACCGCAACTATCTATGTGTATACCTATCCAGTGAGATCCTGGCTTTGTGTCCGGGTCCAAATTGCTTATAACATACATAGGAACTTGAACATTCATTGGTAATTTGTTTGCAGCGTATACATTATACTGTAGACTTGGATGAATTTTTCCTAAACATTGTTGAATTTCATTGGTATTCATTGTTGCATTTAAGTTCCATATGACTGAATACTTCGTAGGATTACAGGTGAGTGAAAAGATCAAGATATGATACATATATTTAAGAGTGAAATAAGGTGCAAATAAAACGGTGAGTATATTGTTACAGTAAGTTTTATTTTGATCATAAACTTAGTACTAAGTAATACAGAATTCATTATTCTAGTCTTAGCTGCTATAGTCAACAGTAACATTACGATTTTTATCTATTTCGATAACGTTATCAAACTCAGCATATACAACACAGTTTATTGTTTGAGTAAGAGTGGATTCAAAACGAACTTCTAATCTTACGCTACCATGCTTTATAAGATTCCAATGACTCGATGAATTGGCTGATAAATCAGGAGTAAGATCAAAAGCTAACAGACAATAACCATTGGAATATTTATCACGAGATATCCCATTACCTTCATTTAGAAAATGTATTCCCGTTCCTGAGAATAAGGTATGATATGTTGTAGTAAACATTTTATTCTCAAACGATGGTTGCAAAGCTTTTGAGGGTATTTGATGACCATCTATGTACAAACAAAATGAATTCATATCATAGTTTTCAAAGTTAAGTGGATTTTTAGTGAGACTACCATTGAACGCTGCATTATTAACAAACCCAACTATACATCTTTTAGGTACTTGTCCTAGAAAAATATTATCAAGCGTTTTTCCTTGAACTCCTGATGGTATTGTTAAAACTTTAACTTCAGCTCGAGTTATATTTTTCTGTTGCTGTGGAATAGTAAGAACACAAATCTAATAATCTATATAAAATTGATAGTTAATGGTTTCTTAATATAAGAATGCGCAAATGTAATTACAAACTAATTAGATAAGATACTTAATGATTTGTTGAAACAAGATTGTGTTAATGTAATAATCTATTAAAACTAGATAGTTAATGATGTGTTGAAACAAGATTGCTAAGTGCTTTACGTTTATATATAAGTCCACAATATTATTGGTATGTTAATTTAACTAGCAGTCGTAGTTCGGCGAAGTATTGTTAACTAAAGTGAATTATAGTGACCAAAGGAAAATGGAGGTAAGGTACTTTTTTTTGTTTTATCAATTTATAAACTTTTCATTACTACTAGATTTACTCTTAGGTTATTATTGGATTTACTCAGAGAGACTCATTGTGTAAATTATGTTGTATTGTTACAGAACTCATTCAGTTCTATGATGGAAGATAATACATATAAAGGATATTATTATAACACACCCCCGGATTCTGAAAATGAATTAGAAATAATTACATCACCACCACCACAGCCCATTAAAAGAAAATCGAATGAAAATCAAACAATTGATGATCTGTTCGAAATATCACCGAAGAATAAAAAGAAAAAGACATCGAGTTCTGTGTCTCGAACTCAAGATGGTGGTACAACGTTTATCACTAGCAATTCAGATGATTCAGCAAATGCAACACATCTTATTAAGATCGAGTTGTATGATTTGCAAAAAATATCAAAAATTCCCGTGAAAGAGCACTGGAAAAATAGTGAAATTAGAATCAAGTTTTATACAACAAACAAAACAAAAAAATATGACAATATTCAAAAATTAATGTATCACCTTACAAAGGATATTACTACAAGTGAAACTTGTAAAAAATATTTCTTTTCCAAATAAGAACTAAGTATATAATTTGCCACCACCACCACCACAAACAATCAAAAGAGAAAAAAAAAGTGAAAAACAAGAAAGTGATGATCAAATTCCCGAAGATTAAGAAGAAAGACATCAAGCTCTGTGTCTCGAACTCATGATGGTGGCACAACATTAATCACACGCAATTCAGACGATGCCAAAACGTACTAAGAAACCATTAGGCAATTACATACTTTGTTAATTATGGATTCATCATTACCTAATTTCTTTACCTGCATATTTCATATAAGTTCTCAAATTTTTTTTGACTTATATTCAGTTGTATGTTGATGTTTGTGGTGTAACTTTAATTCACTTTCCAAATTAAACTACAAAATGGACTTCTCCAATACAGTTGAAAGCGCCTTTTTTAGTTCGGAAGTTGACGAAATTCTCGATGAAAATGAAATGGTTAAGATTTGTGAAGAAGTGGAGATATGTGAATCACTGAAATCATGTTTTGATGATGAATTTACATGTGTGTCGAATGAAAACCACACGAAGTAAGTACCGAGTTTTATATCAAGCTTAATAAAAAAAAAAATGTTTTAACAGTTACAATAATATTTTATTTTGTTATAGTCAACCAAAACAAGGAGGATCACTCAAACGCACAATAGTTCGCGATGATTCAAAACCTTTCATTCATAATGTGAAACGTCCAAGAACTGAAGAAATGGTGTCAACTTCATCTGGTGTGACAGAAGGACCCCACGCAGGTGATCATTTAAACCAAGTAAATTGTGACGCTTGTAAAATTACAGTTAGTAAACGATATTTTACCAACCATTTAAAAAGTAATATCCATAAAAATAACGCTCTGAAATTACACAAAACTTTTGAAAACGTATCGATTATTGAAACCGCTTTTGGACAAAGAATTATAACATATAAAATTTGTAGTAAAGCGAACGAAACTTTTAAACCATTATTTCAAACTCCGGAATCATTTTTGAATTCAATTAAAAATGACATATTATTTTTAGTTGAAGAGTCAATTGAAAAATATAGTATTTTTAAAGTTAATTTCATATTACATGCTGAATTCATTCAACAAAGTAAAGATGATACAGTGAATTCATTTGATTTTCAAACTAGCAATTTTATCATATGTCGTGGGGATGATTTAAATATATTTTTTACGTCTTTATGTGATACTTTGGTAAATAAAATAAGTAGCTTTGAGAAAAAAGATAGTGGATGGAGTCTAAAACACATAAAAAGCATAGATTTGAATGTGAATAAATTTAATCCTCTTCGTGGTACTTCATATATTGATTTACCCAGAGATATTAGTGCAAAAAAAGCCGTTATTAATGTTCAAAACGCAGATTATTTATGTTTCAAATGGGCTTTACTCTCCGCTCTTTATCCAGTTAGTAAAAATGCTGGTCGCGTATCTTCATACACTATGCATTCTGATAAATTGAATTTCAATGGTGTATCATTCCCTGTTAAATTAACTGACATTCCAAAAGTGGAAAAATTAAACAAAATTAGTATAAATGTATTTGGTTTAGAATGGAATAAAAATACTAAAAAGCACAGTATTATTGGGCCTATTTATTTTACTAAAAGCCGTAGGAGTAGTCATATAAACTTGTTGCATTTGAGTAATGGTACAAATAGTCATTATTGCTTTATCAAAAATTTATCTCGTTTAGTTAGCAAGCAACTCTCAAACCAAAATCATGCCGTTCATATTTGTGATGGATGTCTATTGTATTTTCCAACTATTGAAAGATTGTCAAACCACCAACAATATGACTGCTCTCATGTTACTACTGAATTACCAACTAGTGATAAAACATTTAAAAATTGGTTTGGTCAGTCAACATCTAATGATAAGGTAATGTTCGATCATTTTGAACGAAAATTAAAAGTACCTTTTGTTATATATGCAGATTTTGAAGCATTTTTAAGTCCTGTTAATTCATGTTCCAATAATCCATTCAAATCATATACAAATAACGTTCAAAAACACGAACCGTATAGTTTTGGGTATTACATAAAGTGTTCATATAATGACAATTTGTCAAAGTTTGAGTCTTATTGTGGGTCCGAATGTGCACAAGTGTTTATGAATAGAATTTACAATGACTTGAAATCTATTTGTAGCAAAAATAATTTTCAAAGCCCTCCCAAACCATTGACTGTAGAAGATCAACAAATTGTAAGCAATTGTAAATGTTGTCATATTTGTGAGACTGATTTGAAAGAAGGAAAATGTTTAGACTTTGACTGGTACACAGGTAATTTTAGAGGTGTTGCACATGAAATATGTGCAAAAAAGTTTAGAGCACCAAATTTTATACCAGTAATTCTTCATAATTTAAGTCATTATGATTCACATTTTATTGTTCATGCACTCAATTTTGTTGATGGTCAAGTAGATATAATTCCTCAAAACAAAGAAAGGTATATTTCGTTTTCAAAAACTTTGTATGTAAATAATCAAAGAATAAATTTAAGGTTTATAGATTCATTAAAATTTTTACCATGTAGTCTTGATCAATTAGCTAAAAATCTAAAAGATGATCAATTTCATACTCTAAAACACAAATTTCCTATCAATGAAGACTTTATGCGTCTCAGAAAAAAAGGTGTTTTTCCCTATGAGTTTATGACCTCTTTTGATAGTTTAAAAGTAACATCTTTACCCAACCAACAACAATTTTACAACACATTAACAAATTCAAATGTATCTGATGACGATTACAATCATGCAAAGGATGTTTGGAATCACTTTAAATGTTCAAATATGCTTGATTATTCCAATTTATATTTAAAAACCGATGTCTTGCTATTAACAGATATATTTGAAAATTTTAGAGATCTTTGTATTGCTACTTATAATCTTGATCCCGCCCACTATTATACTGCCCCAGGCTTAAGTTGGGATGCTATGTTAAAGTACACCAAAATAAAATTAGAATTATTGACAGATTTTGATAAAATTGCTTTCATAAGGGCTGGTATTCGTGGTGGTGTATCTCAATGTAGTAATCGTTATGCCAAAGCCAATAATGAATATTTAAACAATTATGATGTCAACACAGCTAAATCATATCTTGTTTATTTTGATGCTAATAATTTATACGGATGGGCTATGTCCCAATACCTTCCCGAAGGAGGATTTGAATGGATAGATCCTACAAGTAGTTTTGATGTATCTGATACATCAGAAAATGGTTTTATCTTAGAAGTAGATTTAGAGTATCCTGATGAACTTCATGACATACATTCAGATTTACCTCTTTGTCCAGAAAACATTTGTATCAATAATTGTAAAGATTCAAAATTAATTTCTAATCTTAATAATAAATACAAATATAAAATTCATTACAGAAATTTAAAACAATGTCTCAAACTAGGTATGAAGTTGATAAAGATACATAGGATATTAAAATTTAAACAAAGTCCCTGGCTTCAAAAGTATATCGATTTAAATACAAATATGAGAACAAAAGCGGTATCAGATTTTGAAAAAGATTTCTATAAACTGATGAATAATTCAGTATTTGGTAAAACCATGGAAAATATAGAAAAAAGGGTTAATGTAAAACTGCGAACGCATTGGGAAAATCGAGGTAAATCTCTGGGAGCACAAGATTTGATCGCGAAACCAGAATTTCATAGCCTTTCAATATTTTCTGAAAATTTAGTTGCAATTCAATTACGGAAAACAAAAATTTTATACAATAAGCCTATCTATCTGGGATTTTGCATTTTAGATATTTCTAAGACTTTAATGTATGAATTTCATTATGATTACATGCTAAAAAAATTTAGTGATAAAACTAAACTATTGTACACTGATACTGATAGTTTCATTTATCAAATATTCACAAATAATTTTTATGAAAACATCAAACCTGATTTAGGTGCACGGTTTGATACTTCCGATTACCCACCTGATAATATTTTCAGTTTTCCTAGAATAAATAAAAAAAAGTTAGGATTTTTCAAAGATGAAAATAATGGACAAATTTTAGAAGAATTTGTTGGTCTTCGATCAAAAATGTATGCATTCAAGGTAGGCAACAAAATAGTAACAAAAGCTAAGGGAGTAAATAAAAGTGTAACGAAACGATTAAATTTAGATAATTATAAATCATGTCTTTTTAATAAAAATGTTCAATATCATAGTATGTATAGATTTAAATCTATCAAACATACAATATTTACTCAACAAATTAACAAAACTTCTTTGTCTTATAATGATACTAAGCGTCACATTTTACCAAATCTTGTAGATACTTTAGCATGGGGTCACTATAAACTAAGATAAAATATCAATTGTAATGTGTATTTTTTTTTTTTTTTTTTTTTTACTATTATGTTTAGAGTATCTCCAATAATCTTCATATTTTGTATTAAATGTAGTGTTGTAAATAAAAACCTAAATTTAAGAAAATAAAATTGTACATACATATTGTGTTATTTAGTTTGTAAGTTAAATTTAAGAATTAATTATAATATCTTCATTATCCGTTGGTTACTATAATTCAATTTAGTTAATAATAATTCACTGAACTATTAATACTAAATTAAAAAAATAATTGTACATACAAATTTCGTGTTATTTAGTTTGTAAGTTAAATTTAAGAATAGGTTATATTTGATTATATGTCCTGACTGAAGAAAAACAAATAAAGTTGTGGTTTATATGAATGTTGTTTATTTTATTGTTGAACGTCGCATATGTCACACGTTGACAACATGTATCATTTTATCCACCCTTTTACTGCAATAATTGCAGGACCTAGTGGATGTGGAAAATCTCAGTTTGTAACAAATTTCATTAAATACAAGAGTGAAGTATGCAACATAGATTTTGCTCAAATAACTTGGTGTTTTGATGAAATGCAACCTCTATATAACTTAAATAATGTAAACTACTTTCAAGGTTTACCAGATCTAAACATGTTTGATGGTAAAGAGCCCAATCTAATCATAATAGATGATCTCATGAGGGAATCTGATGGACGCATTGTTGACATATTTACAAAAGGTAGTCATCATAGAAATTTAAGCGTTTTCTACATAACACAAAATTTATTTCATCAAGGAAAAGGACAGAGGGATATTTCTTTAAATTCAAGTTATATTATTTATTTTAAAAATCCTCGGGATAAAACACAAATTCGATATTTAGCACGTCAAGTTTCACCAGAAAATACTAAATTCATCGAAGAAGCGTACAGAGATTCTACTAAGGATGCTCATGGATATTTGATGGTAGATCTTAAACAAAATACTAATGATCAGTGTCGTATTAAAACAAGGGTATTTCCTAATGATGGATTTTGTTATATATACATACCAAAGAAGGGGTTTAAATACGACAAGAATCAAAAAATGTCCGTCATTTACCAATAATGCAGGGAAGCTTGAAGACACATAAAGATTTACTCTCTGCATTACATACTTTAAAACCAAAATATCAAAAAGCCTTATTAAAATCATGTGATGAAGATGAAATAAATTGTATTTGTGAGTGTATTCATAATATTTTACAAGGTAAAGTTCCATTAAATGAAAAGGAAAAAAAAAATCTGAAAAAGTATAGAACTTTGCTTCGTAAACTCGTACATAAAACTACAAATAAAGTGAGAAAAAATATAATAATCCAAAAAGGCGGTGCCTTTCTACCTATTATATTGGGTTCTATACTGAGTGGATTAATAAGCGGTATTGTTTAAAATGGAACATGCTAAGAGAATGATACTTGTTGAACCGAGTTTGATAGATAAACTAAATCAAAGAGATTCTTTGGATAATCCAAAATCGAGACTAGATGTCGAAATGCAAAATATTTTAAAAAGCAAAGAAGATGATAGAAAGAAGTGTATTTTGTACTTACAAGTTTTACAGCGATATTTACACTTTACTGGGGAAGATCGCCAACCTTATGAACTGCCAATAATAACTTCACCTAATTCGTCTGAAACAATTATTAAAAAAGAACGTGACGATAAAAATATTGAAACAAATATTCAAGGATCAGTTGTTGATCAGATATCAAACGAAGAAGATACTCACCAAGAGAGCAACACTGTTCAGACAGAACCTGTTTACTCAGTAAAACAAATTTTAAGTTTGATACCAAAGACGTATTCCAAAAAAGGTGAGCTATTACTAAACTTGTTGTCATTAAACAAAACAAAAATCCATTGGAATGGTGAAGGTACAGTTCTTATTGATAACAACGAGGTAATTGGAAGCAATATTATAGACTTAATAAATGATGCATTAAGACCACTAAAACGAAATGATCCAATTGGATGGGAAAAATTTGCAAAGGTATTAAAAGACCTTAAAGTACCTCTTAGTTACGTTGGTAATCCGAAGAGAAGTAAATATATTAATCAACTACAACTAAAAGATCTTGAGGAGCCATCTGTTGAGGAATTTACTACTCCTATGTCTACTGAAAAGTACATTAGAAAAGTAAGGAAAAAAATAGATTGGGAAAAATGGACCCCTTATTAGAAATTCACAATATTTATTATGATGCATCACACCCTGCTGGTTATAGTAGTATTGACAAACTTGCCGGAGCTATGAAAGGTAAAATGACTAAAAAGGAAGTTAAAGAATGGTTGCAATCACAAGAAACGTACACTCTTCATAAGCCGATATATAAGAAATTCCCTCGAAACAAATATATTTTATCAAATTTAAATGTACTTTGGCAAACAGATTTGAGTGACATGAGAACTTATAGTAAATATAATGATGGTTACAATTATATATTGTGTGTTATTGATGTTTTTAGTAAGTATGCATATGTTAGAGCTATAAAAACCAAAAATTCATCTACAATAAAACAATGTTTTGAAAGCATATTCAGAGAATCATGTAATACTCCGACTCACATACAATCTGACAAAGGTACTGAGTTCGCATCCAAAGATGTTAAAAATTATTTTAAAACAAGAAATATTAATTATTATACTACAAATAATCCTGATATTAAAGCTAGTGTCGTTGAAAGATTTCAAAGGACACTCAAAACAAAAATGTGGCGGTATTTTACTCATAAAAATACTTATAAATACATTGATATTTTACAAGATTTATTGTATGCCTATAACCATAGTTATCATTCGAGTATTAAAATGGCTCCTTGTGATGTAAATTCTAACAATATAATTACTGTTTGGAATAATTTGTATGATAAAGAAACAGTAAGAACCACGAAAGATATCCCATTACCTAAGTTTCATATCGGTGATCATGTACGGATAACAAAATATAAACATGTATTTCAAAAGGGGTACGAGTCTAACTGGAGTGATGAAATTTTTGTTATATCTTCAATCATTGACAGATCACCCTGGGTTGTCTACACTTTGAAAGATTTAAAAGATGAAGTAATTGAAGGTACGTTTTATGAAAAAGAACTACAAAAAGTAAATTATAACCCCACCTCCAGTTATAAAATTGATAAAATTCTCAGATCTCGTTATTCAGGTGTCAAAAAGCAATTGCTAGTTAAGTGGAAAGGTTATCCTGATAAATTTAACAGTTGGATACTAGCATCGGAATTGCAAACAATATGATAAAACATAATTTTTATTTAACATTACCAAGCAACAGCTCTATGGAATATTTTCCTGAAAATAAGACAACTATGTTTTCTACTAAACTACCAAAACCCATGAAGTTAGAGGGAGAATGGATTGTTGGTGTGGTTGAATTTCAATATCCATGCACTATGTTCACTGTTCAAGAGCATGAAAATGTAATATATATAACTAAAAGAATGTTAATGCCAAATGAAGAAACAGCATCCTTGGTTTACTATAAAACTCACATTCCAGCCACAAACTATGATAATATAAATCATATTCTATCAGCCTTAAATAATATTAAAGAAAAGGTAAAGTTTCGCTATGATGAAATATCTAAATTTGTTTCTGTGTCAGTTATGGATGACTCAATCGTATCACTGAAGTTATCACCTAAATTGGCAATCCAATTAGGATACGAACCCAATAGAAATCTTGTAGAAAAAGGGTTCGGTAAATGTCCAGCAAATTTACATTTAGGATTACCATCTCAACTATTTGTTTATTGTGATATAGTAGAACCTCAAATTGTAGGAGACGTGATTACTCCACTATTAAGAATAATTCCTTTAGATCCAGCCAAATATATATATGGTGCTAATAAAATGCATGTTTTTTCACCTCCTCACTATATACCTGTTATGCGCAGAGAATTTGATACGATTGAGATAGATATAAGAACAAGCACGGGTCGTAATATACCATTCCAATTTGGGACGGTGTGTGTTAAACTACATTTTAGAAAATTATAATGTATCCTCGAGATCACATAACCTGTCCATATGAACATTACTATACTCACCAAGCTGGTTCAGGAATAGGAGTAATTTACAAGGGAGCACCTTATCAACGTGGTCATGGAATTGGTAGCTTTTTAGGAGGACTGTTTCGTTCAGTTTTACCATTAATATCAAGTGGAGCACGGACTATAGGAAAAGAAGCATTAAATACAGGTGTAGGGCTTTTATCAGATATGGTCAGTGCACGGCCAATGGAAGAGTCAATCAAGACGAGACTTAAAGAAGCTAGTTCAAATTTAAAAAGAAAAGCTGATGATAAAATAGATAAAATAATGTCAGGTTCAGGATATATAACAAAAAGAAAACGACTATCTGCATTCATTACACCACCAACTGCTAAGGTGAAAGCAATAAAAACAAAGACTCCACGAAAGTACAAAGATATTTTTTCATAAAATAAAATGTCATTTTTACATAGTCATTCTTGTGAATGTATCAAATCAGAATTAGATTTATTTGCTCTGCCATCAACACAAACAAGTATAGAAAGTGGATTGTGGATACATTACAAACCTATATCATCTCTAGCTGATGATGGTCCTATAGAATTTCAGGTGCCTGGAACTGGGGATGATTATATAGATTTGTCACATACTCTTATTCATATAAGAGCAAAGATATTAAGTCAAGACTCAACAAGACTAAATGCATCAACCATTGTTGCCCCTGTTAATAATTGGTTGCACTCACTTTTTAGTCAACTAGATGTTTACTTGAACCAAAAATTAGTTTCACCTCCTAACAATACATACCCATATCGCGCCTATATAGAAACTCTCTTAAACTATGCTCCTGCTGCAAAAGAATCACATTTAACATGCAGTCTTTGGTATGAAGATACAGAAGGAAAAATGAACTCAACTGATGGAACAAATATTGGTTTTACTAAAAGACAAGAATTAGTAACCGAGAGTAAGGAAGTAGAAATGATTGGTCATCTTCACGGTGATATATTTAATCAAGAAAAGTTTTTAATCAACGGCGTTGAAATGAGTGTAAAGTTAGTCAGATCTCGTGAATCGTTCAACCTTATGGCTTCTACAGATGATATGAAATTTAAAGTTAGCATAACAGATGCAACTCTTGTTGTAAGAAGAGCAAAAATTAATCCAAGTGTTTTGCTTGCACATCAAAAAGTTCTAGCATCTACCACTGCAAAATATCCCATAACTCGAGCTGAAGTTAAAGTTTTAACAATACCATCAGGAGTTCAAGGAAAAACGCTTGATAATATTTTTCTAGGACAAGTACCTAAAAGATGTATAGTTGGGTTTGTTAATAATGCAGCGTTCAATGGTAGTCTCACTAAAAATCCACTTAACTTTGAAAACTATGATATGAATTCATTTTGTTTGTACATAGATGGTCATCAAATACCCTCAAAAGCTTTGCAACCATCGTTTGAGAATAAAATGTTTACTACAACATATCATACCTTATTCTCAGGAACGGGAATACATTTTCTAAATGAAGGTAATGGGATATCTCGTGATAAATATTCCAATGGTTATTGTCTGTTAGCTTTTGATCTTACTCCTGATTTATCAGCCAATTCATCGAGTCATTGGAATCTTATAAAGCATGGTAGCGTAAGATTAGAAGTTCGTTTTGAATCCACTCTTACTCAAACAATAAACTGTGTTGTATATGCTGAGTTTGATAACGTTATCGAAATAGATAAAAATCGTAATGTTACTGTTGACTATAGCAGCTAAGACTAGAATAATGAATTCTGTATTACTTAGTACTAAGTTTATGATCAAAATAAAACTTACTGTAACAATATACTCACCGTTTTATTTGCACCTTATTTCACTCTTAAATATATGTATCATATCTTGATCTTTTCACTCACCTGTAATCCTACGAAGTATTCAGTCATATGGAACTTAAATGCAACAATGAATACCAATGAAATTCAACAATGTTTAGGAAAAATTCATCCAAGTCTACAGTATAATGTATACGCTGCAAACAAATTACCAATGAATGTTCAAGTTCCTATGTATGTTATAAGCAATTTGGACCCGGACACAAAGCCAGGATCTCACTGGATAGGTATACACATAGATAGTTGCGGTGTTGGAGAATATTTTGATTCTTATGGACGTTCTCCTACTGGTTATCACAGAATGTTCTTGAATAGGAATTCAAAACAATGGAAATGTAGTAGTAGCAGAATACAAAATGATTGGACTTCAGTCTGTGGAGAGTACTGTATATTGTACATATTGTATAAGTTTAACGGGAAGTCATTAAGTGATTTTTTAAATAATTTTAATATGGATACGTTTAAAAATGATATGATATTGCATATGATGTTTAAATCAATTTTTTGAATGAATAAAACATGAACTATTGAAACAACGTGTTGTTATTGATGAGGAATAGGGTGATTAGCATCGAGTGATGATTCATTAAGTGACCGTCATTAAGAGCGCAGTCGAGGAGATATTTAAGGTAATCACCTTAAAAACATTAGCTAATTAATTAGGGGTAGTGGACCTGGTGAAATAAAATAGCTAAAAAGGCAACGGTTACAGTTAGAAGAAAATGGATAGCACAGATGGATCGGACGACCCCGAAAACCCCCAATTTGACACCAAACTTTTTTTTTTTTTTTTTTTTTTTTTTTTTTTTTAGTTTCGTGTCATTCAGTTTTGACTTGCTTGAACAAATCTTGGCGAAATCTCGAACAAATCTTAAAGAAATCTTGAGCTGGATCCTGTGAATCAATACTACTCTAGAGTCTCTTGCCCGTTCTTCTCTGGCGAAAACAGCCTTGTGAACTGGGTGGTAGTGGAAAAAAAAAGTGATTGAATCTAAATAGTGTATGACATTTTATGGATTCAATAAATATTTTCATTTCATTTCATTTCATATGTCAAACAGGAAATGTACATTAAGTTAATAAAAAAATTAAATCGACTTCAAAATTGTAATATAAAGAGAGAAATAAAACTGAGTAATAAATGAGTCTAATATACATAAATATACCAATAATTTTTGAAAGGTTGTTGCCAGCTACACCACCATAAGCTATAAAAACATCACAACACGAACTACGCCTAGTCCCAAATATTAACCGACATAAAAAAAATAATGTTTTTTTTTAATACTTTGGGTCCAGAAAACAAACAAACAATTCACCTGATTACCGCCACCCATGAACATTCCCAATGCTAAGATTGTAGATGTGACGACAGTCCAACATATTGGGAGTGGAGCGGGAAGTAAAAAGGATGATTGTCAGTTGATCTCCTGTGAAACAGTGGTACAGCCCAGAACAGGCTATCCATTTATGCTGAGTCATGACTGACAACAGCGCGGCTACCACTTTAAAATCTGGATCTGATGAATATCTTCGGGTCTGGAGAGTAAAACTGCTCAAAATGTAGAACGATTCTAATAGTTATTTTTGCATTAAGTTCAATATAAGAGGTAAACTACAGAGGGGAATGAAGAAGGGGTGGCTCATCCGACTGGTGATGAGAATAGTCAAAATATTTGGCAGCTTTGATGAGTTTAAACCGATTTTAGAGATTTCATTTTAATCTGAAAGAATGTATTGAAAAGTTGATTTTACTAAATTAATCATAAAGAGGTGATGATCATCTTCAAATCAGGAGATTATAAGACTTCAAAATCATACGGGAATCCCATGATTCTCTTGGTAAATTAAGTGCAAATGTCATATTAGTAATATAAAGCGGAAATAAAATCAATCACTGAGCAAAAAAGTGATTATCATTGTGCAACTAGCCAATTACGACACAAGGATTGGCATGAGCTAGTTGGAAACTTATAAAATGATACAACACATTTGTAGAAATTCTTTATTGTGATGAATTTTATGTACATGTATTAACATTAGAACAACAGCACAACATTAACATAGTATGTATTTGTAGGGAACGAAGATGTACACAATTTAGTCTGCAGCTTTTTTCATAAGAACATACATATTACATACTTAAATATACTGCATACAATAGCAGTATATTACTCGAGGAACTAATTTTATTTAACCTAAAACCCTTTTACAACATTCAGAATTGATAGTCACAATGAAACATACTCACTGGTCAATGGCTATTACATAATTATAAAAGAAAATATTTTTTGTAGAATTTATTGACTAATTACAATATTTACCTAAATAATTAATTATATACGTTGCCGCATTGCATTTAGGTCCATGTGCACTACAAACTGAGGTAGATAAGCGCATTTTCGAGACAGCTAAGTTTGGCAAATCCAAAGGATAATATAAATAAGGAAATATTTTATGCTTAATGCTTCCTCGCTATTTTATTGCATATAGCCGACAAAAGAGCTACCTCGGTTAAGCGTTTATGCGCAGGCATTTACCAGTTTCTTAAAATGAAAGGGATAGGAAGAAAAAAGGACGATAGGTGGAATGGGGTGTTCCACCAACAAATTTAGCCTAAAGCCAGCTTAAAACCATCCTTTCACGTCAGTTTTCGGTAAACAATCGTACCAACTTGGCAACTACCACTCTACAATGGGGCTCTACCATACCGTTCATAGCACGGTTATGGTACCATATTCAAATGTTGTTTGGTCATATTGTATTGGGCAGAGACCTCTATGATGAAGATATCTATTGAAATCTGGCTTCAAATTGTGAGTGTAAGGTTCCGATTACCCGTAATCTATAGATGATGTCGCGGTGCATCTCGTGTATACGTCACTCAAACCACTGCTATTAATAACTATTGTATAATAAAATCTCTAAAGTAATTAGTGCTATCACATGCATAGAGGTCAATCATCAGACTCCAATATGGTCGGCACTTTTAAAGATTCTTGTTTAATTTTTCAAATGGAAGAACACTTTTGATTATGTAGCTACACAATCATGGAACCACAAAGCGATGTTTCTATGGATAATCTTACATACATGTAACCCTATAACATCTATTAATGTTTCTTTGTATTACCTAATAATACACAATGAATAATAAAACACAATACACAACAACAAAACGTAGCATAAAACAAAATTCATTGAAACTATCTAAATAGAATTAACATAATACTATTACAGAATTAACAAAACAAGTGTATTTCCAATAAACATTTCATTGTTAATTATTAATTAACAATACCCTTTATTGAACGAAAATCAATACAATCAAATGGCGACGTACAGAACAAGCTTTATGTAATAAAAAGTGTTATAAAGACGCTTATATTATTGTCCAAAGGATATTTCGTCAGCGATGCTGCCAAACTTGTATGAACAGATTTGGCACAAGAGAAATTTTTTTTTTTATATTCTGCTAAGTATTTATTTATAATATTTATTATTACTTGCAGTTGGTATTGTAAACAAACATTGAAAACATACTCGTAAATCTATATGTTGTGGCTATCTGTATCGCTTCGAGCCCTAAAACTGGTGTTTTTTTTTTTACAAATAATAAATTAGGAACTGAGAAATTCATTAGAAATATTTGGAGCAAGTAAATTCAGTTTGAAAAATACACAAGTACGTAATTAAAATTCATAGCTGGTGAGTAAACTTTTGTTTAATCATGTATGATTTTGAAAACATAAGGTTTATTTTTAAACCAACCAGGAATCACTCCACCATGTTGGGAATTCTTTGTTTGATAATTAACCAACACTTAACCTCGTATGACTATAGTTGATAAACATTTCGATAGGTTAATGATTAACTTCATATCTGTAAATTTTTGGAATATGCCGTACAAAAATTTTAATGGGTACTTGTCTGCTCTTTTACAAACTCCATCAGATCAAAAGATAGTCACATCATGAGCAGAATATGGATGAATTTTGTCCAGTTATAAACGAATAAATATTCATTGTCAAAACAGTAGTTAGGAATATACAATTTCTACCAACTTTGTCTTGGGACGCTGCGGCATGATGTGAGTAATCTGTTTTTAAATGTTTATTTTCAAATAATAAATGCAACATTCATAAAAAATATCCAAACTCCCCAAACATTCACGTGTTCTTCCCTTACCGATCACTTTCTACAACAACAATTTCACCAAGCAATGCAAATTGACAAAAATGTCATCTCTAGGTTTCAAACACTCGACTAGCCTTGCAGTTTCACACAAATACTTATAATCACACAAATGAAAATGGGCTCACGAATATCTCACAGTCACTCGTAGAGTTGTAATTCATGTTGCAAGTGCAGTGGTTGGTTTAGAGCGTGGTGGCGGACGGCTGACTGGCGTGCTGCGGCGAGGGGTGAGTGGTGGAGGGCGGCGGGGGTTGCGCGGGGGCGTGCGGGGGTGGCGTGAGGTAGTGCCAGTAGGGGGGCGCGTCGGCCGCCTGCGCCTGGCACGCCGCCGTTAGCCCCGCCCAGCTGAACCGATACGCGTACCTCTTGCCGTGTACCTGGCGTACACACACAATTTATAGCCTCAGCCTATATCCATACAAAATAATCCGAAAAATGCGATCAAATAGGTACATATTTGAATCTCATTACTCAGAACAGTCAGAACAAGTCAAAGACTTCATAAAAGCTTATATTGAAAATATCATTGGTTGTATAACTACATTTACTAGGTATATACATCTTTTAATTAACAATTCCTAATTTCACAATTTCTTAATATAATTCACTTGAAGTTTATCATATTTTGACCTACACAATTTACAAAAAGTGAAGGATATTGAAAAAGCATTTTTTTTACGTTTTTATCCCTAATCTTCAGGGCATTCTTCTCTCAATTTGGTATGACCTGAACTGATATTCTTGGTGTGGATATCCACTGTTATCTGAATGTATAGGTCTAAATCAAATGTTTTTAAATCAAATAAGCAAAACCAAAGAAGCCACATTATGGTGGTTAACACTAAATCTGCTCAAAACATTACATTTACCTGCTCGTACTCTTACGTGCCATTTATTATGGCTTTGGAACAGTCTACCGGCTGACGTGATCGCTACTTCATACAATCCCGGGTCTTCCGGGCGCATGACGGAATAATTGTGCCGAGGGGCTGGAGATGATTTGCTGACATTTGATGCTCATTCTGGACGGTGGTCACTCTTTGAGTGAAATACAATCACTTTGCGAAGCCCAAAAAATATCAAAAACATTGCATTTTCAACATCCTTCAAAGTTTGTGCTGTTATATTTTAAGTTCAAGTGTGTGTTTATATTTTAAGTTCAAGATGATAATTGCATAAATGTTATAATGCTGTTATGGTAATGTATTTGGGTGTATAGGTATAACTTCATGTTATTAGGTTTGCAAAATATTTAGCTGAGTCAGAAGCTGTAAATTTACGGCGTATCAGCACCAAACTGTTTACACCAATATAAATTATCATTTTATATAATCCTACGATTCACCTGTCTTTTCGTATTGTCACTATAATATTATCACAAAGCTGATTCATTGACGTTACCACGGTATCGTGTCCTTACACAATACACCAGGACATCACATCCATTACTTACAAACGCATTTTTTTTTAATAATTGCCCGGCATAATGGCGGCATTGCATCTGATGGTAAGTGCTAATGCTACCCAGGCAGAGTATCCATTGGCATCGGACGGCAGTCCCATGCCAATGGAAACAATTATACCGGCCTGCTAAGGTGCCTCTTCACACTACGGCGGAAGGACCCAGGATTGTAGGAAGGAGGAAACACAAGGAAAACTTTATAAGCTAAATCTGCAATGTACACATTGTAGAATGAAGATGGCGTTGCTTAGAGAGCACTGAGCACGTAATTATAAGACAAAAATGGATGAATAGTGCAAAATCTGCAATGTGAATGAAGAACGCTTTGAACAACTACCTGAATATAAACCCAACAACACCTTAAATCGCAAATCAATGCTTGGCATTCCACTGCGCTCGCCATTCTGAGATATAGAATGTTAAGTCTCAATTTGTAGAGTAGTTACTCTGGCTACAATGTCCTTCCATCCGAAACACGACAGTACGCTGATGTTTGGCGGGAGAAACAGATATAGCGGTGGTACCTACCCAGGCGGCTTCTTACATATGAGAGGCCTACCATCAGTATATATACGTATGATAATGTGTCAGATGCTCACCTTGCTCATGATGTTCTTATCGTAGTAGTAACGCAGGGCTCTGGACAGCTTGTCGTAATTCATGTTGGGTTTCTGCTTGCGCCGGCCCCAGCGCCGCGCCACCTCATCCGGGTCTGATAGCCGGAACTCACCGTCTCCTGGAGGACCCTGGACAACACACACACACTTTATATCGCAACATTATACGGCTATACTCGCATACTTATTGTACTCCTACAATTAGATAATTGTAGATAAATTGGTAGAACTCATATGAACTCAACATGGCGTCAAACTAAATTTAGGTTATTCTTTGGGTGGCGGAGAGTAGTTGAAGTAGATCCCAGTTACTCAATTTTTCAAGTCAGAAGTCTAAATTAGTTAAAATAGGGGATGTGTTGACTTTGTATGGGCCACTTTTTACCTCGTCACATATCTACAATCGTACTTACGATTTTAGAGTAGGCCCGTGCCCTGCAGTGGGACGTATATGGGCTGATACAGTACAGTACAGTACATGTCCCAAGGCGAGAATAAGTATCTAGATCAGTGATTAGTTATACTTCTATCTGTATAAGATTGATCTTATACAGATAGAAGCATTCAACCTGATTCAAACCGAAATCCAATAAACATAACTTAAGTCATAAAACCATACAGATTTGAATACAACAAATTGACTCACCCGGCTAGTCTATCTCATTCAGATAACAGATAGAGTTTCATTCAAGAATAGCTGGTTACGATATGATTTAATTTAGTTTTGTAGTTGTGACTGACTCACCGCGTTATCAAACTTCCACATCAAATTGCATGATCATTACTTTAAGTATCTATATTTTATTGTAATCCTATGATATACACTGAGGGTAACTGAATGCTGTGTCACGGCATGGCGCGTGACACGTGTCGCCAGTTGTGTGTCATCTTATTACGTGTATTATTGCCAAAATGTTCTTGTGTTAATGATTATCATATAAGTCAATAGTGATAACGCATTGCAATAATAAGGATTAAATCTCAGTGTTGTATGCGTGACTAACTTTTATGATCATGTAGGGTTTAACTTTTATGGTCAACGGCTAAATATTAACTAGTTGTATACATTTCCTTAATTTAAATGTTCTTATGTAGATCCTGTAGGCTTATTTTCCCTATGACAGTCAGTGCAAGAATAGATAATAAAAATCAAGCTCTATATGAATATTTTTAGAACCTACCGTTATAGGTAAGTACCTAGAGGTACCTACACAGTGTTTTCTTTAATGTTATCTCCATTTTTGAGTAAATCATGCCTCTTAAATATATTGAGATTTCAATGTATATTATATTTTCATCTTAATCCCTTGTTAAACTTTTTAATTTCCATGGATAGTATTCAGTCCTGCGCTTGGAATACGTAAAGTTAAAGGACATTTTGACCACATTGCCACTTATGCCGCTTTCCTGTTTAATTGTTAGTACACAAATTGCAGGTGTGGTGGTATACTGACCTCCCAGCAAATGCCGGGCGCGCCGGACGCCAGCTCCTCCAGCAGGAACTGCCACAGCTGCACCTGGCCGCCGCTGGCGCGCGCACACCCGCCCAGCGCCGGATAGCCTTCTGCCAATAATACACATACTATACTCTCTGCACAATACTTATTTCTTATTATTATTATGGTGTTGTTTTAGCACATAACAGTTGAATAGGGTTCTGTTCCGTGAGTTGCACTACTGTACGAGTGCAACGCGGGTTCGTATTCTGGGTCGGGGAATATGATATTGGATTTTTCTATTCATTAGCAGCCCGGAGTCAGGAATTTGAACCCGATATGTCATATGGCTATAGGCTCGCTCCCTATCACTTCACAATAGGTATGTTAATCCCGGGTGTCAGCTACTTCCTGATCAAATCAAAATGAAATTGGTATAGCCGCGCAGAAACGCACAGATAATATAATAGTTAAAAAAACTAAAATACACGCTTTAATAAGATATACAACTAAAAAAGTAAAAATAATTGATACTGAATTTAAGATAAGAAAATGGAGTAAAATACATATATTTTATTGTTACAAAGCGTGGGGTGCAGGAGGATAAGTAATTGTTGTAAACACCCCACGCTTTGTAACAATAAAATATATGTATTTTACTCCATTTTCTTATCTTAAATTCAGTATCAATTATTTTTACTTTTTACACGCTTTATATTAGCTTCACTTGTATGTTTGTATGTTTGTATGTTTGTATGTTTGTTTGTAACCGACTTCTTTGGGCGCGATTTTGACCCACTTTAAACGGCCAGATTTCGTTCAAATTTTGCACACCTATCAAAGACCGATGACAATACAATAATTCGATTAAAATATATAATTATCCTGATTAGATTCGCCAGGATTAATTATTCTTATAATTGATGACCATTGCTACATTCATCGCTAGATGGCGTTAACATTGTATTCTTCCAAGAAGCTTATACCCAAATGGAGATTGCATTCCGTATATAAAAGTGAAGCACAAAAATTTGACCTCGAATGACGTTGCGACTGATTGCTATCCTTTTCTTTCGAGTGACAATGAATGAACAAAAAGTCATTTTCATTCATTGTCACTCGAAAGAAAAGGATAGCAATCAGTCGCAACGTCATTCGAGGTCAAATTTTTGTGCTTCACTTTTATATACGGAATGCAATCTCCATTTGGGTATAAGCTTCTTGTATTCTTCAAGTGTCAAATGTTACTACTGACCAACAGATGGCGTTATTGACTGGAAATACAGCCGTAGATGGATGTTTTTAGTCAAAACAATTATATAATAGTTAAAAAAAACTAAAATACACGCTTTAATAAGATATACAACTAAAAAAGTAAAAATAATTGATACTGAATTTAAGATAAGAAAATGGAGTAAAATACATATATTTTATTGTTACAAAGCGTGGGGTGCAGGAGGATAAGTAATTGTTGTAAACACCCCACGCTTTGTAACAATAAAATATATGTATTTTACTCCATTTTCTTATCTTAAATTCAGTATCAATTATTTTTACTTTTTTAGTTGTATATCTTATTAAAGCGTGTATTTTAGTTTTTTTTAACTATTATATATTTAGTTGTATATCTTATTAAAGCGTGTATTTTAGTTTTTTTTAACTATTATATAATTGTTTTGACTAAAAACCAAGGCTCGGAAACCGGTTAAATTTCCAAACCGGTTTCGGACATTGACCTCAATAAAACTCAATTTCGGTTATAGGTTAACATAATACCGGTTACTATGGAAAACCGGTTTTCACGAATTTAGGTTCGATAACCGATATCGAGCGATAATTAACCGGTTAAAACCAAGCTCAGTACCGAATACCTTCCGTCGTTCCTTAAGCTGAAAACACATTGTAGGTTTTTGTCTTACGCATAGAGTAAAGCTGAAAACACATTGTAGGTTTTTGTCTTACGCATAGAGTAAAGAGTACAAAACTATGGTAAAGAGCGCGACTGATATGGTGCGTACGGGTCGTCAGAGGGCCCGCGTACGTTTTTATTTCTTTTAATTTCATTGACAAAGGACGGTTTATCTCATCTCTATATAAACAAATAAATAATATATTTTTTAAAATGAAATTAATACTAGTTGGCGCTTATTATAAACAGTCCTAAGTCTGTGATAACCTGTGGTACTAGAACATTCGAGTTTGCAACTGTTTTATTGTCAGAATCAATGATTTAATTAATATTAAATCACACATCAAACAATTATATCATACTATAATTGATTAAATTCTGTACGCAAACATAGATTACACATTGAGAATAAATTTACCGTGGAAAAATGTTAAGCAACAATGCCGTGTACACATATTAGAAATACTTATGTATAAAATGTGTGAATTCCAAAGTAGGCAAGATCGTGTTTCGAGCACACGTCTTGTTCTTGTTGTCTTTTTATCATCATCATCATCATATCAGCCACAGGAAGTCCACTGCTGAACATAGGCCTCCCCCAATGATCTCCACAATGACCTGTTGGAAGCGGCCTGCATCCAGCGACTTCCTGCGACCTTAGTCAGATCGTCCGTCCACCTTGTAGGCGGGCGTCCGACACTTCGCTTGCCTGTACGTGGCCTCCACTCGAGAACCTTTCGGCCCCAACGGCCATCGGTTCTACGAGCTATGTGCCCGGCCCACTGCCACTTCAACTTGCCAATCCTATGGGCTATGTCGGTAACCTTGGTTCTCCTACGGATCTCGTCATTTCTGATTCGATCTCGTAGGGAAACACCGAGCATAGCCCGCTCCATTGCTCGTTGAGTGACTTTGAGCCTTTTAATGAGGCCCACAGTGAGAGGCCACGTCTCGGTGCCGTATGTCTTCACTGGTAACACACAACTATCGAAGACTTTCGATTTTAGGCACTGAGGTATTTTGGACGAGAAGACGTCGCGAAGTTTCCCGAACGCTGCCCAACCGAGTTGGATTCTCCGATTGACCTCTCTCTCGAAGTTAGACTTGCCTAACCAGACCACTTGTCCTAAATAGACATATTCGTCTACAACTTCGAGAGTCGAGCCCCCAACTCGAATAGGGGTGGGCACAACATGGATATTCGACATGATCTTCGTTTTATCCATGTTCATTTTAAGACCCACCTGTTGGGAAACTCGATTAAGGTCTTCGAGCATAGTGCTAAGGTCTTCCAGCGATTCTGCCAAGACTACAATATCGTCGGCAAATTGAAGGTGAGTAATATAGTCGCCGTTGATGTTGATGCCGAATCCTTTCCACTGCAAGAGCTTGAAGGCATTTTCCAGCGCGGCAGTGAACAGTTTCGGAGATATGACATCTCCCTGTCTCACGCCTCTCTGTAGTGGAATAGCCTTCGTGCTCTGATCCTGTACTCGGACCGACATGGTGGCGTTGTTGTATATACACCTCAACACTTCGATGTACCGATAGTCTATGTGGCACCGCTGAAGAGACTGTAGCACTGCCCAGGTCTCGATCGAATCAAAGGCTTTCTCATAGTCCACAAACGCTAAACAAAGCGACAAGTTATACTCCTCGTTTTTTTGTATAACCTGCCGTAGTGTATGAATATGGTCTATGGTACTAAAGCCTTTTCGGAAACCGGCTTGTTCGGGAGGCTGAAAATCATCAAACCTGCCTTCGAGACGATTTGTGATGACCCTTGAAAACAACTTATAGACATGGCTCAGGAGCGAGATGGGCCTGTAGTTCTTCAGCAAAGTGTTATCACCTTTTTTGAAGAACAAGACCACCACGCTCCTACTCCATGCCTCCGGCGTTGAGCCCTCGAGGAAAACGGAATTGAAGAGCCTCTGAAGGACTTTCAGTATCGGTGTTCCGCCCGCTTTCAGAAGCTCTGAAGTGATTCCGTCCTCACCCGGTGCCTTGTTGTTTTTAAGTTGTTTGAGGGCCATCTCAATCTCAAACAGGCTGATGTCCGAGATATCATCGCTAAAGTGTCGGATTAACTCGGCTCTCGGGTCTTTAGCCGAGCTAACAGTAGGTTAGGCAACCGAGGTGTAAAGCTGTCCGTAGAACCTCTCGATCTCTCTTAATACCTCTGCCCTAGTCGATACCATGCGGCCATCATCCATTTTCAGCGTAAACAACTGGCTTTGCCCAATAGACAAGTCTCTTGCAAACACTTTGGAGCCTCCGTTCCGCTCAATTGTCTCCTTAATGCTCACAGTATTGTGAGCACGGACATCGTGTCGCAAGGACTTCCAGATCCGTCTATTGAGCTGCCGATATGCTTCGGCGTCAACGGAAGACTGCAGCGTCAAAGATCGACGTTCGGCCACGAGGTCAAGAGTGTGGATCGAGAGTTTTTGTGGTCTATCTCTACGGCGAGGTCTAAAATACTTAGATCCCACCGTATGGACAGTTTCTACCAAACCGCTGTTTAGCTCGTCCACTGCAAGGTTTTTCCTAGACAATCAAAACGATTTGTCAGATTGAGTTGAAAGCTCTCGGGGTTTTGGATATGGGCGCGAGTAGGTCGGAGCGTAGATTTCATCAAGCGATGCCTTTCCGATTGGACATTGATATTCAGTGTGCCCCTAACCATTCGGTGATTACTGCCGGTTTTCAAATCAAATCAAATCAAAATATTCTTTATTCAAATAGTCTTTCACAAGATCTTTTGAATCGTCCTTTTCTGCTACCACCGCTTCGGAACGTGTTGTAGCTGTGAAGAAGAAGCGGCGCAAGGAACTCCCTCAGCAACACGAACTGTCTTCTTTTTTCTTTCTTTTTCTTTTGTTTTTTTATATCGCCAATTACAATAACAATGGTTCATGTCACAAGTTACAATAATGTCAATTTGATGCAAAACATGATAAATTTATTCCAAAGCAGTTTTATCTTCCACATAATCTGTGATTCTATAATATGCCTTTTTACACAGCTTAACTTTTATCACTTTTTTAAACTTATTAATTGGAAGTTCTCTTAAACTGTTGGGAAGCTTGTTATAGAAGTGTATACTTTGACCCATAAAATAAGTATTTATCTTGTGGAGACGAGTAATGTGTGAGACAAGATTATGTTTGTTCCTAGTGTTCTTACTATGTATGTCACAATTACGCTTAAATTGAGTTATATTTTTACGAACATATAATAAATTTTCATAAATATATTGATGCAACAGTAAGAATATCTACTTCTTTAAACTTTTCTCTCAATGAAACTCTTGGACCAAGTTGATAAATGGCCCTAACAGCTCTTTTTTGTAAAATAAAAATACTATATATATCCGAAGCATTTCCCCAGAGAAGAATTCCATAAGACATTATACTATGAAATTTTCACCCTGTTGATCACAGAGACATCTCTGAATATCCGTCTATTCGTCGTCAAGATGAAATCTATCTCGTTTCTCGTAGAACCGTCAGGACTCAGCCAGGTCAATTTCCTGTGAGGCAGCTTCTGGAAAAAAGAGTTCATCGCAAAGAGTCCCTCTTTCTCCAGAAATTCGGCCAGCCTCTGACCCCTGAGGTTCTGTTGCCCATGTCCAAATTGCCCCACTTTCAACTCTGCATCGCTTCTCTTGCCCAACTTTGCGTTGAAGTCCCCCATAACAACGTTGAAGTAGGTTTTGGAAGTATGTATGGCCCGACTTATGTCCTCATACGTCTCCTCTACTTCTTCATCTGAGTGTGTCGAGGTCGGCGCGTAGTATAAGGTATACTACCCTGCTCGACACACTTTCGATGGATACGATGTTGTTTATGGAGAGACTTGTGGACGAGAAATCCGACACCTCCTCGGGACTGTTGGTCGTCCCCCGGTAGAAGAGCAGGTTACCAGACTTCAGGGTTATCGTATCCTCCCCGATTCTTCGGACTTCCGATAACCCCGGAATATCCCAGTGTAACTTGCTCAATTCTTCTTTCAGTTCGACAATCTTCTCGTCTGTCCTTAATGTGCGTATGTTGTGTGTTACCAGGGCCAGTCGTCGTCGGGGGTGGTAGCCGGGGCCATCCCGGGGATTCTTAGTACCCCCTGCCTCACCGTAACCATTACCTCTACCATAGCCAGGCATAGTGGGGCTGCCGGGCCTGGGGGCCTGGTCTCTATATGTGTCGCCATTAAGGGGGTATTTGCCAATACTCGCCAGGCAGGCGGGTTGGCGAGCGAAGTAGGAGACTGGCGTTGATGACGCTGCTGCCCGCCATTAACCAGGGAAAGGAAATAGGATTTGTGGGTTGAGGATGTTATAGGAAAGGAGAGTATGGCCTGAGGGAGTGGATACTGCAGTCACGGACGGGAAGTTAAGGTGATTGCAGTAGCTCGGGGGCCGAGGTCGCGTACTCGCAGCACCTATACTAGGACAGGCTATGACCACTAGATAGGAGCATCCCTGACCATATCATAAAATATGACAGTTAAATTAGTATGATAAAAAAGAGGTAAAAAATATTATTTAACAGTAGATAATACTAAGAATAATAATACCATCGGTTAACAGTTGTTTCAAAACTTGAGTTATGTCATTCGATGTGAATTTTTGAAATTTTTAAATTTTCATATCGAAAGAATGAATAATTTTTTTTTCTCCCCATCACAACAGTTGAACAGTAACCGATCCACAACTTTAAATTAAGTATTAAACAATTTTAATTCAAATTGTTTAGTACTCAAAACGGAGTTGCGTTTTGCACGTCCAATTTTATTGAATACTTTTAATACAATCAGTGTTGCCAACCCCAAGAAACTAAAAAACGGTAGTTCATCCACAAAAAAACAGGAGAAAACAGTAGGTAAAGTAAAAATAAGCAGTTTTTATTATTTCCTCATTTAATTAAAACAATCACCTACTTTTATTACTCACGAGAAGTCACATACATTGATTAATTATAATATTGATCATCCTCAACTGCCTCATCTACAATATTTTCTGACTCATCTTCCCTTTTTAACACATACATGTTTTTGTAAAATTTCTTCATGTGGCTTCAAATGAGTAGCAATCGGTTATTTCAGATTTTTACGTAATATTCCTTTAATAGTTGTGGTCGATAATTTGTTCCGTAATGTGGATTTCATAAAATTAATATCTCAGAAAAATCTTCCCTCGGCGGCGCTGGTAGGCACAAAAGTTTCTTTACCAATTCACACAATGTGGAAAATGTTTGCTATCTAGTGTAATTATTGCGTTTTATTGCATAATTTCGTTATGAAAATAAATTTATATAATGTGATAGTTGCCGCCTAAATGCAAATTGAAAAACACTAAAAATAAAGAATAAAACAGAAAACAGGGACTAAAATGTAAAAACAGCAAATCTACTGTTAAAACAGTAGGGTTGGTAACACTGAATACAATAGACGAGAAACGAGCCCGCACGCGGTATCTTGACATAAACACAAAACATGTCACAACATGAATCTACCCGAACTGCACACGGCACACGTTTGACCTTGCATCGTGCGTTGCGTATTACTTGTTTTGGAATTAACCGGTTAATACCGATACTAAACCGTTCATGCGGAATTAACCGGTAACCTTTATCGTTTGGGTTAGTTTGAAACCGTTCATTATTTTAACCGGTTAACGTAGGAGCGATATAATTTACCGGTATTTTATCAGAATTAACCGCTCTCTTTAAACCGGTTCCGAGCCCTGCTAAAAACATCCATCTACGGCTGTATTTCCAATCAATAACGCCATCTGTTGGTCAGTAGTAACATTTGACACTTGAAGAATACAATGTTAACGCCATCTAGCGATGAATGTAGCAATGGTCATCAATTATAAGAATAATTAATCCTGGCGAATCTAATCAGGATAATTATATATTTTAATCGAATTATTGTATTGTCATCGGTCTTTGACAGGTGTGCAAAATTTGAACGAAATCTGGCCGTTTAAAGTGGGTCAAAATCGCGCCCAAAGAAGTCGGTTACAAACAAACATACAAATATACAAACATACAAACATACAAGTGAAGCTAATATAAAGCGTGTAAAAAAGCCCCATGGACACGGTTTCATATGCTATTATCTTATGACATAAAACGCCGTAGATAATTGTGTTGTAACGAAAAAATTACACGGTTCAATTATTTATATGTATATCCTAACAATAATCGTATCTTCGAGGCGAGAATCCCTCCCAGCTCCACGCGTATATGGGGCTTAACAATACCCAAAAAATATTATGATCATACGTTCCCCCCGTAATAGATTTTCTCATTAATGTTCCAAGTACAGGTAGCGATTAGTTATCTGAATGCCGGTGTGGACTATGTAAGACACAGAGGTACGCTGGCATATGCTGCCACTGCTTACCGAACTCTTACCAAACTAACACGAATGCTATATCTGAAAAATGCCGGGGAAATTCTGTATTGAGATACCCCATTGCAACCTTTCTTAACAATGCATACGTAAAAATTACAGAGATTTTTGAATGATAAAAATCCTGAGACATAATATTAGGCTTAATATTTGATTTCAAACTTCTAGATGGAAAGGCTACAGTCAATAATAAAACTCTTCAGTATATATTTTCTGTATTTGTCCAACAATAGGATCAGTAATATAGTCATGTACCGTGGTAGAAGTGTTGTAAGCGCGCGTGCTCCCCGCGACTCAGCCACAACATGACAGCGCCAGCCCGTCGCTCATCACATCCCACCAGTCGACACAACACAATCACAACTCACTGGCTATCACATCATACACTAAATAATCAATTGAAGTGACTGATGCATGCAAAATTAATGACCTCTTGCGTGTATTTTACAAAGTAGCATAAATATTTTCATTAACGTCATTTAAATCACCATATCAATTTTTAAACTGCTCAAGAATGCTTGCTCGAAATGTTGGGATATTTTCATAGATTTAAATAGAGATATTTGTTTGCCGAGTGCGCCGGATGTGCGGGCGGATACGCGACCGGAAGCGGACGAGTGGCGGCGGAAACCGCGTGTCAGCCTAGCGCACCCCTTCGACCCCACACCCCGCACTCAGGCGACGCACCCTTGCAAAGACTTGCTTTGTCTCTCTGCGGTAATAGCCTTTCATACTGTAAAAGAAAAAACAGGGAAAGTCTGTTTTCCTGTAGTTAGTAATCGATTAAATTCGTGTCTTTTTAATTTACTTCCCTGCGTTGTACTTATAATAGTATTAGCCCAAATCTGTATTATTTTATCTTGCATCTAAGTAGATATGTATTAATACTTTATATGCAGGTGAATTAAAACCGAAGATTACTGAGTCAGTTTTATTTTTCAGAAATCGATTAGTTTTTTTTATTGCAATGAATGGCCTGCATGCCGCCTGATGGTAAGCGATAAGATCGGCTCATGAACAGTAGCAAAACCAAATAACACCTTGAATTACAAAGCAATGCTTGGCATTCCATTGCGCTTGCCGTCCTGACACATAAGATGTTAAGTCTTAATATGCCCAGTAGTTACTCTGGCTACCATGTCCTTCAATCCGAAACACAACAGTGCATTAACACTGCTGTTTGGCGGGAAAAATAGACATTACAATGCTACCCAAGCGGCCTCTCACATATGAGAGACCGAAAGGTTATTCCTGGTCGAAAAATCCTAGTGAAAGGTTCCTATCGGTTACGAACTGTGGTTACAACTTACAAATAATTAGATTCCGTCCGCAACTCGTAAATTAATTTGTGAAATACCTCGCTGTAGCCTACTATATTTATGTGTTGCTGAGTATTTTTTAATCGACTTCAAAAAAGTCCGGCACCGACGTTAAAAAATTGTTGGCCTATTTAGGTATTTAGAGATCTAATAAAAGGTTAATTCTATTTCTCTTTTTTTACTACAATTATGAAGTCAGTTTAATTTTTTAAATTATTTTTTATATATACCCGACATCTCAATGAAAAGAGTTTCAATATATTAGATGATAGGATTAAGAATGTCAGTGGCGCGTGTGGCGGCTTACGACGTAGCTACTCATTACTCGCAGTTCAAGTTATTGCATGTCCCTACTCCGACAACCCTGGAGGGTGGCTTAACCTCCAACCGAGAGGCGTCCATTACTCGGCACCTTGCTGTCTTCGAGACAACGGTATTGTATATATTAACCATTAATATAACAAGGATTAAACTAACAATTGTATTAAAAACATATTCATAAGGGCTTGAACAAGGAAAAATTTCATTGAAGAGTATATAAGTGCGTTTTTACGAATTGTATCGGTCTCGGGTTTACTCAATAAAATATGCTCTTGAAAACGTCGATTTAATAATAATAAATAAATAAAAAATAAACATATTAGAAACACATCTTTTTTTTTGAAAAATGCTTGCGAAACGGAAATAGACGATAGTACCTACTTACTGATAAAGATATCTTAGGGGTTGGGTCAAAAATAAAACAAATCTGGTGAAATAAAGGGAATGGAGAATGAGAAAATGCATCGTCGAGCACTGTCTACAGAGATAAAGGCTTTAGCTTGCTTCAGGAGATAGAATCAACTAATGGCAAAATCCTTTTACAGACACATATACGGGCATAATAGTTTTAGTGTAATGTATAATTAAAATATTTTTTGTGCTCTCTTGCATGTAACATTATTGTATATTTGTAACTAGTGGTGAGAAATGAAATATTTATTTATTAATAAAAACATATGTTTAAAACTTTTTAATAGTATTATTCACGCCCTAGAATGATAATCATGCAAAAAAACTATAGTCTCAGCAATAAAACATATAAAATGGCTGACATCGTTGGTAGATCACTTAGGCTATATTTAGTACTTACTACTTTGCTTGTTACAATACTTCTTAATGTTATCGTTCATTTAAGCCTCATAAAGCCGGTATCTGTATCTGTATCAGCCCATATACGTCCCACTGCAGGGCACGGGCCTACTCTACAATCGTAAGTACGATTGAGAGTGGTTAGGCCATATAGTGCACCACGCTGGCCTAGTGCGTGTTGGCAGACTTACATACCATAGAATTTTTTTGAAAATCGCAATGATATGCAGGTTTCCTCACGATGTTTTCCTTCACCGTTTTAGTGCGTGGTGATTGACTATCAATACCTACACACATGACTCCGAAAAGTCAGAGGTGTGCCCTGGGATTCGAACTCGCGACCTACGTGAACATGTTGGCAGCCGCGTCTAGTCCGTTTACCAACAGGCCACCACGCACTTGCACCACCCACAAAGCCGGTATAGATAAATGCTATCGGTGATAATATGTAATGAATCGAGATCTGCCGCTGCATAATGCATGGGCGCGGCGGGCGCTGTGAGACATTGCATTATTCAGAGGGTGGTGCGCCCTCGGGAACTCACATCAAACTGATCAAACCCCAGTTGACACCTATTGCACTCTTTATCTAACCTATTAACATTTATTTCAATAATTCTCCAGGGGTTGCTTTTAATAAAAATAACCTGGAGGTATCATATTGATTTATGTGTCGTTTTTTTTAATTGCTTGTAGCCCTGATTTATTATTTTATTCCCTCAGAAAAAAATATTAGTAGCGTCTTTATTAACATATCCATTGACCATTTACATACACCGGAAAAAAACGTAGTTATGCCTCAACAAAAAACATAATTAAATTAAATGCATTTACAAGAACTATAACAATTCTTTGCCTGTTCAGACACCGCGAAACCCCAAGGTAAGTAATGATTGGTTCTGGGAAGGACCAGACGCGTGTGACTGCGCAGTTGAACTGGGATTTCACTTTTATCTTTTTGATAAATTATCCATTATGTAACGAAATCTGCAGGACCTTGGATTCGGCATTAATTATAAAACCGCAAATCATTCACATTGGCAATGTATTGAGAAATACACAGTGCAAAGTATGAGTTTATACACCTCAAAAATATTTTGAACTCGGTAAATTCTACGCAAGCTTTATGTCTGGAAAAGATTGCAAATAGCGATAAGGCCACCATTCGCTGCATTCTCTAACATATTTGTATTAAGTGATGTATAATAAAATGTTCTACCTATCTAACCTCGGTAAAATAACGCTAACCGTTCAACAAAAAACTTTTTAATTTATAACTAACTGAAAATACTATATTTAGTTTTCAAAACAGCGGGCAGTCTCCCCGAACCGGCACATTACTCATAGTGAAACTTATCGAATTTGTTTCGGGGCTCCGTTTTATATCGCAGTAAACGTGTCGTAATTAACATCCAATAGTTTATTTAACTGGCAAGGCTTTGGTATCGCAACAATGGCGCCGGCTTCAGTGCCGCTACACCGCAGCGTGGTTACTTCGCCGCCGCAAACGATGCTTCGTGGAAACTCCGGGCTTGCCGCAAATCCTAAGCAATAGCGGGGTACTCTATTCTAATATTTTTTCACAGCCTCCGTGGCGCAGGTGGTTAGACACCGCCTGTGAAACAAGAGGCAGCGGGTTCGATCCCCGCATTGAGAGAAATGTTTGTGCGGCCCACAAATATTTCTTTCGGGTCTGGGTGTTTGTGAGCCGAAAAGTCTCTCGTAGTTCCTGATACCCACGACACAAGACTCGATCTTAGGGTGGGTTCAGGACTATGTATGTAATTGCTGGATGTTATTTATTTAATAAAATTATTGATTGATTATTGATCAAGATGTGACATTCAATATAATCATTCAGTATATAAGCAGATAAGTTTATTATATTGATTAAAATGCTTGATGCATCATCTTGCTAATATATAATCGAAAAAAATATTGGACTGAGTCATATGATAATGTACAGACATCTATTTTCGTAGTGTATATAGTTATGATTGACAGATATATCACTTGTATACTTCGATCAAATCGTCTATATATTAATACGTGATGCAAAAACTTTGGACCCCTTTTTACGAAAATTGCGCGGACGCAGGAGCATAAAATTTGGCACACTTATAGTTTATGTGTAGGAGAAGTGCAGAACGCTAATATTTTTCAATAATAATGCTTATAAAGTACATTAAATCAAAAAATAAAACATTACACACACTACCATGCATTTCACACACACATACATACACAAGTATTTGTACACGCATACATACTCTGGTGTCAAATTGTTTCTTTTCTTTTTCATTTTGTTCTTCTGACATAGACATATAAAAAAAATGCCCATCGGTCGCATCAACGTTGTATATAAAATTGAGGACACTGTAATAATTCCATCTCGCATCCGCATTATCACGTCGTCGCTTGTGACTTGCAGCGTCGTTTCCTCACAAGAGGGCGCCGAGAGGCGGCGACTGCGGAGGTGTGGCCTCGTGTCCGCCCCTCCCACCGCGGGACTATGGGCACAGGACACCGAGGCCAAACAAGGAAATCATTACAGAGAATGGAAAACCCGCGGACTGTTTGTTATATCCTTATAAAGTCAGTCTAGATAATACGTTCTCGAGTTGTATGAATCTTTATTGTATGTAACAAAATTATGGCATCTCCGTAGAAAAGATTTTTTGTAATTTTGAAGCTCTACTTTCTAGTTTTGACGTAACCGGTAACTTTTATACTATGTAAGATATAAAGTTGCCGAAGAGTATTTGTAAAAGTTTTTAGCGTTATAAAATTGTTAAATATTAAAATCAAAAGAATCATTATAACTGGTTGTATCAAAGTATTGTGTCACTCCTAGGCGTAGCCCGTAAGTTTCACCTACATTTAGTGACGGAGTCTTTAATTTTATAAGCGCAGATTTCTGATCGGGAGAAACTAGTCAAAAGATGATTCAATAGGAAAAAATCGTATTAAAAATACATTTATTACGATAAGTAAAATGAAGTACTTAGAAACACTATTTAACTTTAAAGACTTTTTTATCTTAAAGTGTAAAGAATAGAATAGTATAAATTATTAATACGCAACTGGCTTTTAGGTTTTAGTCCCAGAATATAAAGATAAGAGCTTGGCACATTTTCGAACACACTTGATCGACGATTTGGTAATATCTCAGGACAACCACAAGCACTCAATATACTCGCTCCTTGGCCTCGAAGTTACGACGACACATAATCAAGTGCTAATTCATGTCGTTAAAGAGGATGGACTAGACAATGGTCTGATATCTTTTTCAAATCAGGTACATAACTGTGAAAAGTAAAAGCGATAAAATATTATGGCGTATTTGCATTTGTATTTTTAACCCTGACCTAAAAAGGGGGTTTATAAGTTCTATCTAAATATAAATAATTAAAAAACGTAATGGATAAGGAAATGAAAATAACGTATGTATGTATGCTGTTGAGTTCGTAATTACTATCTACAGGCAAGTGCTGCAAAATGAGAAATGCAGTTACTGAGAGTTATTTTCTTGTCTGTTCGATTCAATCGACAAGAAAATTGGTAGTTTATTTTCTTGCATATCTTCTGAGCAGGGACCGAAACCGGTATCGAAAATACCGGTATTTTTTGGTATCAACCGAAAAAAATAATACCGGTATTTTTAATGGTAACCGGTATCCGCCAATTTTATTCGATTCCTAGAATTTAACCGGTATCATACCGGTAACCGAAATAAGGGTTACCTTTATGTTTCATGCGAAGTTCCTTATAAGTCAAAGCGGGGGCAGTGCCTGTGTGTGGTTATACCGCCGTTTGTCTTTACTAAACATTATGGCACTATACCACACAATTATCTTTACTCATTTCATGATTTTTTCAACAGAATTACCCACCAAAATTTAAATGAACCGTATCCAGCGATATTGTGTAAACAACACGACAAGTATGATTTTTATTTGTTATGCAACAACAACGCATTTTCTTTTGCATTCAAGGTCTTTTTAGGTTACCGGTATTAAAACGGTTCCCGTATATAAGGGTAACCTTTATATTGCGTCATAGCGGTTACCGAAATCTTAAAGGTAACCGAAATTCGTCGATACCGGTACCGTTATGTCGAATGGGTTTCGGTCCCTGCTTCTGAGCCAGCGTTAATTTAACGGAGTGAAGGACCGCATCGTGAGAAAATATGCCTAGGTACTGAAATGTTCTGCATTAGAATATGAAGTCCATCCACGCGTACTGTGGACTACCATATTCTCAAGTTCTGAGTTATTAGTCCTCATTGGTACATACATGGCCTCAAACAACACGTCAAGAAATTGATCTATCAATATAGATAAGAGACCTAGTTATCAGAAATTGTCTTGCTTACCCGCATTCCCGCATTACAACAGTCATCAACACAGTGGGTTGTAAATTAAATATCTATACGAAGCGTACATTTAGCAATTTGTTTTTTTTTATGATAATGTGTAGAAGCTGTGTTCACACGGCCCCGAGGTCCGCTGCGGCGGTCGGATTCCTCCGGCGTGATTCAGCGCCGCTCGAGAAAGCCATTCAACCGGCCGCCGGGCGACGCACACTCGCTCACCACACGTAATGTCTACATAGTTTGTAGCCCCATGCAGTACCGGATTTCACCAGCACGGGACCCGCACACATTCTAGCGAAAGGCCCTCTATTTAATATAGGTTCTAAAGTACGACCCACCAAAAAAAAAACTACAGCCAAAGCCCAAAAAAAACAGTAGCTATTTTCTATTTCTTTTGCACGTGGATAACTTAAACGAAAGGCTCGTGTTCCACGTTCTTGTATAATCTGGTTGCAAAACCAATAGTCCTTTGAGAGTTTTATTGCTTGGATCATCTGAATTCTTTTTACAGTAGCAAAAAGCAATTGACTAATCTTCGGAACTACTATCGAATTGTAGGTATCATGATCGATTTTGAGAACCCAGGGAGATGACGAGAAGAAAGGTAAGCCGAGCACTATTGACCCTGGCCGACACTAAACAAACAAAATTCGAAGAGAAAGAAATAAGAACAAGGACAACAGGTTGGTGCTAAAGAAGGAATTATCACGAAATGGGTTTCCCATAAACTAGCCTATACTATAACTACCAAACCTATCATTTAATCAAATTATCAGATCTATATTGTATTGCTAGCGGTCCGACCCGACTTCGCCCGGATGCAGATACTTTTTGAGGCCAGCCAGTTATTTTAGAAACATAGGAACTATTTCGCGTAACTTATTTAAGTATTTAAACTCAAAGTTACTCCCGTACTTTAAGCTTCCCTTTCTTTGAGTTTGAAAGAGTATCGAATATAATGCATATCTGTGCACATCGCACGAAAACACAATATTTTGTCGGGATAAATAGTAGCCTATGTGCAAATCCAGCATGCCAGCTGCTAACATAATCAAAATTTTTAATTTCATCAAAATTGGTCTAGCAGTTTGAGCGTGAAGAGAGTATAACAAACACACTTTTCACATTTATAATATTAGTAGGATTTTTATAAATACATGACCGTGTCTGAATAGGGAACACTGTGGGTAAAAGAGAGCAGAAAGTATAGAGCGCACACGGATATGGTACAAACCACAGAACAAACACACCATCAACTGTTAACTTTCCCTCTTCAAGTGCCCTTATAATTTCTAACTGCTAAGTAGATACTCCTTTTTAGAGTTTCTTTTTTGTAGATCTTGATGTCCTCGACTGAAGCAGTAAATATCTATGGGATTATAAATCGGTTTCCTGAATTTCCTTACTTACACCCATTGTTTAATGATAAAACCATCATCTCTTTCAATAGCTCAAGCACCATCTTTCAATGGAGATATTATCTCATGAACAAGTAACACTTTTAAAAAAAATATGATACTCCTAAGAAGGAATGTGGTTGAAAGATGGAACAATATTATTATGTTTATGGCAATATCCGGGAGTGTTATCCCGAGCATCCCGGACACCAAATATGTCAGAGGGCGCGCTCCAGCCCATTCACGTGCTGATATCATCGTCTCGCCGCGCACCCCGCTGGGCTTAAATAAACGAGCATCAGCGCCAGTATCAACTACTCCATTTATAAAGTCATAAAGTTTATTCGCGAAAAGGAAACTCATAGTATTCCACGTTCAAAACGCTAGTCTTGATGGATGGAACATGCTTAAAATAATGGGTATTCGTTTGTTAATTCATTGTCCTAACGGTCAAAAAACAGCTAGGAGTGCGGTATGAATAGGCTGCCACGACTGAACCTCTGTTCTGAAGGAGGTTTCCGGAGGGTCGGTTAGTTGGAGTTTGGGATATTGTAACCCACCCGGACAGCAATAAGCGGCGGCGGTGTGTGTTAAACAGTGTTTATAACTCGCCGATAGGACACGAAATCAGCGGAACGGGCGGCGAGCAAATCAGCAGCTGCGGCCGCTGCCGCGCCGTCCCGCTCGCTGCTCGTGCTACCGATTGTCCGGTTTTGAACAGTCCGACACAATTGTATCGAGTGTCGACTGATCAACTATAGTCGTAATCATTCATATTACCACCAGTAAACTAGTGTAGCTACATTGCCGTCTGAGAATAAAAAGGCAAGGCAAAACTATTATGACATAGTTTTGTCTATGAATCTTTACACCAATATAATAAATTGAAACTTCTGGTTGAGGTGGAGGTTGAGGTTTGTACTTTTTGCTATGCTTTTAACATCGGAAAATATCGAAGACTTTTCGTCGCCTTAACGATGCTTAAATAACCCTGGAGGCGGTAAGATGGCGGCCACTTATGTCGTAAATTTTAAATTAAAGAGGCGGAACTTGCGCGGCTTTCGGGTAACCCAATTTAATACATAGATTGTGATGTAACTCTATCTCGAACCTCAATTAATGTGACGACACGGCGCCGGCGCAGTCGCGACACAAGGACGAGACGCCCGCGACGCTTCCTAGAAACACAGCTTCATCACTAATATTATTCATTGTTTCCTGTTGTTAGTTTCATTTGGTCACTTGTTTGGATGTACGGAGAATATTGTCCAAAATCTTTCCACATTACAGTCATTCGATGACTACTGGTAATGGCTAATGATCATCAACGTCATGAACACACAAGCTCACAAAAGTTGCCAGTGAATTTACGAAAAAAAATTACTTTTTTTCAACCTGCAATAGGACTATACATATGACCTAACCATTCTCAATCGTACTCTCGATTGTGGAGACTGGAGGATGCCCGTGCCCTTCAGTAGGACGTATACTGCTTGATACAAATATAACTTAGGGAGTGTCCGAAATCTCATACAGTAATTACTACCTATCAACCTACGTGTGACGCTGAAATGAAGGTCTTATGGCGTTATTCATAGACATTTTATAATCCTTTTTCAGTTATCGAATATTTTGTCTTCTTCACTAAAACTGAATTCAAAAGTCGTTCGAAAGGGACAAAACATTCGATAACTAAAATAGGTTTATAAAATCTTTATGAATAAGGCTGTATGTACTTACGGCACATGTTTAAGTATTCTATGATATAATAGTTCCCACTATTAAAAAACCTGTAGTAAAAATTGATTACACTATGCCTTCTATAAATATAGCTGATTTAACGGTGCGCATGTCATTAATACACATATGCACGGATCGGGACGAACTGAATACATAGTTTGTTCCCTGTTTATATACAATAATAAATGTAGGAATAATGGGTGCACTTCTACAGAATTTAATATACTAACCGATGTCTTTAGATACATCTAGATAGCCGCTACTACAAGACAATGTCTATTCGCCGCGTATATACCTAATTCTACGTTCTAGGCTCTAGAACACCCAACAAGATAACCCGATTTTTTGCTTCCCTAGCTTTATTTAGATACATAAACTAAAATAACAAACTAAAGGTGACCTTTACAACCTTGCCAGTGTCCTAAACATTAACATAATAAGTACAAATGGATCATAAGTACTGTGATACACTGTGGGTGTGTCCTGCCAGCCGGCCCACCAATAATGGCGGTGCTCGCCGCAGACCACGGCGATCCATTACACTTGTTTACACTTGTTATGATACATAAAATAATGTTTATGTTAAACCAGAATATGTAGGTCGAACAGGACGTGATGTGAAGCAGATATTTTTGTTTTAAATTATGCATTGGCTCCAGCGGATTCGTAAGTTGTGAAAAATTTATAAGTCATTCGCGCCAACTGAGAATTTATTTTTTCTCTGCACACAGAATGAATATATTAACCTCTAACTAATGTAAATAATTAATACAGCCGGGGCTAGTCTTCAGACAAGAAAATAAATCATGAATTGCAGACTGACAGTTCCTAGCAACACCGCAAATACCTATAAGTTAACCGATTGATGTTCACATATCAAATTACAATGTAGGTGTGCTAGTATGAATCTAATTTTTTAATTATGTTCTTTCAGATTATACTTGACGAACAATTCCACCCTTATAATTTGGCGAGCAAAATTTGAAAAGAAATGAAATTAAACTTAATTCATTGAACCCATTAAAATGTTCAACATCATTTAGATTCAGTAATTTTTTGACCATCCGGTTCGGAAAGCGGTTTCACTAGAGAAGGACGGTCAGGAAACTCTAGTGTTGCTATTTTCAGAAACAGTTAGCTTTTTATTTCGCTTGCGATAAACTAGTGGGTTGTTCCACCGAAAAATCCCTTTTAAAATCCGTTTCGTTTTATGTATAATTATGATTATGATACATTGAGTAATGTCCGAAACCTGAGTTGTGAAAGTCGAGCGTCGCGCTCTTGTCCGATGTCTTAATATTGTGCTACTCACAATATTACTCAAATAGTTACCGCTAACTATTCAGTGTTGACTCATTGAAATATCTACTTATTTTTTGTTCGTCTGACACATAAACGGCGCCAATATATACAGACTTGAATTATTATCCGACTGCGAACATGTGTGGTGTTATTATTCTTTCACAACTGGCAGCACACGTGGGACCACCGCCGCCCCCAAAGATAGCGTTTGTTCCCCCACAAGGCTATGGCGCCAGACACCATGCTTTTAAAATTCGGTTACTACAAACTCTCCACCCTATACCTCATGATATCTATCACTGCAATAAATGTAATATCAACCAGTTAAGAAGTAACTCTTCATCATCATCATTGTCTCAGCTGCAGGAAGTCCACTGCTGAACATAGGCATGCCCCAAGGATCTCCACAGCGACCTGTTGGAAGCGGCCTGCATCCAGCGACTCCCTGCAACTTTAACCTTATAGGCGGGCGTCCGTTCGCTTGCCTGTACGTGGCCTCCACTCTAGAACCTTTTGACCCCAACGGCTATCGGTTCTACGCGCCATGTAGCCGGTCCACTGATACTTCAACTTGCTAATTCAATGGGCTATGTCGGTAAACTTAGTTCTCAGTAACTCTTTCACGACAATTATATCGGCCTCGATACGCCAATCGGATTCACAAACACAAGTTACTCATTGAGACGATACTTGGTTAAATAGCGAGATGGAAATGACTCAATCCGGAATAAAATGAATCACAGTTCCGAGTAAACATTTGACTCACTTCCGAGACGCGATGGTAGATACCCAAAAGGGGCACGTGTTGTGAAAAATTACTCAGTAGAAAGTGCACGTGTACACCAGCAGAGCTCTCGAGCGTGTACCACGCTTGCTCTGTGTGGTGTCACCGCTCAATAATCTCGTAAACAAAAGTACCTATTATAGCCCATGCCAAAGTGAACGAGATTTGGGATCTCGTCTCTCGATTTATTTAAACCAATCTGGTTGATTAGTAATGCCAGATTATTGGAAGTATAATTAATCAATTAATTGACTGGCTTGGTGGCGTAGTGGAACTGCGGTACGGCTACATCACTGAGGTCTCAGTTTCAACTGCAAAGTGACATTGGATTTTCTATTCATTATCAACACGAGGTCACTAATTTCTGCCCGATTCGGCGATAGGCTCGCCCCCAATCACATCGTGGGACAGAACACTCAAAACGAAACGTGGGTGTCCTGATAGCTACCAAAAGAACCTCTACCTGGGAATATGGTGTGAGTTTATTAAGGTATGCATGTATTGTAATCAATGAAACACGTTGGTATACCAATATAATTTTATAATTAGTGAAATGGATATAATCAGTAAAATGGATAATTACTCATTATACTGTTAGTGATTCTAATGATTAGTCATGAGGTACGCCATTAGGCCTATTTTCGTTCAATTTAACTGTCAATATTACAAATTAGAAAATTCTTATGTGTTTTGCATTGACGAAAAATAGATTTTACTTTTTGGCAATAATTGGGGATTTGACACATTGTGACGAACGCAGTAGGCACGTTGTTTTCCGCGGCGCGCGATGCCGCTGGCCGAGTTTCCCGCGCGACGCGTGCCGCGCGTACTTGGCGCGCTCGCAAACACACTCAGCCAACAAGCGCGAGAACACTGAATCACTAAATGATTGTAACCGAATTAATTTTCGGCCAACGCTCATTTGCATTCCATACATTTTTTGGGTATTCGTTTGTTATTCATGTTTCTGTCCGTTTGTAAATAATACAATTAGTGAAATGAGGGAACGAAAATCCGAACGAAGGATAGTAAATACTTACACATAATAGGTATACATTTTTAACCGCCACTCAATTCCTTTATCATTTATGTATAGATAGCCATAGATTATCTACATATACAAATAGATATAAGTAGACATTATGTAATTTATTAAATACTTATGTATCTCATATCTACTATCCCAGTATGCTACTCATCTATGAAAATAATAATGGCAATGCCGGTGCCAAAGACTGTTGCACTTGTACGATTAAATGTCCCGTTATGAAAGTCAATAGATTCGCACTATCTCACAATCTTAGCCCCCAGAGAGTTACCAATTTCCCAGCAAAAGTGATTTTGGGGGAAACTTCACGTTTTCGCCAGTTCATAGGGGCATAATGCACATCATAAAATTAAACGGATTACTTATCTGATACATTTATTCAATTATAGATAAAACTTTCTCACACAACGCATATTGATATATATACCTATGCACCTTAGAGCATTAATGATATAGAGGGAGCCGGAGTAATGCACTTGAATCTTCAAAAATGTAGATATTTTTCGGTACTAACGTTGGTATTAGCACTTCTATAGGTATTAGTGAAAATTGAACAATCGATTTAACATTCCATTGGTGACCGAAAGTTTATAATATTGTTATGATCTTTCTTAAATGAGTTAAAGTGGAATTTAATAGACCTAAAGTTTTTTTTTTAAATAATTTGTTTTTGTTAGGTAACCTGTCAAATTTCACCCAATAGAGCAGCATAATGTGGCCCGGCACTAGCTCCATTTTATTTGCACATATGTTTTTTTGTGCTTTGATATATGTATCTATATATCAACATTGAGTCAGCGCCGACAAAAATTATCACAATGATAAAACCATCGGATATTATGATATGAGAATGATAAAACGATTGTCAATGGACATCAGTTATAAAATACCATTCATATTATTACAAGAATAAGTTTTGATTAAGACTGCGTAGTGAGGGGAAAAATAATAAATATAATTACCGTGCCAATAACAAACTTATCTTTAGATTAGGGCCTAATTACAAAGATAATATTACCCAAAAATAAACACCAATTGTTCGAAATTCGCGAACATGCTTTTTATAAATATTGAATTGCTATTCATGAAGATTGGAAATAAAGAGGATGTATTCCGAACGGCATGCAATTATCCGAAGAACAGTTCCCGCGCATAGCAGCACGATCGCTGACCCCGCGCCGGCACGCGCCCCCACTGCCCCTTATCGAAACTCTCATCCAAGGCAATCATGTCATTTATTTTCTTCTATTAAATACATACTTATACATTCTAGCCTGATTTGATTTAAAATTAGCAAAAAAGTGACTCATTTCAGAAAATCTAAGAAAAAATCTTAAGGTTCCAGTGCCTATATGATCGGCCCTGTGTTCCGATTACACCAATGTAAGTTTTCGTTTTTTTTTCATTGTGAAAAACTCATACGGGTTCTGCGAGATATGAATTCGTGCTCGTGGCCAAAGGCTACTCATGTCTCGCCCCTTAACATATAGCCCAGCAAACTGTAGGTCTACCACTTCTGGTAATCGTATGTCTAAACTCCCCCTCCCCAAATCAAGACGTACCTACGTTCATGTCTGCAATTTATTCTAGTTGTTGTCAAGGTTACGATGATTAATCAAATTCAATTATTCGGTAATATAGATGTCAGGTAGGCACAACGATCAACACTATTCCAAAAGTTTTATTTCGTAGAAATGTTGAGTCAGTGATCGTGAGAGATGAATGGAACGCACGCCGCACGCGGCGCCGTGAGGTGACTCACGCGCTCTCCATTCATGAGTTTTTGGCGCGCTTTTATGTTTATAGTAGTGGGGGATAGATGGCGCTGTACCACAATTTAATTAATTACACCAAATAATGAAATGTAACAGAATGTTGCATGAACAAATAGTTCATAATAGTAGATATTTAAAACAAGTAGCAGTTAATGATTATTTATTATTATTAGTGTCCACTGAGGTACTAAGATGTTTCATGTTTAAGATTTTTCTATCTGTTGAGTCATACGTAAGTACTTCGTAGTACAGTAAACGATGACAATAACCTACTCACACATTCAAATATAAATTCGAGTAGTCCATTGAAATGTTACAATTTAAGGACCGAATATTGCATTTCTTAGAGGACGCAATTTTATTTTTGGGGCATGTTTGGTGGGTCAGCAGAAGCTTTACCTCAAGTTTGTGGGGTCGCCACCCTTGTCCCCCGGCCGCCATCTTGGAAAAAGGGGTGAAACACTTTTTTCGCGATAGCTCGGAAACTATGCGTCTTATAAAAAAATTATAAGGACATAATTTGTAGCAAATTCTTTTTCCTACAAATATGTTCATATAACTTTTTGCCCTAAATTAAAAATTTAAGAAGTTATAAGCAAAAGAGTGAAGAAGAAATTTCTTAAAGGAAATCTTCCCGTTTCTCTTAAAAGTAGACTCTTCGACTTGCATCTTACCAATTCTCACGTACAGTGCTCAATCCTGGTCTTTGACCGAACTTCAGAGGTCCAGGTCCAGGTTTGTCAAAAAGCTATGGAGCACAGGATGCTAGGCGTAACATGCATGGACAGAGTACCCACTAACACTTTGCGCTCCATAACCAGAGTCAAGAATGTTGCACAGAAATCAGCTAAACTAAACTGGGATTGGGCGGGCCACGTCACCTGGATGCACCCGAAGAGGTGGGCAAAGATTGCCAATCAATAGATGCCTAAGGATGGCGAGAGGCCACGCGGCAAGCTTCCGAAAAGGTGGCGCGACGATTTCAACCAATTTAGCAGCACTTGGATGGCATCAGCACCTGATAGGGATAAGTAGAAGGAGTTGCGGGAGACCTTTGCCCGTTAGTGGCACAGAATAGGTTAATAAAAATAAAAAAATGCAAAAAAATGTGATTTTTTTTATAAAAAGTTATAGAGCAAATAATAAATTTATTATAAATATTTACTCACTTTTTTGCTTACAACTTCTTTAATCTTTAATTTAGGGCAAAAAGTTATTTAAACATATTTGTAGGCAATACAATGAGCTACAAATTATGTTTTTACAAATTTTTCGTAAGACGTATAGTTTCCGAGATAACGCGAAAAAAGTGTTTTCACCCCTTTTTCCAAGATGGCGGCCGGCGGACAAGGGTGGCGACCCCACAAACTTGAGGTTAAGCTTCTATTGACCCCTCAAACATGCCACAAAAATAAAATTGCGTCCTCTAAAAAATGCAAAGCTCATGTAACATTTCAATGGACTAATAATACGTCTCAAATAGTAATGTTAACATAAAGACCTACGATAGGTTATCTAGTTTAGGTTTAAGCTTATGGAGATGTGGGATAGATGTAGCATGAGGGATATGTATGTTAAGGTCGTGATAATGACAGGGGTACTCACGTGGGTCTGGTGGCGCGCTGGGGGCGGCCTGGTGCTCCGGCAGCGGCGGCGGCGGCGGCTGGCCCGTGGCGCTGGCGTGCGCGTGTCTCAGGTACGCGTGGTAGATGCGCGCCGCCGCCTCGTCACCGTTGCACACCTGCATATACACACACACTTCACATTTAGCCAGAGTACATAATAAAATATTTAAAAAAAAAGGAGATTGCCCATTTTACCCTCTATGAGAATTGAGAATTGAGCCTCTATGAAGTCTACTTTTTTATGTAGGGAAAATATTATTTATTTATATAAGCTTTATTGTACACCATAACTAAAACAAAAGGAAACAATTCAAAGTAGAAAAAAAGTACAATTGGCGGTCTTATTAAAAATATATATTTTCAATAAATATTTATACATAATTTCCAACCAGACCCAGTATTCTACGAGATATTGACTTGAGATATAATAAATAAAATGTGATTTATAATTATTTTATTCATAAAATCAGTCGTTCGGGATAATACAGGATGAACCATAAAAATGCTGTAATGAATTTTATGCAGTATCGATATTGGTATCTACGATAACATTGTAAAACGATAACATAAAAATACTTTAGGGCAATTGAATTCCTCTCTATCTCATTTAAGGATAATAAAATCTTAAATAGCCGCCTCTCATAATCTCTCAGCTGCTTACTTACGCTTGATGCGTTTTCATAATTCATTAATTTAACTTAAGTAAAGCGTTCTTAAAAAAAAAATAGTCTTGCCAGAGACAGACTGATCACGAAGTAACCCGATAGAATTTGTATTTTATTTACAAGCAAGTAGCTCATAAAAAACTAGGTGATGAGAGGTAAGCGGTACACACCTGGAGCCAATTGCCCCTACAAGTAAGTGGCTCTTCTAAACGATGAGTGATTAGAGGTACGCACCTGGAGCCAGTTGTCTTCTGTGAGGAGCAGCAGCGCGGCGCCGGAGTCCGGCAGCAGGTGCCGCCGCGGCGCCGCCACGCGGAACGTGCGCGCCACCCAGCGGACACACCGCAACACATCCGCGCGCTGCCATTTCTCGGGATCTGCACCAAAATGACTATTGATCAATTATAATCTTTGAATTCATGCCGCACACGAACTTTAAACATTTTTGAGACGGGTAATCTTCAGCAGCGATCTTCCTGTGGTTAAAGAAAAATAAATACACAGTCCTGAACCGTCAGTAACAATCAAGTATTATGGAAATCATAAACAAGAAAGGATAGGCCCATTCATAGTATCGGTAAAAAATATCATTAACCCCGATATATTATTATAGTTTGCCCTTAAATATTTTACTGTTTTATTCCGTGCGACAGATTATTAAAAAATAAATAAGTACTCATCACATATTTCATTTTGTTCACAGAAACTAAAACAAAAAAGCGTGGGATGTTGGAAGATTAGTACCTAAACGTTGTAAGCACCCCACGCTTTGTAACAATAACATGTATTTTACTCCATTTTCTAATCTTAAACTCAGTATAAATTATTTTTTGCTATTTGTATTTTTTATCTATAAATAATTTAATTGATTGCACTAACGACATCTATCTACATGTATAATACGGCTGTATTATCAAAGGAAGACAGATGCGTGCAAATTACCTACTTTTTAATAATACTTTTCCAAAAATTTTAATTTATTAATATTCTGGATAATATATAATTATACTTTTATTATTGTATTATCATCGGTCCTGTATAATTATGCAAAATTTCGAGTCAATCCGACGTTTTGAAGGGGGTCAAAATCATATTCAAAGATTCCGTTACGCACTAACATACGTCTGAAATAATAAAAGCGTTTTAAAAATTATATGTAATTCTAAATTCTCTCTCGTATGATGTGAATCATTGCACTTCAAGGAACTAATCTGAATCAATATGGAATTTCTATGGTTAGGTGCACCCAACTACTGATCCTTATCGCTGGATGCAGGCCACTTCCAACAGGCCAATGTGGAGATCCTTGGGGAAGGCCTATGCACTGGATTTCTAACAACTAAAAAGAAAGAGAGAGAGAGACAAACAGACAGAAACTTTCTGTCATAATACAAGTACTATAAGTCGTTACGACGAATACTTACAGTGGCTCTGCTACATACACTGTCCACAGTGTACATTAAGACATTTATATCATATGTGCGCGGGTATCAGAAACTATTAGAATTCTAGTAGACCCACAAAAAAATATTTCGGTGGATGGATAAAACCCCGGGCTCTAGTTTCTCAGCCGGCGACTACCGAACTAGTCCTTGGACGCCGTCATTTATATTGGTTATTTATTTCATTATATTGTTATATGGTTAATGATTTGTAAGAATTTGTATTTAAAGTCTGCCAACCCTCACTAGGCCAGAATGGTGGACTATATGTTCTAACCACTCGCAATCGTACTCTAAATTGTAGTGGAGGCCCGTATCCTGCATTGAGACTTATAGATACAAATACAGATATATGGTGCCTCATATGCAGATTATCATTGACTTATATTCTAAGATTATAGTTTCGGAGAGCAGCAAAATATGACAATGAGCTACAGCGGATGTTGGTACAAACTACAGACACAGACTACAGTTATCACAAAAAAATGATTTTCATCCACGCGAGATAATACAATATGCTTATGTTCTTAGATACACCTGGTGCCTCCGTTTGTCATCGTTTATCGTAAGTTGCCTTGGGGTAACATTGTAATCAAGGGCGGATCCAGGGGGGAGGTCATGGGGTCATTACATAAACTTATATAAAATATAGGAGTTTACGTACTTATCCCTTTCATTCATATATTACGATGTTACACCAACGCACCTTATTTAATTTTTTTACAGTTCGAATTTGTCACGTTTGTTAAATAATAATTAAAGTTGATACAAAATTGGTTTTATGAAATCTTGTAAATAAAATGTATCAAACATTACATTTTCAATCAATTTATGTACTTATTAACTGATCGAGTCAATGGAATACGTAAATTTTTTTTGCCATAAGTTGCATTTTATTACCCTGTCATGGAAGCTTCATACTTAAGGTTGTTAATATTTAATAAAACGTGTAATAATTTGGTGGAAACTGGTGCGTGTCTTTGCTCATTTTTTTTCTTTGATGCTGACCAAATGTTATATTGTTTTGTTGGACCCAATAATTAAATTAGGGAAATTATAAAAACATTGACAACGATAAACTACAAAAACATTTATAAACTAATTTTATTGAAGTTCATAGTTATTTTTCCGCGCTTAGATATTATAAACAATATAAAAGACTACGTTCATTATTGGATATGTTGGGTATATTCACTATCACAAATGGTTTGAACTTCCCCTGGAACATTATGGTATAGGGCATAGACTTGGTTTATTTTTTTCTGGAACATAATATAGAACATAACGTGCTGAATATACCTATTGACGATTTTGAAATGATAATTGTTATCATCATAAAATCCATTTCTGTATTTGCCGTGGAACTTCTGGGTGTTATTATCGGGAAAAAATCGAAAACAGAAACTCCACTGGCGACGACAGATTCATCAATATTATGTGCTGATTAATATACACATTAAGAGCATTTTTATGGCGAGTTTACGGTCATCATGCATTCACCTCTACACTAGAATAATTAACATACACATTAAATTGATAACGCGTTTTACGATAAAAAGAAGGAACATAGGCCGAGCTTGCATTTAACGCCTCGCAGATAACTTTTACATAAAACCTTAAAGTTCATTTACACCGGATAAATATCATCAAAACTTGTACAAATCTGACATATCTGTTGCTCCACAATTGAAAATTCGGGGAAATATTCTTTCTTTTATTTTACCTGCTTATAAAAAGATTTGTAAATATTTTCTAGTACCTAAATAACATCGAGACACCACCAAGGTTTGTATATATGCTATGAGCAAAAATGTATTATTATTTTTTCCTTTAAGTAGCCACGGGACATGCTAATAGGTAACAGAGTTAAATGTGTTTTTACGTGAAAAGATTATGTGATTTATGATACAAGTAAATAATATAAAAATGCATCATACTAGTATGGAACAGTATTAATAAGTGTTGTATATTATTCATTATATATGTACTTCACATTACCTAGAACTCATAATAACATTTGCCATGTTAATCCGAACCTAACCTAACCTGTCTAGGAAGAACTCAAAATTAGTAACCTATATTTTTTAAAAGCAAAAATATATTGCATAAATTAATGAATGACTAAATTAGCAATATTAATTACACATGAGAAATAAAAACAAACGACTAATAATATATTTGATATTAAAATTAAAAGAAAAGTTTACAAATTATAATTTGTTTATATTTTATATGTTATATTTACAAACTCTCGCCGTTTTGCTTTTTAAAATATTACCATGTGAGGTTATAATGAGTCTAACTTTAAAATAAAGCAATTATTAGGCTGTTAAATTTAGGCCTAGTGAGTTCGGTTTGTATCCGTCTAGCGCTGTACTTTAGCGTTTTTATTATTATCAAGTGCAATAAAATAGAAAGTCAATTGTCCAAATATAATATAGGAAAAATATCACATTTTGCTACAATTTATAGACTGTAAGTAAATTGTTTTGAAGATGAATTTTCAGCTTCCCAAAATTTACAAAATTTACTAAATCTGCTAATTTTAAGTATTCAATTGCGAATTCATAAAATTTACCTACATTAACTTGTTATTAAGCGTTTAATTTTAGTTTAGTTACTCAACTCTTAGTTCATATTGCGTGAGATCGGGTATATTAATTACTAGTAATAATGTCATTCAAAATATTCAAGCAAGAGAGATCATTACCATTAAAATGAAACCCCGATGACAATATGACCATAAGACATAAAAATATATTTAACTGATAACTTAAGAAAAATAGTATAACACCATTACAATCATTGTGTGAGAAGGTACATGAATTATAATATATTGTGATCATTTAAATCGGTAATGAGAAAACGTTAAATGATGGAAACCTTCCTGTAAACAACTCCTCGAGTGACAGGTAAACAGAACACAAGAGATCCTGGGAACACTATGTACTGGGATGCATCGTGACCCATATCCACTGCACCACACATTCACAAACACTGCACATGCCAGCACCGGCCTCATAACCTCAACGAGAAGTGCATTACCCGCGGGCACAGTCTCGTCGCCGGAGTCTTCGGAGCCCGAGTCTGCCGGCGAGCGCGACTCCATGCAGGCATCGTGGGGCGCCAGGGTTGTCTCCGCAGTGCAAGACGGGGAGCTACTAGGGCCGACGCGCCGATACCGCGCCGTTTTTTATTGGCGAGCGCGCGTCATCGACGTGACGTAGAGATTCGTCAGCGTACAGCAGGAAAACGCTTTCTGGGAAGCTGCGCTGTGCTTGCGACACGCAGCCGGAGCGCTGCCCGCTGCACCGCCGCCCGACTCCGCGGAGACAAGTGCCAGCCTCTAGCCACAACTGGTTTGCACATTGTTCCATTCATCATTACTCGGAATAGTTCTATATTGCATTATAGTGAAATTTGGCATTCTCTTGTAACGTGTACGGACATGTATTTAATAAAATTACGAGATCATCGAGTGTCTGATTTAGGAATATTTATTAATGGTGGTGCCGTTGAAGTTACTTCACACAGTAATACCAACATGGGTAAGCCCAAGGGAGACTGTAAAGTCATATCATGTATATTATTTATGATTTTTATTATATTAATTATAATTGGGTATTTTGTAATAGAAGATTTTTAATTTATTAATATTTAGTATATAATATAAGTATTCGAAGAAAAACTATACAAGCGCTATATGTTATGCGCTATTAAATAATAAAAAGTCCTGCGAAGGACGAGATGTAACATTAATGAAGTGGTCAGGTCGCCGGGGCTCCGTGCCGACCAGCACGTGTGCCTGCCGCCGACCGTCACGCTGGACCGGACAGAAATAAACTCAACTAGATGTCGCTAGACGCTACCATCTTCAATTAACAAAGAGCATTACAATTTACATAATATAATTTTACATTAATTCACTCAAGTTATATACTACTGATGCTTACCATTAAAACAACATAAACTATGCAAAAAATGTGAAAGAACAGAGTTACCTATTGTTGAAACCGTATGTGCTATTTATAATATAATTTAGTCCCGCTCATTATATTAGCGTTACTGGTATAACCAAGTAAAAAACTCAATAATATATTTAAGAGAGTATTACTTACTTATACTACTTCAATATTATAATTTACAATTAATGGTAACAACATATTTAAGTTCCAAGATAGTTTTGAAACGAATGTAAATAATAAACTCGAACAATTGGGTAATCACATAAATAAAAAATAAGTGTATGCTATTCTGAATATTTCTGAACCTAGAGATTTCAAGCTGTGTATTCTTTTTGCCATCCTCATTTTCAGATTTGTATAAAACGGTAGGATAAAGCAAGAGGTAATTTCACTTATATTTCACGTTATATTACCCCAAAAGTGTGAAAACTTTCGCGGGACTATATGTGTATAAATATAATTTATTAGTGGCGCTCTGCCGTGATAGCGTATTTGGATTTGTGGATGCTATAAATAAAAAAACATCTGAAGAGCTCTACTATGCGTAAACTGGACTAATGATTAGATTGTGACGGTTTCTCTGCCCCTATATAGTTATATCCAATATTATATTCCCCCTCTTATATTCCAGCACTCTATCGCGGGGGAATACTATTTGCTCCCAGATTAAGCAGAGTCTAACCGTTACTTATTAGTCCAGTCAATAAAGCCTCAAACCCCTAAGTAATTCGTAACTCGTTCAAATTTTGAGGGTTTGTTAAGGAAGGTAAAATAACTTACCGTGTGATTTTGCAGTGTTCTGGGGTGTACGGAAAGGGTTGAAAAGGGGTGAAAAGTGTTTTTTGTTAATAACATTGCCAAAAAAATTACTAACACGCTGCAAATTTGTAAGTATGTTGGTCTTACCATTTTGTAACATGTATTAAATTTGCAGCGTTCTGCAACATACGGAACATTGTTTATTATCAAAAAACAATAAAATTTGTTAATAACATATCCAAAAAAATTACTAACACGCTGCAAATTTGAAACTATGTTGTTCTTACCATTTTGTAACATGTATCAAATTTGCAGCGTTTTGCAACATACGGAACATTGTTTATTATTAAAAAACAATAAAATTTGTTAATAAGAGGGGGTAAAAAAAATTAGTAACTCGTTGTAAATTTGGAACTATGTTGTTCTTACCACTTTGTAACATGTATCAAATTTGCAGCGTTTTGCAACATACGGAACATTGTTTATTATTAAATAACAATAAAATTTGTTAATAAGAGGGGGTAAAAAAAATTAGTAACTCGTTGTAAATCTGTTATTACCTTGTTTACACCTTTTCAAAACATTTTTTAACTTTGCAAAATTACTGTTTTATATTAACAATAGTATCGAACAATAAATAAAATATTTCAATAATACTTTTCTGAAAGAAAATTGATAACGTCAATAGAATGTTATCATTATTATTTAATCAAAGTTTATAATAAGAAATTTTCATTGTTGTTATAGTACATTAATAATTTTTCATAATTTTGAAATAAGAATAATCATTTTAATAAGTAATAAATCTTAAAATAATAGTAATGTAAATATAACAGTGAAATTATAGTTATACAACAGAACTTATCAAAAATTTTTGGAGATGTTTTATCTTGGGCCGTTTAGTGTACGTCTAATATAAATTCTAGAAAAAAATATGAAATTCAAATGAAATACATTTAGATTTCTTGGACAACAGGGGGCTTTATACAAAAATGTGATTGTTTTAGTACAGAAGCAATATTTTCTTCGATAATCTGTCCTCCATGATGCCTAATTGTCATTTCGTTCAAAAATGCGCGAACACATTATCTTTAACTTGAATATGTCTTATTTTTAAAAACCCCCTACAAATTATAATTATTGTTTATATTTATTTTTCTATATTCTTCGCTTTTTAAAAGACGATATATGTTGTTAAAGAAGTCACTTTTATTATTTTATTTATATTACATGATTTTAATTTAAGAACGAAAATGTTTAACTTGACAGCAATTGCAAAACTCTGTGTTATCTGTCTACGTCTGTGGCCGTAATTCGTAATATTTTTTATTATTCGCATACATTTCGCAAATGTGTATTTGCTTCTGTTGACCTGGCTTTGTTTTGTGAATTCTAATTCTCGCAGATGATATATCTTGACGTTTAAACGCAATTACTAGTTCGTATTTTGGTGGGTAAACATATATATTATTTAGAATGCCACATGTAAGTAATACTTTTATGTTTTTCTATGTTCATATTTCTCTTCTAACCCACAATTCTGCTTTTCAGCACATCAAAAGTGGCGCTTTGCTTGAATTGCACTTCTGCAATTGTTGTGAAATGGTTGAATTGCACTTCTGCAATCAAAAATTGAAATGGATTCTATCATTCAACAGAATCTTAGTAACTACATGGGATGCCAATTCACTCTCGTGTAGAGTATTTCAAAACGTTTCATTGAAATGGCAGAACAAGAAGTAAGTATTCTATTTTCTTCATTAACTTGGGAAATGTATGTTTTATGCCAATTAATCAAGGTCAATACAAAGTATGGAGTATTACAAAAGTATTCATGTTAGAGCTGAATTGCATTGTGTCCACAGGATACTAGTACATAAATATGATATTTTATATATTGTTGTTTAAATGGTTAAATGAATTACATTTTCTTTTATTTCCCTCTGGACACTGAGATGATCTTGTGTTATGTATAATATATTATATTATTATTATTTCCATAATAACAACACTATGTGTGATGGTAAGCACAAATGTCGTCCAGGCGGAATATCTAATGGCATCAGACGACTGTCCCAAGACATTTCATACAATTATCCAGCCGGCCTGCTAAGATGCCTCTTTAAACAATAGCGGGATCATAGGAAGGAGGGAACACATGTGACTGCAAAGAGTTATTTAATATATTAATAATTAACATAATTCTTCGATATCTTCAATATTAATTTTTTTTATTTTGTTTTAGTTATTAGAACAAGCAATTATCTGTACAAACTGCTGGCTGCAAATAAATCAAGCTGTAGACAATGAGCAAGATTTTATTCACACTCCGCCGTAAGAAGATTGTATCAATCTCGATTCTTTTGGACATGTATAACACCCACAAGTGCTTCATGTTGAAAGGAACATAGCTGGACACTGGACAGTGGGTTGCTGTACTCATACCATGATCATACTGTGGTATTTAGCCTTTAGGTTGGGCTAGGCAATAGTACAATATGGGAGCACCGGCATTGTTCCAAGATGTTTTGACTGGAGATTATTTTTAGGCGAATATAAATAAAAAATATAAAGCAAGATCTGGTTGTACTTTTTTGTACTTAAGTTTTGTTTGATTTTAGTTTTCTTTCATCAATTAATCCTACTTTTTCCTTATGTGTGCTCAGAAATAACCAGTTAGAATTAATGTCAAATACATTATTTGAAAAATAATATCTTCGACCTTAGGATAATATTATTTTTAAGTATGCAGAAGTCTAATATACCAAAGTATACTAGACTTCTAGGGGTAGTCCAAATATAATGTTTAAAATGTTAGCTTGTACAGAAATGATTGCTAGTAAGTTCTTTTACTAGACATTAAGGTATAGAAATAAACATGGCTGCTATCAGATTCGATTCCATTTTTATAGCATATTCATTTGTATGGACTATAATAACTAAGATGCCTAATAATAAAATGATTATTTATTCATATGCACATAGGGCACACTGCTGACTTTTCGGAGTCATGTATGTATTGATAGTCAATCACCATGCACTAAAACGGTGAAGGAAAACATCGTGAGGAAACCTGCATACCATAGCGATTCATAATAATTTCTATGGTATGTAAGTCCGCCAACCCGCACTAGGCCAGCGTGGTGGACTATATGGCCTAATCACTCTCAATCGTATTCTTGATTGTAGAGTAGGCCCGTGCCCTGCAGTGGGACGTATATGGGCTGATACAGATGCTAGCAGTCGCGACAAGTGATCAGTCTGTACCGTGCTGTATCTCATGCCTAGCAGATTTTTATTGTGGATTATTTAAATAGGTTGTTTAGCAGGTATTATGCACCGCACTTACGGCCAGATATAGGTACACTTTCTTAATATTAAATAACTATAAACATGACCAGATCCTGACAGACTTGTTGCAATTTATTGTATAGACATTATGTTATATTATATTAGATGATCAATAAAGTATGATACTAATTCCGTTGACGTAAACACATTTACGAGTTATATAGAGTACAGTAATTTATAGCACAGACGACTAAAAATAATATTTGATTTATAGGAAAACGAATTACGACTTCATCTTTCATAAATGTCAAGTTTTGACATCGGTTGTCAAACATGCCGTATCAGACGCCATATTGTCCCGTTGTAGTGTTGCTGTTCTTGGCTTGGTATTTATTTTTGTATAAACCTAATATGCAACGTATTGTAGTATTTCATACAGAAATCGAATGCCAATTTCACAAAGTAAATTTGGTGTAATGTACTACAAACGGCCCAAGGTTCATACATTTCTGGCCCATCTCCTTTGGTTGAAATTTAAGAATAATTTATTTGGTTGAAATTTAAGAATAATTTAAGAATAATTTATTCGATACATGTTACAAAATGGTAAGAACAACATAGTTTCAAATTTGCAGCGTGTTAGTAATTTTTTTGGATATGTTATTAACAAATTTTATTGTTTTTTAATAATAAACAATGTTCCGTATGTTGCAAAACGCTGCAAATTTAATACATGTTACAAAATGGTAAGAACAACATAGTTTAAAATTTGCAGCGTGTTAGTAATTTTTTTGGATATGTTATTAACAAATTTTATTGTTTTTTGATAATAAACAATGTTCCGTATGTTGCAAAACGCTGCAAATTTAATACATGTTACAAAATGGTGAGACCAACATAGTTACAAATTTGCAGCGTGTTAGTAATTTTTTTGGCAATGTTATTAACAAAAAACACTTTTCACCCCTTTTCAACCCTTTCCGTACACCCCAGAACGCTGCAAAATCACACGGTAAGTTATTTTACCTTCCTTAACAAACCCTCAAAATTTGAACGAGTTACGAATTACTTAGGGGTTTGAGGCTTTATTGACTGGCCTATATAAACATAACCAAGCAGCAACAAAGCTGGCGAAAGCCGAAAACATGTTTACTTTATTACCGCATTCAGTTCATTTGTTTTCGTTTATATCAATCAGTATTTGTTTATATTTGTTACTTACTCATATTATCATGATTCAAGGTGATAAAAAACTTGCAGTTTCATCAAATAAATGTATGTATTAATAAAGAAAAATCAGCAAGTAATGCACCTATGAGTAATCATCTTTAAATAAATCTTATTAGAAACCCATATCAACAAATGATAACACCCAAAACAAAAGATGACTCATATTATATTTATTGATTTTTCATGTATCATCTTCATCATCTAGCGTTTGCACTTTGCAGATGTTGCCTAGGGTGATAACACCATCTTTAGTAATTTATAGTGTTTGTTTTCTCTAGTTTTTTTGCTTGATGTATGCAATAAAGTGTAAATATATAAATCCCAAACTAACGTCTTTTTCGCAATAAGAGTTGGCAGAGTCGCTGGAGAGTGTCCCGCCCTCACTCCTACCACTCTAACTCCAGTGAGCCAGAATCAACAGTGGCACGCAAAGTAATGACACCGAGTATTGAAGCTCGGCAAGTCTCCGGGAATATCCTACTTGCCTTTAACCCGCAGCGAAATTAATCAGAAAGATAAATTAATAGATGGAGATGGAAAAAAAATATTGTACACTTCCCTCTGTGCAAAGTGGGTGACAAAACATTAAACTAAAGACGTGAATAATCACGCAAAAATTCATCCAGAGAAGCCAGCTGTGAAGCACCACGGATCAAATCATTATTACATATTAAATTTCTAATTACTTATTATGTGAGCTGTTATACTTGATTCCAATAATGGCAGAGCTACTAGTATACCCACGTTTCACTTTGTTTATTAGATAGGGGGCGAGCCCATTGCCACATTGGGTCCATAATTAAACATCCAATACCACTTCGTCTAACCAGGGATTCGAACCCAACTCAGCTTTGCAATCATACATAACACAACAACACAGCCACCGCGACAGTCAAAGATAGTTTTTACCTCACCTTGTTACCTTGTGTTGCGAGTTTCGGAAACTGCAAGAAACTTCACGACAACGTTAATCGAGATAATTGTAAACAACTCAAAATCTAGGCTCGGTGCGGGAATCAAACCTGCGGCCTTCTTGCGCCCAGCGCCCGGATGCTCTCAACAGTTATGTAATGTAACCAAATTATTCTTGAGTCCAGTCTAAAGAGTGCCTAACCAAGTGCTGGTCTTATGAGAAAATTGAGCATGATGTAAAAATATAAGCATACATACAGTCACATACGTAGTCCAACCTAAGAGTATTAGGTAGAGTCGTGTAACGTGTGGCTTAGTATCTATGGACTTTAATATATTTCACCACAATTGACTGCAGGAGACAGATCATGCGTAGTATTTTTAAACTCATACTACATCTTGCACAATCATTTGCAATACAATTGATGCCGTGTTGTGTACCTTATTTAACAAAACCGATCAGGGATGCAGGAGAGTTCTGAATTACTGTGATAAAAACGAATAGCTATCAATGTGATGCCGCGTGAGAAAACGCTTCCGTTATTAGGTACTTGTGAATATAAATAAAATATATACTTGATCGAAGCCCACCATTCACATACATAGTCCGAACCCCACACAAAAATAGACGTCTTGTGTCAGGAACTGCGAGAGACTTTTCCGCCTCATTGAGACCCAGACCTGAAACAAAGATCTATAGATTACACAAATATACAGGGTATATTAAGACTGCTACCGAAAACGAAGCCGGGTGGTAGTTTAAGCGACTTCAGACACAATGCAACAGAAAAAGTTGCAAAAAAAAGCGACAATTTTTTTTTTGGTATTTTTTTCCTATTACCATATTTGGGTGGTAAATACATTTTTTCCTAAAATAATAGTGTATACCCTTTTATTTATAAATAATCTAAGGTATAAAAGAGTTTAAATTATTATTTTAGCAAAAACTATGGATTTACCACCCAAAAATGACGATATTTAAAAAATCATAAAAAATAATTGTCGCGTTTCTTTGCGAAATTTTTAGTTGCATTGTGTTTGTAGTCACTAAAACTACCACCCGGATTCGTTTTCGGTAGCAGTCTTGTGATACCCAGTATGTTTCGTAGCGGGGATCGACCCCTGGCCTCACGGTTCTCAGCCGGTGTCTAACAAAGCTACGCAGGCTCTGCGTTGCCAAGTTGGTATCTCTCCATGATTCTCTTCAGTTTGTTTTATCAGCTCCAAAGAATTATAAGCATTCAAGATTTTCATATCGTTTCATTATTTTCTTACCTCTGATACATAAAATAATTCCTATTTTTAAATTTCAAACATTATTCACGGCAAACCTATATGTAAATCCAGCGGTTGGGAAATCCAAACCACTGCGAACTGCGGACGCGAGCAGCTGGGCTTGTGTCACTTAACGTCACTACTCACTCGTCACAAGGACGGATCCAGCTTTTACGCAAGGGGGGGTCATATAGTTCATGTCAGAACACTGGGTCCGATTTCAATACACCAATTCTTAATAATGACGTTTTAAAGTTTGTTACACACACATACTTATTTATTTTATTTTTCGATATACAAAGTGAATTATACAGGGTATATCAAGACTGCTACCGAAAACGAAGCCGGGTGGTAGTTAAAGCGACTTCAGACACAATGCAACAGAAAAAGTTGCAAAACAGAGCGACAATTTTTTTTTTTATTTTTTTCCTATGACCATATTTGGATGGTAAATAATTTTTTTCCTAAAATAATAGTGTATACCCTTTTATTTATAAATAATCTAGGGTATAAAAGTGTTTAAATTATTATTTTAGCAAAAATTATGGATTTACCACCCAAAAATGTCGATATTTAAAAAATCATAAAAAATCACTGTCGCATTTCTTTGCGAAATTTTTAGTTGCATTGTGTTTGTAGTCACTAAAACTACCACCCGGCTTCGTTTTCGGTAGCAGTCTTGAGATACCCGGTATGTGCTTATAATTTTTCTCAACAAAATACATTTTGACAATATGGAGCCAGCCCATGGGAGGGGGGTCATGACCCCATGACTTCCCACCTGGATCCACCCTTAACCACTCACCAGTTGAAGCAGCATCATCGATATCCAGGAAGGCACGTACTAATCTATTGTTCTTCACCATGCAAGAACTTACATGGTGTGTACAATACAAAATATTACTTCCAAATACAAATGCCGACCAGTGACCGCGAAGAATTAACTTTTTGCTATTCACGGTTTACTTACATCAACTTCGTTGCATTCGTAATTATTCTACGTAACTTGCGACCATTTCCTAACATTATTGTAATGTAGTAGTAATATGACTCGGTTAGCGTCTGACGTAGTTCCAGTGTCTACCCCAACGTTATGAGTCATAGGGATTATCCAGCTGTGCATAATGTACTAATGATCCGTACTAATCACGACCTATAGTTGCGCACAAGCGTCACCTGGCTTCGCAATGCCGCAACAAATATGAAATATTATACGCGAAGTACAGATGGCGCGATAAGGAATACGCTTAAAAGTGCGATACCGACGTGATTATTTTTATGCTTCGATAAAATTTTGATGAACATGATCAACTTATTTTGAAGTAGAAGGGGCTGGCCCAGCTCCACCCGGGTGCAGTTACTTTTTTAGACAAGTCCACAATCCACATCAGCAACCTAATATTTCGCGCACTGTTTAAATAATAATTAAACTGAATGTACAGGCGTTCTCTGTACTGCTTTTCTGTCCCGTCCCGTTATGTTAGGGCGGACCCTATCCCGCTTAATTCTGATCCATGTAATCCTGTGCTCTCCTGTCCCCTTTCATCTCATTGAGTTTGAAAGAGTAACCAATATATCATATTTTTTGCTCACCCGTGGGAACAGTACATTTTTGTGATTAAAAGTAGCCTATCTATGTAAATCCAGAGAGTCAGCCAGTGGCGTAATGTAACACCATCTAGGGCCCGGGGCAAAATCATCGGATGGGGCCCCCTTTTTTGTATGGAGGGAAAAACTGTTAAGCTTATTTTCCGATACCCCGGAGAAGACCGAAAGGAATATATGTGTCACCGGCCTGCCAGTAAATTGAGGCCGAAGCGGGTCCCTAACAAAAACTCTACGCTAGCATAGCGAATAAAACCCTAACTTCCGCATTTCGGTCGGTACTACACATCTACTAATCGAGTGGGTCGGAATGTGTCCGTGCATGAACGTATTATATTAAATTATGCATGATACCAGATTTTGGGTCTCCAGCAATCTGTCACAGAACGAAACGCAACAGCGGAGCTATTACATTAACTCGGTTTTTTGTGAATGAGCGTGAAAAAATGGTGAGTAATCTATAAATAAGTTTTACAAAATAATAATAAAAAATGTCTCAATTATTTTATTTTATGTTTCTTCACGGCAACTAATTCAGAACGGATATTTATCATTTTTAAACGACAAGAGCCACCCTCTTTTGTTGTCAGTTGAACTGTCAATGTCAGATAATGTATTGATCAATGATCACATCAAATGTAAACGTAAAGTAAAATAATAAATAGAATCTGTATAATTATGGTGATATACGGCGTCTACATAGTTAGCAAGTCGGGCGGGCTCATATACAACTATGATCATAATATTCCACGAGTCGAGACTGAGAAGACGTTTGGTTATCCACTCGACATCAAGCTACAGTATGAAAACAAGAAAGTTGTCGTCGCTTTTGGCCAGAGAGATGGAATTAATGGTAAGTTTTACACTTCATGTTACTTTTTTTGTCTATAATTGTGCCTTCTTTCGAATAAACTTACAGTAAATGTTCGAGTATGTAGTTTAAATGGTGTATTTATGTAAACTTTTATTACTCTAAACTAAAGATGCTAAAATCGGTCTAATGGGAAAACAACGGAAAGGCTAACTCCTTCTCTCTGGAAAAAGACTCATAGGCTTGGAAGGTGCTATTGGACCAATATACATTATTGAACCTACAAAAACCATTTATATTCTATATTACATCACATTTTTATTTTTACTTAATATAGATTTTGGACCTAATATATATAAAACACACTGTGCACCTCCCCAGACTAAATATTTCATATATGTTCACATTGCTAAGTTTTCAAATAATTATACATATTTGATTGATCTTTCTAATAATTAAGCATTTATAAAAAATATATGTTTGTGATTGTCAAGACATTTTTATTTGAAATGATGCCTGGTCAAAGTTCATAATACTCAAAGCATTTTTTTTCACAGTTGGCCATGTACTGCTGTCAATGAATGGATCTCCAGTGACTGGGAGGACCACAGAGGATAACAGAGATGTTTTTGATATTATAGAAGCTAAGGTATATGATTTATCATGAACCTATAATAATCCTACTAATACTAATATACCAAAGACAAAACAATACGTGTATGTTACTTCTACACACAAAAATGGCTGGGCCAATTTCAATCAAATTTGGTATAGCTGATACCATGGACTACTTCATAGGCTACATTTTCTCTTTAAAAAAAATATGATCCTGTGGGATGAGCAAGGAATGTTCCCTCTAAAATAGCTCGGCTGATTTTAATGACATTTATTTAGACATCTAATACCAGGGCTCGGAACCGGTTTAAAAAGAGCGGTTAATTCTGATAAAATACCGGTAAATTATATCGCTCCTACGTTAACCGGTTAAAATAATGAACGGTTTCAAACTAACCCAAACGATAAAGGTTACCGGTTAATTCCGCATGAACGGTTTAGTATCGGTATTAACCGGTTAATTCCAAAACAAGTAATACGCAACGCACGATGCAAGGTCAAACGTGTGCCGTGTGCGGTTCGGGTAGATTCGTGTTGTGACATGTTTTATGTTTATGTATCTTGATACCGCGTGCGGGCTCGTTTCTCGTCTATTGTATTCAGTGTTACCAACCCTACTGTTTTAACAGTAGATTTGCTGTTTTTACATTTTAGTCCCTGTTTTCTGTTTTATTCTTTATTTTTAGTGTTTTTCAATTTGCATTTAGGCGGCACCTATCACATTATATAAATTTATTTTCATAACGAAATTATGCAATAAAACGCAATTACACTAGATAGCAAATATTTTCCACATTGTGTGAATTGGTAAAGACACTTTTGTGCCTACCAGCGCCGCCGTGGAAAGATTTTTCTGAGATATTATTTTTATGAAATCCATATTACGGAACAAATTATCGACCACAACTATTAAAGGAATATTACGTAAAAATCTGAAATAACCGATTGCTACTCATTTGAAGCCACATGAAGAAATTTTACAAAAACATGTATGTGTTAAAAAGGGAAGATGAGTCAGAAAATATTGTAGATGAGGATGATCAATATTATAATTAATATGATATTAAATGAGGAAATAATAAAAACTGCTTATTTTTACTTTACCTACTGTTTTCTCCTGTTTTTTTGTGGATGAACTACCGTTTTTTAGTTTCTTGGGGTTGGCAACACTGATTGTATTAGAAGTATTCAATAGAATTGGACGTGCAAAACGCAACTCCGTTTTGAGTACTAAACAATTTGAATTAAAATTGTTTAATACTTAATTTAAAGTTGTGGAATTCTTCTCTGGGGAAATGCTGCGGATATAAATAGTATTTTTATTTTACAAAAAAGAGCTGTTAGGGCCATTTATCAACTTGGTCCAAGAGTTTCATTGAGAGAAAAGTTTAAAGAAGTAGATATTCTTACTGTTGCATCAATATATTTATGAAAAATTATTATATGTTCGTAAAAATATAACTCAATTTAAGCGTAATTGTGACATACATAGTAAGAACACTAGGAACAAACATAATCTTGTCTCACACATTACTCGTCTCCACAAGATAAATAATTATTTTATGGGTCAAAGTATACACTTCTATAACAAGCTTCCCAACAGTTTAAGAGAACTTCCAATTAATAAGTTTAAAAAAGTGATAAAAGTTAAGCTGTGTAAAAAGGCATATTATAGAATCACAGATTATGTGGAAGATAAAACTGCTTGGGAATAAATTTATCATGTTTTGCATCAAATTGACATTATTGTAACTTGTGACATGAACCATTGTTATTGTAATTGGCGATATAAAAAAACAAAAGAAAAAGAAAGAAAAAAGAAGACAGTTCGTGTTGCTGAGGGAGTTTCTTGCGCCGCTTCTTCTTCACAGCTACAACACGTTCCGAAGCGGTGGTAGCAGAAAAGGACGATTCAAAAGATCTTGTGAAAGACTATTTGAATAAAGAATATTTTGATTTGATTTGATTTGAAAACCGGCAGTAATCACCGAATGGTTAGGGGCACACTGAATATCAATGTCCAATCGGAAAGGCATCGCTTGATGAAATCTACGCTCCGACCTACTCGCGCCCATATCCAAAACCCCGAGAGCTTTCAACTCGATCTGACAAATCGTTTTGATTGTCTAGGAAAAACCTTGCAGTGGACGAGCTAAACAGCGGTTTGGTAGAAACTGTCCATACGGTGGGATCTAAGTATTTTAGACCTCACTGTAGAGATAGACCACAAAAACTCTCGATCCACACTCTTGACCTCATGGCCGAACGTCGATCTTTGACGCTGCAGTTTTCCGTTGACGCCGAAGCATATCGGCAGCTCAATAGACGGATCTGGAAGTCCTTGCGACACGATGTCCGTGCTCACAATACTGTGAGCATTAAGGAGACAATTGAGCGGAACGGAGGCTCCAAAGTGTTTGCAAGAGACTTGTCTATTGGGCAAAGCCAGTTGTTTAGGCTGAAAATGGATGATGGCCGCATGGTATCGACTAGGGCAGAGGTATTAAGAGAGATCGAGAGGTTCTACGGACAGCTTTACACCTCGGTTGCCTAACCTACTGTTAGCTCGGCTAAAGACCCGAGAGCCGAGTTAATCAGACACTTTAGCGATGATATCCCGGACATCAGCCTGTTTGAGATTGAGATGGCCCTCAAACAACTTAAAAACAACAAGGCGCCGGGTGAGGACGGAATCACTTCAGAGCTTCTGAAAGCGGGCGGAACACCGATACTGAAAGTCCTTCAGAGGCTCTTCAATTCCGTTCTCCTCGAGGGCTCAACGCCGGAGGCATGGAGTAGGAGCGTGGTGGTCTTGTTCTTCAAAAAAGGTGATAACACTTTGCTGAAGAACTACAGGCCCATCTCGCTCCTGAGCCATGTCTATAAGTTGTTTTCAAGGGTCATCACAAATCGTCTCGAAGGCAGGTTTGATGACTTTCAGCCTCCCGAACAAGCCGGTTTCCGAAAAGGCTTTAGTACCATAGACCATATTCATACACTACGGCAGGTTATACAAAAAACCGAGGAGTATAACTTGCCGCTTTGTTTAGCGTTTGTGGACTACGAGAAAGCCTTTGATTCGATCGTGACCTGGGCTGTGCTACAGTCTCTTCAGCGGTGCCACATAGACTATCGGTACATCGAAGTGTTGAGGTGTATATACAACAACGCCACCATGTCGGTCCCAGTACAGGATTAGAGCACGAAGGCTATTCCACTACAGAGAGGCGTGAGACAGGGAGATGTCATATCTCCGAAATTGTTCACTGCCGCGCTGGAAAATGCCTTCAAGCTCTTGCAGTGGAAAGGATTCGGCATCAACATCAACGGCGACTATATTACTCACCTTCAATTTGCCGACGATATTGAAGTCTTCGCAGAATCGCTGGAAGACCTTAGCACTATGCTCGAAGACCTTAATCGAGTTTCCCAACAGGTGGGTCCTAAAATGAACATGGATAAAACGAAGATCATGTCGAATATCCATGTTGTGCCCACCCCCGTTGAAGTTGGGGGCTCGACTCTCGAAGTTGTAGACGAATATGTCTATTTAGGACAAGTGGTCCGGTTAGGCAGGTCTAACTTCGAGAGAGAGGTCAATCGGCGAATCCAACTCGGTTGGGCAGCGTTCGGGAAACTTCGCGACGTCTTCTCGTCCAAAATACCTCAGTGCCTAAAATCGAAAGTCTTCGATAGTTGTGTGTTACCAGTGATGACATACGGCACCGAGACGTGGCCTCTCACTGTGGGCCTCATTAAAAGGCTCAAAGTCACTCAACGAGCAATGGAGCGGACTATGCTCGGTGTTTCCCTACGAGATCGAATCAGAAATGACGAGATCCGTAAGAGAACCAAGGTTACCGACATAGCCCATAGGATTGGCAAGTTGAAGTGGCAGTGGGCCGGGCACATAGCTCGTAGAACCGATGGCCGTTGGGGCCGAAAGGTTCTCGAGTGGAGGCCACGTACAGGCAAGCGAAGTGTCGGACGCCCGCCTACAAGGTGGACGGACGATCTGACTAAGGTCGCAGGAAGTCGCTGGATGCAGGCCGCTTCCAACAGGTCATTGTGGAGATCATTGGGGGAGGCCTATGTTCAGCAGTGGACTTCCTGTGGCTGATATGATGATGATGATGATAAAAAGACAACAAGAACAAGACGTGTGCTCGAAACACGATCTTGCCTACTTTGGAATTCACACATTTTATACATAAGTATTTCTAATATGTGTACACGGCATTGTTGCTTAACATTTTTCCACGGTAAATTTATTCTCAATGTGTAATCTATGTTTGCGTACAGAATTTAATCAATTATAGTATGATATAATTGTTTGATGTGTGATTTAATATTAATTAAATCATTGATTCTGACAATAAAACAGTTGCAAACTCGAATGTTCTAGTACCACAGGTTATCACAGACTTAGGACTGTTTATAATAAGCGCCAACTAGGATTAATTTCATTTAAAAAAATATATTATTTATTTGTTTATATAGAGATGAGATAAAGAGTACATTAAAATCGACTCTTCTATCCCTAAAAGCTTAGTCATTGGCAGACGCGAAAACCGTCCTTTGTCAATGAAATTAAAAGAAATAAAAACGTACGCGGGCCCTCTGACGGCCCGTACGAACCATATCAGTCGCGCTCTTTACCATAGTTTTGTACTCTTTACTCTATGCGTAAGACAAAAACCTACAATGTGTTTTCAGCTTTACTCTATGCGTAAGACAAAAACCTACAATGTGTTTTCAGCTTAAGGAACGACGGAAGGTATTCGGTACTGAGCTTGGTTTTAACCGGTTAATTATCGCTCGATATCGGTTATCGAACCTAAATTCGTGAAAACCGGTTTTCCATGGTAACCGGTATTATGTTAACCTATAACCGAAATTGAGTTTTATTGAGGGTCAATGTCCGAAACCGGTTTGGAAATTTAACCGGTTTCCGAGCCCTGTCTAATACCTTGATACACAAGATACAAAATTCAGTCTTAGTGTGGGGCCAGGACTATGTATGTAACTATTGGACTATTACATTTTTTTTATACCTGCATGACAAAATGCTGAAACTGAGTGTAGTGCTATTCCAATAGGGTATTAACAAAATAATGCCAGTTTCTTATGTTGATTAGTATAATTATGGTAATATTTATTTATTTTCAGGAAAATTACCCACTAAGTCTGAAGTTCGGGAGGGCGCGCGCCACAACCAATGAGAAGATAGTGTTAGCCAGTATGTTCTACCCGCTGTTTGCTCTGGCCAGCCAACTCAGTCCAGTACCAAAGTCATCCGGCATAGAATCACTGACAGCTGACACTTTTAAGCTATCTTGTTTTCAAACCTTAACAGGTATATTATCACACATTATTAATAATAATTAACTTATTATAATTCAATTTTTAATCATGATGGAAAAAAAAACCTTGCACTGTACTTGTACTGCATGTCCACTGCTAACCAAAAGTTTTACTATAAGATAATAACAGCAAGCAAGTTATGTTCTGGTAAATTCTGTCTGGCTGGTGCTATTCCTTATTTCACGCTTTATGTTCGGCCATGTTTTGTATTTACGAATTTTTATATCTGTCTATTGAATTGTTTATTGGATTTTTGGATACAAAACTTGTACAAATTCGAGTACTTAGCTGATAGCCTGGTATACTAGGAGAAACATTACATGAATGTATAAATCAGTGATTCTCAACCTTTTTTTGTTGCCGCACATATTTAACGATTTCAAAATTTGGCGGCACACAAAGAAAAAGATAAAAATTGTTTACTTACTACAACACACTGCATAAATAGGTTATGACAAAAAAATTAAATATACGAAATAAACTAATATATACTACAACAATAACTAAACGTTTATTAAGGGATTAATTACAAGCTAATAATAAAAATATTTTTAATGCGAAATTTGAGCTTGATGTTTTTTGATAATTTCATTTATATTTGGTCGTAAAAATGACAATGCTACTCTCATATCGTAAAGAAAAGGTGCAGTAACTAATATGCAACACCTTGTGAATCCCAACTATCACTAAAACAACACGTTTTGTACGCAGAAGTGGCAAGTGTGCGCCGACTTGAGACATATTCCTATTGCTATGCACGCCGCTTCATCATAATTTGGCACTAAGAAAAAACGCGTTGCAAAGCAAATAATAAAATAATTAACTTTTTTGTGGATTTAAATATATATTCATGTTAAAAATATTTTTCTTTTTAAATGATATAATTTAATAATATTGACATTATTATATATTTGCAAAATTTGGCGGCACACTTTTGAAATTTGGCGGCACACAAAAGTGCCGCGGCACAGTGGTTGAGAATCACTGGTATAAATAAATTGGAAAATCAAATGCTTGTGTAGATGCAGAGTTGTAGAAAACTAATATTTTTTATTAATATTATGTTTTAAAAACAATATTATTGAGGCGCAAAATATTGCGCTTAAATGTTAATCTGTCCCAAAATTTTAATATCTAGAATTCTAGATCTACTTTAATTTGAGAGGTATGTAAAACCCACATCTGTCATTAGTCCAATGCAGTTGTCTAAAGCCTAATTACTTTCCCATTCTATGTTCATATGTATGACTGATAATATTCATTTCTTATAATTTAATTATGCACTAAAATGTAAGCATTTAAGTATTTTTTTATTAATTCCCTCTATTTTATTCATTCACAGGTGTAAAGTTCATCATAGTGACTGACCCAAACATGCAAGGCACCGAAGTAGTGTTAAAACGTATATATGAACTGTACTCAGACTATGCTCTCAAGAACCCATTCTATTCCTTGGAGATGCCCATCAGGTGCGAACTTTTCGACACATCGCTACATACACTGTTGGAATTAGTCGAGAAATCTGGCACCACAAATTTATAGCTATGAATTATATTTATTGTAAAGGTTAAGTATTATAGCAAAAATATATGACTGTTTCTGAATATATGTGCTTTTACAATGTAATTAATATTTATGGCAATATTTATCACCAATTGCAGGTGAATATACCTTGTCAATTGAATCAAGGGTGGAATTAATATGTTCTATCTGTATAATTCCAAGGCATCGAGTCTCTTTCTTAATAGCTAGCAAATATTTACGCTACGGACAATTGTAACTAAAGTTTTCCAATGTATTCAAAACTAAAATAAGTAATGTTTTAAATGCTTATTTTTATTTCGGCAGTATTTGCACAGCAACAATATTCTGTCTATGTTTAATACAAAAGCTTAATAATACAATCAACTTAATCATAATAATGCAATAAATGATTACTTGTTCAGTGACATAAAAAATGAAACTCATGATTAGTTTACAATAAAAAATTTATTGATATAATAATTATTTATTTATAACAAATTCAAACCCGGGCACTGATGCCCGCTCGTAAGTGGACCGCTATTATATTCCTAATTCTGCTCCGCATTAATATATGAGTCGCGCTACACTGTGCCGCCTCACACAACCTACTCCGCGCAGCTCTCACCTTACCCACAATCAGTAACACGAAGGAGACACTCGTCTACAATAAAAGTTGTATTTTGTACACATCGAATTGTCAAAGCGTTGCTCATATAGCACGAATGACAAAGGCTTCGAATTGAAATGAATAGTTCAGTTTAACCAAAACCAGGGTACGATCATGACCACATCAGTACGAATCACGATATGCGAGATAAGGTTGCTACGCAAAAGCTACTTTTAAATCTAAAAATATAATTACATATCAAAAGAAAATAATATTATAAAATTGCGTTAACAAATAACCGTTTATGTAGCTGCTGCAGAGTTGGGCTGTTGTATGTACAAACATGTTTACGGGCGATCTAGCGTCGACTGTGTGTGGAGCAGTTTCCATAGCGCGTCGCACTCAACCGGACGTACTATACTGGCCACCACCTATGCAATTTTACTTTCTCACTCCAAGCAAAATCACAGCTCGTAATATTTAAACACGAGATGGCGCTTACATTCGTCCCTAAAGCATATCGATTAGGACGCGATAATATTGCTAGTCAAATCAGCCGATGAACAAACCTAACACATATACCAATCGAAGACGTTCGTTCACAAAATTATAGTCCAGTTTTGTAATAACGGTCAGTATTTGCCGGATCTTTGGCAGTTGCTAAATTTCGTTTGTTTGGATTTGCTGGCCGAACCGCAAGCCGAGACAACACTTAAACGTACTTCTTCGTGTTAGAAACTTAACGTGCGACGCAATTTAGATGAATAATGCGGTTGAGTATTTGGTGACAAATATATTTTTTCTGTTCGTCAGAAGTCCCGTCGGATGTTTTCATGTTGTCGGCTTTGTTAATCGGGAGAGATTCCGGGATCGTTAAAAAAATAGAGCTACACGCGGTCACCGCTACAAAATATGAAACTCTTTCGATATCATTAAGTCTTAATTAAGTTAATCGAAGGGACTTAAATAAAGTACTCTAGATTATTTTGTGGATATCGCCGCTGAGCGTCAGCACGTCGTGTCACCTGAAACACAATCATAATATTACATTACTACGTAAGCTTGTAGCTAATAAAAATCTCACAAAAATCACTTAGTATAGTTCGTATCGTATATTATATAAATATATTTGATCATCTGAAATTTCGAACTTCGTTTCGGATTAATATAGTAGGGTCCAAGGCGTCAGATGATATATTGTGTATAACTATCGCCATTTCTATAATACGTACTAATTAATACAGGAAATCGACGAATACACTTATAGCAAAAGCGTCTTATCAACTACACAACATAGATCTAGTCCAAAGATGGCAATAACAATCTGTAAGGAGCGTCCACAGCATGCAGTGGTTTTTTGCCAGGTTAACTTTTAATGTTTCCTGGTGTGTTAATCAAGAATTATATTACTACTTCTGGTATACATGTAGCTCAATGGAAGTGTCACTGTCATATCCACTTTGCTTGAGAGCTTTGCTTTGCTGAGCTTGACAAATATCCTATTGATATGCCCGATCAACTACTTTCTATAATTCTAAGCCTAATTTGTAGCGTAATTTTAGTAACTTTGTAAGGTAAAAAAATTTGAATGAAGGATGATAATAGATGTACAGAAAAACTTCTAGTTTATGATACATTCTATGAATACTTAAGTGTGTTAATTTGTCTTTTTGAAATAACAATAAATAAAAAAGAGTTACAAAAAAAAAAAGTGAATAAATGTTAAACTAGAGTGAACATCGCGGACGAAATCTGTGCGCACTGCGCTGGCACCAATCGGTAAACTACCGGAACTTAGTAGAGCGAGCAGGAAGACGTGTAGTTGTGTAAGAGTGAGACGGCAGCACCTGCGTGCGCGTGCGCGGCGCGGGCTACGCGCGCGGCTCGCGCGGGCCCCACAGGCGCAGCGAGTAGTCGTCCGACGCAGACACCAGCACGTCGTGGTGCACCGGGTTCCACGACACGGCGTTCACGCAGCGCGTGTGTCCGGAGATCACCGCGATCGGCTCCTCGCCGTTTATGTGCCAGATGTACACCTGCAACAGGGTTAGGTAGTTTTTAGAAATTTATTCGTTGAACTATTAGTATGATGAGAAGTAGATATAATTAGTCATAAGTTGTCATTTGCCATACGATGATTAATGTTACAAAAAAAATATTATTTAATATCCCCTAGACCGTCATTTGTTTTTCTATAAAAAAACTGTCATGATCGTAGTCTGTCGGAAGCGCCAGCGCGGCTTCAAGCAAAAAGCAACCTACTGCCATTGGAATAGGGTTCATTTTAGTGTAATAGAACTATAATGTAAACAAGAACCGCATTGCGGCTCGCTGACGGTTCGCGGCACCCTTTTATGTTTCTTCGACGAGCCACAGTGCGGTTCGTCCGACAGTTCCAGGATTATATAAATCGACTAGTCAATTGTCAAAACCGACAAACTAAAATTTGTAACCTACTTATAAGGATTACGGGGTAATAAATGCATGCAAATTGTGGTATTGTAATCAAGTTTATCTGTATAAGCAGCAGATGTGAGTTATGTGTGAGTGTGCACCTTGTTGTCCTCGCTGCCCGAGGCGATGAAGTCCTGGTGCGCGCCGCCGAAGCACGCGTGTATGGTGAAGTGTCCCTGGCTCAGGCCGCGGAACCGACGCACCAGCGCGCGAGCACCTGTATCGTACATTCACACTATATAGTAACTGTATTTTTTATTAAATTTATTATTATTAATGTATTATTTATCATAATCGTTAAAGAAATCAAGTGGCAAACGCATATACATAAAATCATAACTTTAAGTTTTATACCGTTGCGCCATTATCATCCCAATGACAAACAATTAGTAATAATTATTGTACGAGCAAGTCGCTTGAACGTTCGCCGACGCATCGCAATAGACCCGGCCATCAAGTAAAAAAATATTTCTCGAGCAACAAGGCAACGTCTAATAGAATTCTTCAAAGAAACAAGATTAACTGCCCACTTTGTGACGAAGAGCATGGAATTTATTTTTGCAAAAAATTTTTAGAAATGACACCATTTATGAAACGAGTCACTATCGACAAGTTGAATTTATGTGCTAATTGCCTGTACAGTCACGACGGAAAGGCATGCAATTCACCCAGAAGGTGTAAACAATGCAATGGATATCATAACTCAATACTTCATGATGCCTTTAAGAAACAGGTGACTTCGCGACCTCTCGTAACTTCATCAAAGGAGCTGGAACAGCGGCCAAGCACCTCTCATGTAGCTCAACACCGTGATTCGTCGGAAATACTTTTGGCAACTGCAAAGGTCAAGATTTGGGGCGCAGACGGAGTACATAGAATCATGCGTGCTCTCATTGACCAAGGGTCTCAAGTCTCATTAATCACTGAGCATGCGGCGCAACAACTTAAGCTGCCTCGACAAAAATGCAAAGGTGTAATAACCGGCATTGGCACCAAAAACAACACGTGCAAAGGCATGATTACCTTAAATTGCATGTCGTTAAGTGGAAGTTATTCATTTAATTCTGAAGTCTACATCATGAAAAGTTTAACAAGTAATCTACCAAGTCGCTCATTCCCGAAACCATCCTGGGAAATTTTGGAAAACCTCGAATTAGCGGATCCAGAATTTTATCGAAGCGATAAGATAGACATATTATTTGGTGCCGATGTGTACTCAAACATAATATTGGAGGGTCTTTACAAAGTAGAGCCCTCAATTGCGTTACAAAAAACAAGACTCGGATGGATATTGTGTGGCGAAATTCGAAGCCTACAATGCAATGTTACACTCAACAATATGGAGGAGATCACAAGATTTTGGGAGATAGAAGACATAAATGAAAATATATCATTAACTGAAGAAGAACAAGAATGCATAACATTTTATAAGTCTACAACAACAAGATTAGATGACGGCAAATACCAAGTACGACTTCCCCTTAAATCAACAAGTGGCAATGAACTGGGTCAATCGAAAAGCAAAGCAGTTGCACAATTTTACCAGTTGGAGCGAAAATTTATTCATAACAAAGATATTGCTTACTATTTGAAATACAAGGAATTTATCGACGAATACCTATCGCTCGGTCATATGAAACTAACTCACGATTATACAAAACCGGGATACTACATGCCTCACCACAGTGTACTACGGGATAATTCAAGTACTACCTCCCTTCGCGTAGTTTTCAACGGATCACAGCCAACATCAAATGGGACATGCCTTAATGACATAATGCACAAAGGCCCGAATCTACAGAATGACCTTTTATTTTTGATTCTGAAATGGAGACAACATCGTATAGCCTTTGTAGAAGATATTGAAAAGATGTTTCGTCAAATATGGATGCATGAAGATGATCAAAGCTATCAAAAGGTGGTATGGAGAGATATGCCACATCAACCACTGAAGGAATTTGAACTCACAACGGTGACTTATGGCACCAAAGCTGCTCCATTTTTGGCAATGATGACGCTACGGAAGTTGGCAGAAGATTCAAGAGAACAATTTCCTGACGCATCAAAAGTAGTAGAAGAATGTTTTTACATGGATGATCTGCTTCATGGCTCTGATTCTGTAGCAACAGCCAAAAAATTACAACAGGACTTGAAAACACTCATGAAGTCGGGAGGTTTCAATCTACGAAAATGGATGTCAAATTCCGAAGACTTATTACAAGATAGTACGGAAAATCAAGAATGCAATTATAATTTTAAACAACCTCAATCAACTAAAACACTTGGGCTTTTTTGGGATCCACAGCAAGATAACTTCCTGTTTCAAATCCAGTTTAATAACACGAACTTAACCGATACAAAAAGACAATTACTCTCGGAAATTTCCAAGTTGTTCGATCTATTAGGCTGGCTCACACCAATATCTACCAAGTTGAAATTGTTATTCCAAAGTCTTTGGAAAACGAATTTGCAATGGGATGATAAGCTTCCAGATGACATCAGAAAGGAATGATCAAAAATCAAAGACGAGATAACAATTATAAATCAGTGGCGGTACTTCCATACAAGCCCAAAAGCCCGGCTTGCCTTACTTAATACGCATATACTCAATCCTAAAGGTAAATTAGTACCTTAAATAAAATATATTCGTTTATGCAAAACGTCTATCATTTTTAAATTTACCGCGCGTAATGGAGCCCCGCGCCTGCGACAGAGCACCCGCGTTCGCAGCGCCGCACCCGGCAACTCGCCTAAGCGAGCGCCGAGGTCAAAAACTAATATAAAATTATTTCATTCAAAATCAACGCTGGTCCACGCGTGACGCAATATCTTAAAAAGATGGAACATACCAAAGTATTATCTATCTTTTTCTCTCTCGTGTGCTTTTACCTGGCTTCTGGCGTATATTGCCCTCTCAGTCGCACCTATGGGTGAAATGCTACTACCATGACACTACGTACCTATACATATAGCTATTTTTTAATGCAATTTGTACCAAGCAAAATGCCCGGCTTCGCGGAGTGAAGTTGTGCACTTGACATGTCATATTATGATCCAAATTTATCGAAAAATATTTATGTTTTGCTACAAGTTATATTGGATAATATATAAAATAAATTTATATTTTTTGAGACCGTATTATGATGTTTTAAATATTTTTATTAATATATAATTAGAATACTTAATTTGGTGTGACGTTGTGGGAATGTCACCTTTATATTTGCGATCTATAGTTCAATAGTCGACATAAATCCTATTGTCTATGCCAATCAACGCCTCCGTTGCGCTGATTGGTCGATTCATTTACTGACTGACATCTGTCAAATTTGACGTGCGAACTGTCATCGGCGTTCGCTTAAATACGCGTGTAACGGCGCTCGCGTCCTTTTTCCTTAATCTTAAAGCCGCGTGCTACCACGCGTCTTTCCGAACCCGCTGGGGTGAGTGTTCAGTGTAATATTAACTGCTAACCGCTTAACTGCTTGTTTGTCAGTGTATTCTGTCTGCCGGGCTTGTGAGCTACCACGAGTCGCTGGCACGGAATGCAAGCCTAGTTTGCATTCCGATTTCTTGGACGCTGATTCCAGGTTCTTCGAGTTCTTCTTCTACTTGGCGTTCTTCTACTTGGCGTTCTTCCACTTGGCGTTCTTCGTTCTTGGCGTACTTGGCGTTTTTTCGCTATCTCCGTGCCTACTGCCCGCTTTGCTCCGCACCGCTTCCTGCCGGACTGCGTCCGAGCCTGCGCCTGCCGCTGACCTGCGCACCGTGCCCGGCCACGTGGCAGCTGACTTCGCCGGCGAGCTGTCGCCGGGTTCCGCCACGTGCCGAAGACCAGGATCAGTGTCCAGTGAAGGCCAGTGACTCCTGTTGCATACCACCAGCAACAGTGCCGGGTGTAATCAGTGATGCGAATATATTAAAGCCCGAACCACGTAACTACCCTGAGTTCTCATTTACATACCTACCCCTACCTGCGGGCGGCCTAACCCGCCGCATTGGAATTGACCATCATTTATGACCTATGGCTAGCTTCACGCTTATTATTATGTCTTTCGAGCGGACGATTAACCAGTAACCACTCAACATCTACGTTTAGTTTTCGTTTAATTATAGTATTTTACATTTATTACGTATAATAATGGGTGAAAATGTGCCTTGTGATGGTTTGAAGTGTGTGCAAGTGTTGATCAGCGAGGAAAAGGTAAATTCATTACATTTCGTAGACAAACAACTACTCGTATCTGGTCGAAAACCTGCGCCTGATTTGTTGTGTATTTCTCGAAAGTAGTGAAAACTATAGAATACAATTTTATAGATCAGTGCACATAACTACATAGATTGCTGGATGTTCTCATACTAATAAGTTATACTGTCGGTGTTGTATATTTTTTTCGAACGATGTACTTAAATTTTTGGAATTGTTCCGGCTATAGTGATTTAAATAATTAAACTGGTACTTTTATAGTAATTGACAAAAACATGTGAATGCATTAATATATTTTCAAAATTCCGGTAAACAGCGTATAGAAACCTCTTTATGCGTCATATACATAATATGTGATGAGATTTCTTAACATTATGCTCGCGTAGACAGTATCTTAGTGTTTTTCAGATATTCCTTAGCTTCCTTTCAGGGCTCATGATGAATCAAAAAATCACATGCATACACAAAAACATAACATGAATATATTAACAATAATTTCTGGCCGCGAAGTTAAACACGGCGCCGTACTTGTGCTATTGTAGTGTCGTTTATTAATTTACAAAATAATTACAATATAAAGTTACGTATGCATGAATGCCCAAAAGTAATTTAACTTACACATTTGTTTTACTCATCTATTTAAAACTAATGATGGGCCCTTCAGTATTTTGGCAATATTAAATAGATGGCCGTAAAAATCGCGCCATCTATTAGATTTTTTCGAAACAACTTGTTGTAATAGATTTTTTCATAACAGTGATAAAGATAGTTATTATTTTATTGGTTTTTATCCTAATCTTATATAGATCGTGTGGTAGGTCTAGGACTGCCTCGATGGCGCAAAGTTGAGGACTCGGATTCGAATCTGGGGTCGTTTTCTACATATTTTTTTATTTAATTACATCGCATAGGCTCGCCCCCTATCGCATGATGAACACGTTCTTCTTTCTTAATACCATTTTGCTCCTGTACCAATACATATTCTTACTAAAAAAATATTGGGCTTGCCCTAGTCCACGACCCTAGGCACGCCACTGTTATAAATCAATTTAAAATACCAAGATGGATAAATACGGTCGGTGTCAGCAGTATAGAATTACACGGCTATTGCGATGCGTCACGGAAAGCATACGCCTGTGTTATTTATACCAAAGTACAACACGAAGGAAACACAATAATTTCTCTGTTGGTCGGGAAATCAAAACTTGTACCTCATAACAAAGATATATCATTACCAAAATTGGAATTAAACGGAGCTCTTTTACTGGCAAAGCTAATGAAAAAAGTAAAATTAAGCTTGACCAACCATAATATCAAAATATATGGGTGGACGGACTCCACTGCCGTATTAGGGTGGCTACAGAAACCACCGGAAAATTGGAAAGTCTTTGTAGCAAACAGAGTACGTATTATAACGGATATCATACCACCAGCGTCCTGGAACTACGTCAAGTCAGCTGAAAAACCAGCAGATTGCGCAAGTCGTGGATTATATCCAACCGCCCTCATTGCTCATCATTTGTGGTGGCAAGGTCCAGAATGGTTGCCAGTAATCAAACAGGAAGAACGAGCTGTCCCTGTTCCCATGTACATAACAAATGAAGAATTGAAATATAACAAGCAAACCAATACGATTTGTAACTCTGTTACAAAACCAGTCGACAACATCATTATTGCTCTACTAACTAGATGCAACTCATTTAACAAAGCTGTGCGCGTATTGTCATGGGTACGACGCTTTATCACACATAAGAAGATAAGACAACGACCGTCGTATATCACTTTGTTGGAATTACGACAAGCTAAAAACTTTATTATCAAGGAAATTCAACTAATAGTATTCGAAGAGGAAATTAAGAATCTGCAACAAAAAGAACGAGTATCTACTAAAAGCAAGATTACAAAACTGAACCCTTATCTAGACCAAGAAGGCATTCTTAGAGTTGGTGGTAGATTACAGCATGCACATATTCCACCAGATATGAAAAATCCAATAATTTTGCCCCATAGTCATCGTCTTACTGAATTATTAATAAATCACGTACACACGCTCACGTGCCACGGCGGAGCTCGTATTACATTGGCATATACTCGTCACAAATATTGGATAATTGGTGGCAATAATGCAGTCAAGAAAGTATTACGTCATGGTGTTATCTGCAAACGTCATAATCCTGACAATCAGCACCAGATAATGGGAGACTTGCCTGAAGCAAGAGTCAATCGTTGTCGTCCTTTTTCACGTACTGGTATTGACTTCACAGGACAAGTGTATGTCAAATCCAGTAAGGGTCGTGGCATTAAATGCACCAAGGGTTATGTGGCCGTCTTCGTTTGTATGGTGACCAAGGCCGTACATCTGGAGTTAGTGTCTGACTTAACTACATCAGCCCTAATCGCAGCGATCCGCAGAATGGCAGCACGTCGAGGCACTCCACTAGACATATACAGCGACAATGGACGCAATTTCGTAGGAGCGAGTAATGTTCTTCAAGAGGAATATCACAAACTTCAAAAAATACTAGACGATGGTTTTTTAGAAGAAATTGCCGGTATGGAGATCAATTGGCATTTTAATGCACCTGCGTGGCCATCTGCGGGCGGACTATGGGAAGCAGCGGTCAAAAGTTTTAAATTTCACTTCAAGAGAGTTTTAGGCGAGCAAAGATTGACTTATGAAGAGTTAAGCACATTATTGAACCAAATCGAAGCTTGTTTAAATTCTAGGCCCTTGTGCCCATTGTCTGAAGACCCCGAGGATCTGGATTATTTAACTCCGTCTCATTTTCTAACTGGTGGCGCTACTCTTACAATAGTTGAAACGGAAAAGGATCTACGCACCCGCTGGTGCCTCACGCAAAATATACTAAACGATATATGGAAGCGATGGCGCAATGAATATCTTGCGCAATTAAACGCAAGGTGTAAATGGACTCAGCCGCAGAAAAACATCAATAGTGGCGATGTGGTTTTGATTCAGGATGACAACCTGCCCCCAGGCAAGTGGGCTATGGGCAAAGTAATAAAACTTCACCCAGGAGCAGATGGTTATGTACGTGTGGTGACTTTAAAAACCAAGAATGGTCTCATAAAGCGTCCAATTATAAAGCTGTCCCGTTTGTTAGAAAGCCAAGATACTCCTAACACTAGCTCGCCCAAAAATATAGAGTCCACAAAGCCGCGTCCTCAAGAGGTTAAGAAAAGGAGCAATCACACGAAACGGAGCTTATGGTCATTGGCGACGCTTCTAACTTTATTTACCTTAATAACAAGTTCTGAATGCCAGGTGAATATCCAACCCTTCAAAGAGAACCAAAGTATTTACTTTGACAAAATCGGCAACATGAAGTTAATTCGAGATAAGTGGAATCTTATTGTATATTATAATTTGGACCCATACTGGCAAGCGACAAAGGTATTAAGTACATACTTACTGTCGTTAAAACAAACATGTGACATCATAAATAAACAATCACATTGTGGAGTCATATTACTACAATTAAATCAAGCGTACTCAGAAATACAATACTACAACCAGCTGATGCTAAGTCAGCACCTACGGTCACGTGCTACTAGACGCCAGCGTCGTGGTCTCATAAATGGCATCGGGAGCATTGCACACTCATTTTTTGGGGTACTGGACGAAGAATTTGCAGAACAATATCGTAAGGATATTGATCTTATTCATGAAAATGAGAATCACGTAGCACTCCTTTGGAAGAACCAAACATCAATTATTGAAGCTGAATACAACATATTGATGCGTACACAAGACACCATGAACCAACAACATAAATTAATAAATCAGCATATGAACGAGTTAGAAAAGGCACTGGTTACGCTGAAAAATAAAGTTGAGACCACAAACTACATTAATGACTTTAACACAGGAGCTATTATTGCAAACAATATGATACAGAGTTTAAAGACCATTCAAGAAATATTAATGGACACTATTACTGATACATACCAAGGCCGATTCAACTTACACGTACTTACACCGGAACAACTATCAGAGGTGCTGAGTGTTATATCCAGTAAACTGCAGACAGATGTATCGTTGCCGATTGACAACATACATACAGATTTACGCAAGATATATAATTTATTGAAAGTAAAGACCAGGATGTTGGAAGATATGTTGATTTTTGAAATACAGATCCCTCTGGTCAGTCGAGATGTTTATGATATCATGCAAATATACGCGATTCCCAAGAAGGTTAAAGAGGACATGATCTACATAACTCCTGTGGCAGATTATATTTCTATCAATATTAAAAGGGACATTTTCATACTTATGACAGAGTATGACATCAGAACATGTTTAATTACATCCGAAGATTATTTTTGCTCAGTAACACAACCCTTATTTCATATAAGAAGTGACAAGAACTTCTGTGAAATGAAAATATCGGAATGCGAGACTACCACGAAGTTGTGTAAAAATTATTGGAAACAAATGAACACAGTCAACACTTATTTATATTTCTGTTGTGAGCCGTGTCAAATTCGCGCCATATGTCAGGATCAAGTTTCTGCTCATCAGCTGACTCACGCTGGTCTTATAAATATAGGTCAAGGCTGTCTGATTAAGACTGACCAATTTACGATATTTTCTCAAAATCTTCATGTGAGTGAAATCAAGACGCATCCAGAGGTCTATGCACCGACAATGGCGCCAATCAATCATATCATCAACTTAACCGTACCATACACAATTTTAAAAAATATTTCCAATGAATCTGAGACAGAGATGATGAAGATTCTTCTTCTTTCTCTTTCAAATGCATGAGAGAATTAAGCAATTGAAAGAGGATAACATCATATCAGAGAAGATATCCTATCATGACGTGCATCATTACGCCATGATCTACGTGATAGTCGGCGTGGTTGGCATCATTACGTTGATCGTTCTCATCAAGCGCTACAAGGGTGCAGAGTGTCGCTGGCGTGTAGCCCGCGTGTCACCAACGGAGCCGTCCAGTTCCTGCGCAGCCCGCATCGAGCTCGCCGAGATAGCAACCTCTACGCGCGCAACGCCGGCTCTACCACCCCGCCGAACATTATTTCATTTATAAACTTGTTAATTACTATTTGTTATTTTTTTCAAATTTCATTGTAAAGTTTACAAAGGTGCGATAACTATTATTTTTCGTTTGTTCACCAATCTTTCTTTCTATTATCCTGCCCTTGTCGGGCCGGGAATATGTACGAGCAAGTCGCACATTTGCAAACTCAGCGCTTACGCCAAAATATAAATTTGTGTGTTTCGTTATATCAGTTAGTTCTCGCTCACGTTCGACCTATTAAACTGTTAACATTCAAGAATAAATAATTACTCAAGATTATCAAGTTATTCTTGCCTTTACTATCAGCACTCATCTTATGTACGTGGTTATCAAGTACCCGTACAATTATGTTTTAAAATAATAATAATAGTAACACACTTCCTAAAGTAATAGCAATGTAAATTTACCAAATGAGGTAAGATGTGGCTCTTGGCAGACACCTCGCACTGGGAATACAGTGCTGCAATAAATCGTTTACAGCGTGTATGTAATGCGCGTGTGTGTAGTGGAGACTCACGTATGTCCCAGAGGTGCACGCCCTGGTTGGCCACGTTGAGCAGCAGCAGCGTGTCGGCCTGGTTGAGCGTCATCGCCATCACCGCGTGCTCTTCTTGGATGCTGCACAGAAAGGGTTCAGTTGTTACGTCGCTGTGTAAGTGTGTGTGCGTGTGTGTGTGCGTGGGTGCATACGTGTGTGTGCATGTGAGTGCGAGTGTGAGTGAATGCGTGCGTGCGTGCGTGAGTGTGTGTGCGTATGTGTACGTGCGGGTGCCTACGTACGTGAGTGTGATTGTGAGTGTGTGTGCGTGCGTGCGTGCGTGCGCGTACGTACAGGTTACGGTCGGTGAGGTCGGTGAAGTCGTAGTGTCGCACGCGGTGGTGCGTGTCGGCGGCGAGCACGGAGCGTGCGTCGTCGCGGCACGCCAACGCGTTCACGCGCACGCCGTCCCAGCTGTTCAGCAGCGAGCCCTGCGGACACACACACCACTATTATAATAAATGTATTATTTTTTTATATTCTAAAGCCAAACCAAAGGAGCATGCCCACTCCCCATACACATGTCGGCCCCAGCTGCCCACGTTTGAAAATACACTCAAATTACTATATACAATATAGTAAATAACTTTTAAAAGGATTGGATGCAATAAAACTTGGGGGTTCGAAGGAAAAACACTTTTTACACGCTTTTTATTAGCTTCACCTGTATGTTTGTTTGTAACCGACTTCTTTGGGCGCGATTTTGACCCACTTTAAACGGCCAGATTTCGTTCAAATTTTGCACACTTGTCAAAGACCGATGACAATACAATAATTCGATTAAAATATATAATTATCCTGATTAGATTCGCCAGGATTAATTATTCTTATAATTGATGACCATTGCTACTGACCACTAGGTGGCGTATAGATGAACATAATTTGCTACTGACTAATAGATGGCGTGATAACGTCAATAATGCATGTTTGCACTATTCATCGCTAGATGGCGTTAACATTGTATTCTTCAAGTGTCAAATGTTACTACTGACCAACAGATGGCGTTATTGATTGGAAATACAGCCGTAGATGGATGTTTTTAGTCAAAACAATTATATAATAGTTAAAAAAAACTAAAATACACGCTTTAATAAGATATACAACTAAAAAAGTAAAAAGTGTTTACAACAATTACTTATCCTCCTGCACCCCACGCTTTATAACAATAAAATACATGTATTTTACTCCATTTTCTTATCTTAAATTCAGTATCAATTATTTTTACTTTTTTAGTTGTATATCTTATTAAAGCGTGTATTTTAGTTTTTTTTTATTACTCTAGTTTTTACAACGTTGTTGTCATAGTTTCTTTATACCATATTATGTATTTACACTTGCGATATTTATTTTGTTATACAATAATATAATATGTTAGGCGAAATTATACATATTTGATACACAAAATACCTCTATGTACAGGAGTAGCATCGATGTCGAACTCTTACATGAAAAATATTGACATTATTTGTGTTAATATTATTCCATGTCATAAATAATAAGGACATTGTCCAGTAATTGAGCAGGAGGATAAATGTTGCTTTGATGCCGTGCCCATCCGAGATACCATGTAACTGTCATAACATGGGCACAGCATCCAACAGTTCTACAACCCACAACACAATTACAGCAATACTTCTTTAAGGCGTTTATACCGGAATCATTACCATCAATTAATTAATATATAATACAAAATATATTTTTCAGTTTATGTGCCTACTTGAAATTCTGGCTCTAGTAAGAAGCAGCTCGGACTGAAGTTATTTCCTTCCGTTACACTAAGTCTGTGGTTATTGCATACCTCTACCCTGTAACAACCATTAAATCTTATATGCTCACCGTAATATGAGCTTGCTTGTTTAATTAGGTATGTGTCTGGAAATCATTATTTTGTTGGTTTGAATGCTTATTATAGAAACATCAAACAAAATAATCAGCTTTAAGAGCGTATACACCTTGCGCGCAAAGTCAACTATAGGTATTTCTTCGTTAATTTCACGCACACATAAGCGACCAAAGCTGTGTGCGTAGAGCTGCCGCGTCGGCTCGCTATACAATCGGCTCAAACAACTTTGATCCGTGCGCTTCAAATATTCAATTGAAATGTAACTGTAATATAATATCATAAAAATATTTTATTTGCATTATAAGTAGACAAATATTACTGTGCAAGCAAAGAATAATACAAATTTTGGATACTAATCATATTTTCGTTATTATTACATTGTTAAGTTGCATTCAAATCAGTGTTCAATCAGTAGACACTACGGACGTTTTATTAATCATTTCGTGTTCGAACACATAAATAGTGTTAGGGGCCTTACAACCCCTTACAATTACGAAATATATTTAATTTTATATTACAATACATAACATAATTTAGCCTCGGAATTACGTCCCATTATATTACCTGAAACATAATTTATACTCACTACAAAATCATTGTAGGTAATAAAAATAATTAAACATTTTACTACCAAAGTACTAAGATGTGGTAATCGCATTCCGCGCGTGGTTATTTTTACTACGCGCGGCATAATCGACTGCAGCCAGGCCGGAGCGACGAGCGATACGTCCTCCCTCTAGAAGGCCTTGCGGCGGTCTGACACGGTGGTTTAGCTTAGAACAAAATACGATGAACCAATCATCGGTTAGTACACAGAGTTAGTTCAACTTAACACCAGGCGGCGCTTCAATCGTTTGGTTTAACGTGTTTTTCCATTTTACGCAGATTATCATGATTTTGGTTTTATACAATTATATATATTTTTTAACAAATAAAAATATATGAGTAGTTCAAAGGAAATAAATTAGGGTAAAATAAAAATATTTGATCAAAGTCGTCAGTTTTTACATAGATACCGATTTTTATCCAAATATTTTACCTAGCAACCCTCCTAATTTCGTATTTTCACTTTCGAAACATATAAACATTTTTATTCTGTTTTTCTTTCTCGAGTGAATGGACGCGCTTAAAATATTTTGTGGATTTTTAATAACGACTTGGCTTGTATGGACTCCGAAGATTCTGCTTAAATTACACGTTGACTTGGAAAAGTATTGGATACCGACGATATCGCTTTATTTAGGACTGTAAAAAGCGAAACATAAGACAATATATTAAAACCATATTTTCAGTGGTAATAGATAACAGTTTTATCAAGTGCAGCATTCATAAAACAGAAGCAATTAAAAAAATAGAAGATATATGTGTTAGTTTATTTATTTATAATTGGTGCAAGGACACAAATAAGTTATTATTGCAGTTCAAGAACCGACTTTGATAGAGGTGACAGAATCCAAGAACTGGCATTCAATTATTGTAAAAAAAGGTTTAAATAAAATGTAATATGTATGAGTAGTGTTTAATTTTGCCAATAACTATAATAATTTATAGAATATTGGCCCTGAATTACTTCTAACAGCATTGATTTGCGATATTAACCTTTTATTTTTTGTCATGTGCATAAGCATACCGAAATGACAATAGTACGCATTTCCATACAGAATAATATGTTTTTGGAATTTCAAATATACAACATCCAAATCGATGCTGTTAGATGTAATTCAAATCCAAACCCCTCAAATATTTCGTAGATATACGTAAGCATGGGCACACATATATCGGGATTGTTTTTCTTACTTAACACCAGAGGGCGCCTTGAATTGATTGAGTGACGTCTCTATCTCAGTATTAAAAATATACTCTATGCGGTCTGATTTGATCCACGTCGGACAGCGTGTTTTATAGTGGTTTTTAAAATATTTGTAGAAAACATGAAAACTAATTTTGTTGAAATATAAAAATGGTAATTTATTGATAAGATGTTCTTCTATTATAATATACAATTGTTATAAAAAATTATGTACGATAAGTTGGTGAAAAAAAATATGTTCTTGACGAGAGTTTCTGAATAATTTCGCATTGTTTACATTTTTATTTTTCAGGAACTAAACACAAAAAGATTATTTTTCTCAGCAAAATCCCTCCATAAGGGTCTTATTAGTCTGATAATATTTTTATTTTCATCTCATAATTAGTGGTTTCGGATATCTTAAGCTTCTAAATTGCCATTTAAAGCCTAAATAACGAAACTTGTGTTCAGAAATCCTTATAGTACTCACAAATTATCCATCAATCTATAATGTTTTCCACCAAAATCCCTAGATGACAACCTTTTCTAAAATTAGTAATAATTATTTTTCCTTTAAATTGTTTACTAGTGGCTATTAACTCATTTGAAAAGTCCTGTTTTTAAGCCAAAAAGCGCGTGCAGGGTATAAACGCTCTTAAGAGAATTATAAAAAACATTACGAACTAAAATAATATATCACAACTACACCCAAATCCTCAATATTAAGAAAAAATTAAAAATTGGCAACACTTTCATGGCGTTTGATCTGGGAATGTATAAAACAAATAGTCATGTAACTGTTTTTCCGGTAGCTACTTTTTATTATAAAAATAATATTCCCGGAGTATTTCAGAAAACAAATGAATGATGAAAGTATTTTGTAAAGTAACCTTATACTTACACATGTTTTATGACCTATGTGTATATGGTACGAAGTCAAACTCCAAGCAGTTGGCTTCGACAATCACTATTCTATGTGATACAATTATATCCCTCTTGGTGTGGTTTCCCGTAAGAACGGTATATTTTATGGCGCGTAGCTATAACATTATACCCACTTTAGGTGACATTTTATTTGTTTCCAATTGTTGGTTATGTTATTTATTTGCACACGCCGCGCTCACTCTGCAACTTGCGCCTGCGACGGCTTGTACATCGCAACTAAATAAATTATAACGACGCAGTTGTGTGCACGTGCAAAACGTCGATTGCGAAACAGATGTTATTGTAATTTTATAATATTGTGCATTTTATTAGTAATTTTATTTTATTTTTTATTACAGTTATTTTCGTTTCTTTTTTTATTTTGTATACAAACTTGAGTAATTGGTTTGACGTCCGTACGTCACTTAAGATGGCCACTGAAAATCAGCGTTGTGTTGTGGTTTGCACCACTTCACAACATAAAGCTGAGTGGCCACCTACCGGTCACAGACGCGATCAGCCATTTTTTATTATTAAGTTTTATAATACTATGTGCTTTATGTACGTTGCGTCTGTGTATCAATAAATAGTTTTTCTTTCTTTCTTCTTTCTTTCATACTATCATTGTGGATAAATTGAGTTATGATTTTGTAATAAAACGGTAAAGTGGACAGGTTTAGGGCCAATTTTGGGCATTCTCCTTTAATTAATTCAATCACTAGGTGATTATTAATTGCCAGCTTTCTTAATTAAACCGGCATATTACAATAGTTTCCCATATTCAATTAATATCCCATACTGAAATCAATTTTACTGTACCATTTATTGCAGTTTTAATTTATTGGACCTTGCAGCTTTCGTTGTTAAAATAAACCAAAACCGCGATAAATTCTGGCATACTATTGTTAATACATTATGGAACGAGTTGAATATGTATTGTAATGTTTAGTAGTGTACTGACGTCGAGTGCGCAGTGGTAGAACTGTCCGCGCGCGCCGCCGCACACGAACTTGTCGGAGGAGGCGTGCCACGCCGCCGCCGTCAGCGAGTCCTCCTGCGAGTGAGTCATCTTCACGTGCAACTGCTCCGTCTGAAACACACGTCTCACTACTGAGTGCCGCGCCACACGCTCTGCTTACATTTCAAGCATTTTGGACAACACTGGGTACCCCAAACGCCCGGAATCCTTCCCTGTGATCGCCTGGCACAGTACCAAGACTCATACTGGTCTTTCTCATGGGGAACAGTTACCCCCCCCCCCCCCCCCCCACTTACGTCTAGATATGGACGTTGACGTGTTATCGAGTGGAAATAATATAACAAGGGATACGACGAAAATTACTATAGATAAAGCAAATCATTAGCATATTAGCGGTAGATCTCTCATTTGATGAGACAACTGGGTATCACCGCAATGTCTATTTCTCCCGCCGAACAGTAATGCAAAGTCACTGTTGTATTGCAGTTTGAAGGACATTGTAGCCAGAGTAACTACTGGACATAATAAAACTTATTATGTCTCAGGACGACGAGCGCATTGGAATGCCAAGCATTGCTTTGTATTTAATGGTATTGTTTGGTTTTGCTAATGTTTATGAACGGTTTTATGGTTTACCATCAGGCAAATGGCATGCTCGTATCGTTATTAAACGCAATAAAAAAACGTATGATCTACACATTGTGAGATTGAGTTAACAAACACAAATCTAAGCAGCAATGTATGCCCACCTCCATGTTCCATATCCAGAGGTCGGGGCAGTCCTCGGGCCCGGCCGCGATTAAGTACCGCCCGTCCGGGCTCCACGTCAAATACGACACGCCGTATGTGTGACCTTCCAGGGATTTTCTGTAATACATACCAAGATGCAAGTTAGCAGCAATAACAATAAAAATTTAAAAATAGCGCAGAACAAGTCTAATGTAGAATGGTAGAAATCAAAGAGTGTAACCTGAAGGAGAGTCGTTTGGCGCTGGGGTCATAGTCCCATATCATGACGGTGTTGTCTTTGGAGCCGGAGGCGAGCCTGGTGCCGTCCGGCGACCACTTGCAGTACCATACCTCGTCGCAGTGCTCGTTCAGCACCTGCAGCGAGTGGATGGGGAAGTTGTCGGCCGAGCAGTGGTGGTCGGCCAGCAGCGTGAAGGGGATGCCGTCGGCGTCGGCGCTGGGGCGCGGCGCGCAGTGGAACCGGCAGCGCGCCGCCTGCTGCGCCGCCGCCTGCGCCAGCAGCACGCGCAGCCGCTCGGGCGCCATCATGAGCGCCGGCGGCACCACGGCCTGCACGCGGTGCAGCACGCTGGCGCGCGACGCCTCGCCCGCGCCCGGCCAGCGCGCGCGCGCCTGCAGCTCGCCGGCCGACGCGCACATCATGAGCGCGGACAGGCGGTGCACGCGCGCCGTGTCGTGCTGCAGCGGCGTCAGCTCGTTGCGCAGCACGTGCAGCGCGTCCAGCACGCGCCCCGCCTCCAGGTGCTCCAGGTACTTCTGCTCCAGCACCACGAACTTCATCTCGGCGAGGTTGTGTGGCTGCACGTGCGGCGAGTCGCGCAGCAGCTCGTGCAGCGCGCGCAGGTCGTGGTCCGCCTTCACCCAGTCGCCGGCGAGCACGTGCTGCCGGAACGTGGCCGCCGCCGGGTGCTCCAGGTGCAGCCCCGACTCCTCCATCAAGAGCGCCGCGCTGCGTCTGTGCAAACATGCCGTGCTATTGGTACCGAGTGTTTATCAATCATAATAAATATTCGTACAACGTTTAGCTATATTTTTTGTTCATCTACGTAATTATATTCCCTACATCAGTACATCTTAGTGTAAAGCACGGGCACTAAGCATGAAATCAAAAATCATGAGTTCTTTGTTTTACATAGAGGAAATCGCTTAGCGAGTTTTAAAATAATTAGTGGAGCCTATATGCTCAAAAGTTACGCTGATCATGCGCTATCGTTAAATTAGTAGACGCGATGTTGGTTGCACAAGCGGGAGCGCCTACGGCGCACGGCGCGGCACGAGCGCGCTTGCGACACACCGTGTTGACACATCCACGCGCCAGCCGCGACCGTATAGCACCCAGACAACCATAACTACAGCTACCTACTAAGTCCAGTGTCCACAAATAATCGCCTGAGGAACAAAGACACGAGCAGGATGAAATCGAGATCATGGTGAAAATTGTTTCTTTGTGATCCATTTTTTATCGAATCGTATATATAATTGGCAATTAATATGCAAGACTTTTAGTTTTCCATCCTCACAACTTGACACATGACTTGTACAATGTTCGGTAGAAACATTATCATAAAAGTCGTAGTGTATAGTCTGGTACATAAATCCCGCCATTGACCCCAAATCCGCGGAGTTCAAGAGGCCGCGCGACAACGGCTTTCATATCGAGTTAATGACCCGTTCCAGGGAATATCAATATTATCATCCAGAGTAAAGAAGATAAAAAACCTTGTAAAGAAAACAGCATACTAGTTTAGTGTTCACAATACAATAAAGCAAGTATTGATGCAAAAGATAGCGATCCAACGTGATCTATCTCCTTAACATAAAGCCACATCTGTACTTGGCAACGGTTTCTTTGAATAAAATAATCAACAATCAGTACAGAAAGAGCGGAGATAACGACAGTTCTAATTGTAAAAGTGTTCCAATCACAGATAAGATATATTTACTAAGCGAATATAAAACATAGCGGTCCATCCCGACTCCGCCCGGATGCAGATACATGTTTCAAAATGGCGGTCAAAATGCTCAATTCCTACATTCAATTTAGAGTATCGACCAATCGGACCATCAAAAGCTAATAAAATTTCCTCGTATTTGCCAGAAATATCACTACTGCTTCCCTCCTATAGGTCATAATAACGTGATGATACATAGCCTATAGCATTCCTCGATAAATGTACTATACAACACTGAAATATTTTTTCAAATCAGAGCAGCGTTTCCCGAGATTAGCGCCTTCAAACAAACACGGGTCATTTAGTAATGTACTTCGGTAGGAGCAATATGAAGTAAATATCATACACAATCTCGATATAGATTCTAGACAGTTTTACAAATTTTTTTTTTCTATTTTAGGCGGATTTATACAACAAAGAATTTTCATTTGCCTACTATGTTCTTAGCGTATTCACCATCATTATAAATATATGTTTCAAGCGTATCCGCGTCAGAATTGCAATTTAATAGATACCTACGAAGAACACAACTGTAACTAAACAAATTTTAAATTACTAAACAGAAGTGAAGCCATTTCACGACATTCATTCAGAAAGAAAAGCGATATGTTAATCACAGTCGCAACGGATACAAATATATGTACATATAACAATGAAAAAATGGCTGATCGCAGCTGCAACCAGTCATCACAACTTTAAAAGGACGGGTAACGCCAATGACCTTGCTCGAACGGGCGGCACCAAATCTCATGCACCGGCGCACGCCGGCTCACGACGTGCGAGCGAGCGCGCTGCTTTATACCTATTCATTCATTATTTCGCTGCGGACAAAACGATATATTCGTAGTATTTCACTCGATGTTCCCATCGAGTACAGTTAGGACCGTAGTGTATGATTAATTCACCTATAAACGTCACAGCTATCGTGGCAGAATTGCACGAACGCTGACTGTTAAACGAGAAGACGCGGGTTCGGTCCCCGCACTTGTAGTTCAATTTTTGTGTTTACTTATTTCATCTATACCAATATTACATTTTAGATTTTTAATATTTATATTTTTGTTTTTCTTTTGTAATATTACAAAGAGGATAGATACATTTATATTTTTGGATTTTTATTTACAATGAAACTCAAAAATTACTGGACCAATTTAAAAAAATATTTCGATTTTCTAATGGTCTAATCCGGGATTAACAGAACTATATATTTACCTGAAGAGGTTGAAATAAGGGTTTAAATGGAAAATAAAAATGTTCAAAAAAAAAGTATCTCGAATGGTTTTTATTTTTCATTTCAACCCTTATTTCAACTCCTTTAGCCAAACATACAGCCAATGTTACTCCAGGATAATGTTGGATTCGAATGGTGAAAGAATTTTAAGATTAAGTCGGTCGGTTAAGTAATTTTTGTGTTTATTCATAATAAACAAATATCGAAATATTCAAAAATCTAAAATACAAAAATGTAAAAATACACATGTTACAAAAATGCAAAAAATGAAATGTTTCTTTTATAAAATATTATAGGTTAGACATATAGATGAATTTATAAACAAAAACAATCGTATCGATGCGGGGATCGAACCTGCGGCCACAACAATCATCTAGCGATCGGTCGAACCTTCGGGCCAACAATACTTACTTCTCGGTGACTAAATTACCGGTAACTATCTATTATATTAGTGCCTATTTTGGTGTTTAAATGTTACCTACTATTTCAAATATGATCGGAACATAACAATTCATTTATTTATATGTTGGGTAGGTCTCTCATAAGTTGCATGAAATTCAATTGAAATATTAAAACATCGCACGATACTTATATTTTGCTATGTAGGTACAATATTATGATCGTTAACTTTAACAAAATAAATATACTATTATAGTACAGTTACTTTCTACTAAGAACATAAATAATAATTTTATAAAATATGGTAGAATATTTTTTTCAAAAAAATATCTTCAATGATTTTTATTTTCCATTTTAACTCATGTCAACCCCTTTAGGCAAATATACAGCCTATGTTACTCCAGGATAATGTTGGAATCGGATGGTGAAAGAATTTTAAGATCGGTTGAGTAATTTCTGGTTTATTCATAATAAACAAAAATCGTAATATTCAAAAATCAAAAATACAAAAATGTTAAATAAAAATGCAAGAAATAAAATGTTTCCTATATAAAATATTGGGTTAGATAGTAGATAAATGAATTTATAAATAAAAACATTTGTTTCGATGCGGGATCGAACCCGCGGCCACACGTTTTTATTTGGCATCCAAGCAACAGCGCCACAGTTGCAGTGACGTAGTATAGTAATTTACTACGGTTAGACCGGCCGTAACCGTTCTCAATGAATGTGTCGAGCGAAATAGCAATATTAAATTTACGTAGATATTGCGAAGACAAGCGACATAGGTCCGTTTAGCACGGCGGTTCGTCCCGCAATGATTTGTTGGGCGACAGCGGGGACGTGCTCGCGATTTAGAGTATCGATAATGTGAAAAATTCGTTAAAAATAAATGAGACAGAAATTAGAAAAAATAAAAAGAAGGTCCCATCCGCCTTGCATTTCTTAACATCCTGATGATAATAAAATAATCCTAGTGCTCGTAGTTTAAGAGAAAAAACGTTGTAAATGCGAAAATAGAGGTCACTTTGCAATTTTATTTCAAGTACTTTTAATACACTTTTAAGAATTCTGAAAAGAAGGGCCCAAGCTCCATATAGTGTAGATCAACATATATTTTTTTTGAACACCTAATAATAAAGATCACCAAGAAAAAACGTTGTGAAAAAGGCCATTTCACATAGACCCCGCTCTTAAGTAGTTTCTTTCTAATGGAGTTAAACGTGTGCACTGTACTATATCAGAACATTTGCGTCCCACTGCAGGGCACGGACTTCCTATACAATCGAGAGTACGATTGAGAGTGGTTTTGCTATTTCAGTACAATGTATGTAAAAATGTTGTAAATATCTAAGTATCAAAGCAGTTGAAGATAACTGCACCCACGTCAACACATCTATAAATATATAGCTCTAACTTCAAGTATTTGTAACAAGTGGGGACTATTTGGGAAGCTGGCGCTGTCTAGTAGGTATTCACAGGGCAGTAACATCGCTGCCACCTGTCTAGACGTCTATTCTGCCTCCCTAACCAGGACTTATTTAATATTACTTTATACCAATTGCCATGGAAAATAAAATATCATTAAATCTATTTCTGGACTATTCCTCACTTGTGTCGTATAAAATGAATTAAACAGTTAATACGCAGTCATTTGAGACTTAAAATTATCATAAATACCTCTCCGGATCAAAACAGAACAACTGGCATTAAGTTGAAGTCTACGAAACTGAGGACTTCATACATGGTATGTCCAGACTGCGACTTAAAACAAAGCCAGGTCGTAGTTTTAGTGACTTTACATACAACGCAACTAAAGATCTCACAAAAAAATCGCTAATTTTATATTTATTGTGATCATCGTGTTTGGGTGGTATATTCATAGTTTTTGCTAAAGTAATTATTTATACCCTTGCGTGCCATAGAGTCTTTAAAAATAAAAGAGTGTACATTATATTAAGAAAATCTATGTGTTTACCACCCAAATACGTAGACAGAAAAAATGTTGTCTGTGCCTTTCCACTCTCAATCGTATTCTCGATTGTAGCGTAGGCCCGTGCCCTGCAGTGGGACATATATGGGCTGATACATCATACAGAAGTGTCTGAATTCACTGAAACTTATACCTGGCTTCGTTTTCGATAGCAGTTATACATATATACCTATATGTACAAAGCTTTTCATCGTGATGGCTTTTAAGATGCACATCATATCAGCTCACACAATGCACATTTTGTACGTTAACAGCCAGCAATGAATTCTTCAACCGATTCGATAGTTTTATCATTATTTAATCTGTATTTACAAACAAAGTTAAGCGACAATAACAAGTAATCACACACGCGTCCGCGGTGTGACAAGGCCGCGAGTGGCGAGGCATTAGCATAAAGTCCGTAACGATACTTGTACAAACTACAAACATACACTGTACAGGGGTGAGCCAAAACCCGCTGATAATAACGGGGATACACCTAATTAGGCCGACACTGTAACAAATCAAAGACCTGGGTAAAAATAGGCTCTATAGCGAATATTAAAAAAAAAACTATTCCATCCAAGTCTTTGTGGTAGTGTAACTAATGAATTGTATAAATTATACATTTAATTGAGGTTGATAGTAAATAACTACGATTGGGAAATCTACTGAGTGCTAGTCGGTAGAGGTATTTTTTATTTTTGTCGATAAGGTTGTTACTTCATAACTGTGTGCGTGCCTTTGATTTTGTTATCATACTATAATGATTTGATCTTTCTCCAGTTGATACATTATCGTTGAGTATCGAGACACCCTGTATGATGACCGCGACTTTGCTCGCGTGACCTTCTGTTGCAACTAGTTGCGTGCAAGTGATGTGAAATACCACCTATAATAGTTAATGTATTTGATACTTGATATAACAAGTGTTTCCACTCAACACTTAAACAATAAAACGCGCAGGTTATTGTGTGTTTAGTACCCACTAATTAACCAAAACCACTGTCTGTAACAATTCAACTAGAGTGATGTTTAAATCTTGATTTATTTCCAATTACAATGTTATAAATTGCCAGTGCTGACTCTGTTTGGGTTTAATTGGACCTATCTACCGTCGTACGCATTTTATTCATTTTCGTGTGCTTATATAACAAATGACTCAATTCTAGAAATTGTTGGACTACTCACATCTCAATTGAGAGATGAACTTTCCTTCCTACCAAATAATATAGTAATAACACAGTTGTGAAACATTCTGCGACAATCGTTATCCGCGCGGCCGCGGCGCAGGTCTACGTTCGCAGATAACCCAGTGCCGCGCTCTATCTAGACAACCCAAATTATCTGAATCACGGCGGCCATTAAGGGCAAGCATATGCTACAATAAAAAGGTACAAAATAACTTGGCGTTGAACTTCAAACATGCTCTGTGTGAGTAGATTAAGTAAAAAAATTATAATAAAATTGCTGTAAAGTTCTTTAATTGTTTTGTGCTATTGTATGTTAGTTACAAAACAGCAAAGATATGTAAAGAGAATTAAGAGAGCCAATCGCCTGCCATGCGGTAGGGGGAAGTTAATTAGTATATTTTTCAACGCTTTTCCATCAAGACGTGCAAATGGTCACTTATCCCACTGACCTCTTACGACACTTAAGAATAACCGTTTTGTAATACATATATACTTTTACGCGTTGCAGTAATCCCACAGTCCACATTCAAATTCAAATTCAAACGTGGTAGTAACAAACCAGAATAATACGTCAATCTAATTTCCGGAACGCGATTATCATTGTTTCATGCATATACAATTATAGAATACTAGCGGCTCCGACCAGCTTCGTCCGGGGCAGATACTTTTTGAGTCCGGTTCACATCAACAACATATTATAGTCTTCGCAGGTCAAGCGATGAAAAGAATATTTTAGGCTTTATTTTTTACACATCGGGTTACATTATTAGAGTTTTAGTAAGGAACCCAATTATTAAAATATGACAGTGAAATAATTTCTAAAATCAGTGCTACTGCACTGTACTGTAAACTACTGTTTAGGAGCCTATTCGATGCAAACAAAGACACGATCAAATCTTTTATTTTTACAATATAATTATAGATACATTAATGTTCCTTTTTCCTAACAAGGTTAGACATAGTTCCTACCAGTACACCCACGTTTCGCCTTGTGTGTTCGTTCCACGATGCATTATGGGTAAGCCTGTCGCAATATCGTGCACTAATTCCTGACTCATCATTAGCAAAATCCTATGAGTGTCTGACCCGGCATTCGAACCCGAGATCTCAGTGTTGTAATTATTGTACCATAGTTCAAACTGCATTAACTGTATCTGTATCACTATCAGCCCATATACGTCCCACTGCAGGGCAAGGGCCTACTCTACAATCGAGAGTACGATTGAGAGTGGTTAGGCCATATAGTCCACCACGCTGGCCTAGTGCGGGTTACTACACTATAATACACTAGCGAGGCAGTGTATTATTTCCTTTATACATTATTAAGGGGAAGTGTAACCGTCCGGTCCTTAACGAGCGTTATCTGGTTAGCTGTGGGTGGAAGAGCGCGCACCTATAATACAAGCATGGCCGCCGTATGTAGGTAACTGATAACGCGAAGAGTTAGCAACGCCGCAATACCAACGGGTTATTTCCTACATCTCAATATCAAAGTTGAAATACAACTCGAGAGCACAACAAGCGATAACAATTTGTATTGCGTCTTGATGGAAATAATGTAGTCACTTTAGTTCTTGTTTGGTTTTACTTATACAAATAATTTTATTGACATCGATTTATAAGCTAAAAGTAAGCCTTTCAGTACATTTGGAGTTTCAAAGAGATGACTGTGAAGGTCGCGCTAAATATCAAGTTAATTTAGCAGATTTCGTCTATACGGTGCTAAAAAATATGATCTCAGTTAATTAAAACTTCTATGTAATACAAGAAAGCATTTTCAAAATCGTTGCGGGCGAAGATTAATTTTAGTAACGCCCCCTGGGTCCTACAAAGTAGCGCGCGCACCATTTTCTGCCCCGTCCATGTTATGTCAATGTTTATCGACTTCATAGATCTACGTTTATACAAAAGACCTATCAGTACATCAGCACCGCCCAAAAACACTCACTTATACTACGTGTAAGTGATTAAGTAGAAAAACCTTATAAAACCACAATATGTTTTTGGGTATATTAGCGAAGAATAAATAACATGGAGCTCGAGGGGATGGAAGTGGTAGGCATTATTGAGCAATCTCACTTACCAACAAACACGATTAGCAAAGAAAAGCTTAACCATCTATTTGTACAACTTAGGCCCTGCGCAGACGGCACACTTTTTGTGCGATCGAGTCTGCGGCGCACAAAAAGTCTGCATGGCGCGCAAAAAGTCGGTCGCGGATTTTTCACAGACTCAACGCACACGACGCACATCTTCGATCATTTTGTCGGCAGAGCTGTAGGGACGTAGACGCTATGGAAATCGTGCAGAGATCGCGAAGTATTATTTTGTATATGAAGTACAGAAAAAGTAGAAGAAATAGAGAATTTTGGGTACATCCTATACTTTCGGAAAGATTACTGAAGGGACAGTTCCATACTAAACATTCAATTCTGAAACAACATCCGGCAATTTTTTTCAAATTTTATAAAATGTCTGTTCCTACATTTGATGAGTTGCTATTTATTTTGAGACCTGCTTTGATTCCCACATTCCCACATTTTTCTTTTTAAATGTCTATCATGATATTCTGCCTTAGAAGTATCATAAATTGCTGGTCTGTTTTGTATTTCTTGAATTAACATAGTTACATCGACCTCTGGCGCCATGATAATAGATCGCGTGCGTTACGTCCACCCACCCCTAGCAAATGCAGATTGCCGACTAAAGAGTGCGCCGTCTGCGTTAGCGCGCGTTGAAGCAAACGTTCAATTTTTTTCACACACTTTTGTGCGGAGCGGCGCGCCGCGGCGCGGTGCGGTCTGCCCGAATTACACAGATTTTTTGTGCGCCGGACTTTTTGCGCGTCGTGTGCGTTACTGCATATAATTGCATAGGTTCTATTTTCACAGACTAAAAAGTGCGTCACGGATAGTCTGTCGTCTGCGCAGGGCCTTAAAAATATATTAAATTTATTTTTATCATTTGCTTTTGGAATTTTACTGATTGGAGGAAATCATGAAATGGCCGCGTGTTTGAAAAACAAATTGATTACGTTGATTTGGAGCCTAGATTTCTGTTAACATATTCAAATATCTTAAAAGGTTTTCTAAAGCGGATGAAAGGAACGCTTTTATGGCTAATTACTAGTTAACGATACGCTAATTGATGTGCTCTGACGCAACTTAAAGGAGTGTGCTCTTTTTTAACCGACTTCAAAAAAAGGAGGAGGTTCTCAATTCGAATGTATGTTCCTTTTTTTTATTTTTTTTTAACGTTGTTACCTCGTTTCTCTGTACTGTGTGAACCGATTTCGATCATTCTTTCTTTGATTGAAAGCTGGTGCTTGTCGTTTGGTCCCATAAAAATATGGTGAAGATCTGATGAATATCTTCAGACCTGAAAATGGGAACTCCTTAAAATTAAGGAGAATTGCAATGGTTCTTTTTGCATTACGTTCATTAGAAAAGTTAAGATACAGTGAGAGAGGAAAAAGGGGTGGGGTAGTGGGTGATAAAATTAAAATACACGTAAATTCTAATATCTTCGGCAGCTTTTAACCGATTTTAGTGATTTCTTTTTCATTGGAAAAAACGTATTGACAGGTTGATTCCAGGAACACAACATTAAGATCTGATTATCATGTTCGGACCTGGAAAGTAGAACTCCTCAAAATGTAATAGGATTTCAAGGGTTCTTTTTGCATTGAGTTCAGTATAAAAGCTAGGCTACAGTGGTTGAGGGAAAAAGGGGTAGGCGCGAATTATAGATATTTAAATTAATATAAGGCATAGATCCTACATGTTTGGTACTGGGCGGCCCGCCTTCAATATGTTACGCATATATTTTGATTTGTTGGCTATTTAAGTCATTAAGTAAATTAATCAACATGCACGAGCTCCATGAAATAAATATTATTTTTTTGCTTTGGAGTGGTAGTTATTATTTTATTATTTTTTGGTTTTTAGTGGATTTTTGTTTTGAAGTCGGTTTTTTTTTACCAATAAGCAAACTATTATCATATAACGTAATAATATACAATTATACGGCTTGAATAAATTTGCAATAATAGTCAATCTACAAAAACTCTTCAGTACTATAATTTTCCCAAAAGGGAATTCCAAATGTGCAAGAATCAACGCAAATCCAATGAAATAACATTTATACCTGTCCCTGACGGACTTAGATTGGCGCGACCTGGACACAACCATGACCCGCTTAGGAATTACAAGGATGGGTCGCACTTTCAACAACAGATCAATAATAACATAATTCATAATTATTAAACCAATGTTTCACATTTTATTACCATTATAAATGAGTACTATCCGCTTATATTAACTTAAAAAAATTCTGAACCATACTCATGTTAGCAAATAATATTGTTTATGCAGGGATACAATCAGTTCTAACTTCTAAGTAATAACTGCCTTATTCATAGACAGTTTCAAACCTATTTAAGTAATCAAAAGTTTTGTCTTATTCGTTCAAACTGAATTCAAAAGCCGTTTGAAAATGGACAAAACATTCGATAGCTAAAAAGGTTTCAAAACTGTCTTAATAAGACCGTAAGTAGTGCGCCAGAATGCTGGTTTTTAAAATAAAGTTTCATAGTAGTCAGATCTCACATCACTAAAAACTGAAAACAGGAGTTATAAAAGCGGTTTTGGGTGTAAGCCAAGACTTATGTACTTTTCAGTAGTGACATCTTTCGGTACATGCTTGAACTACTTTTGGCTCCAAAGGACGAGCGGTGCTGCGATTAATTGGTCATTATATTGGTATATATATGTACAATATATATATATATATATATATATATATATATATATATATATATATTGGTAATTATTATTATTTTTACAGTATTGAAAACTACCTTTTGTTATGGTCTACGAGGTGATAATTTTACACATCCAAGGTGATTTTAATGCGATTCTAGCAATATGATCAATGATCTAGGGCCCTACTATATTCATCCGAAACGAAGTTAGAAACTTCGGATGATCGAAGTTTATATACGATCCCCCCTATGATGATGATATATATGTTATGGGCCAAGTGATTAATGCGGGCAGTATTCATAATGCCCGGGCAGTATGAATATTGCCGAGCCATATCGGTCTAAGTGATTAATTACAAATCTAAACTCACCTATTTATCACATAGCCCGGGCATTATGAATATGGTTACATGATGATCGGGCAATGTGATTTTTTACGTGGTGGGCGGCCGCATTATCGCATCCGCGATAGACCCATTAATAAGACAGGTTGAATTGACCTGCTTATGCTTAGTTGTTTTTAACGTCCGAAACATTATCTTTAGAAGAAAATTAGTGTACCCACTTTATGGATTAGTTAGGTCAACTGTGCCCCAAAACCGACTCGGGACACCCTGACTTCACGTAATCTTTCGGCTACTGACCCTAGAGTGTATATAAAAAGCCGGAGGCGCGGAGGGAGAGCAGCTCCTGCCCGCTGTAACGAAGGATAGGCAACCGTGCGAGCCGTAGCGGCTGAGGCTGGTCGCCGGAGGCAACCAGCAAACCGAAGCTGCGGAGGTGTGCATGGGTGAGTATCTTTTGTTAAGCAAGGGCGAAGGCGCTGAACTTTCCGTAGCGGAGGAGACGATGCAGAAGCTAATTTGTATTGACAACAAGTTGTACCAGGGGAGGTGCGACACTCCCCCTCCCCCACTACTCCTCCCTACCCACCCCCTCGTGCTGCCCTATTGTAAATTCTACCACTTCGGCTCATTGTTTAGATTTTGATTCGCTTTACATCACTCTGCCCAATAGGCACTTGGCATTATTCATATTGCCCGGGCATTATGAATAATGCTCGATTAATCACTTGGCCCATAACATATATAATACATATTTTATGTTCACTGCACGCACTTACATATGATTTAATAACAGATGTTATCATGTAGGTACTTAAATGTATACGCCAGTCGTCATTTGGTAGTAACTAAATAATAATATATGTTATTTAATATCCACTTACAATCGTATAAAAATCTAGACTTAGTTATGTCCTGAATTGGTGACACACTTAATGATCGCTTGTAATCGATAAGTCGCAATATCGGAACAAAGGCGGAAAATCTAATGCATTCAGATACTTGACAATCGTTTCTTTGTAATATCACTACACGCGCTTCTTTTGTTCCACATTCACAAAGCCAGGCGGTAGCAGTAGTAGGAAGTGCCAATAACACCTCAGATTTGTACATGAAATATACTTTAGTGGTTAATATAGCGCATATTTTTTTATTTAATATCAAGCAGTTTTGCCCCAGTCTGGATCACTACTTCTACTATAATTGACTTCCGATCATAAGGGGACGCATTTTCGATACAGCTTCTCAAACTGTTTGGTTTCGAGCTGTTCACTATACTTGGGTATCGTATATTGGGTAGAGGGGTATCCGTGACATGCTGTTAGATATTATACACATTGCACTGTACTTTCCATAGGACTAGTAATGGGCATCATTACTATTTAAAATGTACATCACATTGTTATTTTTGAAGTCTTAGCATGCTCTATATTTCTGCTATTGCTAATAATTGACCCCCACATAATTTTTATAAAAAAGAACTGACCTTATAGTATAACAATTTTTCACGTCTAAAATTACACACATAAAATTGACTGTTCAGTTTCTTCTTTATAAGAAAGAAAAATGCTTTAATGTAAGGGTTCCTTGTAAAAACTCACTCCTTTATAAATTACACGAGATCGTATAAAAATATTAGCCGATCGGCTTTGTGAATCACATTCGCAAATCGCAAAATTTTGCTTATTTATATAACTTGTGAAATATTATTATTGACTTCACTTGCTATTTGTGATTTCTATTGATATTTATTCCAACACTGCATAGGACGAATTTAATTTATTTCGCCGTGCAATAAAATCAAAAGAACGTCCTAATCACGAAATCTGGTTACCCAAAGTCTCAACAGTATCGAATCCCTTACAATGAATATCGCACTACCTTTGAAATCGAATCTATTAATTTAAGTCGGAATTTCGCTGCCTTTGTTACTCCAGTTTGTTGTGTGGGTGTGTGTGAACACTTAAAGACCAGCCTATAACATTGAATGGGATTTTACGACTCGAGGAATTTCGCTTTTCGTACAAAATTATCTCTTAATAACAGTGGCAGGAGTAGGGAAAACAATTTCAGGTGGTTATTTAGGTGACATACACAAAACAATTAAAAATTTAGACAAAAATTACTTGACAAATTGTTTTGAAATTTTCAATCTTCCATGTTTGAGTAGCAAACTGGTCTTTCTAATATTTAAGAAACAAGCACTGGGTTTAGTGCTCAACATTTCAAATAAATATTTTATGAGTTTTCTTATAGTTTTGTCCCTTCCAGTTTTCACCATGATAAATAGTTATATTTCTTAGTACCTTTTCCTGTTTTGGCTTCAGATTATTATAAAGTAATTATCATAACATTTTACATTTTGTTCACAGCACCAGATATTTTTTATTTGGTTTTATTGTACTTCAACTTACTTTCTCCAACTCTGGGCCTGGGTCACAATTATGTTTATATTGATTAAAAATATTTTTTTCCTTACCCGAAAAAGTAGGTTTTCAACAAGGCGCAACAATCTTTGCACTTATACTAAGTTTTACAGTAAAATGGGCATTCTCCTTTGTAATCCATATGTATATGTTGTTGGTGTGACTTTTTTTGTAAATATTCTATAAGTTTTTGTTCACAAATACTAATATTTCTAAAAATACCAAATTGACTATTTTTTTTTTTTATGCCTCATTGACAGCACTTTTATTTAATATTTGTATTCAGTTATATACGGTTAGAATAAAAAATAATTAATTGGTGAAATATATGGAACTAAATTGAAAAATAGTTTCTTAGATTTATAGAAATGTTATGCTTTGAAATAAAAGCATATCCTGTTAAGCTTTTGAAAAATAAAATTGTGAAAAGAGCAAAAACTTCTTCCATCTGTGATAAAATATTATATCTAATGAATAAGCTTCAGGTACATTGCCTTTAACAAAGCTCTTTGTTTATCTCTCATGTTGTATATTTAAGCACATTCATTCATGAAAACATTATGTGGGGAATACATATTGGACTTACTAGATTTGTATTTTGTATTGTTTTAAGATAAAGTTACACAAAAAATTATAAATTATTGTGCTAATATGAATGACAATGCAACTCTTAAATACTGCATTTCATAAATCCACCAAAAACAAGTAATGACAATATATTTTTCTAAACCCAGTGGCCAACAGGATAGATGGAGTTCAGGTGTATTGGCATGTTTCCAAATGTGTCATGTCCTATCAACAACCATATACATACCTAATCAAACACCAATACCTATTTTGTTTTTGACACATTGATTGACCAATTCCATGTTTTGGTATAATTATGAGTTGTTTTAGAACCAAGTCCTGGTAAACAATGGGAACAGGGGAATCAAAACAATGACTCAGCATGAGATCGAGACCAGTTATAAACAAAGATTCACATGGAAGTTGGATGATCAAGGCTTCATTGTAGCCACAGCAAAGTAAGCAGCTGCGGGTACAAACAACCATGTTATTGTGTCACGTTCCATGTTATATGTTGAAGGTGTTCAACAACGCTTATAACAACTGAACCACTTGGCATCTACAAAAGACATTGAAGTGGTACTCACTCAAGTCCGATGGAGATGAGGTGCTGGCCAATGAGACGTACGATCTCCTGGTCAGTCTGGTCCATGACTCGGGCGGGCGGCGGCAGTTCGCCGTTGGTAGCATCGCCGTTGACGTGGCGCTGCTGCGCGCCATTGGCGCACGGCTGGTGCATGGCCGCGGGCCGGGCGGGCGGCGACAGCCTGCGGGTCCGCTTGCGCGGCGGCCGGTGCCCTGCGCCCTCGTCCCCCGACTCACTGGAGGCCAGGCTGGCCCGCTGCGCTGCGAGTGCGCGCACCGAGATCACCGGCGCGCCCGCCGCATCGGCCGAGACGCCGCCGCCGACGCCGAGTGACGTCACGCCCGCCACCACCCGCGCTCACTCAACCATCTCCCTTTGTTCGACGCTGCGAAACCGTCGCTTCCTAGCTGCTCTCGTGTCTCGACCTTGCGCCCACTTGTTTGTTTGTGCGAGTCACTGTGTATTCCTGTTGACGTTGTGATATGCCTTGATCACCTTCACACTTCGACGTCTGCGATGCGTACACAAAAATCAGCTGAAAATGATGCGACAGCTGTCTAATGTCTTGAACTACGCGAGTCGCCCTTCTTTTCCGTTTCGGATGACGTTCGTAGTTCGTGTTTTGTTCGGTTGCGCATCGGGCGAAATCGTGTTGTAATAGAGTGACCTCAAAAATAATTTTATCCGTGCAACTAAAATGGTCTGCATACTTAGCAACATGTAACTAAACAAAGATTCGTTTTATATTTATTATAATTATATTTCATGATTATTATCTCCTAAAAGATTAAATTAAGCATTAAAATAATTGATAACGTTGGCCTTAAACTTTTAAAGGGAACTGTAAAATAGTGATACCCTTTATTATTCTGCGTTATCTGAAATGGAAAAGTTTGCGTTTACGAATATTGATTCATTAGAATTTTCTAAATAATTTCTTCACTTATGAAAAATACAGTAACAATACTAAATTTATAAGAAAACAAAATTTTGTAAGTAACATAATAAAAAATATTGTTAACATTATAAATTCAACATACTGTTACTTATATGCTTTCAACTTTCAAGTCATAAATAAACCAAATAAACTCATACTCTTTAAACACGTCTTGTAATGTCACAAAATAAAATTGTGAAATGTTTCGATACATTTTATAGCTTTTTATAAAAATAACAATGTATATATTTATATTAAAGCTTATAGTAATTGTTTTCTTCATCACACCAACTAATCTGCAGCTCCTTATAAATGTAAAAAATCAGGTAAAATTGCTATTCAGCTAAAACTTTATTATGAATATTAAATTATAACGAGATAAATTGAAATGTTTTGCCATATTTATAGGGCGGCGATGTTATGCTGGAAAACATAACAGCAAATGTGTCTGAGGACACGGTGGTCCTAGAGTTCATGCGGCTAGATGGTGTGTATGTGTCACAGCTCGTCGATTTTACTAATGCAAGTATTACTATCAATCTTTAGCCTTTACAAGTTGATAGTTCGATATTAATTGCGGAGACCAATTTTATCCTCTTTTCTATTTGGTAACAGAATCTTGCTTTGTATCAACTGCAATAATAGCCTACCAAACATCAACCTATACTTGCTATAACATTCGCAATAAAGTATATTTATATTTACCCGAAAATAAACAATGGGTTAGTACTTACTTCCTGATCATTCTTTTTTAAATTAAAGTTTACTGTATACATTAACTCTAACACTAAGTTACAGAGAGTTCAATATTTTATTTTGTATTTTTTCTTAGACCATACTTGAAAAATGTGATTTATTTACTTTACTATGTATGTTATTTTATGACTTATTATTGTGTTATTTTCAAGGAGGTAGAAGCTGTTAAAGTTGTGATTCCTGGTGAAGAGGAGCTTGGGCAAACTGGCTACCAAACGCTTTGCTTTCTCACACATGCTGCACAGGCCGACTTCATTACACCTGATGCCATGGCCAAGTTGCGACAAGTGAGTTATTATATATAATTTTGAACATTATTTGTCATATTCAAAGTGTTTGAATTAATTATCCAAACTCTTTGCTCATGATTTAATAAAATACCAAACCTATAGGCCAAATTTTTCTACAATGTGAAAAATCACTAGTAAATGTAAAATAAAGCAAGTAGAAACTAGGTGTCTACTCCTGAAATAAATCAAATAAAAACAGGGTTTCTACAATTCCTACAGAGGCTAGAATATTAAAAAGGGTCAATATCTCCTCAAAAGGTTTTGAAGATCTGATACTGATTACCCATAGTTTACAAAAACTACATAAGTTTTTTGTGTATCACTATGATATGCATGATTGATGTTACTGAAAGTAACTCTTTGTTATATCTTTTTATTTTATCTTTTTGGCATACAAATAATACAGATTGATACCCAAAACTGTGATGTACAATGTGGCTCTACAAATTGCACCATACTTGATTATTTATCAATAAATTTGTTGTTTTAGCAAAACTCATGGTCCAATAAAATATGGATTAACGTAAATAATGTAGTTCCTTGAATACCATTTTATTTTTGTTATAAATCATAAAAGAGACAACTACCCAAAACTAATGCTAAAGTTATAATGTATTGATTTGTCTGAGCTATTTAATTGCTTAAAAGATCAGTAAACCAATTTCATTTCATTTCAAATAAATAGTTATAAATTATCAATGTGCTGTGGAATTGTTTGCCGGCGCACGTGTTCCCTCCTTCCTACAAACCCGGGTCCTTCCGTCGTGGTGTGAAGAGGCACCTAAGCAGGCCGGCATAATTGTTTCCATTGGCATGGGACTGCCGTCCGATGCCAATGGATACTCTGCCTGGGCGGCATTGGCACTTTCCATCAGGTGCAATGCCGCCACTATGCCAGGCCATTATAAAAAAAAAAAAACATCGTTTTTAGAAAAATCCAGGTACTGTCCGAGTGGCAGAAGAAGACAAAGGTTGGAGGCAGACAACAGCAACATCATGGGCGGGGCGCGCAGTTCGGTTGCTTTCCGCGCCTGCAGCTCGTCATTGTGCGCCGGCCAGGGATAGAGTATACTTGCGCGCTGCAGACTTAGCGCGGTGGGCACCCAGACCAGGTACCAGTTTTAGCAATATTGTTAAATAAGTAATTTATATTTGCCATATAAAGTCATACCTATAGTAAAATCACATGGCAATCACTCAAATATCTCCATGAATCTATCAATGACTGTAAAGTAATTTTCGATTATTACCAAATTATTAATTTCCCATTCTGCAATAGTAGAATGAACTTGATCTATAAAGATATTTACTACCTATGTCATTATTTATTGCTTGTGTTCTAATGCAGGCATGGACCAATCTTCATATATGTCAGCGGTGACACCATTTCCGGCGCACGCACTTCTTTCTGATTCATCAGATGGGAAACCACCACTTGGTACATGCCTCTCCGAAAAAGATGCTAGTAAAGAATGCATCTGTCATTTAGAGGTATGTTGCAATAGCATTGTGATTACCAAATAACAAAAAATAGTCACCTATAAAATACAATGACCAAAAACCTTTCAAAACTAGTTCTTCTATTGATTGTTATGCATCCTTATCGAATATTACTATTTTTACAGGTATGTGTCAACTGGTATCCATGTGGTCTCAAATATTGCAAAGGCAAGCCGCAGGGTGGTATGAGCTATCGTTGTGGAATTAAGACATGTCACCGCTGCTACCGGTATCACTTCTACGTGCGGCGGCGTGAGGGCTGTCTAAACTATACGTGACGACGCGGCCGGCCGCCGCGCCAGCTCTGCCACACCGCCCCAGTTGTAGTAACGCTGCATTTGTATAAATATTGACAGTATTTCCACCTCATGTTAGAGGCACTGGTGATTAAAGTGTTAAACATGGAACTGAGTATATTCGTGGTTTATCGCAAAGACGCATTATGAGGTGAAGAACAGCTAATCTAGGTAAAATATTGTTATTTAAGAAACAACATATATGCTAAGAATGGTTATTATTATTTATGCCTTTCAAGCACTTTTTAGTCATTGAATTGAGTGTTTTTGATTTTTCTATGCGACTGTTATTGATAATCACATATGGCAGTATAAATATTTACTCTATCCTTTTATTCTTTGAAAAACAAATTGTTTCTTAAATTTCATTTTGTTAGAAACTTACATATTCAGAGACAATATTACTTGTAAATATGAAATTATCTTTTATTTCCGTGTGATTTTGTGTTTTTATAAGTACTGTATTTCTTTTAAATAAAATTGGAACCAACGTGTAGATTGTTTACATCTTTATTAATATAAATTGCCTGTAAATCATGATATTATGTTAAGAATGAAATACATTTTTTTTAACTATATTTATTTACATTTGTATCTATAAGCTATTTCTATGTTTTTAAATGAATTTAATAATATAAGTGTATGAATTGTTAATGCATTTCTTTTATTTATAACTGACAGCAGAGAGTATCCCAGTTTTGATAACATGAATGCATATTGAACAAAATCAAAATTACTATTCACACTAAATTCTAGATTATGTTTCAGTAACATCCAGGGAATGGTTCGTGCCTGTTCTTCCTGAGCACAAACTGAATTTTTCGTTCCATGTCTTCATTGTAGATGGCTTTGCAACGCTGATGGTTCACACGTCTTCTTGTCTATATGGCAATTAAAGAAAATTTATAAGAATGTATGTCATACAAATTTTAGGAGAATGGCCACTCATAGTATTGGTAAAAAATATCAATTAATAACATCAAAAAGATAATTATACCATTTTTATGGTTTGTCCTTTTTCCTGATAAACATTTTCCTGTTTTATCCTGGGTGACAAATTTTTATAAAATTAAGTAATTATCACCAAATATTAAATTTAATTCACAGAGCCCCATACAATTTTTTATTATTGGACTTCAAGTTCATTTCTCCAACAACCCCAGCCTTGGGTCTCAATTATGTTTATATATTATATTGTAATTACAAATTTTTCCCTACACAAAAAAGTAGGTTTCATCGAGGGACAACAATCTTCACACCAATACTAAGTTTCATAGTAAAATGGGCATTCTCCTTATGTATAAATGAGCTACCTTATCTTAAAAACATATATCAAAATACATTTAATATCTGAATGCCAATATGATCAGTAACAGTTGGTTGTGGACTAGAATGTTAAATCAAATGTTTAAACACAGGGTAAGTAACCCTGACTTTTCAATAGAAAATGTATTGATGTAGCATGAAAGCTTTGATCACCTGATGGTAAGTGGCCACTGCTGAAGTATTGCTGAACAATCAAATCAAGGGAGGGCGGAAAGGTATACCCATTCATGATGAGTGTGGCTCTATCAGTAATGAATTAGTAATTTTATAATATTTCTAATAAATTTTATTCTTTAATTTTTAGGGTTCTGTACCTATAAAGTAAAAACGGGACCCTATTATTAAGCCTCCACTGTCTATGTGTCAGTCTATATCTCATAAGCCGTGATGGCTAGAAAGTTGAATTTTGCACCCAAATTATGTATTTCCGCAGCCGCTATTTTCAATTAAAATATGTGTATTGTGTATATTGTAATATAGATAACATAATGGTCTTATTTAATTCCCGTGTTGGCAACGTTTTGTAAGGTTCCTTGGATTATAAAAATTACTTACTTGAAATGGTTTCTCGTAGTATCTGGAAAGCCTGTACTGTTCCAAAATACCTTCTTTACCAAGTATCCTATTGACCAGCCTGCAAGCCGCATCTACGTCATTGTTTTTTACAAATACGGTGCGGGCTATAAACGATGGGTGCCTATTAGCTAATAATCTCAACGTCAAGAACATTTTATTTATTTAATAAAATACTTTTAAATCCAAGATATTTGAGGTTATGTTATTTTAGTAAGAAATTTGACAAATGTCATAGGCCGGTTTAACTCGGGCATAAAAAGTAACCCAATTTTCTATCTCGCTTTCTCATATGTCGTTTTCGCCCCATCTCTTTCACTTTTATGAATGTGTGCGTGTGCCGGCGTGCGCCGTGGCCGCCATATTGCCATTTGCCGCCATATTTTTCAACAGTCGATTGTTGTTTAGTTTTGATTTGCTTATTTTATTTTAATTGCATGTTATTTCATCTGTTTTGTAATCAGTAACGTAAATATTTAACAGTACAAACGTGATATAGTTTTGTTTGTGTAAATCGTATCTAAAAACTTGTGATTTACGTGATAATTATTAATTTTAGTTATGTGTTTTGTTCCCGAGTGCACAAACGAAAAAAACATAGAAATATCTGTGCAGCCTTCACAAACAAAATATACAAACACTTTAATAAGTGAACAGCTATGTTGGCAGAGCAAGAAATACCATATTATTGAAAAACATAAATCTAACCTCATCTGACTTATTGAAGGTAAATATAATAATTTGTTATTCCGCTGTGACCCTATTTCTAGTTTAATCTGCTACAGGAATATAAGAAATAACAATAAGTTGAAATAAATACCTATTAAAATACAGATTTATTAGATCTCTGAACATGTGATAAGGTTAACTTTTTGTTAGTGTCTAGAGTGATGGATTAAGTAGCCTTACTCCTCTCATTCGTACTCTCGACTGTAGAGGAGGCTCATGTTCTGCAGTGGAAAGTATATGAGTCGACCCAGTACAGTACAGTGCAAGATTAAAGCTATTGTCAGTATAGGTATTTCCGAGTTCATAACATATTAATTGATAATTATTCAAAGTTTTATGATTACATGTATTTAAAGTCAGGAAAGCAATCAACTTCAACAGATTGTGCCCTTATAATAATTATTTTTTAATTAATTGTTTTATAATTTCTAGGCTAGACTCGGGTCAAATTTCCAAGCAATTCGCAGGCAAATGGGTTCATCGTTGGAAGTACAAAGAAAGTCTCTACTGTGTCTGCAGGATCATTACACTGTAGGTTTATATGTTAATATTGGTGAAGATTAAATCACAACAGAAGTAATTATGTATGTCCATTAATAATCTATTTATAATATTTATACTTCTTGATATAATAATTAAAATTCTCATAAAAATGCATTTGCTAAAGATTTTTGTTATATTTTCAAATCCAGTGCAATGCAGTAGTTTATTAAAGTATATATGACAGACCTACATTGTGCATACTATAATAGTAATAGCATTAACATTCTTTAAAATGACTATACTCCAAACATATTTTTTACCTATTCCTTTAATATATTATAATAATGAATCAAAAAAGGTTTAGTATTTAGCTGTCATGCATTTAATGTGTTCCATGATTTGACTAATTATTATTTGTTAATTGATAGCTTATTTTAATTATGTATGTCTTGTTTTTGCTTTTCAATTTCTCCAAAAGTAAGCCAAATCGTTTTCTTTGTTGTTTACTTTATATTAATTTTGTCTTGGATAAAATTTACAAACAAAGCAATCTTGTGCTGTTTCATGGTATTGTAAAATATAATTTGCAATAATTAGTGTTTGCATTTAAATTTTTATTTGTCAATGTATATTTCAATTCTGTAGTCATGTTCTTAGATTTGGCATTGTTTTATTGGTCCTAAAATAAAGAAAATTGATATTTACAAATTGGAAATGCTTAAATGAATCTGAAGATGTATAAAAAACTATTGTAGGTATCATAATATTCATTAAGATAAAAATGTTAAAATAAAATCAAATAAATCAAAGAATATATTGTTGAGTAAAGGTTTCGAATTATAACTTGGTTTTATTTGTTATTTTCATTTTAAATCCAGATATTTAAACATATAAGCATGAAACCCAAATAAAAAACCGGTAAATTTTCGGTAGTAAAAATCGGATTGCTGAAAATTTAACGTACATCCCTAAATATTTCAAAATCGGTAATTTCGGTAAAGTACCGATTTCCAGCTCTGGTGCGAAACGCATCTAAATATATATATGTATAACTTGCGAAAGAGATGGCTCAAATACGATGAACAAAATTCTTAAATACTATTGGTCAGTGACAAAATTATCAATGAAAAGAAAGAAAGATCCGATGAAGATTGAATGAATTATATATGTAGAAAAGAATGTTTGGTTTCGTTGTGTGAGTTTTCATAACGTGTTAAAAAATTTGTATGGAGTTGGCCGTCTGTATTTTTAGTCGTCTGTGAATGTCATTGCACATTACCAAACTATATTTTTAAAGATATTTGGCATAAGCATCGTAGACTGAATGTTTTTTTCAATTAGGTGTAATCTTTTTGTAAATCTTTCTATAATAGAAATGGTACATTTTTTAATGCCATAATTGAAACCTTTTAAATCTCTTTATAAAAAGATAAAAATATTGTATAATTAATTTAAAGGATGACACGCAAGTTTAAAAAAAAACTTGAATTCCTTGCCATTTGTTATAAACACTATTTTATGCAATAATCACTTTATTAGATCTGAGGTGGAGTGGTTTACTCGTCTGTGTCGATGATCATTCATTATTAAAAAAACCTTTTCATACTTGCTGTATTATATCGCACTAGAGGTCCGACCCGGCTCCGCTCGGGAGCAACTGCTGATATATACACTTTTCGAAATGGCGGGCAAAATTTTCAATTCGGCCTATCAATTTAAAAATATCAGAGCAAAAGATCCCCTCACGAAAAACTAATAAAATCGTATCTGCTAGATTTTCCACTATTAATTCCCTCCTTAAGGTTACAACGTGATTATATACTTATAGCCCAGAGCATTCCTTTATAAATGACCTATACAACAAATTAGACGTAGCCAACAAAGTCTTCAGCTTTATAAATTAGTATCCCATCAAACTTAGCCATCGCATGAAAACATAATGTATCGTACAATTTCTACATAATGCTGCTGGCCAAGTCGATATATTTATTGAAACGTAAAGGATTTTTAATATTTATATGATAACAACTTACGTAATAACTTTATACAGAAGTTCCCTTTTGCAAGGACTAAATAAATTAATCGACTTGGTAATACATAGATCTCACAACTTTTTGCGGTAGAAAAACTGAGCTGCGAGACTCGGTATTTTTACAGAATGATTTTTATGGAATCTCGCGTCTTTTTGTAGACTGCAATTTTTTTCTTTTCGGTCCTTTTTACTTCTAGAATATTAATAAGGATTTTCCTTAAGCCTGTGTTATATGGTTGTTTCTTATTTTTGTAGGTATCCATTTATCAAAAATATAGCGGATTTGATTATATGTGTTCTTTCATTCATGATAATTGGTAATTTTGGGCTATTTAGTCTATTTTTTTGCAAGTTTTTAATCGTCATATTTTTCTTCTTTCACTTTGTATAGGATTACAAAGTTACTAAAGCAGTTGGTGTATCCAGAAAACTAGACAGAAATTATGAAACGTTTAAGTTTTCCCTTGATTTAGACACTAAATACTAATTATGTTCTAAATTTGAAGGTTCTATGTCTGCCAGAAGTGCCTTACGCCCGAATACTGGAACGACACTTAAATAATAAGTTGCTCTTTACAGCGCACGGCCCACTTTGCCAGTACATTTAATCGGAATTAGTACTACTTGGTCTGTGATCGGGATTAACGTAGTTAAGCGCAACTTATATCTAAGTTGCGTTCCAGTATTCGGGCGTTAGACTTATGATGATCAGTCAATCAGTGAATGAAAAAATTAAGAAAGTTTGACAAGTTACAATCAAAGAGAATATAAATCACTACGTTAGTTACAATTCTGAAACTACTGATTGAAATTGAATGAAATTTTAAATATACCGTGTTTACACACTGCTTGCTTATTAACTGAAAATTTAAGCTTCTTGTTTTAACCACAACGAAGTTATAGGAGGGTAGAAAATGGTCTGAATCGCTTCGAGAAGAGGATGGTACGACCGTGCTGCTTTTTAGCTCGATTTGGAGGGAGCACGGCCGTACCCTCAGACCTATACATTAACACAAAAATCACAGCTCAAATATAAATACCATAATATACAACATAATTTACGTTTATTCGACTCCCATGTATTTTAGATTACCAACTTTCCAACATTTTAAGAGAAAAACCTCTGTCTACATTTACAAGAGAAAACAAATATTTATTATGTCAATATTGGCGTCAATATTGATGTCAAATCATGTCAAATGCTCAACAGATTTCCACATTGAATACATTTTACGGTCAAAATGGCAAACGATAGTGAAATAAGATCTTTGATGACCTTATCGTCTAAATCTGAAGGTAGCACAGCGCCTCAGACACGTACTCGATGGCGAAATGTGCCCCTGCACGACCGTTGCAGTATCGTTGACATGTTGAAATTAAAGGAAGCTTTTCAAGATGCCTATAGGAATAAACTGCTGCCCAATGAGTTTAGGAACCTTTTGAGGACTTTACTCAATATGGAATATGATGATGATGATTTCAAGATACTTTTTATGAAGGTCCAATTTATTAGTTGACTAGCTATAACCCGCAAATTTAGTGTACATTACTGTATTTATTGTAAATACATGCTTACATAAAATTTAAGCCCTTACCCGTATCACAGAAGTAGGCAGAGACAGAGAGACCTATGATATACATTGCTATGTTTTTATAGCCATTATTATTAAAGATAGCAAAAAAGATTCGCCACCAAAGCATATAGACAAAATAAGTGCCTAATCTTCTTTCTTAATTTGGCTGTTGGTTATGAATATCGTTTATAATTAAATATATTCACTATTTTATTTGTAACAAATATTTTATGTATAAACATAATTATAATGGTTTGTATTCCTAAGCTTTAGTGTTGGACATTGGCATGCCTATGACAGCCTCCGTGGCGCAGTCGGTTAGACGCCGTCGGTGAAACGAGAGACCGCGGGTTCGATCCCCGCACCGAGAGAAATATTTGTGCGGCCCCTTAGTGCGGCCCACAAATATTTATTTTAGGGTCTGTGTGTTTATGAGACCGAAAAGTGTCTCGTAGTTCCTGATACCCACGACAAAAGATTCGATGTTAGTGTGGGGTCAGGACTATGTATGTGGCTGATGGGTGTTATTTATTATTTATGAATAACCGACTTATCACTTCCATAATATTTAGATAAATACAAACCGCAATGGTGAAATCGAGTGGGATGAGTTGGTGTCCCATCTGCTGCTGGGCTACTTCGGCAACGACGCGGAGAACCAGCGCGAGTCTCTGCAACTGCCCATCATGGGCCTGCCTACCGTGATGCGCTCGCAACACCGCCACCCTGTCTCCAGAATATGCTTTTGTCCCGATGTTGCTAAAGTATACCAGCTTTTACTACTTATGAATCATATACTTATGACAAACCACCTTATACATTCATGATTCATACTTTAGAGTTCAACAGAATTCCGAAGTCTAGTGCAGTTTACTTATCATATTTTGACAGAATTATAGATTAAGCGGTTATTACCGAAGGGCTTCATACCAGGGCAAGACACCAATGGGTCGAAAACCTGTAAGCCAAAATATTTCTGTAACATAAATACGCAGAGTTGAACTCACGGATATCTATGGTGAAGTAGAAGTGAAGAGAAGAAATAGAACATGAAATGAAATAAATATGGCAGAATAACTATCACGATTACCTGATGTTATACATAGTAGTAAAAATTACTGCAGTGTGCAACTATTGTAGATTTTAGCTAGATCAATGTCCCAGTTTGAACAAAAAACGTACTGATTGTATTTAGAAGCGATTAACTAAAATCTTTAGTGCTTACTTATATTGTGCTGGCGGATGTTTATGGTCTTGCCTAAATATTTTTCATGAGTAAAAGAAGGCACTTTAATGTTTTGAGGCGATATGGACAGGGGATATGGAAGGATACTCGCATATAACAAACACTATGAATTTTAAATATATTTTTAAGTTTGTTTTTGCTTGAAGGATCGGAGCACAGACCCGATGCAGGGTACGTACATCACCGCAAGCCGCGACGGCATGATAAACTGGTGGTCACTGGACATGGTTCTCCAAAGAACAGCCTTCTCATCTAGCCGTTAGTGCCTTTAGTTCTCTTTTGATTCGTCGTACATTTGTAACTCAGTTTATATTTCATAAAAATATGAAATATATGAGTCTAATGCTAACCATATGTGATTGCCAACTGTCCGGGAAATGTTTCTTGAAAATTATTAAAAATGTATGACTTTTGTACAGCTCACTTGAAAGTTCGCACGACATGGGTGACGGACATGGTGTGTATGCCTGACGTAAACATCATCGTGACCAGCTCTACGGAGCGAGACCTGCGTTTCTATGACTGCACTGCTAACACTTTCACGCTTAAAATTGTCATCACTAGCTGGGAGTATATGGTATGTAATAATTTACATCAACAATATAGTTTAAAATTCTATCGAATATCCATGGTATGATAAATATTGGCCGATATAGTGTGTCTATTGACTGTCGCTTGTTCTATTATGCTTATCAAGTACCTTTGATGGTAGATGAATTCAGAATATTTAAACGATATATCTTGCTTGTTTTGCGGCAGATTTGCACTATGTACTATCACTTTCACCAAGACGAGAATGAGAAGTGTATTCTGATCTGCGGTGATGTGGGTGGCAACGTCCGCGTATTGTTATTCTCGCCGATCAAACGCGGCCCTTTCCGAAACCAGGCCGGCAGGGCGCTAATACAGCTGCGGCACGTCGACTTACAAAGGAAGGTACTTGTTTGCTTTCATCAATACCTAAAGAAAATAGATTGCTTCGTAAAGTAAAATAGCTATTTTGAGGTTGATGACGAAAATATAATATTGGATTTATAATGGAGAACACTAAAGAGTAAAGACCGAGGAAATGAAGTAGCAAACGGTTTAACATTGGTCGGGATAGAAAAAATACATGAAAAAATATGGATCAATATCCGTCAAATAATTAAAACTGTTTGTTTTTTCAAAGCCTCGGTTGCTGCCTGAAATGACTTTAGTGGAACTGACACGCATGCACTCGGAGTGGGTGCGCCAGGTGTCATTTTATGCGTCTCTGCACTGCGTGGTGTCGTGTGCCACATGCCCGGACGCGCTGGTTATGTGCGACATTGCCGGTTCCAAGACGCACAACATCTTCCGAGTGGATAAGGCTAGTTAACATAATATTATGTTAAACAAATAGTATAGTATTTAAAACATGAACAGTGGTTGATCTACCGATAGTTCATGAACAGTAGCAAAACCAAATAACACCCTGAATTACGAATCAGTGCTTATCATTTCACTGTGCTGGCCATCCTGAGACATAACATGTTAATTCTCAATATATCCAGTAGCTACTCTCGCGACAATTTCCTTCGAACTTGAATACATCAGTTAATCTACACTATTGTTTAACGGGAGAAATAGACATTGCGGTGGTACCTACCCAGGCGGCCCCTCATATTAGAGGGACCTACCATCAGTAAGGTTAAGCATTGAAGTAATTTTGTCATGCTGGAGTGGATCAATGTTAAGGAGTATGTCAACAATGATCATATACAGGGTATTCAGTGCTTTGCGTTCGATGAGGATGGTCACATATTAGTGACTGGCGGTCCAGACTGCGCTATCCGCGTTTGGAACCCATTCGTGCCGGCCAAGGCCAATGTGGTGCTGCACGGGCACCATGCCGGGATCATCTCGCTCGTGCTGCAGAACAACGGTCAAACTATCTACTCCCTGTCACGCGACAGGGTGATCAAAGTATGGGACGTACAGGGTCAAACATGCATACAGGTCAGTATTAATGGAACAATAACTAGGAGATTAGATTCGGATTGCAATATTAATATTTTCGATTCCAAAACTCATTTCCCACCTCCTAATGCGTAGTCCTCTCCTATTTTCACCTGAAGTCGTACATCGACATCCCGTCACAAGTGGGCGAGCGCACGCCGATCACTGCGGTGTACAACCCCGCGACGCGCGAGTTTCTCCTGGCCGCCATCAAGATCGCGATCGTGATCCTGGACGAGCAGCTCAACGCGCAGCACACGGACGGATTCACCCACTCACGAGCCGTCGCCAAGATTCTCTATAACCCATTGTTCAAAGTAGTCATCACCTGCGGCATGGACAGTATTATAATTAATTGGGATCCGGTTACCGGTACTCTATAAATAAATAGACCTAACAGTAAAATACACATTAAGATCAATTAAGTTTTGTGTCGTGAGTATCAGAAGCTACGAGAGATCTATCGGTCTCAAAAACATCCAAACCCGGGACAAATATTTGTGGGTTCCATAAACATTTGTCTCGATACCGGGATCGACCCCGCGAGTTCTGGTTTTACAGTCGGCGTCTAACCAACTGCGCCTCGGAGATTGTCGTCTATATGTTGCCTAGTTTTTAGACTAGTTAAATTTATAAAGATGTTTGTATTACTCAATATTTGAAGGTAAACGCAATGCGATGGTTCGTGACGCACATACTCGTCTCCTGCATGGAGAGTTGATACCGGTGGAGATAACCGCAGCTTGCTTTGACCCTGGGTACCAGCTGTTGCTTACTGGCGCAAGGAATGGTTCACTAAAGGTATTATATGGAAACGTTTCTATCAATTCTGGTTATGTTCCTTTTTACATACTTTATGCTTTTGGTGTTCAGATGTGGAATTTCAATACTGGATTGTGTCTAAGAACAATGTTTATAGAGCACATGTGTGAAGTCACAAACTGTTTCTGGGTAGAGGGCAGGTTAGTAGAATACAATTTTCGCTTCATATAATTTTATTGAATTGATATTTAGTGTAGTTTTCCTGGGTCAGGATCTTGGCGGTGGGTTGGAATCGGCACGTGACTGAGTTCGAGGATACAGGCACTGCGACAACTGGCAAGAGCTGGGAGACGCGGCATACCGACGACGTGTTGGCCGCCGCGGCGCGCAATCCACTCACTCTCGCCACATCTAGTTACAATTCTGAGCTTATGTTGTGGAAGTTAGAAACTGGCCAACCTTATAGGTGAGATTTTAAACGTTTTAAAGCTACTATAATGTAATTCTAGTGCTTTATATCGCCATCTTTATAGATAGATATATCGAAATAATTGCATGTATACCTGCCGCGGAAAGACAATTTAATGCTACACCGAGGACAGGCCTGTGTTTTACTTCTAAAACCATAACTTTACTCAAACGATTTTGTGTAGTAGAAATCAAATATAATACGAATTAAAATAAATTTCGTATGCCTAGTAGCCGTATGAGAACAATTTCAGCATTCAAGTTTGGTCCAAAGCCTAATTTCTATTGAATACTTGTAGGCGTTTCTCGTGCACGGAACCTATGCTTCGAATAAAGATGCACTACGATAAGCGTGCCACGGCTAAGGCAGCAGGAGCCGCAGCCGGAGGCACATCGGCTGGGAAGAGGACTTCCACCATACGGAAACCTAGGTAAATAGTATCTATGTGATGGGTGTTTAACATAACATTAATTGTGTAAATTATGTTTTATTTATTAAATGTTCGCATGATCTGAGACCCGCAATTAAGATTTCGAATACAGGGTTTAATATCTATATTATTAGTTAACAAATTACAAAGAAGAAATAGAAATAACCAGCATTGGTTCAAGGTGGTGTTTATGCCATTGCCCATTGGTAATATCATTAAGCGGCATTACTGGTTGAAATAATGATTGTTCTCACTGCCTAATAAATATTTGGTATTCGTAATGATACAAAATTAAGTTTTTGTTAAACGTGTAGCATGAGCGGGCCTCGCGAGTCCATAATAAACTCTTCGTCTGCGATGCGCAAGGCATACGCGCGGCGCGTGTCCACGGTGTCGATGCCGATGCGTGCGCAGAACATGCGCCAGCTCGCCGTGCACGCCATGATATTCCTGCTCACCAGGCCGATCGCTATGAAAGTCGGTACGCAGACCTTACTATCTTTATGATAACCAATTTCATGATTAGGTCTTAAAAGAGAAGAGAGCCGGGTGATCTGCACCACAGTTTAACACCTATAGCAGACACCAGCTTATCATAAAAAATGTATGTACTTAAAGAAAAATAGTTTTTAGGCAACTTATGTTCCTATGGCTTTGTGAGGAGAAAATAAATAGTTTATTATTATTATTTACGAGATTCATTTCTCGTTCCCAACTGAACCTTGACATCTGTCTAATGAAATTATTATATTTATTGTTTCAGCTTCACTCATGTTGTCGTTGGAGAACGGTCAAGTGCAAGGTTGGTCAGATCACCCTGCGGGAGGATATCAAGGTTCGTTCCAGGGAATCCATACCGCAGGGGACTACGTGTCGGCGTTGGCGACTGATATCGACAACGACTATTTGTTCACCGGCACCACAGTTGGTTACGTTAAAGTGTGGCTCATGAAGAATTACCTTAGAAATGAAGAAGTTAGTACTCATTTTATTTCTCAAAAGCCTTGAGACATTAGATATTTAACAGATTAGATACCATCTAGTAACACCGGGATCTAATTTTTTTAATTATGTTATGCGAATATAATGTATCTACTATTATTTTTGTATGCTGCGAAGTTTAAATAGGCGCTCTGTTAACATCTACTTTTAGATTTCAACGATAGTGTGAAGCACAATTGGTGTTGTATATAATTGTGTGCGGCCAGGTGCACGTGAACATGCCGAAGTTGCGGCTGGAGTTTCCGTTCCTGTGGCGCGACCGCGTGGAGGGCCGCGCCAAGCGCAGCGTGCGCGACCAGCCGCTGCCGCTGCTGCTCAACAGCTACCGCGCGCATCTGCGCAGCATCACCACCATGGCATACATCGACGAGCTCAAGATATTACTAACGTACACATACCACATTAATAATTATTGTAATAACAGAATAATAATGTGTTTAATAATTCGAAAAAACTCCTATTAGTTTTTCAATGCTATAGGGCGCTTAATGTAAGGTATTTTAGACATAGATTGGGGGCAGTTATCAATTACTTGCGCCAGGCTTGTAAATAAATAAATACACCCAATAGTCACATACATAGTTTTTGTCCTACACTTGGATCGAGTCTTGTGTCGTGGGTATCGGTAATTACAAGAGACTTTCGGTCTCATAAACGACAAGACCCGAGATGAATATTGTAGGACCTCACAAACTCTCGTTTCACAGCCGGCGTCTAACCAACTGCGCCACGGAGGCCATTACAATATGTTTTATGATTATTAAAGGTGTAATTAATGTAAATGGATAATTTGAATGTCGGTAAACATAAACAGCGGCAGCTCAGACTATAGCGTGCGCGTGTGGCGGCTGTCCGGCGAATACTTGCAGACTCTGGGTGGTCTGCTACCGTGGACGCTCGAGGTCACTCGCTTCCCGGCAGACGTCAAGAAAGTTGCCAGCTTTACTACATTCAAGGTACGGTCAACTTTCATATTGTAAGTGAGGTATTCGACATTTAATACTTCTTCAATATTTCTATCATCAGTAGTTCGTTGTTTATGCGGAAGCGGTAGGGATTCGACATAGGTCATCACAGACTGTGAGGAGGGGCGGCTTAATCGAGGCAGTGCCACTGTCGCATAGAAAACTATCTATTTGATAAATATGACGGGTTTTCTACAATAGTGTACAGCGGTTACTATCCAGTCGAGTCGGATACGAATATTCGGCATTCATAAAGCAGACGTTCCGTACGTGATGTGTAGATATAGGAAACTATCCTGCCTTCACATCCACCACTTTAACTCCTGTAAGTCAGGATGAGTCCGTGATGTGAATGTTTGATGTGTGTGTGGTGTGCAGGTGTGGCGCGGCGGGCAGGTGTCGCGCTACGTGCCGGGGCAGGTGGAGGTGGACAAGCTGCGCGACATCACGGAGCTCGAGCTGCGCACCAAGACGTTCGGCGCGCCGCCCAGCGAGCCGCTGCTCGGACGATACTTCCATTTGCCGACCCGCCCCGAATTGCAGGACCCTATCGTACTCGATGATTCGCTGCAGACGGTGAGCGATAATCTCTAATACTGTAATGTCTAATACAATAGTCAAGTCTTCACATTGTGCAGTGTGGATGGAAGTGTGGGTAAGGGTCAACTTCAGTCGACGAGAATGCATGTGAGGTTGACGAAAGTAAATGTAGCGAAAGTTACATGTGAACATCGAGCAAAATACTGATCTATAGTCTTGCTACCCCGATGGGTTACAGGCGTGACGATTTTCAATTTACGCATATAATGTATGTTTTAGCTTGGTTTATTTGCCAATGGGTAAGTAACGTAAGTGTGTTGCGTGGTGTTAGATCCCTGTGTACGCGCACCTGCGCACGGCGTCGACGCAGCCGGTGCGGCGGCCGCCCACGCCCGAGCTGGTGCGCGCCACGCGCCTGCAGCGCGCCGCCGCCCGCCGCGCGCGCTTCCAGCCGCAGCCGCCACAGCACACACACAAATAGACACACTACTACTCATTATCCTACGTTTTTATTATTTTTCTGGTAATAAAACATTTTTCTTGCAATAAATATCTATTCAATAGTATCTATTAATAAAATAATAAGTTAACCATAGATTAATTACTACGTTATCTATATCTATATTATAAATAATATTTATCTTAAACTTGAGTATATACGCTAAGACAAACGCCGAAAGAAAGAAAAGAAACAAACGAAGTACGACAAAACGGTCGTTTTCCGGAATAAATCTAACCAAAGCACGTTTCAAAATGCCGCTAATCGGTAATCAAAACGGGGGATCTGGCCTGTGGCATTGTTGATTTATTTAGCTCGTAATTTGCCACGTTCAACCTTGCGCACTGGCTTTGCCATTCGCAGTGCCATAGCTTTATCCAGTAACTCGTCAATCATAGCGTATTCTAAGCAGTTTATTGGCATATCGTTCCCTTCAATTACGATGCGCAGCAGTCCAGGACCCGTTTTGCGCTCCAACTTATTTTGATAAGCCAGCACTTCAAACAATTCTACTACAGTCTCGTAGCCTAGGTTGTTATGCGCGAGGTTTAAGTAACAAAGTGTCGTATTCCCGAAAGAGTACACTTGCTTGTCTTTTGATTCGGTCTCGTCGATGCTGAACGGATCGGTAAGTATACCCACCAACTCATTGGCCATCATGTCGGCCTTCATTGCCATCGAGTCCATATCGGACATGGTGCAAACTGCCATCGACGTACCGACATTCTTTGAGCGCACAGTATTCTTACGTCTGGTTCTTTGACTGACCTCATCTATGGACTTTTCCGCATGTGCAGCTAAGAGCTCTTTCAAACACCTCTCATAGGTTTCTTGTTTGAATCTTAAATGTTCCAGCATACGTTCGCGCTTCGTCAACAGCTCGTTGTATGTCAGACTGAACTCCATGAGACTTCGTAATATATTTATTGCGCCGATGTCAGTTATTCGGTTTCCGGCTAGATTTATATACTGTAGCGTTCGATTACTTCGCAACGCCTGCCCGAGCGCACAAGCCCCGACGTCTGAAATCTTGTTGGAGGCTAAAGACAGCATGAGTAACGTCTTTGTCGCCGGCTGAGGATGCATCAGTTTCGACGCTATATAAACGCAGTCGTCATCGGTGATTGCACATCGGACCAAGCTCACTCGTTTCAGATGCGCAAATTCGAACAACATATAATAGTTGTGTTGCAACACCGGTGAGTCTTCCAAGATTACCTCCGTTATACGCGATTGTGGAAGAAACTTGGCCACTTCGTAAATAATTTCTCCTTTGAGCGAGACCCAGCGCACCGTAAACCTGTTCAAGTGAACCTGATAAGGAACGCACATTGCGATGACTTTGATGAGCATTCGCGGCACGTTATGAGTTCTATTGAGCATCAACTCCACTAGACGGCCGCCTGAGTCATATACCACATAGATAATAATTTCGTTAGGATCAGAGAGCACGGTGCTGGTTCCCCGTAGCGACTCGATTTCCTTGTCCTCCTGTGATTCACGCTGTGTTTGCGACGCTTGCTGCGATAGTGTTGATTTCCCTTTTGCAAACTTCTTCATTTTATCATCAGTTCTACTGACGTATTCGTCTGTAAATAAATACAATAAAGTAAAAAAAAACGATTTAAATTACTTAGAACTTGATACCACACGACTATAAAAATGCTATGTGGACCTGTCGCCTACAGTAAACTATGTATATGGAATGAGATGCTACTAAAGATCTTATTGAGCACTTATTTTACAAGTGTTGAAGTGAACTGTTTACCTTGCACGAGTTTGATGAAGGATATTTTAAAGGACGCCATCAGCTGCACGCACGCATATGGCACGAAGGCGACCAGGTCGGCGGGTGTAGGACGCGCATCGTTCGAGCGTCCCTCCGCGGATAAATTCTCCATTTTCGTAGATTTTCTTTAATATTGCCTATTTATTAGATTTTCCTTGATTTCCTTTAATTTAATAATTAATAAAATTACTTAAATGGTGTCAAAATCATTTTGATTGACATTTTGGTTTTTTTAAATAATTTAATTATAGTTTTTCTCTTAGAATAATTACTCTAAGGTTTTTCTTTATGGTCTACTATTTGAATATAGGAATTATAGTAGAAACTGCTTTTAACAACCCTTCCCATTTACGGGAACTGGGGCAACATGGGGGAAACATCCTCCATCATTATTTCCGTGTAGTACGCATGAGTTTATAAGATAAGGTTAATGTGAATGAGGAGCACCCCTGCTGCTGTAACACTGCAGAATGCGTAATAATGCAGATTGTGTTTTTTTTTTCAATTACCATTATTTTTATGACTAATAATTTTAATTTCCTTTACAATAGTGCTCGTAATTCCTTGCAGTATTTTTCATCGTTTCACATTAAAGGTTGGTGGTATTTCGAGGTATTATGTTGTCTCAAAGCATTGAACTTCTTCATGAGCGGTGATGATACAAAAGAAATAAAACTAATAGTGTTGTGACTAAAGTTATTTATTATTTCCAGATAGATACATTACGAAAATACACAACACAATGACTGCTTCTACGTTGTAGCTTGGTAAATGAATGCGATATATGCGGGATCTATATTACTGTTTACTGTATTAATATGAATGTTAAGTATAACACAGCCATTTCGTAAATGAGTTTATATGTTGTAGGTATTGTATGGGTATTATATTTTGTGGGTATTGTTTAGAATAGCTGTGGGATTGTTTGTGTGTGTGTGTCTAGTTGTGCGGCTGATGCGTCTTGGCTCCGCTGAGCACGATGTATGGTGACTGCGTCTCGCGCTGCTTCTCCTGCAGCATCTGCAGCGTGCCCAGCGGCGTGTCCGTCGAACTCATCTTCTTCATCAGCTGCAAACACACACCCAGATATGTTACACACTAAACTATTCAACAAACTATCCTTTTATATTATAAACTGAATTATAAACTAATGTATAGGAATTATTGCGATATCAAAGTAGATGAATACAAAATTTGAAGATATCTATAGGAGTAAGAGATGTGTTAAAATTTTCAAGCAGATCTTTGGATAACAATTATTTTTGTGACATGTGACACTAAGGCCCGTATTCACAAACAATACTTTACTCAGTGTTGAAGTAACCCTATGCTAAGTAAGACATTTCTCATAGTGATCGTTCCGCTCAGCCTTTTTATTCATAAACAATACTTGAGTCACCCTTTTACTATGGGAACGCACAGTGTCCAATGCGGATCAGTGATTGGTCAATTACTGTTGCTAATTTCTCTCTGGTGTTTGACAATTGGTGTCCGCGCATGTCCCGCGAATTAGTTGTGAGTTTCACTTTGACAACTTCAAATATTTATGTTCCAAATATTTAATAAAATTTCTTTCCCACGTTTTTAAGCGGTAAATTGTGGGTGTTAACATAGGCCCCCTTCCCCAGTGATTTCCACAGTGACCTATTGGAGGCAGCCTGCAACCTAATAGATGATTACTAAACTGAAAACTCCCGTATCTGTATCAGCCCATATACGTCCTACTGCAGAGCACGGGCCTCCTCTACTATCGAGAGATCGATTGAGAGTGGTTAGGCCATATAGCCCTCCACGCTGGCCTAATTCGGGTTGGCGGATTTACATACCATAGAAATTTTTATTTATAGCTATGGTATACAAGTTTCGTAACGATGTTTGCCTTCATCGTTTTAGCGCGTGGTGATTGACTATCAAAGAATCAATACACACATGACTCCGAATAGTCAGAGGTGTGCCCTGGGATTCGAACCCGCGACCACCGTGAAAATGTTGGCAGTAGCATCTAGTCCGTTTACCAACAGAAAACTCCCAGATGAATTAAATCTTAAGGCCACAAATAATTAGTAAATAGGCGGTATTGAAAGGCCTCTTTCAGACTAGTGGCAAAAGTGTATGAAGAACAATATCCCTAGTAAATCGATAGCGTTTTCTAAATTGTTTGTCATTGTAAAAATCAAAAAAAATTTGTAAATCTCGAATGCTATTTCTTGCACTTATCGTCCTGCGTTCGGTGTCCTTATCGAATGCAGAACGATAAGTATCATCAATATAATTGTCGAACTCCTCCTCTCTGCTGTAATCCATTGTATTGAAAATGGGAAAAACCTAATGCAAAAACATGGACGTAATATGCAAAACACATAAAATGAAATTACAATTTACATTCACAGCTGTCACTTTTACGTCTTCAATCGTTACTATGCGTTGCGTAAAATAGCTGTTGACTTTCTTTACTTGAGGGCCTCTTTAAGTGAACGCATAGTGTCACTCATCACTCAAGTATTGTTTATGAATCAAAATTGACAATTCTGTGCGTTTGGCTACACTATGCGTCCTCATAGTATTGTTTGTGAATACGGGTGTAAGACATTTCTCATAGTGATCGTTCCGCTCAGCCTTTTTATTCATAAACAATACTTGAGTCACCCTTTTACTATGGGAACGCACAGTGTCCAATGCGGATCAGTGATTGGTCAATTACTGTTGCTAATTTCTCTCTGGTGTTTGACAATTGGTGTCCGCGCATGTCCCGCGAATTAGTTGTTTCACTTTGACAACTTCAAATATTTATGTTTTAAATATTTAATAAAATTTCTTTCCCACGTTTTAAGCGGTAAATTGTGGGTGTTAACATAGGCCACCCCCTTCCCCAGTGATTTCCACAGTGACCTGTTGGAGGCAGCCTGCATCCTAATAGATGATTACTAAACTGAAAACTCCCGTATCTGTATCAGCCCATATACGTCCTACTGCAGAGCACGGGCCTCCTCTACTGATTGATTGTAAATGGTAAGGCCATATAGTCCTCCACGCTGGCCTAATGCGGGTTGGCGGACTTACATACTATAGAAATTTTTATACATCGCTATGGTATGCAGGTTTCGTAACGATGTTTTCCTTCACCGTTTTAACGCGTGGTGATTGACTATCAAAGAATATTTTTGTGATACGATTGTCTTCCCTCCTGGAGGTGGGCGCTAATGACTGCGACACAGTTCTCCCGAACTAATACAGTTATTAACGTACACATACAATATCTGTAAGCTTGTTTATGTATCAATAAAATATTTGAATTTGAATTTGAATCAATACACACATGACTCCAAATAGTCAAAGGTGTGCACTGGGATTCGAACCCGCGACCACCGTGAAAATGTTGGCAATCGCATCTAGTCCGTTTACTAACAGAAAACTCCCAGATGATTAAAATCTTAAGGCCACAAGTAATTGGCGAATAGGCGGTATTGAAAGGCCTCTTTCAGACTAGTGGCAAAAGTGCATGAAGAACAATATCTCTAGTAAATCGATAGCGTCTTCTTGTTTGTCATTGTAAAAATCAAAAGGATTTTGTAAATCTCGAATAATATTTCTTGCACTTATCGTCCTGCGTTCGGTGTCCTTACCGAACGCAGGACGATAAGTATCATCAACATAATTGTCGAACTTCTCCTCGCTGCTGTAATCCATTGTATTGAAAATGGATAAAACCTAACAGAAAACCTTAGTGCAAAATACATAAAATGAAATGGTAATTTACATTCACAGCTGTCACGTTTTCAATCGACACTATGCGTTGCGTAAAATAGCTGTTCAGTTTCTTTACCTGAGGGCCTCTTTAAGTGAACGCATAGTGTCACTCATCACTCAAGTATTGTTTATGAATCAAAATTGACAATTCTGTGCGTTTGGCTACACTATGCGTCCTCATAGTATTGTTTGTGAATACGGGTGTAAGAGTATCATTCCAGAGCGTCCCGTCGCGACGATCGCGATGCGCATACGATATTTCATGGTGTCATAGTATAATAATTACTACTAAAGAATGGAGATTGAATAGACAGATAAGAAACATGCGGGTACTGACCCCCTCTTGTATAGCTTTCTTGATGCGCTTCTCCTGTTTGTTCTTGCCGGGTCCCTTGCCGTGGAACTTGTGCGAGAGGTAGCGGAATGCTTCCTTGGGGCAGAGTGCGCGGCCCTCGTCGTCCACGTAGTCCAGCTTCACGCTGGGCCGGAAGTTACTTTTCTCGCGGAAGTCCTGCAGCGGGCCCGAGTGGCCGCGCTCGCGACGACCGTACTTGTCGTCTTCACTGTTTATAGAAATATTTCGTTTATTAATTTAGTCATTTACAGCTATGTTTTTGAATTCAGTACGTGTATGATAAAAATATAGAAACTATGAAAATAAATTTGATGAATTTTTACAAAATTGAATATTGCCAAGTTTAAGGCTTAGAGTATTTATATATAGAGGGAGCGCTGGTACTTCAAAAACGTAGATAAAAATGGTGGTGCAAGGCCACCTTTTTCTGCCCTCCTATTGGCTAATATTTGAACAGGTTGTACAACATACGACGTTTTTCAAAACGCGAATGTATGACAGTGCTCCCTTTATATATAAATACTCTAAGGTTTAAGAGCGTTTATACCCTGTACGCGCTTTTTGGCTTAAAAACAGGACTTTTCAAATGAGTTAATAGCCACCAATAAACAATTTAAAGGAAAAATAATTAGTACTTATTTTAGAAAAGGTTGTCATCTAGGGATTTTGGTGGAAAACATTATAGATTGATAGATAATTTGTGAGTACTATAAGGATTACTGAACACATTATTTCGTTATTTAGGCTTTAAATGGCAATTTAGAAGCTTAAGATATCCGAAACCACTAAATATAAGATGAAAATAAAAATATTATCAGAATAATAAGACCCTTATGGAGGGATTTTGCTAATAAAAATAATCTTTTTGTGTTTAGTTCCTGAAAAATAAAAAATTTAAACAATGCGAAATTATTCAGAAACTCTCGTCAAGAACATATTTTTTTTCACCAACTTATCGTACATATTTTTTTATAGCAATTGCATATTATAATAGAAGAACATCTTATCAATAAATTACCATTTTTATATTTCAACAAAATTAGTTTTCATGTTTTCTACAAATATTTTAAAAACCACTATAAAACACGCTGTCCAACGTGGATCAAATCAGACCGCCGCGAGGCCTTCTAGAGGGAGGACATATCGCTCGTCGCTCCGGCCTAGCTGCAGTCGATTTTTGCCGTGCGTCGTAAAAATAGCCACGCGCGGACTGCGATTACCACATCTTAGTACTTTGGTAGTAAAATGTTTAATAATTTTTATTACCTATAATGATTTTGTAGTGAGTATAAATTATGTTTCAGGTAATATAATGGGATGTAATTCCGAGGCTAAATTATTTTATGTATTGTAATATAAAATTAAATATATTTCGTAATTGTAAGGGGTTGTAAGGTTGTAACACTATTTATGTGTTCGAACAGGAAATGATTAATAAAACGTCCGTATTGTCTACTGATTGAACACTGATTTGAATGCAACTTAACAATGTAATAATAACGAAAATATGATTAGTACCTAAATTTGTATTATTCTTTGCTTGAACAGTAATATTTCTCTACTTATAATGCAAATAAAATATTTTTATGATATTATATTACAGTTACATTTCAATTGAATATTTGAAGCGCACGGATCAAAGTTGTTTGAGCCGATTGTATAGCGAGCCGACGCGGCAGCTCTACGCACACAGCTTTGGTCGCTTATGTGTGCGTGAAATTAACGAAGGAATACCTATAGTTGACTTTGCGCGCAGGGTGTATACGCTCTTAAGGCAAGGGTTTAATTGACTTTGGTGTTATTTTGACATCAGTGTATCTGGTGAGTTACGGCTTTATTCATATAAAGTTTTAAATTTTTTTTTAAATATCGAACGACTTTTTAATTGAATTTGAATGAAGGCAAAACAATCTGTAACAAAAGTAGGTTTCTAAAATGTGTAGTAATAAGTTTGTTGGTTACTTGTAGGTCTTGTCCTCGATGGAGTAGTGCGCGGCGAGCAGGTGCGCGCGCGCGGCGGGCGCGACGTGCGCGGCGGCTCGCGCCAGGTACCCCTTGGAGCGCGCCAGCCGCAGCGCGCCCGCCACGCCCGCGCCCAGCGCCGGCTCCGAGCACAGCGCGCGCGCGCCCTCTGCACACACGCACACACACACACATTATAACACATCAATATGACAGACCAATAAAACGTATCTGTATGCTATAACACTACCTAAAATTGATAATTCATGAATATTTATGCAGACCGAATTTAAACCAGATTTACAATTAAAAAAATAAAAATATACCACGGTGTATATGTGACTCTATATATAACGGGCACTAAAGTTCTGTGAGGCTGGTATTCCATAAAATGCCCCGAAAGAGAGATAATACACGCCTTCCTTCTCGCTTCAAAACCACACCCACCCGAGTACGTAACTTAGAACTAGCAGGCAGTCACACGCAAGTACATTTACGCTTACATTGTCAACTAATCACTACAGTAAGTTTGCACGAAAATGTCTTGTATCACGAAAGTGCAGTGAATCATCTTTTATTTTTGCGTGAGATAAAATAGTTAATTATACGAGCAATGTCGTGAAACTATCATTTCCGCTCATTAAGAGCATCATTCATATTTATTGCTAAACTAATAGAGAATAATCAGTATTTACTTTAGAAGTGATGGTGAAATTTATTAGCACAAATTGGCTGAAACTCAACTAACATCTCCGTAGATCGAGTATGTAGGTTATAAGCTTCCACACTCTTATATTAGTGCCTTTACAAAATCTTGGTACATCCATATCGCACTGTATGCCAGTACCTGATGTGAGATCAGGCGGCTTCTCGTTGTCCACGTCGACGCGGCTCCACGCGCCCGCGTTGGCGTCCTGCTGCTCCTCCTCCACTTCCATCTCCACTTCATCTTCCAGTTCCTAAACATATATCACAATGTAACGTTCACTTGTATTAACATTTAAAGACAACACTATGAATAAGTATAGTATTACTAATGTAAGTAAAAATAAATAACAATTTACGTATAAATAAATAATAGGGCTGATACATTATAATACCCTCCGCAGTCTCACACATAGTCCTAACCTCACGGTAAGATTGAAGGCGGAGACAATATTAATGAAACGCCACGCCATCCGACCGGATGCGACACGTGTTGAATCAAATCAAACCGTAGAATTTTCTATGACCAGAACCAAACTAGCAACATGCTTTGCTAGGTAGCGTGGCGCGTTCGTGGTGTGGTCCTAGTCATAGAAAGTAGTACTGTATTTAATTCAACAAGTGTTGCGTCGGGTCGGATCGCGTGGCGTTACAGTAGTATGTCTCGGGCCTGAGTCTAGTGATAGGTTATCTGGAATTAAAGGAGGCTTTTTGGGCTCTCTAGCACCCAGTCGCGAAACAGATATCAGTCAGCTCACCACAGATTCAGCGAGACGGTCCCTGTTGCCGGCGAGCCCGTATGTGGGTATGTCTCCGAGCGTGCGACAGAACTCGGCCGTCGCGTCGAACACCATCGGGCCGCCCTCGCTGTCCAGCTCCGCGTCCACCACCTCCGGCTCCTCCTTCACTTGCTGCAGGATCTCCTCCACCTGCATTCAATATAAGAGTTATACACACGCGTATAATACATAATAAATACAACCCACAGCCGGCGACGGCATTTCGGGATTTTATTTGGGAACAGTGTGTGAATTTCGTTAACGTCGTAAAGCTGTACTTGTTATAACACCTAATATTAAAAGGTTGAAGGTGGTGTTAGGATTCAAAAAATGAATAGAAATGATCTGCCAAGTGGACTTATGCACTCCGTATCACATAATGGTTGATAGTATTAAATACTATTAGCTTAAAAACCTAGTTTTATATTATTGTATTCAACTGCAACTCTTAAAATTAAGTTTATGTATATTCTAATATAAAAAAATAAGTCGCAGATAAAGTTAACTTTATAATTGAAAAATGATGATTTGTACATATTATTCACGACGAACTTCATATGCAAATGTAAGTTACGTGAGCGCGAAAAATATTTTTCAATAAATTAACTTTGTTTTCATCCAAGTATTGCACGTCATAGAGCAGGTTCAGAGAGGTAGTGAGGTAGTGAGTTAGTGAAGTAGTGCGTATTGACCTTGGGCACGTTGTTTTCCCTGGCCTGGCGCAGTCGCCGGGCGCGCGCCAGGGCGGCCTGCAGCTCCGTGTCGGGCTCCGTCTCCTCCTCGTCCACCGCCAGCGCACCGCCCAGCTGCTCCGGCTTCACTTCTGACATGACACACACATTTTGCAAACATCAGTTTTCTTTCAATATTGTAATGTATGTGTATGTAATAAATAACAAATAAACGCACACACAATTCGATTACTAACAGTTCTTGCACTACTGCTCACTGATACTCTCGCAGAGCAGTTTGTTTACTTCATTTCACACATTATCCTCAAGGTATGATGGTTCTGTTTACAGAGCATCATCATCATCATCTGAACTTTTGTCCAGTACGTGGGACTTTGTTGATCGGTAAAAATCATCATACTAAAACTGTGATTTCTGACAAAAAATAAAAACAGTGTAATTTTTACAAATTTCTCCCAATGTCATTAGGGATGATTACAAATGTCGGTCAAATTAATGATCTTGTGTCAAAATAAATAAAATGTTTTATTACAATAATGCGAACTATGCAATATTACCTGTGTCGTCGGTCTCGAGCGGCGCGTTGCCCGCGTCGTACGCATCCACGTCGATAGGCTCCTCCTTTAGCTTCTTACGTATCTTGCCCTGAGATTTTGACACATTTAATTTTACAAAAACAACATACATACATACATAAACTCACGCCTTGTTCCCAGAAGAGGTAGGCAGAGGCGCCAGGGCACCCACATTTCGCCTTGTATGTTTCGTCCCACAATATGATAGGTAGCGAGCCTATCGCCATATCGGGCACAAATTCCTGACTCTGGGTTGATACTGAATAGAAAAATCCAATATCACTTTGCCCAACCCGGTATTCGAACCCGAGACCTCAGCTTTGTAACCGTACCATAGTACAACTACGTCACCGAGGCAGTCAAAGCAGCATTTTTTCAAACAAACATGTACATAATGTTATATGATGTGATGGCTGCGCATAAGTGTTTTTGTGCGTACCTTCCTCTTGGACTTCTTGAACTTGGCGTTGATCTCATGCTCGTCCAGGTAGTCGGAGGCGATGCGCAGCTCGGGCAGCTGCAGCGACTCCAGACGCTTGTCCGCGCCGCCAGCAATCAACTCCTGACGCTGTTTGTTTACCAAATATTACTACTACTGAAGTATTATTGTTGTTATTCCCTATTAGATATATTTCACCATACAATTGAAAGAAGCAAACAATTTGAATACTTATTGAAGTAAAACTATTATTTACGGATTTTATCGCGAATTTAGTTTAGTTTTTACATTTTTGACTTCCCGACGTTTCGATTACTTTACAGCTTTTGTGGTCACGGGGCGGACAGAATACTTATTATTTCCTTGAGATACATTTGACATGTGAAATGTATGGTATATTGTATTGCCATATACAAAGTGGAAGTGAGTTTATGCAACAGTGTTACCATTTTGTCGCGGAACAGTTTGGCGTGTAGTGCGCTGTCGTCGCCGAGCACGAAGCCTCGCGCCTGCTGCGCACGCGCAGGTTGTATCTCGTCGTCGTACTTGGCGAGCACGGGCCGCTGGTACCCGAGCGCGGCCTGTAGTTCCGCCTCGTCGTCGTACGCCTGGTAACCGCTGCGGGCCTTCTTGCGCTCCTCGATGTTCTGCATGAGATCAAAAACTTTATGTTACATAGTCTTTATTAAAAACCTCGTAGTTAAATCATTCATTTCAAAATTGGGTCAACACTATATTTTTATTACATAAATTGGAGAAAAGATAAGATTTAATAAAATAATACTCATTGTATGAAAGTGTTCGCTATTTTATGTATATTACAAATCTATCAATTAAGTAGTATTTTTTAACAATTTATCCATATAAGTAAAATTGAAGTGTATACTCATAAAGTGAAAATGACGTAATTTTTTGAAGTACATATTACCATCATTTACATGATACCTGTAACGAATTTAACCACTTTTATGTCTCTGTCATTCTGTTTGTTACCGCTTACCTGAAAAACGGCTGAACCGACTTTGACGAGACTTTCACTAACATAGTTATTTTTTTTTAATTGAATAATGATGACATTATTGCATACTAATGTAAAAAAGAAATTGAGATGAATATAGTTATTACTTATGTAGTACCTTCTTATACTTTTCATTGTCCACTATATTAACATTGACGAGTACATCCTCTTTGTCCTCTGCCAACACGTCTTTATCGGCCAGCGTCAAAATTGTCTCGCGCTCGTCACCCAACTGAAAATCATATAATACATTTACCATGTAAGTGAATTCACTAAATTATGGCAATACATCATAAAAAATTATATTGTTATAATATTTAAATAGAAAATTATTAGTAACAATGATCTCTGTGGCATAATCCCAAAACCATAATTATAGAAAAAAACCACACATTTAAAGTAAAACTTGCACAGTATGTTTTAGACTTTTTTTAGTTAATGCCCATTAATATTATGAATGCGTTAGAAGTGCATCTTTGTGCGAAAAACGTTCAATATTGTGCCTACTATAAGCAAACTGTATTCTCATTTAAGTGACTGTAGTCTTTTTTGAGAATAAATTTCTTTCAACCTGTAATGTATTTGTTCAATATTATAATTTATAGTTATGAATAATGTGAGTAGCGCCTGAATTCTCAAACGCAATTCAAATATTAAGTTACTCTTAACAGCGCACACCCAAGTGGCCCACTTAGCCAGCAAATTTAAGCGGGATTGGCGTAGTTAAGTTCAACATAATACTTAAATCGCGTTTGATAGAGATTATACGACGCGTAGATGGACCTATCTATGCAGTAAGTGAGGAGCGGTAGTGACTACTAACGGCGTCGATGTCATGCGCCACGCGTAGGCCGCGCAGGTCGACGGCCGAGTACGCCACCCCCGCCGCCCCCGCCTCCTCCTCCACCAGCGCCGACACGCCGAACACGCTGTCCATCTCGTCCAGCATCGCCGCCTGCACACACATACACACACACGTCGCAACATTACAACCTTACTCGTAAAAAAACATTAGTCTCGATGCGGGGATCGAACCTGCGGACAACGATCCGCATCGGTCGTCGGTTCGCAGCTCCCTCCACCACAGAGGCTGTCTATAAAGCCAATCAAATAGGTAACATATAGTACATTAATATTGACAAATACTGAGGTCCGGTAGCATATTCCTAAGGCCAACGAGGAGCGCTTTGAGGAATTATTTAAGATGGTACCACCGTCGCCTGTCTACCATCGCACCACCCGCCTCCGCAGTAGAATTCATACCACCTGGAAACTATCCGTTCCCGAACGGTCCGTTTCCACCGTTCTTTTGTACCACTCACGTGGAATGAACTCCCGGCTTCGATGTTTACCGAGCGTTATGGCTTGTCCTTCTTCAAAAGAGGCTTAAAGAGAATCCTGTCGTTACCATCAGGAGGGCGGCATGCTCGTCTTCCTGCTAAAATAAACAAATTCTCTGTGAAGTGATTAGCAATTGAAATATACCCTTTTGGCGGCCTCTCTCTTCTGCTTTTCAATTTCACGCGAGCGCTTAACCCAGGCGGATGTGTCATCTTCATCGGACTCCTCTGCTAATAACTTTGTTTGTAATCTGTAAAACAGACAACATTTCATATTATTATCCAGATGTTTTCACTGTATTTGTCGCTAAAATAAGCTGACATTACTTAAAGAAAAAGCTGCTATTATGTCTAGTACAATATTCAAACCTTGAAGCAAATATTGTTAGTAAATACAAAATGCTAATTTATTCTTCTCAAAAGAACAAATACAAAATGATTCATGAAGATATATTGATAACATAAATATGGAGATAAATGCATAGAAATCTTACTTCTGTTCAATTTTCCTTTTCTCCTTTCTTAGTTCAAGTTTTTCTTTTAATTTCTCTGACTGTTTCTGTTTTGAAATATTCACAGCAGGTTTGTGGTAGAATTCTCCAAGGTCATCTTTGATTTTCCCATCATCTATAACATTCAATACAGTTATATTTAGAATGGGTATTATATCATTATATAAATTACAGTCTACAAGAAATTACATCCATTCACACTACAACAACACAAACAATCATAAATGTATTTAATGTAGTTTATATTCATGGTTATTTTCATTTGAGTATAAAAAATTTAACAAGGTGTTCTTAATTAGGAATATAGAAGATTCATGTGTGTATAAACATGCCAGGTGAACACGCTCATAGTAAATGGAAATAATTGTTTTATTAGGAATATTTCCCATTATAAAATTACAATGGGTACTATTCTATAGACTCTATTAGAAAACATTCGGTCTTTAAAATAAACCCTGTAGAGAGCAACTTACCGGCTGTTTTCTCAGTTACTTCCAGTGGTTTGAGACCAAGCTTTGCTCGCAGCCGGTTGGTCTCCTCAATCGAAAGGCTCTCTTGGCCTGTGTTGGACGCCGCTATCGGAGACTTTTCGCGTTCGGTCTGAATATCACGTTCAGGGCTCTTCTCCCTAAAGTATTATAAAAATATACTATTGGATTTAAATATGAATATAGGCAAGATCAAGTCCACCTTTCGTCAAGTAATATTTTATTCATTACATTTCATTTTCTACATAATAAACTTATTTTTATGGGCTCATTTCTCAAGAAAGTTTAATTTTTAAATAGAAATAGATGCGAGAGTATCAGAAGTTATTCATATAGATCTTTTAAATAAATTTTTGCACACTCAAGTAATATTATTATTTGCTTTAACTATATTTTCATTATAATGTGTAAAGAAACAGAAACACAAATATAATTTAAAGTATACAGTATTTTACTTTTTAGTATTACTAGTCAGTATTCTAACGTTTGTATTGACTTAAATAATTATCCTTACAGTTGGCTAAATAACAGTATGTGTATCAACGTAAAGGTAGTTTACTTGTAGGAGCTGGAGTCGTCCCAGTTGGCGCTGTGCGTGGCGCGGTGGTGGTCGCGGGCGCGGCGGTCGCGCTCGCGCTCCTCGCTGGCGCTGGTGCTGCGCGACCGCGTGCCGCGCTCATCGCCCCGCGCCGACCCGCCGTCCACCGGCACCTCCTCCACTGCAACAACACAATGCCGACTTGTACAACACGTACCAACATCCGCACTTCTCACAACGTGTCATAGCATTTGACACTATGGCTAATTATTTCCTACAATCACCTAAAGTACACTAACTGGACAATATTGAAAAGAAAAGTTTGATGGAAGAGGATAAGCCAAAGTGATATATTCAAGCAATGCAGAAAAAACTTTTGGATATGGGATATAATTATTAAATATAGGTAATTCTTATGACTTGCCTACATTACCAATAAATAAATTTCATTTTATTGTAAATAATGTAACAGCAATTACATTACTTGACGGCTGAAATTATATTATACTTTGGCAAAATATACAATTAAACTAAATATTGTACAGCTGGTTTCTTAACCTCATTGGTGGATTGTGTCTTATGTCTACCCTGTTAAACATACACTTATAACTGGAGTATGATGTCTATGACAGTTACATAATTTGATATAGCGATTATTAAGACTATATGGCCTAACCACTCTCAATCGTACTCTCGATTGTAGAGGAGGCCCGTGCCCTGCAGTGGGACTTATATGGGCTGATACATACAGATACAGATTATTAAGAAGACATTTGAAACATTCTTTGTAATTGATAATTTTATTTTGGCAGTCTATAAAAATATGAGTTAATATTGCTTTCAAAGGCAATCTAATGTAAACAAAAAAATTTACAAGGTTTTATAAAGTTTTTTTACACAGCTCTTTTTAAAATACTTTTTTAATAATTATCTTGAAAATCTCTTTTAGTACCTATTTCATTGATTGGTTTTAGATATTTAATTTGATTCACAAATATTTGATAAAATCGACAATTCAATTAAAATTTCAAATGTATGGGGTTAATATTTTCAATGCTAAATTCCAAAGGTAACGTCAAAGTCAGTTGCAACTGGGCTTTTGCTTATCTTATGGTAATGTCATGTCATGTCAATGAGAAATAATTTTATTTTTAGTTTGAATGTTTTATAGATCTAAAACCTAGCACAAAGAGGTGAAAATAAACAATGATGCTAACTCTCACTTAATATTTTTAATTTTAAATGTTCTTTGGTTAGTAAAATAAAAAATAATAATATAATAATAATATTTTGTTTAATCCTCTCACCCCATCTTATCTTAAAGAACGTTTCACTTTTCTCCATGACTCACATTCGAGGTCCCTGAGGTCGTCAGAGAACCTTAAGCTGAGAATGCCCGTACACACAACGACATTTACTGATAAATCGTTTACTGTCGAAGCTGTCCGATTATGGAACGCGCTTCCTGTTGTGGTTCGACGGGCACAAACCTTGTCATCTTTCAAAAAGCTGGTGAAAGCGCACTACCTTTCTCACTAAACAGATAAAGCATGGTATTATTTCCTCTTTTCGGATATATTTTTAATTTGAAGTATAATTATAAATTATTATAAGTAGATGTTTATGTAATTATTTAAAATTGTATGTATGTATATATGTATATATTATATGACGTATGTGTATTTATTATGTCATTTATATGTATTTTTTTTTTTATAAGATTATCTATTTTATAATTTATATCTATTGGAGCTTAACTTATCTTTGTTTTACACTGCCCTTTCTTTTTCCTTCTTTTATATCCATCCAAAGGTTGTCTGGTAGAGATCGCTTATAAGCGATAAGGCCGCCTTTTGTACTTTTTATAGATGTAATTTCTTTATATTGTTATGTTCTTTTGTATGTGTACAATAAAGATTAAATAAATAAATAAAATAATAATTTGTACTTAATTTATAACAATTAAATAATGACGTAGCAGTGTATTTAAAACTACACAAATAATAAATAAATAACACCCAACAGTCACATACATAGTCCTGACCCCACACTAAGATCGAGTCTTGTTTCGTGGGTATCAGGAACTACGAGAGACTTTTCGGTCTCACAAACACCCAAACCCGGAAGAAATATTTTTGGGCCGCACAAACATTTCTCTCGGTGCGGGGATCGAACTCTCGTTTCACAGGCGGCGACTAACCAACTGCGCCATGGAGGCTAACAAATATATATACAATAACTGCAAACATGCATTATACTAATTGTATTAATGTTATTATTATCTTTAAGAATTTAATCTTATGAAATGTGTACACCAAAAAAACTTATTGCACCAAAATTTTAGCTTCCAGTAATTTACAAAAATCCTCAAAATGAATAGTAGTTTAAGTTGATATCAGTGTTTATTAAATTGTAAGATAAAAAAAGTCATTGATCTAAAGGGAGTCTGTATTGAATTTGACATAAATATACCTAAACTGGCAGTTGTGTCTAATAATGTTGCAATAGGCTAGTCTATTGCCCTGTGGTTTGGGGGTGAAAGAATTCCTCCAAGATTTTCATACCCATTGTATGAGGTAACTTAAAAGTATCATTGGGGTTGTTGGGCTAATTACTTGGCCAGTGCGCCCTCTAGTACAGTATATAAACTAGAGATGTGTGATAGGGAGCATATGGGCTAGCCTATATCATGGACGCCCACAATATCTCAATTAAATATTGAAAAACAGCGCTTAGTTTTTATTACTATTTTATTGCAATAAATGGCGAGACGATCATGCCGTTCGCGTGATGGTAAGCGATACAACCGCTAATGAAAAGTGGCAAAACCAAACAGCACCTTGAATAACAAAGCAATGCTTGGCATTCCACTGCGCTCGCCATCCTGAGACATAAGATGTAAATTATCAATATGTCCAGTAGTTACTCTGGCTACAATGTCCTTCAATCCAAAACACAAAAGTGCATTTTAACTGCTGTTTGGCAGGAGAGACATTATGGTGGTACCCACCCAGATGGCCTCTCACATATGAGAGACCCACCACCTTAAAAGTTTAAGTTTGGGGCATTTATGTACCTCGTAATCGAAAGACCAGTAAAGGTTTTGCGCTGGGCAGTTATGCAGATTTAAACCGGGGCACTTCTCAATTGCCTGCAGTGGGACATATATAGGCTGATACAGACTTCTCAATCTGGGATGTTTCATGCCACTCATAATGGGGATGGTGGTCACTGAAGGATTTTTAGTCAGTACACAAGCATAGACTTTTTTAGGGACCCAGCCTGGCCTAACATAAATTTTGAGGCAGCTATTATATCAGTGAAATGTAGGTGGCCCTAGGGTCACCTTTGCTGGTTCATTTGGGGATGTAACTTAGAACTATGTACATATTAAAGAGTGAAATCAGTTTGCAATATGTAGGACATTTAATAAGTAGGGCCAAGGGGCTCATTAAATAAAATATATATATTAGATGAGTAGGGATGTAAAATATACTCTACATGTGAAATAGCTCAGATATTTTTTCCCAAAACCAGACACATTAACTTATGTTTATTTTATTGGGGAGCATATATATTTTAGAAATCAACATTTACTATTTAAATTGGACCAAAACGATATAACTATGTATGAATTTTAATAATATTTTAATACATGAATTGAAAATGTTGGATATTTATGTAAAAAATATAAGTAGGGAGTGTAACATTTAGCTTTGCAAAGGACATACATAGAAGAAGTGCAGGAAGCAGTAAAAGAGGATGTTTTTTTGAATCCATTTCGTCATTATGCTTCACAATAAATTTTAATTTGTTGACAAAGTGAAAACAACTCAGTAAAACTAAAAAACAAATAAATAATTGTTGATGTTTGGACCAATGTGAAATTACTAAACTTATAAAAAAATAAATCTAGCAATCAACTAATGAGAAAGAAAATGTATTTCTCTGCTTCATCTCCAACATTGTTATGACTCCATTTAATTACCAGTACAGAGCAGGGTACGGGCATAATACCTACCTTACAGCAGCACTGGCAGGCTGCGGTGGCCCATCTCGAATGCCACCGAGTCTGAAATAATGAGCAAAATACGCCATTATTTTGTCAAACGCGGAAAAGCCAGTACCATTGATGACTTCCTTGACTGTTTTAGTTAAACATTGTAATAAGGTGAAATAAACAATCGCGTGAAATAAGGTGCGCACTATATTTCAATGTTTTGTTTATCTTCAATAACTGTTTTGTTTAGTGAAGTCATCAAGGGTAACAGGCTTACTTAACAAAATAAGAGTAAAATTGTAACTAACCGTCTGGGGAACGATCCTTTTTGCGATCCTTGTGTTTTCTGTGCCTTTTTCGTTCGCGTTCCTCGTTGTCCAGTGGCGAACGGGACCTGCTCCTGTGTTTTTTCTTTTTGGATTCCTTCTTATGTTTTTTTGAACCCATTATTTCAATGTCTTATTGCCTGTTTTTGTTGAATTGTACTCTTTATGGTTAGTAAACACGATAACGATATTGGTATTTATGCGCTAAAATACAAACACGCTTTATTTCCAAATGCCAAGTCAATTTATCGCTGCCATTTTGCAAACTTGACATTTGTAAAATTATCATTAAGAAATTGGCAAAGGAACTACTTTCATACAGTCTTACATTAAATGTTTTCATTTAAAGTGATGTACTCTGTGTGAAATGTAATGTGTATTGTTGGTTTCTTTGAATTAGCATTGAGGGAAAGTAAATGTTCATAGGTCCCTAAAATGACTTGCACTTCTTTTACTCTTACGTATAGCATATGTATCTATAAATACTCCCGTTATTATTTCATTTAAATCAAGTTTGTAGTTTTGAAGTTACGACTACGGTTTCTGTATTATTTAAGTATTTTCTCAAACTTAATTCAAAAGTTGTTCCAAAGGGACTAAGTATACGATACTTTCTAAAAGATTTTTAAAATCTCCACACGATGGGGATCGTAATAGTCCACTATGATGGCCCATCTTGTAGAGCCTAGTGGGGTATAATGGCTTATGATGCTTGCGATGGTCTTGGAATGGCGCATAGATTTAGTATAAAACACTATGTTCTATACTACATCTATGGAATGGCGTCGGTGTCGGTTTTCCGGCGTACACCAAACGGATGATGAACAAGATGATCAGTAGTGAATGTCGCCATCGTGTAGTTACGTTTCCAAAATTCACATGGTCATTGGTGGCCTACTCGTTGGTCCAGCGCTAGTCCATGATGTAGAGGGGCTATAAGGCTCAATTGCATCACCTTTCTGATTTCTGTGCCGGTGACCACAGACCAATTAGTAAAGCCTGTGAAGAACGTCAAATCAATACTTCTTACGGACGTTCTCTATATCCTATCTATCTTTAACAAGGGGTTAATATAGCTACCATGACTATGTCTTTACAGTTCTACGCTTCATTAAACAAAAATAGTCATATATATTTATCCAGTCTATTCTATCTATAAATATATGCACCATATCTATACCTCTCTATCTTTGTTAAATTAAGCATAGAATGCATTTTTGCATGCAACTTTTATTTAAATGAAAGTGAAGAAGTAGCTATTCAATTTCGACCATGAATTTAAATTGTTGAAACAAAGGATACCTTAGATATTAATTAAGAGACGAATTGTAATATTTATGGTCCACAAATAATATAATTTAATTTGACTAACGTAAATAATGTATTTCTTTGACAAATAAATTACTATAAAGTAAAAACTAATACTTTAAATAAAATATGAATAAAAACTAAATAAATAAATAAAATTAATTATAAATAAAAATAAAATTAATTTAAAAATAAATAAAATTAATAAATAAATTGATAAAAGCAAGAAATTAAAATAAGTAATAATAAGTATAGGAAATATATTGTAAATAGAGATTAAGTTCTATGTGTATTGACTTGTCATAAGAGCTCCTTAATTGCCTACGTGATCAATAAATACATTTCATTTCATTTCATTTCGAATGGGATCAATAATAAAAAAGTCCGAAAAGACGGCTATAATTTTCGATTCTTACTCTAAATTCAAATAATTTAAACAAAGGGTCCGCTTGATATAGATTTTAAAAACATCCATAAGTACATAAACTCACGCCTTTTTACGCAGGACAAGTAAGCAGAGGTGCCAGAACACCTACATTTCGCCTTGTATAATCAGTTCCACGATATGATAGGGTCCGAGTCTATTGCCATATCCGGCAAAAATTTCTGACTCCGGGCTCATAATGAATAGAAAAATTCAACACTAGGTTGCCCGACCTGGGATTCAAATCCGAGACCTAAGCGTTGTACCTGTGCCGAAATACAACTACGCCAACGAGGTAGTCGACAATATAAATATTCATATTATTAAATTCTGTGGTTTAGATTTTTTATCTAATATATCAACCTTTTATGAAAACATGCTATTTCTAAATATTTGTGTTGGTATGGGCATCGAACCCGCGGCCTCTCATTTCACAGCCGGCATCTAACCAACTGTGCCACGGAAGCTGTCAAGAAATATATGATTCCACTACATCATTATAGGATGAATACAGCAAAAAGACTTGATTATTAAAATATGTATATATTTATTCAAAAAATAAAACAAAGCATGATGCAACATTTTACATCAAATAAATATTCGATGCACTACATTTGTTACATATTATATTAATGAAGAAAACAGTAGGTATTTATAGGTGCAATATTTTAATAAATTACAACTCATATTTTGTACGCGGTGAAATGAATAATGCGAACACACTAAAGATTGTAAAAGCCAATGGAACATAGGATTTATGTATTATATTTAGATTTAAATATATTATAACAGATTCAAACTATTTAGAAAAAATAAATTGATAAGCAGTGGACTTCTCAATGATGCAGTTGAGAAATATCCAATACGAAGATAAAGAAGTTTGCGCGTAAACAATCAATTGGCTGAAATATTGAAATTTATTAAAATAATTACTAAGTAACAAAAATTGCGCTGGAATATAGTTGTAACTTAACGTAACTTACTAAAATGATAACATGTTTACATATGAAGATGGTATAATATGAAATAACTTACTTTTGATCGAAATATTTAACAAAAACATAAATTAATGCTATTATAAATTGGTAGCCTTTTAAATTATTTACTATTAGTATAAACATAGCATACAAATAAGTCTTTTAAAAACTTGATTATAACCAGAAACGAAATAGATATTTAATTTCAGATCTAGTTAAGGATACTTATGTACCTTATCCTAACTGAATTTTCAGACCCGGTTGCAGAATAGGGATGTTAACTAATTTTTGGAAAATTCCCGCTAAAACGCTTCAACTTGTCACATGGCTACGATCTACGTCAACGACAGATTCTCGCTTTCTATCTAAATGAACTAATTTTGTCTGAATTCTTACGGTATAGCTGTTATGGGCCAAGTGATTAATCTGGCATTATTCATAATCCCCGGGCAATATGAATAATGCCCAATAAGAGCGGGCAATGTGATTATAACCAATGAATTTATCACATTGCCCGGGCATTATGAATAATGCCAAGTGCCTATTGGGCAGAGTGATGTAAAGTGAATCAAAATCAAAACAATGAGCCGAAGTGGTAGAATTTAGAATAGGGCAGCACGAGGGGGTGGGTTGCGAGGAGTGGAGGGGGAGGGGAAATGTCGCACCTCCCCTGGTACAACTCCCATGAAAAGGTAACGCATTGTTCCTGAGAAATATCTATTATAGCAACATAACCCTTAAAACATTTGTTGTCAATACAAATTAGCTTCTGCATCGTCTCCGGCGCTACGGGAAGTTCAGCCCCTTCGCCCTTGCGTAACAAAAGATAGGCACCCATGCTCACATCCGCAGCTACGGCTTGCTGGTCACCTCCGGCGACCAGCCTTAGCCGCTACGGCTCGCACGGTTGCCTATCCTTGGTTACAGCAGTCGGGGGTTGCTCTCCCTCCGCGCCTCCGGCTTTTTATACAGGGTATATCAAGACTGCTACCGAAAACGAAGCCGGGTGGTAGTTTAAGCGACTTCAGATACAATGCAACAGAAAAAGTTGCAAAAAAAAGCGTCAAATTTTTTTTGTTATTTTTTCCTATGACCATATTTGGGTGGTAAACACATTTTTTCCTAAAATAATAGTGTATACCTTTTATTTATAAATAATCTAAGGTATAAAAGTGTTTAAATTATTATTTTAGCAAAACCTATGGATTTACCACCCAAAAATGACGATATTTAAAAAATCATAAAAAATAATTGTCGCGATTCTTTTCGAAATTTTTGGTTGCATTGTTTTTGTAGTCACTAAAACTACCACCAGGCTTCGTTTTCGGTAGCAGTCTTGAGATACCCGGTATACACTCTAGGGTCGGTAGCCAAAAGACTACGTGAAGTCGGGGTGTCCCGAGTCGGTTTTGGGGCACAGTCGACCTAATTGATCCATAAAGTTGGTACACTAATTTTCTTCTGAAGGTAATGTTTCGGACGTTAAAAAACAACTAAACATAACCATATCAATTCTAATTTATGGGTCTTTCGCAGATGCGACAATGCGGAAGCGCACCACGTAAAAAATCACCTATTAATCCCATTGCCCGATCATCATGTCGCCATATTCATAATGCCCGGGCAATGTGATAAATAGGTGAGTTTAGATTGTAATTAATCACTTGGCCCGATATGGCTCGGCAATATTCATACTGCCCGGGCATTATGGATACTGCCCGCATTAATCACTTGGCCCATAACATAGCTACTACCTTTAATGTATATCGGTGAACATCATAATGAAAATCGTAAAATATCATGGTTGTTGTTACAAATCACCAAGATAAATAATTTACGGATGATACTTTGAACTTACCGCGCGTACGGTAACGTCAGTGCACTCCGATCGCTGATTTCAGTCACATGATAATGGGTAATAAATAAAACAATTGGAAATATTTTTAATTAATTTGTGACGAATAATCACGTTCTCAAAATATAATCTTAGGTTTTAAAATAATGTCTTTAAAGTGTAAAAAATAACTTTTTACGATTTTTTTTACATGAGTCAACATCCCTATTATTTCAGAGTTTCATTTACAGATCCTAGGTGGCTTGAGAGTTCGTAAAGGAAATACGTGCCATAAAATGTTTATATCCGATAATTCGGTTAAGCTTGCGGCGCTCCTTATCAACCCTGATTCATAAAAATAAAAGGTACCAAAATTGAAATACGAATTTCAACATAAAGTGATAACAATTTCATTAATTTAATTATAAGTAGATATTGCTCATTAATATTTCTACTGCTAACTATTACTCTAAAAATATATTTTTGTCATGGGTTGTAAAACAAGAATTCAAAATTATTAGATCATGATATTTATACATGACCGCGCTTTCGTTGATATATTACATAATCACTATATGGAAATATTACAATGTAGTTAATTTTCCAAATATGTTAAGAATCAAGTGTTTATGCAAATGCATTTGAGCAAAAAGTTTAATTTTGCATAAGGAATGTTTTAATATAAAAATATATATCTTTATTTCGTAATTCTAACAAGATATGTATTGCTATAGTTGCCATGGAACTGTACAGTCTTAAAAATACATCATATTTAAAATCAAGTTACACATATATAACATACATATAGGAATCTGATGAGAAAAATAAAAATCAATGATTAAATATATTCCTTTGGTTATTTCTTTTTCCCTAACATAAGAGATATATTTTTATTTTTCTCATTAGTAGAAACTACCCAGTTTCCGACATACGTTGTAAAGCCTGTATTTGTTTTTTTAAAGTGAGTGTAATAATATTTTTTGCACTTATAGAAGAGTGGTAGGTAAGAGTGCTAAATGTTAAATATCTAATATTTATTTTGTGATAGATTTATTAATGTAGTAATGAGGGGCCCTCTAAAAACTTAAGCTCCATCACATTTCACGATTCTCTTAATATACACTCAAGAATAGTAAGTAACAATCTAGCACAAAAATAAAGGAAGGAGGCCCAGTTTTTAAAGTTCTAAATATAAGATGCTTGCCGATATGTTTATCATTACCACCAGCATGTATCACAACAAAGTCCAATCACTTATTATACGCAGCCTCACAACAATAGATTGCTTACGGTTCTCTAAGATTCATTGGCACTTAAATGATCACAAAATGTTAAAATATAGAAGTGTAGAGCGGAAGACACGTATGTTTACACAAAGTACGTAAATAGTACTACATATAAGTGTTTATTCTGTTGTATTAAGGCCTTAGGCCACCCTAGAATTTTCGAAAAATTAATAATTTTTTTTTAATTCCAAATGGTCCCTTAGGACCTCAAAAATGATGTCCCTGAAGATTATGGTCGGGAAAAATCTTTAGGTACTCGGTTTTCAAATTTTAGTACAAGGTCATCTGGTCCGCAGCGAGCTCCTTTTGTGAGCGCTAGGGGGAAGGTACGTTAGGGGACTAGAGCAGGTATATGTTATTGAAAATATTTATTTCCTGACTAGTCTAGACGAGTTTATCCTTGTCGAACATCTCTATTAGTTAGCTGGGCACAGCCAAGCATTTGAGAAGGACGCTAGTCGACGAACACTTGTTTTCCTAGATATTTCTGTGAACTTCCTTTCTTTTTCCATGTATAATTATTGAGTTTTTACAATAAGTGATAAAGTAGTGTAAAGTGCGAAGAAAAGAATAATAAACGAAAGCAATGAACTTGGAAATCGGCCCGAACAGCTACGAAATGTGCCTGGAGATCGACAAACAGCGCCTAAAACTTGCAGAAAGATCGCTGTCCGACCAGGTAAAAGTGGCAAGAATCGCTTCAAGATCAAGCAGAAAGGAAATGCAAAAGCAGGAAGATAATCTGGAAGGCCAATTGTATGGTGCAGGCAACGCAGATTAAAGGTATTGTGAAATTATTCATGATTTTCTACTACTCAAAACTTTAAACGCGTTTATCTCAATACTGTATTTTTCAAGTTGGCCGGACTCGTAACTCAAGCAATTTTCAACCGATTAACTTGAAATTTTGAAAATATCTTGAAATATACATTGTCTATGGAAGTACGTATATTTGTTATTAACAATTATCTGACAATTTTTCAGGCAAGTTTGTCACTTTTCACTTTAGAAGGGCGCCATTTGGCCAAAAATCAATATATCGCAAAAATCCTACGTACTTCTATAGCAATTACTATATATAATCGAGTAAATTCATTTGCTCGTTATTATTTTAAAAATTACAGGAGCTATTAGTCCGGCCGTGGACCCCGAAAAAAAAAGACGTCGTCGCAAAAACGCTGCACAGCCGCCATTTTGTAATGAATCGCTTCAAAAAAAAATATTATAAGTAGTCACTGATATAGATAATAAAATCACGTTTTTGTTACCTTGATATATTTTGTAGTTTTTCTAAAAAAAAATCCCCAAATGGCCTATTTTTTTCAGCCTCTAGGGTGGCTTAACGCCTTAAAATATGAAACTATAGCAGTGGAAGTGTTTCGATGTGATATTAATATTGCGGACTAAGATATAATATCGCACCTTTAGAATTAGAGTGGCCTAACTAAAAAAATCATATTTTTTGGAAACATTCATTATAGATTAGTAACATAAGATATTTTGTACTTATGGAAGATACATCTAGAAGACCTTAATAGGTCCTTGTTTAATAATGGTTTGATGGGTCATTTCGAGCCAAAATATGATTAAGAGGCAAATTTTTGAAGTGAAAACTTCTTTAGCGGCGTTGAGCACTTTTCTGTAATGGGTATAAAATCTTAAACTCGCGTCAGGACACGTGACCTGATCGAAAAAGCGTAGGACGGCAATGACGTTTTACAAACATCTTAGTAGGACGGATGGAGAGTAGACAGCTATCCCCTCTCTACAGCGCGGCGAAAATGTATGCCTGGGCCTACTGTTTCGTTTTTTTTTTCAGTTTCACCCACTTTTTCCAAAATTGTCCCATAGCCCCCCCCCCTGCCTTCCCCCACCCTTATTCCGAAATAGTGCCTATTAGCCTCCCCACGAAACCTACCCCCCCCCCTCCCCTACCCCCACCCCGAAAATTTACCTCACCCCCCCAATCCTATCTCGGCCAACATAGGTCGTAGACCCACCGAGTTTGGTATCCTCGGAACCGTCTTGGTGAGGGCTACAAATTGACCCCGCCAGAAATCCCAAATTACGCAAAAAATTACCCCCCCAAAAAAAAATATTTTACCTCCAAAAAATTAATTTAAGTTAGCCTCCCCACGAAACCTTCCTCCCCCCCCCTCTCTTACCCCCACAACGAATATTTACCTCACCCCCCCCAATCCTATCTCGGCCAATATAGATCGTAGACCCACCGAGTTTGGTATCCTCGGAACCGTCTTGGTGAGGGCTACAAATTGACCCCGCCAGAAATCCCAAATTACGCAAAAAATTACCCCCCCAAAATCAATATTTTACCTCCAAAAAATTAATTTAAGTTAGCCTCCCCACGAAACCTTCCTTCCCCCCCCCCCTCCCTTCCCCCCACCCCGAAAATTTACCTCACCCCCCCCCCCCCCAATCCTATCTCGGCCAATATAGATCGTAGACCCACCGAGTTTGGTATCGTTGGAACCGGCTCGGTGAGCTCTACAGATTGGCCCCAACCAAATCCCCAAATTCCTCCCTCTCTCCCCTAAAATATTTGTCCAGGCAAAACTCCGTCATTTCTTAAAGTAAACCCCCCGTGTTTGGAGTCAGAGGAATCGTCTTGACGAGCTCGACAATCGAGAGCAGGCAAAATACGATTTTTCTTATTTTTACTATGGGATCAGGCTGGGGCAGCAGTCTAAAATTATATGTAATTTGCAATCTGTACCCACGGTCTTCCCCCGGTATTTTTGAAGTGAAAACTTCTTTAGCGGCGTTGAGCACTTTTTCTGTAATGGGTATAAAATCTTAAACTCGCGTCAGGACACGTGACCTGATCGAAAAAGCGTAAGACGGATGGAGAGTAGACAGCTGTCAGTTAGCTGTCAGTTTATAAAGCTTTGATGAATTGCCAATGATTTTGAGTGGAGATTTCAACATAAACTTCGCAGACGATAAAAATCAACTATTAATTGAATTTTTAAATAATGAATTTGGTTTAACTATGTCGAATGATCGCAATCTTAGCACAACGAAATACAAAACTACTATTGATGCGGTCTTTATTAGACATTTAAATAGGTTCGAATCAAAACTGTTCGTTTCTTACTTCAGCTACCATAAACCTATCGTATCAGTTTTAGAGATTGGCGATGATAGTTCTGGTAATGATGATGGTGAAAAAGTCGTTGAAATTATGGATGAAAGTTGATTTTTCGGAGAGATAAACTTTTTAATGTAAAATAATTGTAATAGTTTTAAAGTGTTAAATTTTCAATGTAATATAAATTGTCATGTTTGTGTACGATAGCGCCATAAATGAATATTGTATTCTACCACATAAATGATAGTACTTTTATACTGATAAAGCAATTGGTGCAAAATTATTCCCTAACCATTCCAAAATATCAAACATGCTCAACGTTAATAATCAAGTTTTCACTTCTGCCGGCACTCCCGGAGTGCAAACCGTCTTTTTTTTTTTTTTTTGGATTAGGTCACTCTCATTCTAATGGTGTAAGTATGGTAGTGTTATGAAGAGGAAGGCGAGTGTGTAGTGTGTAGTGTGTAGTGTGTAGTGTGTAGTGTGTAGTGTGTAGTGTGTAGTGTGTAGTGTGTAGTGTGTAGTGTCACAGCAGCGCGAGCGCGGGCACGAGGCGCACGGGCGCGCGCGCGGCGCCGCTCTCCCACGCGGCCGCCGTGCCGTCGCCGTAGCTCGCGAACATCACCATACTGTCGCTGCTGTACGACAACCTGCACACCGCACCACACCACGTCAGCTCATACATTACTAGCGGTCCCACCCGGATGAATTATACAGATTTTCTCCATTCCATGACTCAAAGCAAGCAATTTTGTCTTCTTATATCCTATTTCATCAGTCCTATATTCTATCTCATTCCGTTCCTTTTAATAAGAGTGGTAAACACACGTATAACAATTTGTTGCTTATTCCATTGGAATACAAGATTCAGGTTAAAAAAATATCTTATCTGTTAATCCAAGGTATCAGCTACATTCATACCAGATTTCAATAATATTGATTGAGACATTTGAGCGGGATAAGCCCTTACTAATTTATTACGAACATACAATTTTTCAGACTTAGAAATAGCCTATATGTTAATCCAGGGTACGTTTCCCTATTGTGTGAACGTGAAAATTTAACAAACACACAAAGTTTCGACTTTCGCGTTTATAATATTAGTATGATGTTTAGTAAGCAAGTAGTGCGTGTTGTCAGTGGGTACGTACGTGAGCACGGGCGCGCGCGCGTGCAGCGGCGGCAGGTACGCGAGCGCGCGCAGGTCCCACGAGGAGTACAGGCGCACGCCGCTAGTCGCCAGCCCCGCCGCCACGCAGTTCACGCTCACGCCCTCCGCCGCGCGAGAGTAGCACACGCACGTCACCTGCTCCGACACCTTCACGCTGCCTGCGCACGCGCACAACTACCGTTATATACTACCACTTCACCCGTAAATGTAACAAACTTGTATTATTATTTTACCTACTAAAACACATCCTCATATATACTGTAGCCAAAGAGACTACCGCCCAAATACTGGAACGCAACTTAAATATAACTAGCGCTTAACTACGTTAATCCCCATTAAATTTACTGGCTAAGTAAGCCGTGCGCTGTTAAGAGCAACTTATTATTTGAATGGCGTTCCAGTATTCGGGCGTACAGTACATATACAGGTAAGTGGTACAGAAAACCATCTTTTATCGGTGACACGCTTCAAAGGGTCACTAAAACGAATTTTGTACCAACGTTTACGATCCTCGCAACCAAAATGAAACAATATCTTACCACGAATTAAATGCTCTCGACAATTTCACTCACCAAACACTTTTACGTCGTTGTTATGAGCGTAATAGTAATCCACCCGGATCAAAACACCTTGCTTATACTATAATTGTTTCGAGCTACAGCAAGGCCGCTTACTGAAGTGAATATTTATATGGTGATACTACACTAACCGACAAAGGTGGCGTTACATGTGTGCACACGTATGAGTGACTTGTGTTTGTATGTGGTGTCCTTTTCATAGTCGTCGATTTCTCCGTCCGTATCGCGCGCCTGAGTGCTCTCCTCCAGGTCGTTGTTGTTGTCTCTAATATTCCGCGGCGACAGCTCGTGCACGGACGCCACGTCACACAGCGTCTCGCTGATGGTCACGTGCGTCACCGGCAACATGTCACGGTTTGGCAATGTGCGGATGTACGTCAGACTGAAAAACGAAGATTATTATTTTAGGGAGCCTATGTTTAAAATCAGTCTACCTACGGCTGAAGCAAAATTATTTTCGAGAAATTAAACAAGGATAAAAGTATATTACTCGTTAAGATCCCAAAGCACGATGGTGCCGTCTACGCTGGCGGTGGCGAGCAGGCGTGAGCGCGCACACACACATATGTCAGCGACGGCGGCACCGTGCGCGTGCAGCGTGCGGGTGCGCACGCGCAATGCCCCGCCTCCCGCGCCGCCTCCGCCGGCCACGCCCACGCTCTCCACGCGCACGCACACTACGCGCCCAGATGAGTGCCCCATCAATAACGGGTACGGACACGTCGCGCTTGCGCACCACGACGACACCGTCGTCACCTGAATAATAATATCAGGTTATACACTTCAAGCACATTATATGGTACAGTATGGCAAAAGCATCTTTAATACTGCTTTAAAGAAATAGATTATTATTCGACGCAATTACCTGATCGAGAGGTGGAACGAGTAACAGCATATCGGGCGGCACATCACGTCGTCGCTTGAGTCGCACTATACCGTCGGAATGTCCCCACGTGACGAGCGCTAGCGATCCGCGAGAATTGGCAGCGCCCGGGTCACCTAGCAAATCGTCAGTGAATAGATAGATAAAGTATTTATAATAGTATTAGAGTTAGAGTGTTCGTTGGATGCAGGCCGCTTCCAACAGGTAATTGTGGAGATCCTTGGGGGAGGCTTATGTTCAGCAGTGGACTTCCTGTGGCTGATATGATAGTGTGTGCGTGTGCGTACCGTGCAGATGCAGCAGCGCGGAGGCCGGCGGCACGAGCGCGGCGGCGCGCGGCATGGGCAGCGGCTGCAGCGTGACGCCGGCGCTGGCGCTGCGCTTGGCGGCCAGCGCGGGCGGCGGCAGCGCGGGCGAGCCGCAGTACCGGCCCCACCGGGCACCGCGGACTCCCGCCCACACTTCCGGCTCTTCGCCGCTCTCACCGTTAGCGCCCTGAAGTGTTCAGTGGAGATATTATTATTATGTTTAAGCCTTAGTATTGGACAGCATTTCTACTGGTAGTAGTTTTTTCATATATGAGAGCCCATCTGGGTTGATACCACCGCAATGTCTCCTGTGAAACAATACTGCGTAATTGCACTGTTGTGTTTCGGTTTGAAGGACATCGTAGCCAGAGTAACTACTAGACATATTGAGACTTAACATCTTATGTCTCAGGATGGCAAGCGCAATGGAATGTTGCTACTGTTTATGAGCGATCACGCGAACGGCTTGCTCGTCTCACCATTCATTGCAATAAAAAAAAACATGTATAGAGTGGTCCGAGGTGGGTGGTGGTGTACCTGGTGCGCCCGCAGCAGGTCGTGGTGGCGGCGCGGGTGCGGCGTGCGCAGCAGCTGGCGCGGCGCCTGCCCGTACGTGCGCACCATGGCCGCCGCCGCCGTGCGCTCCACCTCGTCCTCCAGCGCCGTCGGGTCAAACCCGTAGTACGTCTGCCGTGCGAAACACATAGCGTACACGCTTATTTATAACACTTATTACTACTTATTATATTTTGATACTTCAATGCCAATACAATAAATATATTCTTAGGTATCGGTAAATGTCAATTTAGTAAGTCATTATAAAATGAAATAATTATCAAAAATACTAAATAAATAAAAATAATTATTAAGAATTTGTTGTCGCGTTCAGGCTCCAATCAGATAATTTCATGCGTCGCGCGTTTATCGCGCCTTGTGGCTCCGTATATGAACTAACATTAATTTATATTGCATTAACATTGCATTATTTTTCAAAATATATGTTAAGTGATTGTAAATGGAGTCTTATTGAGGGTGAGCTAGCGGTGTATAGTTGTAAACATGGTAAGTATTGTTGTGTGTGTACTGACGCAGGCTGGGAAAACGTTGATGGCGTCGAGCGCGGGCTGTCCGGTCTGCTTGTAGCCGAACACGAGGTCGATCCAGTGCGGCAGGTGCTCGGCCACGAGCGGCGACTCGAGCGCCTGGCGGTGCAGCAGCGTGAACACGCGCGCGTCCGCCGCCCACGCCGGCACCTCCACGCTGTCCACGCCCGCGCCGCACTGCCGCACGCCCAGGTTCAATCCTGCGACACACAATACCACTACTTGTTACTCCTTACTTCTTACGCACTACTGTTCGCACTATTCATCGATACTCACCTTCGTTGTTATGGAACAGTTCAGGCAAATAGAACAGCTCCGGTATGAGCTCCTTCACGTCGGTGGGCGAGTCGTTGGTGATGAGCCGCCACGTGGTCGCCAGCGAGTGGAACGTGCGGTCCGGCATGTCGAAGTTATTGTCTGCAAATGCAGCCATTCAACGTTGTCACTTACTAAATGTCTCTTAAGTCTCATTTTTTTATGTATCTGGTTACGTATACTAATATTATTATAAAGAGAAAAGATTTGATTGTTTGCATTGAATAAGCTCTGAAACTAATGGACTGATTTAAAATTTATTACACCATTACAATCCTTGATTATTCATATAAAGATAGAATAGTTTCAAAAAAGTGTATCTGCACTCGGGCCGCTTTAGTTTATAATTTTCTAACCAAACCAGACACAATTAAAGTGTTTGATACTGAAAGTAAAGATGAAGTTGGTGACGAGTACCCTGGTAGTTGAGGAAGAGCTTGGTGAAGGGCGGCACGCGCACCAGGTAGTGCAGCACGCCGCCCGAGTTGGAGTACAGCGACGCGTAGTGGTGCGGCTGCCGCGACAGCAGCGGGCTGCAGCCCTCGCGACGAGCCGCCTTCAAGTCCTGAAACAAATCGATTTCATTAACACTCGTTTTTTTTTTACTTAATATATTAAAAAAATATGTTAAGCTCTTTCGTAATAATGATGTCACGGTCTTAAAAATAAGCCACATTCATTTTACTGAAAAAATAGTTTAAAGCTTTTCTGCGATGGACTGACGGTGATAAATGGTAATACGAACGTTATAAACGTTGATGTAGTGTTGCTCTCTATTTTTATTCTGCACGGCCATTGGTTTGCTGAGGTCGCGGAAGGAGGCGGGGTCGTTGAGGTCGAGGATCTTGGAGGTGTAGTCGGCAATGACGAACGGCAGCACTGGATACTGCATGAGGTCGTTGTACGAGCGCCCCGCCAACCCGTTCAGCCGCATCAGGTACTCCCAGTTTGTGATAGTACCGTTGCGCCATTGGTTCATCGCCTCTGTCAATGTGTCTGCTTCGATTCTGTGAGATATAATTTCACGATAAAATAATTATCGATGGAAGAACATGCATAATATGCACGATGCATTAACAGTGTGTGTGTCTACCTAGCGGGTAGATGCGAAGCGTTGAGCGCCTTGAGGAAGGCGGCGCGCTCCTGCTCGTCGGCGAAGGCGAGCATGTGCGCGTGTCCCGAGCTGAGGAACAGCTCGACGGCCAGCTCCTGCAGGCACCAGCGCCGCGTCACCACCTGCAGCAGCGCGTCCAGCGGCCACGACTCGGGTGCGGCGCGCTCGTCCTCGGCGTCGGCCTCGGCGTCGGCGTCGTCGGGCACGAAGTGCAGGCAGCGGTCCGTGAGCAGCAGGTCGCCGCGCGTGTCGGCCGCCACGGCCACGCGCGTCACCCGCGCCATGTAGCTCACGGGCTCGTCGGGCTGCAGGCGCGCGCTGGCGCCGCCGCCGCACCCCACCACGCTGCGCAGCGGCGGCGTCGCGTGCACCGCGTCTGAACACACCGCGCACGACCATCCCCTCACTAATTTTCTTTTTAAACAATTATATAATATTTTATCGAGTTCTATCGATAAATTACTCACCAAGCTTGTGCCTGAACTGTGGTTTGAGAAATCTCGGATGAATATTGAGATGCGCTCGTCTCAGTCTCACGCGCACTCGACCCGGTCCTTCTGTGGGATCCAACTGCCACGATGTGGGATAGCTGCGAGGATCGTGCCACACCGCTGCAAGGGAAAACTAACTATTAACATTTCTTTTATAAATAGCATTGAAATTGTAATACAATAACGAGGTAGTACAATTAGATGAAGTGTCGTGGTTAGATAGTTGCATGATGTTTGTGCCGTGCGTACCGTGTTCGTGCGTGAGTTGGTCGACGAGCGTGCGCCAGGTGGCGGCGCGCGCGGCGGCCCGTGCGTGTGCGCGGCGCAGCTGCTCCATGAAGCGCTTGCGCTCGCCGTTCTGCGCCTCCACCACCTGCCGCGTCATCTGCATCGCCGTCTCCGACACCTTGCTCGCCACGCCCTCCTTGCTGAACACCGCCCTGCACACATACCACACACCTCGACTGTACAAACTATCTACTTATACATCACTATTTTATATTATGATCAATATATAACTTGGCAAAAAAAGAATACGATTGTAGGCGTGCGGAGGTCGAGAACCCGGAGACGGGCACCAACGTTCCGCCGCGACTTCACTGGGCGAGAATCCGAGCCCTTAACTCGGGCGCCGGAGCCCAGCGTATGCACCCCCTGGTGCGTGTTCGGGCACTCTATTTGACGTCTAGTCCCTAGGAATGTCGCTCCGAAAGGTGCGGTTTGTATAGGACGGGCAACGTAATGATACACACGATATATATAGAATATACGCGGAATCGACCACGCCCCGCCCTATGGTAGCCCCGGAGTACTCGAACGTAGTGACGCCGGCAAGCAACGTCGCAGTCCGGATCGCTTCGTACTTCGGGCTTCTTTCTTCAGGGTTTTTCCCAGGTTTCTTCTTTTCTTGAGGCTTCGAGTATCTTCAGGTTTCTTCGTATCTTCCTCGGAGAGCTCTTCTGGATCCAGTGATTTCCTAGTTTTGCTTGCCGGCTTAAGTACTCCGAGGCGTTACCATAGGGAGACCCCCGTAAAATGTTCCTAATTTCGGGTCCATTTTTACTTCGGGGCGCGGTCATTTTCCTTTTTATTTCCACAAGTATTCTATTCTTAACTACTTGTCATACATCGTTAAATAGGTCTCGTCACGCCCTTTAAAATGACATATGAGTCATTAATGTGTGAGCGGTGGGTGCGAAGCTATTGAATAAAAACATGTCAAAAAACAATAAAAATGCACCCAATCCGCCCACACATACTGCGATCGTGGCGTGACGAGACCTTACATAATGTGTTCTATGTGCTACGCCGGGTGATGTGCGCGTGCGTCGTCAACATCCTCCCCCTCGTGCGCAGCACCTTCTTCTTCGTCGGACGACGCCGCCGCTGCTGCCGCCGGGACGAGGAGCACCGCCTTGGTGCTCGGTCGCCGCAGCACGCCGTTCGCCGTCCGCACCTCGACGATCCTTGTTCTTCCGTCGGGTCCATGGTGCGCCGCGATGACTTGGCCTCTGGGCCACACACAGCGCGGCAGTGCGGAGTCTACTATGAGGACCGTGTCCCCGCACTGCAGATCGCGCCCGTCGCCTGACCGCCCGGCGATTCTTCTCGGCAGGAGAGTGGGGAGGTATTCCTTCACCCACCGACTCCAAAAGTGGTCGGTGAGCCGCTGCGCCACCCTCCAAGTCTTCTTGCCCGTCGCGTCTTCGTCGGCGAACACTCCCAGTCGACGAGCTCCGCACGACCTGCCTATTAAAAAATGGTTGGGCGTTAGGGCTTCTTGTGCCGGCTCGTCTGCCTCCACTAGAGGCCTCGAGTTCACGATGTGTTCTGCCTCCGCAACCAGCGTGTGCAGAACCTCTTCCTTCGGGCACCGCTCCCGTAGCGTTGCCGCCAGCGCCGTCTTGATGGAGCGAACCAGACGCTCCCATGCTCCTCCCATGTGGGGCGCGCCGGGCGGAATAAACTTCCACCGCACGCCCATTTCCTCGGCCGCCGTCGCCAACGCTTCGTTTTTCAGGCCTTCCGCCGCCTCCTGTAACTCCTTATTTGCGCCCACAAAGTTCGTGCCGTTATCACTATAGATAGTGACCGGCATCCCTCTCCTTGCCGCCATTCTTCTCAGGGCCAGTATCATTGAGTCTGCCGACAGGGACGCGGCCAGTTCCACATGCACGGCCCTCGTTGTCATGCACGTGAACAGCGCGCCCCACCTCTTCTCGTGACGCCGCCCGACGGTGACGGTCATGGGCCCGAAATAGTCCACCGCCGCATGGGTGAACGGTGGGGCCCCGTGTTGTAGTCGTTCTGGAGGCAAGTCTCCCGTCGGCGGTTCCTGCGGCTGACCCCGTCGCACTCTGCACCACTGGCACTGGCGCGCGACGTGGCGCACCGCTGAGCGCAATCCTAGCACCCAGAATCTCTGCCGCAGCTCGTTCAGGACAGTCGCGTGGTTTCCGTGCTGTAACAGTTCGTGAAAATGCTGTATTAACAGTTTCGTTACGCGGTGACTACCGCCGAGCACGATGGGCCTCTTGTAATCCTCGGTGACGCCGGTGGCCGCATCTATGCGCCCGTGCATCCTTATAAGTCCATCGTCTCCTATGTTGACCGCCAGCCCTCTCAGCCTGCTGCCCTTGTGTAGCGGCTTCCCGCTGCGGATGCGACCAATATCCTCTTCAAATTCTTCTTCTTGGCTCCTCTTCAGCAGCAGCCTCTCTGCCTCGCGTATCACGTCCGGGTCGAGCGGCAGCAGGTTTCTGCTAATTCGCTCCCGAACGGTGGTCTTCTTTTCTGCCGCTCCTTTCTTTTGATACGGTTTCCAGGCGGGGTCTTGCTCCGCCCTGTTCACGGCGCCAACCGCATCCTTCTTTCGGCACAGTCGCACGAACAACAACACCCTCGCGGTGGCCCTTACCAATCTGGTCCACCGCGAGAATCTTTCTGGTGATGGCGTCGCGAACTTACTCGTTTTTTCCCTAACGGCGGTCGTTGTTTGCGTCTCTTTCTTATCCCCTGTTCGTTGAGCTTCTAACTGACGGGCGCGAGGCCACTTCTTTTCGGCCTCGCGCAGGAAAGCCGGACCCTTGAACCATCTGTGGTCCGCGCCGAAATTCTTCGGAACTTTCCGTGTCGCGTCGTCGGCTGGATTCTGCTTCGTGGGCACCCAGCGCCATTGTTGTGGTTTCGTTGTGTCCTCGATCTCGGCCAATCTGTGAGCGACGAATGGCTCGACGCTGGCGTCGGTGAACATGTGGAGCTCCCCCTCGTGTGCGGTGCGCGTGATGCACCGCGGCAACCGCAGGTCTTGCAGCAGGCGCAGGTCGTCTATGTACGTTCTCCATTGCTGCTCTTCTTCGGCTCCGATGTGCTCGTCCCACCCGACGCCGCTTCTCCATATTTCTTGCTTCTTGTCGAGCTTCTTCTTGACGGACTTCAATCTGTTCTCCACCGACTTGTAGTTCGCCGGCAACACCTTGTCCGCCTTCTTCCAGAGAAGCCCGACCTCGTAACGCCCGCTCGGCGTTCGCCTGGTGGACTCCTCCAGCTGTGCTAGGGCTCTGGCGTCTGCATCTGTCGTCGGTCTCCTCGGTTGCACACCAAGCGATTCCACGGCGAAGTGCTCCTTAACCAGCGCGTCCAAATCGTCCTCTCGAGAGGAGACGTGTGCGCATCTTCCGAAGCGCACGGCCTGCGCACTTTTCCCGTCCAAGCCGTGGAGCACCCATCCCAGCAGAGTGTACGATGCCACTGGCTGATTCTTTCTACCTTTTCTGGTGCTTCTGGACACTATCAGCTCCCAGTTGTCCTGGCCTATTAGCAGCCTTGGAGACTCTTCCTCGTAGTACAGTTGATCCGCTATTTTCTTGAGGTGCGCGCATTCCCGCAGCCTCCTTCGGTCGAGTCTCTGGGGCGTGAGACTGATATCGTCTATCGTTCTCACGCCCTTCAGCAACCTCATCTTCTTCTGGTGCGCGCCCTTCAGCTGCACGTCCAGCTTCATGGAGTCCTTCTTCGAGACTATCTTGCCTCCGACGGTCTCCAGAGTGAGGTTCTCGCGCGGTCCCTTGAGTCCAACCTCTTCCGCGACTGCAGAGTCGAGAAGGGTAACCGTCGACCCTTCGTCCAGTAGAGCCATTATTTTCTTCGTTCCTTTGGGCCCGTGTATGATTACCGGGACCATCTTGAGGAATGCTCTCGCTCCCACCGGAAGGCGCACGTTGTTTGCCACTTCTTTGGCCGCTTCTTCCACTGCCTCTTCTCGGCGCACCGGGCTCCGCTCCTCGTGAAGCAGTATGTGGTGCGCGCGCTTGCATTTCCTGCACGGCGGCCTTCGACAGTCTTCTTTCCTGTGCCTCCCTTGAAGGCACTTGAAGCAAAGGCGGCTCCTCTTCGCCGAGTCCCACCTGTCTTTGACCGCTGCTCTTCCAAAATCTTGGCAGTCTAGCATCCGGTGATCGCCGTTGCAGTGTGAGCAGATCGTCTTCACTGCTCTTTCCTCGTGGTGATCCACGGCGACGTGCGCGGCTTGTCGCGCAGGAGCCCGTGGTCGGACCACCTCCTGTACTGCATACGGACTGCATCTGTCGGCCTCCCTGTTCAGGAACCTCATCATCGAGATGAGTTCGGGCGCCTCCTCTTCCGTGTCCGCGGCGAAGTCGTACCATCGGTACCGAATCACCGCAGGCATCTTGTCCACTATGCTCTTCATAATTTCCGGCGAATGGAGATACTGTGGCTTCTTCAAGCCCCGGATCGCTGCGACGGTGTTGTTCACTTGGCTCGCGAAGACACACACGTCGCGCGCGTTTTCATTGATTCTTGGCAAGCTCTTTAATTTTTCCAACTCGCCTAAGACCAAGGCGTCTGGTCTCCCGAATCTGCGGCGCAAGGCTTCCATGACTTCCTCTGGTGTACAGTCGGAGTACAGGACGCTCTTCACCGCATCCCTGGCCATCCCCCTGATGGCCTTCCGCAGTCGGGCCATGTTCTGTGGCCGACTGAAAAACGAGGCTGTGTCTTCATACACTGTGTTGAAGGCGATCCATTCTCCCGATGTACCGTCGAACGGCGGTAGTTCATGCAGGAACGCCGGAGCAGACGTCCCAGCCCGCGGAGCTGCGTTGATGGCCTTCACAATGGCTTCTGCCAAACCGCATGCGTCGCTCTTCGGTGCGTCGCTGGGCTTGACCTCTTCGGTGACAGCTTCCACCTCGTATTCCTTCACGGGCGCCGTTGTAGTGGCTTGCACCCACTTCGATACGGCGTCTTCTTTGACTGGATCCTCACCTGTACCCGTAGACGAGTCGTCGTCGTCTTCTTCGACTCGAAGTAATTCGAGTCGCGCTCGAGCGGCCGCTGTCGCTGCTTGCGCCGCCTCATGCTCGAGGCGCGCAACTTCTGCCCTCGCTTCCAGCTCCTTCCTCTTGTTGCTTGACCGCGTCGAGCGTCCTCTTCGAACCGTCGCAGCCGGCACGTCTTCATGTCGTCCGGGTGCGCGAGGAGTTTCGGTCGCGGTTGTTGCAGTGGTTGTGGTCCCATGTGACCACGTCGTGGTGACCGTAGATCCCGACGTGCCTTCAACTCGAGGCGCCGTGGTCGCGCCGGTCGTCGGGGTCGTGGTGGTCGTCGCTGCTGGAAGGCTTGATGGAGCGCCCTTCGTGCTTCTAGTGACTGGCATCTTGAGTGCGGCGAACAATCCGGCTCGAAGGACCAGCTGTAGGCGTGCGGAGGTCGAGAACCCGGAGACGGGCACCAACGTTCCGCCGCGACTTCACTGGGCGAGAATCCGAGTCCTTAACTCGGGCGCCGGAGCCCAGCGTATGCACCCCCTGGTGCGTGTTCGGGCACTCTATTTGACGTCTAGTCCCTAGGAATGTCGCTCCGAAAGGTGCGGTTTGTATAGGACGGGCAACGTAATGATACACACGATATATATAGAATATACGCGGAATCGACCACGCCCCGCCCTATGGTAGCCCCGGAGTACTCGAACGTAGTGACGCCGGCAAGCAACGTCGCAGTCCGGATCGCTTCGTACTTCGGGCTTCTTTCTTCAGGGTTTTTCCCAGGTTTCTTCTTTTCTTGAGGCTTCGAGTATCTTCAGGTTTCTTCGTATCTTCCTCGGAGAGCTCTTCTGGATCCAGTGATTTCCTAGTTTTGCTTGCCGGCTTAAGTACTCCGAGGCGTTACCATAGGGAGACCCCCGTAAAATGTTCCTAATTTCGGGTCCATTTTTACTTCGGGGCGCGGTCATTTTCCTTTTTATTTCCACAAGTATTCTATTCTTAACTACTTGTCATACATCGTTAAATAGGTCTCGTCACGCCCTTTAAAATGACATATGAGTCATTAATGTGTGAGCGGTGGGTGCGAAGCTATTGAATAAAAACATGTCAAAAAACAATAAAAATGCACCCAATCCGCCCACACATACTGCGATCGTGGCGTGACGAGACCTTACATAATGTGTTCTATGTGCTACGCCGGGTGATGTGCGCGTGCGTCGTCAACAACGATGTAGTGACAATTGGTAAAATATCATTGTATTCGTTGAATAATTTTATACTTCTATAAATTTTCGTACGGTTTTTGTTTGTTTTGTGATTTAAAATATAGAAAGAGATATCAAAGATATATCAACAATAAATAAAAAACTCTTCTAATATATTACCATTAAAAGAGTCTGAATCATTAAAATGAGGGTGCTAAGATCGATATAAAATCAGTTAGTATTAGTGGATGAAATATTTTATTGTTTTAATTTGTGACACATAAGATTTTTCAAGTAGAAATGTAAACAAAATTGATAACACAAGTCGATGTACTAACTTGGCAATGGCGGGTCGCATCCTGGCCGCGGCCTTGGCCCAGCGTTCCTCGTCGACGCGCAGCAGGCTCTCGGCCTCGAGCGCCAGCGTGTCGCTGTCGAGGCGGTCGGGCAGGCCGGCCTGCGTGGCCACGGCCCAGCCTCGCGCCCAGTCCGTGATGGCCAGCTCCACGGACGGCGGACCCGTCTCCGCCTCCGCGTGGATGTGTTTCAGGATTGTTAAAAGATAAACCGCTAGCTGAAAACGGTAACAAAAGATGTTTCATTGGAAGCGTTTATGTAACTAGAATAAAGTTCTCTAGTTGATGACAATGAAATGAATAAATAATTAATGATAACTTTAAGTGTTCACAAGAAGCAGATGATATTGATTCTCCGTTCGTTTACTCAGACATATTAAATACAAAAAATATGATATAACAAATTATAAATGAAATGCTCTGATTTCTACCACTTGTAACTTTTATAATAATCACATTTTAAACTGGTTTTAAAATAGTAACACTAGAGTTTCTTGCCCGTTCGTCTCTAGTAAAGACCGTTTACCGAATCGGGACGTAGATAAAAAAATTACTGAATCTAAATGATGTAAAACATCTTAAAAGATTCACGGGCGAATACTCAAACTTCATTCATATATTAATTTGCTCTTAAATGTGCAACACTTGCCAGCACATGCGGGATTTTGATACAGGATACAGCGGTATTTGCGTAGTTAAGGGCAACATAATATTTAAGTGACGAGTGCAGGTGCACATACCTTCCTCTGCGCGGGCGGGTCGGGCGCCAGCAGCAGCAGCGCGTGCGGCGGCGCGGCGTACAGCGCGCGCAGCAGGGCGGGCTGCAGGCGGCGCGCGCCGGGCGCGGGCGCGGCCAGCCACCAGAACAGCGAGCACAGCGGCGCGCTCCAGTCGCCGCCGCCGCCCGCCCACCACGCGCGCCGCGACGAGCTGGGGCCGCTCACCGCTGTGACAACACACAAACACACACCTCTATAGATACTCTTCTCTATTAGAGATCGATTCCATTACGCAAAGCAAGTGTGATTTCACATTTGCGTACAAGTTGCTTGCATTGGAAATATGATTTCTAGAGTGTACATTATATGTAAGTTGTACTTGAATAAACCTTCAAAATTGTAAAGAAAATCATGAGTGGAACACAAAATTATCTAACCTTTTCGCGTTCAATTTGTGCATCACTAGAATCATCATCATATCATATATAAAAACAATGCATGCAATTAATTTGTAGCTTGTATGCAGGTTTGTTGAAGTTGTATGCAGTTTGCAATTTGCATACAAGCATTTTGTTTAATGAAATCGTTCTAATTGAATTAATTGAAAGAACCATTATTGCTTCTAAATATAATATTGAATAATAAATATATGTATAAACATTTACATGTATTTTTCGAAATGATACATTTTAAATTGAATCTGTGAAATAGGCAGTAATGTGTTAAAAATCATTGTGTATTAGTAGGTAAATTAGTTTGTTTTGTCTGATATTGTTTTGCTAGTGTAGATGTCGCGTGTTGCATGTGCGGTGCAGTACCGAGCAGCAGCGTGGAGAGCAGTCGCAGCGCGAGGTGTGCGTGGTGGTGCAGCGGCGCGGCGGGCGAGCGCGCCAGCAGGAACGCCACGCCGCGCGCCGCCGCCGCCAGCAGCCGCGCCGCGCCGCCAGCGCTGCCGCTCTCCGACGCAGACACCACTGCACAACAACACAATCACTTTAACTACTATCTCCACAGTATAATTAATCATAATAACACCCAGCAGATACGTAACCCTGGCTCCAACGTGTCTCACAAACACCCAGACCCGAAATAAATATTTGTAGGCCACATAAACATTTCTCTCGGTGCGGGAATCGAACCCGCGGCTTCTCGTTTCACAGGCGGCATCTAACCAATTGCGCTACAGAGGCTGACAAATACAGGGTGTATTTTCAGGGTGGTTATATACGCCTCATTGCAAGGAATGGGCCTCCTCTACAATGAAGAATACGATTGAAAGGGATTCTAATCACTTCTGTACTGTATTATCACAGGTAGCATTTAACCACCTGCGCCACGGGGGCTGTCGAATATGTGAGTGGCCGTCTGTGTACCCACTGGTACCAACCACCGCAATGTCTATTTTTCTTGCCAAACAACAGTGTAAATACACTATTGTATTTCGGTTTAAATTACATTGTGGCCAGAATAATTGATGGACATATTGAGACTTAACATCTTACGTCCCATAATGGCGAGCGCAACAGAATACCAACCATTGCTTACAAAGCAAATTCATGGTGTTGTTTGGTTTTGCTACTGTTCATGAGCAGTCGTATCTCTTACAGGCGTATGGCATGATCGACTTGCCATTGCAATAAAAAAAAACATGGTAGAAATATCAGTGTGCAGTTCAAGTGATTTATAGTGGTTGTATTGATCACCTGTGGCGAAGTAGTTGGTGGTGCGCGCGCTGGCGGCGTAGGAGGCGTGCAGGCGCTCCTCCAGGTAGTCCAGCTGCGCGTGGAACAGCGCCAGCTGCGCGCCTCGAGCCACCGAGCACACGCTCTCCGCCGAGCGCGACACACCCTCCGCCTCCACGTAGCTTAGCAGGTGGTGGATCTCGCACACCGTCTGTACACACGCAACCACTTCCACAATCAAATGCCTACGCTCAAGAGTAATGGAACACGCAACCGCAAATCACTACAATATAGTATAGGAGGTAGCAACGTTTTCGAGAAAGAATTTTAGGTCAGTTGATTTTGTGATATGTCGTCTTTCTTGCACTTTCGGTTAGAGTCTGGGCTATCTGGCTGGCGGTAGTGGTTGCGTTCATTAGTGCGCATCCTACCTGTCCAGGTAATAATCCTGAATTTTAAAAGCATTTTAGAAGGCGTAATTTTTTATTTTTTGTTTTTAAATAAGTCTCTCTGACATACTTTTTTTATTGCCAGACATCATTGACATTGCTAACTATGTGCTATACGCGATTTTATAATTTTTTTTTATTAAAATTTTAACGTATTTTATAATGTCTGTAATTTTAATATTATGTTATTTAAAGATAAGAAAAACTTAAAATAAATTTGCCAGACATTAATTCGATTGTTAAGTCTGGAATTAAAATGAAAAAGTCATGAAAAGTATTGCATTATAATGCTAGTATTCGGAGAGAGACAGCTGAAGTCATCCAGTTTGCCACCCTGTAAAGTGGAATTGCAACAGCATTTATTGAGGGTTCGTTACGTGACGAAAATTTGGAGAAATGCTCACTCAAAACATCCAACATCTTTATCTCCAATGGCTTTCGGTTGGACCATTAACGGTGACAAATATGATTTTGTCTGGTTTTTGGGAGATCAATTACCATCCTCAGTTGCAGATATTATTATTCAAAGTAAGTGTAAAATGGAATATTTATAAATAATAACTAAAATGTTTTATAACGAACAAGAAGAATTACACTGTTTATTTTTTTTCTGTTACAGATGATAGAGTTTTAGAAGATAACGAAAGTTCCCAAGAAGATGATATGAATGACACTGACAAAGACAGCGACGATGATGATGATGATTATGAAGATGCCTCTTTTTTTTGTGACGTCACTATGGGCTGAAACAACTTGAAAAACTTAATATTAATTGTTTATAATTTACATTTAGTAATCAGAACAATTTAAATAAAAAGTGTTGTGTTTTAAATTCTAATCTAATTTTATATTCCTTTTTATGCTTAATTTTTTTTGGAAACTTGCTCTGACTAGAATGATTATTATTATTTATATGGTATTTAAAATAATTTCTACTATTTCTGGCGAAATAATCAGCTACGCAGGCTTGCGGCCAAAACGAAACTGATAATGAATAAATGATAGTTAAAACACGTAAGAAATAGAAAAATAATGGATGAGCTTATTAAAATGTTTCTATTGACAGGAATTTACGAACTATTCGGCAGGTATTTAAAATGACAGCTTTTTGCATGGGGGTATATGTTAGGGGATGTATTTGGAGTGTCTTCAAACTTTTATGAAGATACTTAGGAATTACACCCATAGTTGACACCACAATTGGTACGGTCCGCACGGAGTCAACTCGCCACTGTCTTTTTAATTCTATAGAAAGGTTATATTTTGCTATTTTTTCTATATATGTTGTTTGTAGGTTATGGGTATTTGGTATAGCTATATCAATTAGAAAAACTGCTTTGTTTCTTTTATCGTGTAGTGTAATATCCGGTCTATTGTGATGAATTGTCTTGTCTGTCATAATAGTCCTGTCCCAGTAAAGCTTGTAGTTGTCCGATTCTAGTATTATTTTGGGTGAATATTTATAATATGACGTTTTATTTGTTATTAACTCGTATTTGTATGCAAGATATTGGTGTACTATTGCAGCTACTTGGTCATGTCGATGTTTGTAATCCGTCTGGGTTATAGATTTACAGGCTCCGGTTATATGTTGAATTGTTTCAGGACTACTATGACAGTGCCGACAGAGATCATTTTGGACTGTAGGATCTTTGATTATGTGTTTCCTATAATTTTTTGTGTCGATTGTCTGGTCCTGGATGGCAACCATGAATCCCTCCGTTTCGGGAAACATTTCTCCTCGCTTAAGCCACGCGTTTGAAGCTATTTTGTCAACGATAGGATTAGTTAAGTCGAGGCGGTGTCTCCCGTGGAGAGATTTTTGTGTCCAGGCATTCAGCTTTTGTGTGTTAGTGGTCGGGTTTAAGTCCATCATGGAATCTAACAGGTTAAGTGGTGTATATTTATGATCAGCTCGTACTACAGCTCTATGTAGTTCTGATTCATGGGATTTGGAATGGAAAAATAATCGTAGTGTTTGAATATTATTATTATTTTTTATTACATGTACAGTGACAAGTAATTTACTTTTGTAATGGTTCTCTGTATCATTCTCGACTTATTCTGCAACTGTCTCTTTCCGAACACTAGCATTATACTGCAATACTTTTCATGACTTTTTCATTTTAATTCCAGACTTAACAATCGAATTAATGTCTGGCAAATTTATTTTAAGTTTTTCTTATCTTTAAATAACATAATATTAAAATTACAGACATTATAAAATACTTAAAAATTTTAATAAAAAAAAATTATAAATTCGCGTATAGCACATAGTTAGCAATGTCAATGATGTCTGGCAATAAAAAAAGTATGTCAGAGAGACTTATTTAAAAACAAACAATCAAAAATTACGCCTTCTAAAATGCTTTTAAAATCCAGGATTATTACCTGGACAGGTAGGATGCGCACTAATGAACGCAACCACTACCGCCAGCCAGATAGCCCAGACTCTAACCGAAAGTGCAAGAAGGACGACATATCACAAAATCAACTGACCTAAAATTCTTACTTTTCAAACGTTGCTAGCTCCCGTACCAATAGTGATAGGTTCAATAGGCCTTTGTTACATAGAGCCTGTCAATGTTGATACATTTAATTCAGATACTAGCTGTCGGGCCCGGCTTCGCCCGGGTGCAGATAGTTTTTGAGTCCAATCCACATCAAGAACATATTATTTCGCGTGTCTACTAACTATATTTCCCGCGTGCCGTCGACTATATTTCCCGTCCGTATTGAATGCTGTTCAATCCTGTCCTCTCCTATCCCGTGCCAACTATTCGAATTTGAAAGAGTAGAAAATATGTATATTTGGTTTCCTGACTCATCCCACGGGAACACTATATTTTTCGGGATAAAAAGTAGTCTATGTGTTAATCCAGGGTGTCAGCTGTCACTATACCAAATTTCATCAAAATCTGTTGAGCCATTTTTTCATGAAAGAGTAACAAACATCCATACATACAAACTTTCACCTTTATAATATTAGTAAGGATGGACATTACCATTCCACAAAAACAAGCAACAATCCACACTTCCATAATTTGAAACGGAGCTTAGACTTAAAAGGATATAACCTCCAAAATTAGCAGAATGGGAAAGACTGAATATATTTTTAACCGACTTCAAAAAAATGAGGAGGTTCTCAATTCGACTGTATGTTGCTTTTTTTTTATGTTTGTTACCTCGTTGCTCTGTACTGTGTGAACCGATTTCAATCATTCTTTCTTTGATTGAAAGCTGGTGCTTGTCGTTTGGTCCCATAAAAATATGGTGAAGATCTGATGAATATCTTCGGACCTGGAGAGGGGAACTCCTTAAAATTAAGGAGAATTGCAATGGTTCTTTTTGCATTACGTTCATTAGAAAAGTTAAGTTACAGTGAGAGAGGGAAAAAGGGGTGGGGGTGAGGGAGGGTGGGTGATAGAATTAAAATACACGTAAATTCTAATATCTTCGGCAGCTTTTAACCGATTTTAGTGATTTATTTTTCATTGGAAAAAACGTATTGACAGATTGATCCCAGGAATACAACATGAAGATCTGATGATTGATTATGTTTGGACCTGGAGAATAGACCTCTTCAAAATTTATTGGATTTCAATGATCCTTTTTGCATTAGGTTTATTATAAAAGTAAAGCTACAGTGAGGGAGGGAAAAAGGGGAAGGGGTGAGGGGGGGGGGTTTATAAAATTAAAATACACGTAAATACTAATATCTTCAGCAGCTTATAACCAATTTTAGTGATTTATTTTTCATTGGAAAGAACGTATTAAAAGGTTGATCCCAGGAACACAACATTAAGATCTGATTATCATGTTCGGACCTGGAGAGTAGAACTCCTCAAAATTTAATAGGATTTCAACGGTTCTTTTTGCATTGGGTTCAGTATAAAAGGTAGGCTACAGTGGTTGAGGGAAAAAGGGGTAGGCGCGAAGGGAGGGGGGGGGGGGGAAATAAATAAACATCTGAATATTCCAATATCTTTGGCAGCTTTTAGCCAATTTTAGCGATTTCATTGTCATCGGAAAGAACATATTCCTTGTGGGGACCAAATCTTCTTCATTTAAATGCCTATCAACACTAAAAAGATAAAAATAACTAAAATTTTTAATAAAAAAAAAAAAAAAAAAAAAACTCACTTCAAAACAAAAATCCAAGTACCAAACATGTAGGACCTATGCCTTATATTAATTTAAATATCTATATGTTTGGTACTGGGCGACCCGCCTTCAATATGTTACGCATATATTTTGATTTGTTGGCTAGTCAAGTCCTTAAGCAAATTAATCAACATGCACGAGTTCCATGAAATAAATATAATTTTTTTGCTTTGCAGTGGTAGTTATTATTTTATTATTTTTTGGTTTTTAGTGGATTTTTGTTTTGAAGTGGGTTTTTATTTTTTTTATTAAAAATTTTATTCCCTAAGGATTCCAGGGCGGGGACAGTAAATTCGAGCAAAAGTTCGAGACAGAGAAAGCTCAAAACATACAATTATAAGAATGTTAGCAATTTTTATCTCGTGTCAAGTAACACAACTTAACATATACTCATACACTAACACGGCAACATGAACTAACTTTTTTTTTTGAGAGGTTGCTATGTATCTTTGGGGAACTTTGCGCCACAAGTTATTGTGGTGTGGGTGCACATCTATATTGAAGATATTATTATATCAGCTTCAAACCTGCATGCTGTGTTGTGAAGAAAGCGCCTTGATAGCGACTTTATTGAGCAGTTCGTGTAAGTCTTCGAGCAGCAGGTCGCGCCCTTCGAAGTTGGTGTCGGGCATGAGGCCGATGGCGCGGATGGCGCGCACCACCACCTCCACCAGCGCCACCTCGTTCAACACTTTCAACGATGCCTACGTGTTTCAAATAAATAAATAAATACACCCAACAGTCACATATAAAGATCGAGTCTTGTGTCGTGGGTATCAGGAACTACGAGAGACTTTTCGGTCTCACAAACAGCCAGACCCGAAGCAAATACCAGTGTTTTACATTAATTTTCGATTCATACATACTGGACATGGGACTTATCATACGTTGGTATACATACATTGGGACTTATCCAAGCATTTCTAGTCTCCATGAATGGTCGTATAGCTTGCTATCAGGCAAGGCCGTTTTTGTAATAAAAAAAGATACACAAACACTAAAATTTGCAAATTACACCACATCGGCTTATTTCTTTCATATAATACTGTCAGTGTGTCTTGATTTAATAATAAAATATCATATTCATAGCTCTCGTTTCAATATTGAACCTTTTAACAATTATATTTAGAATGGGATTCATTTGAGCTACAATGTAGCTTTCAGATGATCAGTATTGGCACAAGTTTTATATTGAGGGTTAGATCCTTTGCGGTACGAAGGCATGAGTTTCTCTTCAGGAGTTCAGCTTGTCGAACTGCACACGCTTGTGAAGTACGAGCTTGGCGAGGATGCAGTAATGTATACAGGTGTGCTTGCCTTGTCGATGATCCTGCGCAGTATGAGCGTGATGTTGTGCGCGAGCGGCACGTCGGCCAGGCAGCACGGCAGCAGCGCCAGCAGCGGCCCGCTGCGGTGCACTGACTCCTCCGTTATGTCCACCCAGATGTCGTCCTGACACAATCACACATCATACAAATTTACCGACCAGCTGTCTGCTTGTATCAGCCCATAAACGTCCCACTGCAAGGAATGGGCCTCCTCTACAATCGAGAATACTATTGAAAGGGGTTAGGATATACAAAATGGCGGTGACATAAGTATTTTTTTTTGGACCACATATAGGGTACCGCATCAGCAGCCCATACACCAAATTTTATTAATTTATCACCACCCGTTTAGCCACAGGATAGTTTTTTAGTTTTCAATATTTAACCACCTGCTGTAGCGATTTGGCTAGGTCATTGACACAAACGAATAATAAAGTTCAAGTGCAATAAAATACAAGGTCTTATTATTAGTTTCATAGAAATAATATCAATAATTGAATTTAGACCTAATATCCATGATAGTAAGACTCATAACTTCGCGACGTCGTGATGTCGAATAGGCAACGTCGCGTCGTTGATCAAAATAAGGCTAGGGTGGCAACGACTTCATCGATCATACAATATCAATATTATCGATATAATTCAAACTTTATTATTGAAAATTAAAGAATTCAAACTTTATTAATAAAAACCTTTATTTATCGACAATATTAAAAACAAATGTGATACATAAAATGAGATACACAACTCACATCTACATTTTATACCTACTTAAAATTGCTATGGGTCATGTGGCAACATCCGAGACATTATTCGGTATCATTCTGTATGGGTACTGTTGAGACGCATTTTTTCAAAAGCAGACGCTATGGTGACAATGTAGAAACCCGCTGATTAGAATGAAACTTGGAAAATAACTTTTACTAAGTCTTTGTTTTTGTGTATTTATTTGTACTGGGGTCTTTTTGGCACGCTTAGAATATGTTCTGATAACTGTGTTAATAAATATGATATTCTTTGACATTTACTGTCCTAAAAGTATTTAAATATGAATTATGCGGATTTCATATTTCAATTGACGACATTTATTTACTCTCGATAAAAATATCGATGAATTATTTTATGCATCTCTAATCGTGCATCCTTCCCCACCGCGCCTGCTCCTGGGATTACCCGCGACTCCTGGGCAGTGTTGCAACGTAATTATTACACTAAAACTATTTGTGCTTCATTTAATGTAAAATACCAAAACAAAGTATACAGTAAGAATAAAACATACTGGAATATGACTAACAAGACAAATAGTAAAGCTATTTCTGACACTTACTAACTGTTTATCACTACAAAATAATGATATAGGGTCTTTTATATCACCGAGCCATCCTTAAATTTTCAACCAAACCATAGATTCGATCTTAGTGTGGGGTCACGACTATGTATCTCCACTACTTTATGATGAATTTTAGAAAAGTGATACATACAGCGATTAACTTCTTTAGTCTTTTTACGGAATACTTGTAACTTTTAAGAATGTGTTTATTTTCGCTTTCTATGAAAAAAGCCCTGTAATAAACAGTATAATAATCTCCTCTATTTTATATCCATCTACGATATTTTTACGAAACTTTTTCTGTATTTTTTGAAATCTAACCTAGCAACACTGCGATCGGCGATCGAGCGACGGTCGAAGGTCTGGTGTCACGGGCGGGGGCGGGGGCGGTGGTGTAAACTCGGGAGTCGGCACCCGCGCCACCTCGTCAGTGAGCCGTACTTGTTCTTTGCGAATGCGCGTGCGTTGCTCACAACACATTACGAATTACGATAGCATTTTATGTTCATGATGTCGCGATTTACAGCTGTGGAATACACTGATATGATTTGTTTGAAGGTCTATTTAGTGGCAGTAATATTTTACGCGACGTGCTATTTTCATCCCCCTTCGCAAAAATAAGACTGAATTTGTGTACTAATTGTAAGTGGCATCGTCGCTCCCAACCCAATGAAGCAATTTTGACTCACATAATTTGTGTAAAAGGTGACTTGATTAAGAGCGTTTTCATTAATTATTCTACGAATACAATTATGCCTAAAAACTACAAAGGATTCATCGCGCCAAATCAATTTAAAGCCATTTGCGACGCGGCGACGAAAAATGCGGCGTTGCCGCTCTTATGTCTGGGTCAACTGAGGGCAGTAGGTAACTTATAAAGCGTGTTGTATTTAAACCAATTTATTTTATTATTTAGTTTGTTTGAAAATATCATTTTTTCAATTTTAATGTGATTTAAAATCTAATAATTTTAATTTGTTTTAATTTACGTTATTTATTGACGTTGTAATTTAAAGCAATTAAAACACCGACACTTTGTATAGTTCACCACGCTGCCCGAGTACGGGTAGGCGGATTATAAGTACCATAGAAATTCTTACGCATCATCATGGTATACATTTTTCCTCATGATGTTTTCCTTCACCGTCATAGTGTGTGCTGACTCACTGTACACACATGATTCCGAAAAGTAAAAGGTGTGTCCTGGGATCTTAATCTGAGACTAACCATACTTTTATCCAATTCTAAATAGAACCCATGACCAGAAGAGTTCTATATAAAACTTATCTTAATATTATCTACACGATCCGCGTAAAAAGAATACAAAATATTGAAATAAGGGTATTATTCTTACGTCTAATTGATCCTCCAGTGGTACGTCGCATTTGGTGAGTAACGCTGCACACGCTGCCGCCAGTTCCCACGAGCCTTCGTACAGCGAGATCTGTGCGTTGGGAATCACGAATATTATTATATTTATTGCATGTTTATATGGAATATGTTATGTATATGTTACGGTAAATCTGATTAATTAAAAATTATTAATAATTTTACAAAATTATTAATAATAACCACATGTTTTGGTAATTATTAATAATTCACGACACATATTGGTGAAAGTTATAAAATAAATAAAAACTCAATGTTTTTTGACCAGCAGGTATTTATTTATAATATTAAACACAGTCTTACAATTATATTAATTAGAGATCACACAAACAAGGTTACTTGTGGCAGTGTAAGGCAGAGTGATGTAGGTAAAGCGAATCAAAATCAAAACTATAATGAGCCGAAGTGGTAGAATATAGAATAGGGCAGCACGAGGGGGGGGGGGGGGGGGGGGTTGGGAGGCACTCCTCAACTCCACTCCTCCTTCCACTGAAGGAGAGGGGAAGTGGCGCACCTCCCCTGGTACCACTCCCATGAAAAGGTAACGCACCATTCCTGAGAAATATCTATTATAGCAACCTAACCCTTAAAACACTTGTTGTCAATACAAATTAGCTTCTGCATCGTCTCCGGCGCTACGGGAAGTTCAGCCCCTTCGCCCTTGCGTAACAAAAGATAGGCAACCATGCTCACCTCCGCAGCTTCGGCTTGCTGGTCGCCTCTCGCTCTCGACCAGCCTCACCCGCTGCGGCTCGCACGGTTGCCTATCCTTCGTTACAGCGGGCGGGGGCTGCTCTCCCTCCTCGCCTCCGGCTTTTTATATACACTTTAGGGTCGGTAACCAAAAGACTACGTGAAGTCGGGGTGTTCCGAGTCGGTTTTGGGGCACAGTCGACCTAACTGATCCATAAAGCCCCGCAACCCTTGGCCACTTATTACATTTATCACTACTAGGGTCAAATTATTAATAAAAACCAACAAATGTGATTAATTTATCACTTTAACCTCGACTTTCGGTAATTATTAATAATAATCGATAATTATTAATAATCTTCAATTATTCACTCTTACCGTAACATATATATCATAACGTGCTATTAAGTCATATGATTGATATACTATATGAAGAGATGTTAAGCATTGTCAGATACGTAGATCTAAGTCCGATAACGAACATCGTGGGGCAGTTATTATAATTCACAAAATTTATGTACAATCTAGCAAGATACAAGAAAAGCGTTTGAGCGAGTAAATCGGATTGTTATCTACTAGACGCGAATCCGAAATGCATTTAAGAAGGCACGACACATTAAAAAAAAATATATGTATTTTACTCCATTTTCTTATCTTAAATTCAGTATCAATTATTTTTACTTTTTTAGTTGTATATCTTATTAAAGCGTGTATTTTAGTTTTTTTTAACTATTATATAATTGTTTTGACTAAAAACATCCATCTACGGCTGTATTTCCAATCAATAACGCCATCTGTTGGTCAGTAGTAACATTTGACACTTGAAGAATACAAGAAGCTTATACCCAAATGGAGATTGCATTCCGTATATAAAAGTGAAGCACAAAAATTTTACCTTGAATGACGTCGCTGATGCCTGCTATCCTTTTCTTTAGCGTAACAATGAATGAACTTCACGTGAACTTCATTCATTGTCACTCTAAAGAAAAGGATAGCAGGCAACAGCGATTGCATTCAAGGTCAAATTTTTGTGCTTCAGTGTTTTATACGGAATGCAATCTCCATTTGGGTATAAGCTTCTTGGAAGAATACAATGTTAACGCCATCTAGCGATGAATGTAGCAATGGTCATCAATTATAAGAATAATTAATCCTGGCGAATCTAATCAGGATAATTATATATTTTAATCGAATTATTGTATTGTCATCGGTCTTTGACAGGTGTGCAAAATTTGAACGAAATCTGGCCGTTTAAAGTGGGTCAAAATCGCGCCCAAAGAAGTCGGTTACAAACAAACATACAAACATACAAACATACAAACATACAAACATACAAACATACAAACATACAAACATACAAACATACAAACATACAAACATACAAACATACAAACATACAAACATACAAACATACAAACATACAAACATACAAACATACAAACATACAAACATACAAACATACAAACATACAAACATACAAACATACAAACATACAAACATACAAACATACAAACATACAAACATACAAACATACAAACATACAAACATACAAGTGAAGCTAATATAAAGCGTGTAAAAAAATAACACTCAATATTTACAGATACGGTGTATTGATATATTAGCGTGAAGCGTCGTACCTGGTTGGCGAGGTGCAGGTAGTAGTGTTGCGCGCGCAGCTTCCGCGCGAGGTCGGGCGGCGCGCGGCGCGTGAGTGCGGCGAAGGCGCGCACGACGGCGGCGCGCACGGACGCCTGGCGGTGGTTGGCCAGCACCACCAGCGCCTCCGCCTGCACCGCGCCGCACGTCGCCTGCACACACACACACACACACACACATATGATGACCACACTCTAATCCATCGTATCATAAAACTATTCAAAACTCAACTGAGACAGCACTTTCAACTCGGTTATCCATAATGAAAGTGCTACGTAATGGCCACCACAAATCGGGGCGGGACGGCAAGGGATTTTCAGTTGTTATTTTTTTATAAAAAAAATAATTCAAACTTGTATGGTAGAAATACGACATAAGTTACAATGTCATGGCATCGAAAGGAGTTTCTTGATACAACATCGGAGAGTGCAGTCAAGGGATTCCCCGGCAGTTTGCCGCGGCGCACTAAGATATGCCATGGCACATAAAAGAATGGCGTGACACGCCGCGAGATGAAGCAGTCCAAGCAGATTTCTTTAATCATTTTCGATTTCATACAACTCGACGCGTTTTTGAAAAATAAAGGCGATTTTATAAGTCTTCACATTTAGTACATTGGACATGAAAGCAGCACGCATTGTCAATGCATTATGTATACATCGCGTCACCATACGGGATACGGTGGTAGGTCGCGGAGAATACTACAGTAAGTAAATAGCAGATCGGTGGCAAAATCTCTTGCCATTTCGCCCCATGTGCGCAGTCCTTAATGCGTACATTATAATCTGAACAGTTGATCACAGTAGTATTTAACCTCAAACCTTAGAGATCTCCATCAATCATAACTTTTTATTTTTAGTACACAGTAGGTATGAGAGTGTAGTAGTAGTGACCTGCGCGAGCGTGTGGTCGGGCAGCACGGCGATGGTGTCTCGCAGCAGCAGCAGCAGCCCCTCGCACGCCGCCCAGCCCGGCGCCGCGCCCGCGCGCACGCGCCGCTGCACACGCACACGCACACGCATTGATAATCTACTACTAGTGGTAGACTTACGCCTGAATACTCGAACGTCATTCAAATATTAAATAGCTGATGGTAGGCCTCTCATATGTGAGAGGCTACCGGGGTGGGTACCACAGCAATGTTTATTTCTACCTTCAAACAGCAGTTTAAATGCACTTTTGTGTTTCGGATTGAAGAACATTTTAGCTATAGTAACTACTATACATATTTAGACTTAACATCTCATGTCTCAGGATGGCGAACGCAGTGGAATGCCAACCATTGTTTTGTAATTCAAGTTGCTTGGTTATGCTACTGTTCATGAGCGGTCGCAACACTTACCAGAGGCAAACGGCATGTTCGTCTCGCCATTCACTGCAATAAAAAAAAAAGAATAATTTGCTCTTAACAGCGCACGACCCACTTTATAGCCAATACATTTAAGTGGGATTAACGTAATTAAGTGCAACATAATATTTAAGTTGAGTTCCAGTATTCGGGCGTTATCCACATTACATAATGTTACTATTCTCTTTCAAAATAAAGTGTTTTGATGCTTGGTTTTGTACATACATCCCTTTTAATTTATTTTTTAATATTTGTATTTTAACGCCAATCTTAACAACTTCTGTTAAAAATATATATCTTTGGGTATTGCGGAAGTTTCTAGTATGTTAAAAAATTAACATATATTTCTAATTTTTATCAATAACATTATTTACAACTTAGCAATAGTCAGAATATTTGGAAAGTATATCAGATCAATCGACGCACCTGGTGGTAGAGTCCGGCGGAATACATCTCGACAGTGGTGTGGTTGACGTCGTCCACATCTACAACAATGTAATCAGTGAGGTCGCCGTGCACGTCGCCGTCGCTGCCGCCCGCTTCTGCAACCGCCACCACCTTACACCTTACCGCCATGCCACCGTACACCCAAGCATCGCCAACACTCGCGCCACACCCTTACCCGCACAATGCATCATGCGTTTATACACCACACGGATTAATTTGTAGCCGGATTAATTGCTAGCAGACATATTAGACAAACAGTCTGGACAGGTTGTTGCATGAGACACACAAGCTATAAATGTATCAATACAAAAAAATATGTAAGGAATGCGTGTGGATATACTTTGCTATTAGCGATGTTCATGGGAAAAGTTTATAACATGATTCCATATGCACTAAATGAAAATGAAATATTCAAATTTTTATGGACACCGCCAGTTTTAGATGGCAACCTCCAAAAAATAAAAAGATAAATCACGATAGACACTTTTAAAAGTGTAAATTACACTCACCATAAACTGGGACACTAAACTCAGTCTCTAAAATTTGGCATATACTTATTTTGTTGAACTAAGTAGCTGCACCGTAAAATTGTTCGAAGTCATACGTTTACAAAAAGTTTGCGCGTTTGCGATACATAAATCTAATTAAGGCGGCAAATGAATTCATATAGTGCGATCTGGGCAGTGCGGAATACTGTGTGGTGCATGTGCGTGCAGCCAGAAGTTATGTTTTATTTTATTTTTATATATAGGGTCTATCTAAAAAATAACAGGGATTCTATTATTTCTATTATGACCGTCAACCTAGAACGTAATCATTCCAAGAAAGCATGAAATGAAATGAAATGTATTTATTGGTCATGTAGGCAATTAAAGAGCTCTTCTGACAAGTCAATACACATACATAGCATTTAATCTTTATATACAACAAATTTTCTATTATTTTTATTAATTTCTTACTTTAATTTATTTATTAATTTTATTTATACACACAAACACCAACATACAAACTCGAAGTGTTAAAAATAATACATATATATATACAGGGTATATCAAGACTGCTACCGAAAACGAAGTTGGGTGGTAGTTTACGCGACTTCAGACACAACGCAACAGGAAAAGTTGCAAAAAAAAGCGACAATTTTTTTTTGTTATTTCTTTCCTATGACCATATTTGGGTGGTAAATACATTTTTTCCTAAAATAATAGTGTATACCCTTTTATTTATAAATAATCTAAGGTATAAAAGAGTTCAAATTATTATTTTAGCAAAAACTATGGATTTACCACCCAGAAATGACGATATTTAAAAAATCATAAAAAATAATTGTCGCGTTTCTTTGCAAAATTTTTAGTTGCCTTGTGTTTGTAGTCACTAAAACTACCACCCGGCTTCGTTTTCGGTAGCAGTCTTGAGATACCCAGTATAAGCACGCAACTAAAAATAATGTTTGTTGCGGAGTTCATATCAGGGATTGTTGATATTGCGTGCGCATGGTTTATGAGTTGCGAGTTGTCGAGTGCTGATGCAGACACACAATTATGAATTAGCAATTAGACTAGCAATGATTAGCGGTAACCAAATAATTTAAATACAGCTTACCGGTAGTGGCATCAGAATTCTCAGACGTTGAGTTGGACGCAGTGTGTTTCCTAAAACAATAAAATGTGTTTATTAGTGTGTATATAAATGCGTGGTGGCCTGTTGGTAAATGGATCAGACGCCGCGAACATGGGATCCTACTATATAAATCCGAAACGAAGTTCGAAACTTGGTGACGTTTTTCGTTTCGAAACCTACTCTGTAACACGAAATTCGAAACTTCGGATCGAAGAATGAATGATTCCAATATATCGGCAATACGAACATTTACAGAGTAGGTACATTCGTATCGTCACAAACTTCGTTCGTCCGAAGTTTCAAACTTCGTTTCGGATGAATATCTAATATATAAAATTCTTCTGTCACGGGGTGCGTAATCGAACTCCTCCGAAACGGCTTGACCGATTCTCATGAAATTTTGTGAGCATATTGAGTAGGTCTGAGAATCGGCCAACATCTATTTTTCATCCCCCTAAATGTTAGGGGTAGTCCACCCCTAAATATTTATTTTTTATTTTTTAGACAAATTTTTAATTTCCATTTTTTTATGATACAACATACAAAAATACATACAATCCTCAATTTTCACTCTTCTACGATCAACCCTTATTTTTTAATAGCCATTTTAGTAATTTAATCATTTTTCCTCTCCGGTCGAAAACTGATCAATCGTCATTTAATTAGTTATCCCCGCCAGATGTCTACAGGTGTCACTTCTGACCCAGTAAACAGCACGGAGTAGGGATGAGAACGAAGCCGGTCTCCTGTTTCTCTCACACAATAAGATTATTGTTTATGCATCAAGTGTAGTAGTAACGTTGACAATTATTATTTTGCTATCTCAGTGTAACTCTCATATTAACTATTAATAATTCCTATTTTATATATTAGATTATATGGATGTTTATGGAGAGAAGGGACATAAAGTAAAATAGAATCGAAGGTACGGGAGGGGGCTGGGATAGATGACAGATTTGTTAGGACGAAATGTAAATGCACGTTATAAAACAGGATGGATAATGAAGAGAATGGACGGGACGGATTGGGAAGAGACTGAACAGGCGGATGAGACGGGATAAAGCCGGACAGTAGGATAGCTACGTCAAGTTTAGGCATACAAGAGTTTATACGAAAAACAACATGTATTTGGTGTGGAGTGGAATCAAAAAATATATGCACCCAGGCGAAGCTGGGTCGAGCCGCTAGTAGTAAATAAAAATGTAAATGTTCGGATTGCCGATATATTCGAATCATTCATTCTTCGATTCGAAGATTCGTATTTCATGTTACGGAGTAGGTTTCGAAACGAAAAACTTCACGAAGATTCGAATTTCGGATTTATATAGTAGGGCCCATGTTCACGGTGGTCGCGGATTAAAATCCCAGGGTATATCTCTGAATTTATGGAGTCACGTTTCACGCACTAAAACGGAAAGGAACATGTCGTAAAGAAACCTGCATACCATAGCGGTTTACACGAATTTCTATGACTCAACCACTCTCAATCGTACTCTTGATTGTGGAGGAGGCCCGTGCTCTGGCCCCTGCAGAGGGACGTATATGGGCTTGTACATTAGTCGCTGCGAGTGAACCGTGAACCTTGTACCGACCTTCCTTCCCGTATTTGCATGTTGATGATGCCCTTGATCTGCTTGGTGGAGTCGATGCTGCTGTCCATCTTGTCGCTGTCGTGCGGCGGGGCGGCGGCGACGTCCTCCGCGGAGGTGCTGGAGGCGCCGGGCTTGTCCGCCGACTCCGACTTCCTCTTGGCTCGTCGGGACGATCGCCGCTTCACATCAGAGTTGAACTCGCTCATCTCTTGCGTCTCGGACGTTAGCAGAAAGTAGAAGTTCGCTCGGGAATGTGTCACAAATGTATCGCTAGCCTGAGAATATAATGTAATTTAAACCAAATTATTTATAAGCTAAGTGTAACTTTAAGTCTTTCTCTAGATAGGGAATAATAGATTTCATAGTATTTTAACTAGGTAAGTAACTTTCAAGGAATAAAATTGACAGTACAAAGATCACAATAAAATAAATAACACGTTATGAAGTGACAGCCCATGTCTTAAATAATCCAGCCAGCTGACCTGATGCATTAGGAGTAGGAAGTCGCAGAGCAGTGCGACGCGCTGCAGGACAGGTGGAGTTCCAATGAGCCCGCGCACTACCTCCACTAAGTTGTTACTTGCTATCGGATCTAATGGCCCGCAGTCGGAATTTAAGAAGCGTTCCTGAAATCAAACAACACTATTATTATGGTGCAACATAATGCAACACGGTAACTTTAGATAACAATCTGAAACTCTTTTGGCTATTTGTTACAATGCCGTGACATCCAACTATGGAATTTATGACATTTTCCTACAGGATAAGGTTGAATATCCTTTGGTAAGACATTAAATCCCTTGCTATGCCGTCCCGGTCTGCGTTGGCCTTAAGAGTGAATTTGTGATAAAGAAAGAAATAAAAATATAACGATATATTACCTTAAATACTTGTAGTAACAAAAAAAATAACATAACGATGATGAATTAAAGAATGTAATATTCTAGTACAGTATAGCGAGGTGTTTGAAGTGTGCTAAATTAACGCTAGTTTAGCGTGGATCCTGGTCTAACTTCTCTCAATGAAAGTGACTGTTGTAGAGGCGTGTTTTGTTCAGCAGATGATTTTGGTTTCCAACCATTGGTTTGATACAGTATTGCGTAGTTTGTATTGTGTAGTGTGTATTGTGTATTGTGTAGTGGGTATTGTGTAGTATGTATTGTGTATTGTGTAGTATGTAGCGTGCAGCGTGGCGCGTGTACCTTGCATGCCAGCAGCAGATGGTGCAGCAGCCCCACGCGGTTCATCTGGTAGTGGTTGAACTCGCGGCGCGGGTGCTCGTCCCGCAGCAGCGCGCGCGCGCTCGCCAGCCACAGCGCGAACACCGAGCCGCGCTGCGTCGCCACGCCGCCGCCGCCGCTGCCGCCGCCCAGGTCCACGTCCCATGTCACCTAAACACGGGTAGGATCATTTATTCATTGGTTGCATCATGCATTTAAAACTATACAGGTGTCATCTTTCAACTCTGAGATTCCGAGATTTTTTTTTAAGTTGGGGAGGAGGGGAGGATGGTAATTTGTGGGAAGCTTTCGGTTTGATAAATCAATAAATCAATGTAAGTTGATTGAGACTGGTATTTGTTGGGCGGACTATGAGTGAAAATACTGCCTTATCTATTGCATGAGAATACAGGCGTTAATTAATGTAAGTAATGATTAATATTCTGGACTGAGTGCAGCTAGTGCATGTACCTGCGTGGCGTCGAGATGTCTCCAGGCCCGCAGCAGCAGCACGTAGAGCGCGGGTTGCAGCAGCACCGCCGTGGAGCGCGCCGCCAGCACTGCGCCCGCGCCGCCCGCGCCGCACACGCGCACCACGCGCGCGCTGCACGCCGCGCCGCACACCACCTGACCACGCGACACACACACTTAAATACTACACTACTACTGTATACATATCGTTTGGACGCCATTGAGATAATATACTAGAGGGAACACTGTAAACAAAATGTTTGTAACTAAATGAAGGGTACATTCTATTTCTGTCTCTGTCACGCCTACGAAGTAACATATCTTCCCTCTCGATTCACTGTGTACCCTTGCACACGCACCATACACACAGATTTTGTTTTCGATGTCTGCTCTAGTATAATACCTCAATGTTGCACGCAGACGATTTCTTACTCGCCGTGCATCTCTCACACGTAGACAACGTCACCGTCTGATGGTATAGATTCAACACTATAATACTACACTACTACACACATACCAATCGCTTGACTGTAATATAGATAATGTGACAAGTACTTCCAAATTGATAGTCTCCGTGGCGCAGTCAGTTAGATGCCATCTTTGAAACTAGAGACCGAGAGAAATTTTTGTGCGGCCCACAAATATTTCTTTCAGGTGTGCGTGTTTGTGAGACCGAAAAGTCTATCGTTGTTCCTCATACCCACGACACAAGACTCGATCTTAGTGTGCATTCAGGAATATGTATATGACTGTTGGGTGTTATTTATTATTTAAATATTGCCTAAGATTAATGTTACTCTGACATGATAAAACATTTGCGATACACCGACAACAGATCAAACATCACAGACAATTCGTCTCAGAGTCTGCGCACAGTTATGAAAAACGAGTGTATTTTAAGTGTGTTTAATGAACTTGAAATCCATCTCGTTTGTTGAAAAGAAAACTCGTGTATAATACCGCGAGTAGATGGTGTGTGACGTGGCATTTGGGCGAGGCGAATATAGTGAGCAGCATGTCAAGCGAGTCGCCCGAGTAAAACATGGCGTAGAGTCTGTTGTCCACGTGGCACGCGCGCAGCAGGATGCTCAGCGCCAGCGCCTGCTCCGCCGCCGTGCCGTCCAGCTCCACCACCTGACACGGAACATAGCTTTTACTAAATACAACTAAATTTGCAGGAAAACGCGACGACTTTTGGTTATTTTTTTCCTTTCCTCTTATTTGAGTTAAAAATATATGGTTTTACCTAAAATAATAATGTACATCTTTTTATTTCTAAAGACATTACCACGGAAGGGTTTCAATTATTATTTTATCAAGAACTATCGATTTAACTAAACTCGATAATATTTAAATTATGAAAAAAAAAATGGTGGTTGTAGTCATTAAATTACCAGCTGGCTTCATTGTCGGTCGCAGCTTTGATATACCTTGCACTTCAGATTAAATAAATACTGCCACTTAGTAAAGAAGTATTTGAAGTAATAGTATAATGAATGCTACAGGCCGACCGTTTAACTCGCGTATCGTCTGCGCGGTAAGAAGGGAGCGAGGGGAGATGTTAGCGGGTGGGTGAAAGGGGTGCGCGGAGCACTTGACGTAAGCTCTCTGCTCCGCGCACCCCTTTCACCCACCCGCTAACATCTCTCCTCGCTCCCTTCTTACCGCGCAGACGATACGCGAGTAAAACGGTCGGCCTATAGTGCGTGGTTGCGTACCCGTGCGTACAGATATAGCAGCACGTCGGGTCCGCCGAGCGTGTAGAGCGCGGGCGCCATGCCGCGGTGCTCGGAGCGCAGCGCGACGCCGGCCCAGCGCGCCGCCAGCGTCTCCGGGATGGACGCGCCCGCGCCCGCCGCCGCGCCCGCCGCGCCGCCCCCCACGCCGCCCACGCCGCCCACGCGCGCGCCGAACACTGCCGCACGCACGCACACATACACACATACACACACCACGTCACACAAACATTCTGTCTGCGCCATTGAGGTACTATACTAGAACCGACACCGGGAACAAAATTTCTGCGTATTGTGCATGCATAAGGGGACTCAGTGAAGCGAGAGTAAAAAAATGTTACTGCGTAGGCGTGACAATGACAGAAATATTTTGTTAGAAACATTTTGTTTGCAGTATCCCCTTTAGTATATCTCAATGGTCTGCACTGACAATTTCTTATTCGTCGTGAAATTCTCACCCGTGGGCAACGCCACCGTCTGATGGTACAGATTCATTATGTACGGTGCGCTTGCAGAGAACGTCAGCACCACGTTGTCGTGCAATTCGCGCAGTGTAGCCGTCGATATATCGTACACCTGTGAAATAAACGCACACGCATTGTCAATCCTGAACATAATATAATATGGCCGTAAATCGTAATCGTAAATGCCGTTTAAAATTAGAATAAACATAAACTCTACACACCTGGTCCCAATCAAGATTGGAGTCCAATATATCCGGTGTTAAGACTAGAGGATAATTAGGTGCTTCGCATTTAATCTGAAACGATATTAAAAATATATTATTATATTAAAGTTATAATGAACATTCAAATTATGAATGACGTTTTCGAGCCAGTGCGGCGAGTCGAGCGGTCACAATACATAGATCTGACGTCGCTCTCAGATTGTGGGTATCAAAAATGACAAGAAACTTTTCGTTCTTACAAAAACCCAGACCCGAAACAAATATCTGTGGATCACACAAATATTGTGTATGTGATTCGGTTTGAGTGTTGGAGAGAAGAAACGTAGCAGCAGTGTCACCTGGCAGGAGTGGTCAGGTCCGTGCGCGGCGAGATGCAGCGCCGTGTAGCGCGTGAGCAGCGGCGCGCGGTACACGCACACGCGCGCCAGGTGGTACACGCCCACGCCACCCCCGCCGCCCCCGCGACACGCGTGACCCACCACCATCGTCGTCGGGATCACCTTGCGCACCAGGATACCTGCACACATGCACTACATGTCAGCAATCACCGAACATTACTATATCATCGATAAATTATTATGGTATACACTAGTGCAATCTTGGACAAGTTGTCGTACTTATAAAACAACTTTGAAGAACAATTACAAAATAAGTCACCTTGTAATGGTAGCGCCACTGACTCGCACTCATATCCGTTGACGAATGTTGTCACCTGGAAGGGACGGTTGCATGTGTAAATAATTATTTAATACGACCATGCAGTACTCAAAACAAAAACTACACACGGCATACCCTAATTATTAAATTTGGTTCAACCTTAACTTAATTGGATTGGAGGGAACATAAAAAGCGAAACGTAGGTGTCCTGGTAGTATCTCTATCTATGCAATGAAAAAGGCTTGAGTTTATGTTATGTATGTATATTGTACTAAGCAGTGGACACACAGCCCGCCTCACCTCAATGAACATGTGTCGCTTGTGCACGCGCTCGGACACGTTGATGGCGACGAGGTTCCAGTGTCGCGGCGCCAGCTCGCCGCACACGCGCGCCTCGCTCATCACGCGCCCGCCGCCCCACTCCGGACGACTCAGCCGGTACGTGAGCACGCCTCACATGCAACACAAACAACTCATCAATATATATATGGGCAGGATGGAAAGCGCGTAAAGTGTTAACACGTTAGTGGTGCGCGCGCTCCAGTACATCTCTAGTGGAGCGTTACTGAAATTAGTCGTCGCTCGCAATACCTAACCTACGTTCGTATATACATCGCGCTGAATCCTAGACAATTTTTTTTTATAGTGTCATCTATCGGCAAAGAATAAATTGGAGGGTTGCTTCATGCTTGCTTACTTATTCGACCCAATTATCGTTTGCGCGGCAACTTTAACATATTTGTTTTCATAATATTTATATACTTATATTGCTTTATTAGTGTTAAAGTAATGATTCATTTATTAACAGTTGTCCGGTCACTATTGTACAATAAAAATTTCCGGCGATTAATGTACAAGGTCATCAAGTTAACTAGAAGTCTGGTTCATTTCAGTGGATGTAAGTAATTTATTGTCGGATACATACCGGTGGTGGTTTGCAGCCACATCTCGAACATGAGCGAGTCATGTCCGATGGAGACGACGTGCGACAGTTCCGCGAGTCTGCCGCGCGGCTCCCTCGTCGGCGACTTCTTCGTCGATTCGTTGTCCGACGAGTCGTCGTCGTTATTCTCTATTGTATCATCTAACGATCCAGAAATTATGTTTTAAAAAAAAAACCTCGATTCATGTTTTATTGAAATACATGACATTTGATATTTTAAATTCTAAGGTTAATGTATTATCAATATAGAGGGAGCGCGGGTACTTCAAAAACGTAGATAAAAATGGTGTTGCCGGTACACCTTTATCTGCCCCTGTGTTGGTTGATATTTAGACAGGTTGTCCAACATGCACGAATTACTTGGCAAAAATAATAAAAATAATTTACGACTGTTTAAAATAACCCTATATGTATCGTGAATATATGAAGATAAAATTAAGATACGTTTACATATCTAAGACGCGACACTGAACGCAGGTGGAGTGGTAGTGTAGTGAGTAGTGGTGAAGCGTTACTGTTAGAGTCGGTGTGAGCGGGTACTTGCCGTGTGGTGGCGGCGCGTGCAGCCACACTGTGAGCGCGAAGCCCGCCGCCCACGCGCACCAGCCCGCACTCGCCGCGCGACACCGCACCGCGCCTGCACACACACACGCACTGTCACGCATACATGCGCACTCAACTATATCAACACGTCATCAGACATATCTACATACCGGCCTTCAAGTGTGAGTCTTGGAACAACTTGTCTGAGTCGTCGTTGTGATTATTCTGTGTGGAGTTATTTAAGCCGAGGTGGTTCATTTCATCAGTCATTTCTTGCAATCCATCTGGAATAGACAACAGCAAACATTATAGAGGGTGTTGTAAGAGGGCGGTGTTACTGGTACTAGTGGTGGTGTTGCCGACCGTGGTGGTGCGTGTCGACCGGGAAGGTGAGTATGCAGTCGGGCGTGTGTTGCGGCGCGCGGCGCAGCAGGCGGCGCAGCGCGGGCAGCAGCAGCGCCAGCGGGGGGCGCGGCGCCAGCAGCAGCCGCAGCAGCGCCGCCACCTCCGCGCCGCTCACGCTCTGACACGCCAGCGCCTGGATCAGCTCCACCACGCTGCGCTGCAGCTCTGCACACACACACACACATATAGGGGAGAAGTGGCATGAAGGAGCCAGGTTTTGAAAGAGCCACTTCTATTATTTCGGTTGTTTACGAACCGATTTGGTTGGGGATTTTATTTTTAAGTGGTAAAACTGATTTCTCGTCACCTACAAACATTTGACAGTTCGCCGACATCAACAGACGTCGGTGTAATGAGTTAAAGTTTTTGGCACTAAAAGGTAAGTGTTTTACTTCATTTAAGTTGTTTTTTAGTATTTTACTGTAAACAAATATAGAATCATGAATTGCAGACTGAGTTAGTGCATATGTTTGGCTTTGCAGCTGCATAAAAACTGAGCCCCAAAAGATTTAATATTTTGTTATTTTTAAGGTTATATTTGTTTTAAGAATTAGTTTTGAAAGAGCCGGGTGAATGGGCCATAAAAGAGCTGGCTCTTTCATAACCGGCTCGTTCATAAACCCTGCATTTGAATTTTGTAAATAAAATATACTAATAATTTATATGCATTTTTTTCATATACCATTAAATTATTTACTTCAGATATTGTATTATTGAGAAGCCTGGTCTAAAAAAAAAACGAATCAGACCCGAAAAATAAATTAATAATAATAAAATAACACCCAACAGTCACATACACAGTCCTGACCCCACACTAAGATCGAGTCTTGTGTCGTGAGTATCAGAAACTACGAGAAACTTTTCGGTCTCACTAACACCCAGACCCGAAAGAAATATTCGTGGGCCACACAAACATTTCTCTCGGTGCGGGGGTCCAACCCGCGGCCTCTCGTTTCACAGGCAGCGTCTAACCAACTGCATCACGGAGGCTGTCATCGAAATCGGTAATTGAAGAAGCAGTGAATGAAGTTTTGGAGAAAGGTCAAACTCCAAAACAAAGAAAAATAGTGATGATTGCGTAGTTTGCAACAAAACATATGAAGACAGTGATCCAGATTGGTTTAAGTGCAAAATTTGTTCTGGTTGGGCCATGAATCCTGTGGCATTAAGGAAAAAATTAATTTCTTTTGTAAGATATGTTTCTAATTTCAAGAAAATAACATTATATTCTAAAGTTCCTAAAAAATCGGAATCTGAAGTGAGGATTTTTTTTTAATTTCTTAAATATTTAACGTAGTTGTTTTTGATAGAAGATTGATTATTGTTAATTTTTGAGATTGTTATTAATAAAAAATAATCCTTCTCTAATATATTAAGATTATATATACGAGTATTATAATAGGTTTGACTGAGTAATATGTTAAGATTAAAGCGCTTGTTAAAATGACTTAAAATGTCTGCTAGAATTAACCCGGCGATCGCACAGTTGGGTCTATTTTACCCACGCCTTTTAAAAATGCTCACATTTCTATAAAATATTTTTGCGACGTTGCCACACTTCTCGGTAGCTGGAGCTAATGGTCTCCCCTTCCTGTCGAATATCGCCTTACAGTGGTGTCGCGTACGCAGCGGTGGTTAGACGAGGATAAACACAAGAAAGGTAAATAAGACCCAACCATACACATGGTGTCGTAATTTCGCGCCGTCTTTTTTTAATTAATTTATTGATTTATGGTGTTGTTTTCAGAACCTTTACAGTGATGGATCGCAAAGAACTCGAACGGCAGATAAATTTAGTTATTTTGCAAGAATCCGACTCCGAATATGAAAATTCTACATCAAAAAATGAAGACAAGAGATTTTTTTAGGAGAACCTTATAAGTAACCTGTGAAGATATCTAATGTAAAAAGAAGGTGTCAGGATTGTCCTGCCAAAAAAGACAGGAAATCTAGAAATACTTTTCGGTGCAGTACACACTACATCTGCAGTGAGCACGCTATGCTGTACTGCAACGATTGTGCAGATGAAAGGAAAACTATGACTGAATAATTATAAGGCTGTTATAGAACACTGTTGTTATTCCTGCTATGAATTTAATTGTTATACTTATTATTACGTTAAAATTTTGAAAAAGTTGTTTTCGTATTTTTTTTTAGTTTTAGACAGAGGTTACCTATTTTGTTAAAGTTTTTTCATACTTTTATAAAAATGTCTATAAAAACTTATATCTCGTACCAGGTTGTTTTTGTGTGTCCATAAAGTCATAAACAATAGGTTTTTCATCCAATTATTATGATATGTCACTTAATTAGTTTAAATTATTGTAATTATGGCGTTTTTTTATACGGGTCCCATAGACCCAACCCTACTACCTTTGTGACATATTTCCACTGTGCTGACGCCGGGTTAAATATTTGTTAAAAAAGTCATTAGTATATAAAAAGGATTTGGTAGAATTGTCTTTTTGTTTTTTATAGGGCAATAATTATTATTTTACATAATTTTCACAGACTGGCTCATTCATAACTTTTGGTGGCTCTTTCAATACCGAAAAGTTATGAAAGAGCCAAAAGACACATTTTTTAGAAATGAATATTTCGCTATTTTTTATAATGTGTTTAAGGTTTTTTCGTATGAAATAACCTAGTTTAATAAATAAATAAGAGTTTGACAAAAAAAAATCATCATTTCTTTCATTAAAAGTATATTTTTTTGCTCCGTTTAGTAAACTGGCTCTTTCATACCACTTCTCCCCTACTATATCACATTCACATTGTTCATTCATTCTAACATGTATTTTTTTAAATCCAATTTGTTGATATTTTTCGAATAAACCTTAACAATCAGTCTCTTTTATACGACCACTAAGAAACAGGAGTGACTATTAAATATGTTGTTTCTATTTTAAATCGGATTGTAATTATAACAAAGATGTTATGAAATTAATTACAATTTAATGGCTTCGATAAATCGCAGTGTGACAGTGACATTTAAATAAGTGTCGAGATGTACGCGTGCGTGTACCGTGGAAGGTGGGATGTTGGTGCGCGAGCAGGTGTTCCCTGTGCGGCGCGAGCAGGCGCTGCAGCAGCGGCGGCGCGGGCGCGACTGCCCCGGCCGCGAGTCCCGCGCGACACGCCCGCGCCAGCTGCGCGCCCACGCGCTCGATGCTCGCCGCCGACTCCGCGCTGCACTGCCGCTGCAGCAGTCTGCCACACACACTACTGTCATAACTACTTACATCATACCTAGCTATGAGTACGTTTCAATACCAAACAAACATTTTCAATTTTCATATGTATATTTGTAGAGTTCCAACTCTAATAAAACAATTAATTATGAAACCATTAATTATTATATTAATGCTATAACAGTATAAATATAATTGTAATAAAAAAATGTGGTTAGCTATCCACAATTCATGTAATATCCGATCCAGTAGAATAACACAATGTATGAAACGATACAGCAATTAGTTAAGCCGTCTTAGAAACCTTATAGCTAATGAAGTCGGACACCTAATGAATATAACTAATTTAATTAAAACATTATGCCGTGTACAAGATATTAATGCAAAAATGTTAGTATTATTAAGTTTCATAGCCAAATAAATAATCATCGTTAATTAGCTCCCCCGATTTCTTGCCGATAGAAGTTGTCTAATAAAGCGTATAAATGTGCTAACTATTTTTTTTGGTGCCCAGTAGATTTTCAGATTCTCTCCTAATGTATTTCAACGATCACAATAGAAAAGCAAAAACCCATTTTTTTATAAAGTTGTTAAATAATATTTAAGGGGTTATTTCATGATACTAACAAAAATATAGGTCTAATTTGATGCGAGCATGTGGTAGGCGGTAAGGCTGTCGACTAAACGTTACGTAATACCCTACGGTTACACAACATTACACCATACCGCTCGTCTCAGCGTGAGCAGATATTTATATAACACCCTAACGTTAACATCATATTATTTATTATTCAAAATTAATGTTCTATAACTACAACCATATTTACTGAGGGATCGATGACCACTGCCCACTCGAACCGGTCTCAAGACTAGGTATCAATCATTTTGTTTCATTACCATTATACGTGATCGTTTATTATAAATTCGTGACGCGACTTCATTAATTAATTAGGTAATTATTGCAATCCTACTTAATGTAATGTTGTGGTAGTGAATGAGTGCATACTTGTCGATGAGGTGCGTGAGTATGTCGACGACGATGATGCATAGTTCTGGGTGCGCGAGGTGTGCGCGCGCGCTGTACTCGGCGCACTGCAGCCCCGCGCCGCCCCCCGCGCCCGCCCCCGCGCCGCCCGTCTCCTCCGTGCGCGCCGATTGCATGCCTGCACCAACACACAACGCTATTATTAAAAGGAAGTAGTATTATCTGATGTAATACTAACAAGTATTGTCTTTATTTCACACTGCCCTTTCTTTTTTCCTGCTCATATATCCTTCCCATGGGTGTCCGGCAAAAATTGCTTTAGACTTTAGAGCAATAAGACGGCCATTTGTACGTTGTTGTTTCGTATTGTCTCCAAATCAGTTATTATTTTTTACTGTGTACAATAAAGAATTAAATAAAAAATATGTCTCGACTGTGTCGGAATGAATGACCTTGCTTGAATATGAATTTGCCGGAAGGCGAACGGAACGGAAGCAGAAATTCCTTTTCTTTTCGTCTCTGAATGGTCAAAGTGTGCACTCTAACCAACTTATCACTTTAACAATAGCCTTTTTCACTTTAAACTGTTCCGGTCTCGGTAGTGGCTGTATTTAGGATGGTGCCATGCAAAATCATCAAATAAAAAGTAAGAAGTAAAAGCGGTGTATTTAAAAAAAGAAAACATCCGTGACGTCATTGCGCTGCGGACTACCTTGAATAATATTATGATAATTAGGTTTTTGCCAAAACAAGATCATTATATTTCTTATATACATACTCGCTGTTGTTGCAATTACAAATAAATGTATTTTTAAATTGTACATAAAGCCATTTGAATTGTATAAAATATATTTTGTGACGGCTATTAACCGATGCAAAATAAGAAGTAATCAATAGGTACCATTTTTATATGTTTTGATTATTGTTTTACCTTAGTGGTTACAAATTAGAATACCTATAACATTTTCAAATACGTGAATTTATGTGCTATGCGAAGTTTGGCCGTTATTTATGTAATTAAAATTCATTGTTTTCTGACATTCATGTTATTCATCTACATTTTCCCGCAATTTTTTAACCATAACAGTTATCACTTGAAAAAAAATTATGATTAATACTTTTATTGACTGAACCTGGTAAGAAATTAGCAAAAGTATCAGTTAATACCTGAGTCTGATGTGACGGTCGACATTGACGTGGATATTTTGCGCGTCTTGTACGACTGGGGCACATCCAACTTGCCGACTTCCACATCAGCCTGGAATTAAACATACACACCAATAAATTTCATACCCAAAATGGCGTTGTAAAATAAAAGCCCAAATGGATATTATGCTAGAATTTTTATCATCATAAAGAAAGATTTTATAATTGCCAAATAAAACGGTTCTTTTGCTAAAATAGAACAATGTGTATGTCTAGCTGTATTACTACAAACAACTGCTCGGAGCACTCCCCGTGGAACAGACGATAGAACACATAGAGAAACCTGAAATCTCTCCGCAGTCCTAGCGGCTCCAAATTATCCGCGAGATTGGGATCATCGACAATTCGACAAGCTCGTCGCCACAAGGAGTCAAGTGAGTCAAGCCGGTTTTGGGGCATTTCGGGGCATCTGCCCAGAGGTGAGAGCAGTATTCCACGTAGGGCCGGATTTGCGCTTTGTATATTATATTGTATTGATCCGACGAGAAGTACCGCTTGGCTCTGTTCAGGATATCCAACTTCTTGCTCGCCAATTTGGCTTTGCCCTACAAATGATTCCACTTTGCTCGATATTTCGACGCCGAGAAGCCCAATACTCTATGATCCTTGGAGAGTAACGCTTTGGAATTGCGCCGCCTTGACAAAGAGGTCTTACTTCGTTCTACGTACTTGCAAGTTGGATCTATGTTCATCAAATTATTATTTCTCACATCCTATTAATGTACCGTAAATTTAAATAATGGAAACGTATTATAGAATGGCCTGCGGTTAGATGCAATAAAGAACTTTGTAAACTGTTTAGGTGGGGCTGGATAGTGGATGTAAGAGTATTGGAGTCGAGTTGAGTGGCGTGCGAATGGCAAGCGTAATATACAGCTGTGGTCGATGATGGTGATGAGTGGGTGGCGAGGTGTGCAGACTGCAGTGTGCGTCGGTACCTCGTATCCCTCGTCGGGTCGCTGCGCGGCGGGGTCGCTGTGCTCGGAGGCGTAGGGCGCGGCGGCGCTCTCCTCGCTGGACGAGCACGAGCCCGAGCTGCCGCCCGCCGGACACGCCAGCGCCGGCACCTGCATGTCCCGCACACACACATCAAATGAAAACAATGTGTACGGTTTTTGACGTGGAAACATTGTACTCATACACATGATTTTTGTATGCGTTTAATTTTCAACAGAAAAATATTGTATTGAAAAGCGCGTTTCTTTTTAAAAAACATACCGCGAGGAAGTTAAAGGATGCAAGGACATATTATTAATATGATAAAGATATAATATTTGGAAAATACCTATCCGTTTTAGAGCTATGACCATGTAAAGTTTTTTTTTGTTTTGTTTTATACCACACCTTTCAAATGTCGTTACTGGCTTGGTATACCGGATATATCCATAGTTTTAATAATATAATGTAAAAAAAATGCCTAATACAAGCGACGCGTGCGTTTATATTGTTTTAAGTATGACTGGTTGGGGTGGTAAACAAAGATTTTTTGAAATTAATTATTATAATTGTCTTTGGTTACCTCTGCGTCTTAAATATATATGTTATGGGCTAAGTGATTAATCTGGCATTATTCATAATGCCCGGGCAATATGAATACTGCCCAATAAGAGCGGGCAATGTGATTATAACTAATCAATTTATCACATTGCCCGGGCATTATGAGTAATGCCAAGTGCCTATTTGGCAGAGTGATGTAAAGTGAATCAAAATCAAAACAATGAGCCGAAGTGGTAGAATTGAGAATAGGGCAGCACGAGGGGGTGGATTGCGAGGAGTGGAGGGGGAGGGGGAATGTCACACCTCCCCTGGTATAACTCCCATGAAAAGGTAACGCATTGTTCCTGAGAAATATCTATTATAGCAACATAACCCTTAAAACATTTGTTGTCAATACAAATTAGCTTCTGCATCGTCTCCGGCGCTACGGGAAGTTCAGCCCCTTCGCCCTTGCGTAACAAAAGATAGGCAACCGTGCGAGCCGTAGCGGCTGAGGCTGGTTGCCGGAGGGGACCAGCAAACCGAAGCTGCGGAGGTGAGCTGAGGGGGCTGCTCTCCCTCCGCGCCTCCGGCTTTTTATATACACTCTAGGGTCGGTAGCCAAAAGACTACGTGAAGTCGGGGTGTCCCAAGTCGGTTTTGGGGCACAGTCGACCTAACTGATCCATAAAGTTGGTACACTAATTTTCTTCTGAAGGTAATGTTTCGGACGTTATAAAAACAACAAAACATAACCATATCAATTCTAATTTATGGGTCTATCGCAGATGCGACAATGCGGAAGCGCACCTCGTAAAAAATCACCTATTAATCCCATTGCCCGATCATCATGTCGCCATATTCATAATGTTCGGGCAATGTGATAAATAGGTGAGTTTAGATTGTAATTAATCACTTGGCCCGATATGGCTCGGCAATATTCATACTGCCCGGGCATTATGGATACTGCCCGCATTAATCACTTGGCCCATAACATATACACTACGTAATTTACTATCCAAACGCGACGATAGATAAAAAAAATCAATCTGCGATATTTTTTGTTGCATTGTTTTCGAAGGCACTAAAAGAACCACCTTTGACAGCCTCCGTGGCGCTGGCGGTTAGACGCCGCCTGGGAAACGAGAGGCCGCGGGTTCGTTGAATCGAATCCCGCACAGAGAGAAATGTTTGTGCAGCCCACAAATATTTCCTTCGGCTCTGGGTGTTAGTGAGACAGAAAAGTCTCTCGTAGTTCCTGATACCCACGACACAAGACTCGATCTTAGTGAGGGGTCAGGACTATGTATGTGACTGTTGGGTGTTATTTATTTATTAACCACCTGACTCCGTTTTCGTTTGCAGTCTGGATGTTACCAGTATATATGTATTTACCAAATATCGAATTTAAACTTCAAATTTTAAAAATACAACATTCAGATGACAAACCCGAAAAAAAACTTACTAATAGCGTACGAATCGTTTGTAAAATATAATACAAGTATTCGTGTCAAATTATTAGCATAAGATTGATTAAAAAAAAAACAGTATATTATGTATGGAGAAAAAAACAAATCGGAGTGATCGAAACAAGCCGCTATAATTCATGAACATACTATGTGAACATATTCTTTAGTCCATAATTGTTTTGGAAATAGTAAAACACCAAGAATCATCACTATCACTTTTTAGTGTGGAGGGTTTATCGGAAAACAATATAAATATTGGGCTGACATAGGCTCGTTCTTTATTGAATATGGATTACAATCATCAGCCACTGGAAATCCGTTAATAAACAAAAGCATTACCCAAGAAATTCTACACGTTGGAAATGACTCCAAAGATTTTTCAAATTTTTATTAAGTCCTATAATCCTCTTTCTAGCAGGAAGTCCGTCATTTATAACAATTAAAAATTATTTACCTCTTGACTAAAACTGCAACGTGTATCTGCCACTTATTAATAAATCTACTATTTGGTAGATATTACTTGTATAAATATACAAAAATCAAACAAGTGGCATTTACCCAAAAGAATTACCGCGCATTATCGGTATTTGAAAATAAATTATTTTACATGTATAATGCATTTAGTTATAAGAGATTAAATAAAATAATTATGTAGTTATTCGCCATTATGCAAATCAAATGTACTGATAGCAATAAACTTGTAAGGGGGTAATTGAGTATTTTCAAGGTTGTTGTTCAAGAAATTTAGTTTAACATTCAAATATGTTAATAACAAATTAGAATAAAGCAAAATTCTGATGGACTTTGTTTTGTGCAACATCTTATAAAGATTATTTGATTTACAATGTATTTGCTTTTTTACGCTTTAATGTAGTCATTACAACCATATTCAATTGTTTGTTAAATAATAAAGATTAAAAAACGAATATTTATTTGATGGTTCCATCAAATAAAAAAATCTAAGGAATAAGTTACATTAGATCATTCCTATGCGATACTTTATACTGATAGGGCATTACTCAAGTGCCTTTCAGCATGTACTCAAAGATACTTATCCAGGCTGAAATTCACTACCTATTCTATATTAAATGAGAATATTTTTCCAATAATTTATTATACGGTTCTAATTCTTGATGACTGGAGGTAACTAAGTAAGTACACTTAGGCCAATGGTTATTTCCAACGTAATGGCGGTTTTTCTGATGTAAATTTTGGTGCCAGTGTCCAAATTTAAATAGGTAAGTCCTAATTAAAAACTCAAAAGAGTGGTCAGTTCGATCCTGGAATAGAACCTATGCATCAAGGCTTAGGGATCGCGTTACAAGTAAACCAACGATGCAACGTTAAATGATCAAACAATTTTCAAACGTATAAAATGAAATCATCTCCTATCAAATTAGGGATCATGAGTGGGTGCATACTGTAAAAAACAGTTTTTTCTACAATATTATACCATTTGAATGATACAATAATATTAGTGGTAACTGGTTAGCGGTAGAGGCTAAAACCCTAAAAACCAAAGTGCAGTTACCTTGAACTATAGTAGGAACAGGTTGGCCAACTTCCGAGACCCTCCTTCGGAATGGTTACATAATTTTGCAAACGCTTACCTACTACTTAACTAAGCGCAGTTAACCAATTTGTGCATAACATTTTCATAAATTCATATCATATCACTAATCAGATGCTTGTGTAAGTTCATATACATTTGAAACCTTTTTATAAGCCATCAATTTGTTTTGTGTTACAATCTTAGTTGGTCGGGAAAATAATGTATTTATAAATATCCTCGTATTTTTATGTAGCAAGGTTAAATGCGTGAAATATTGCACAACTCTATACCAGCCAATGTAACTAACCTTCGCGTTTACATGTAAGAGTTGTCTAAAATCTTATCATATAAATGCATAAACTCTAAATAAATCAACACTATACTCATGTTCATGAACACCAATCATATCGACGCAGGAAAGAGATTTTGTCGTATCTCAAAAAATGCGTTTTTTATCTATATATTAATACGTGATGCAAAAACTTTGGACCCCTTTTGACGAAAATTGCGCGGACGCAGGAGCATAAAATTTGGCACACTTATAGTTTATGTGTAGGAGAAGTGCAGACCGCTAATATTTTTCAATAATAATGCTTATAAAGTACATTAAATCAATAAATAAAACCTTAGAGTTAGGTAATTACTCTAAGAATAAAACATTACACAAACCAGCATGCATTTGACACTCGCATACACAACTATTTGTACACGTATACATACTCTTTGGTCAAATTGTTTCTTTTGTTTATTATAGACATAGTTGAATGTCAAACAGAAAAGTTTTATTTGACGAATACTACGTAAAATACTGAGCGCTTATACAAATGGTGTAGCACTAAGATACATTTAAATGTACACAGACTATCATTATATGCATAAAGAAAGTTCTGTAGCAGCAATCTGCAATAACAACATTCAGGTACAAAAAAAATATAATTTGCTATTGCTGGTTCAAAGCAATTATTGTAGTTTACGATTTCAGTAATTGCATATACTTCAGGATAAATAAGTGATTTTGAGAGATACGTACATTTAAATGTGCACGAATTATCAGAATAAAAACATCATCATACAGGTAAAAACTTTTTCTCTTATTGATTTGGTCCAATTTCGACCACTGGGCGATTATTTAATTCATAAAAAGAATACCGGATTGAATTTACTTGTTAAAAGGTTTTATTATAAAAGAAATGGTATTCCTAAATTTTCTAGTTTAGAGGTTATTCATTTTTTTTATTCTGGTGTAAAATTGCTTGTTTCGAGATACGACAAAATCGCTTTCCTGCGTGGATATATTCATGTACCGCATGAAGCTTTAAATGACACAATTTCCGGTTTTGTTGTTTGTTTCCTGTAATTTTTTGGGATTGACGTTCTTTCTAGACTCGAATGTGAAGTACTAGTTGCGTAGTTAATAAGTAAAATAACTTTTGGTTTAGAATGCGCCCCAAAACTTAATTAATATATTAGTAATGCAAATTCAAATTCTGATATCTTAACAGCCGTACTCAAAGAAATTAAATGTAAATACAATAATTAATTATTGCATGTATATTTTACGAAGATAGAAGATATAAGATTTTTAGAAGATATCAAAGAACAATTTAATTAACGATAAGCGTATCTGATATAATTTCTGTTCTGTTATAATTTCGGATTAAATCCGAAATGGCGGTGACCACAAAACTCAGGCAATGTAAGACAGTACGTGTGATTGTGGTATGGTAACGAGATACTAGGATAACGTTGTATAGTTCTCCAACAAATTTTCCGCGATAGAAACGGTAGAAAACGCTAACTGTCCTCAGTTATAGAGGCCCCAATTACTTCGTTACGTATACGTTGTTCACAATGCACTTATTCCTGGCATTGAACTCAACTAGCAGGACATTTACAACCGCGATCCTTGTTCTGGTTAAGATCGATGATCAGCTGTTGGCAGCGTATTTTGTTATCGCTGGGCCGCCTTATAGAGTATTAATAAGCACTGATTAATTGTTGGTCAATCGAGAGTCATCTATCGAACCTTAATTACTTTTTGAATTAAAGCGGGCTTAAATATGAATTTGAGGCATCTTTAAATTTCGACGACTGGTTGGAATATACCTTCAGAAGAAGGCACCCTGCACTAGAGGTCCCGGCTGAGAGAATTTTTAGAAGTTTATATACTGCACATTTACACTTTACTTGAAATAAATAAATTCACAAACTACATTTCTGGTATAAACAAGAATCCTTATTTCAGTTATTTGCATAGAAAGTTTAGTTCAGAATTGTTTAAGATAAAATAATTTTCCTAATTATGCTCTAGAAAATTGTATTTACATGCGGATTCGATTTTCTTCATAAGATGTTTTTATATAGTTTTTATGTAATTAATTGTTGAAAAAGCTATTGCTTATGGCACTTACTTTTCCGGTGAGATAATTTGAATTGATGGTGGCGACTGATGCGCAGTTATTGTACAAATCCTCACGGTCAATTCTTCCTTTAACACAAACACTACTGTGTTTATAACTCACTTTCGCTTTTCACCCACCACTTAATTCGATTATCCGAATCTGTCACATGTCCGCCACACACAACCATTTGCCACTTATTTAAAGTTATATATTAGCAGAGACAGCAAAACTGGATTCACTTTTGATTCATAATAAATAAAATGTCCAACTCGATGTTTTTTCCCACGACAACGACTAGTGTGGAGCCGAGACTTCCACGTTATGAGAATTTAGTGTCCGCCTATTGGATGTGTAGCGATGAAACCTTGATGGGTTCCGTTTACAATTCATCCGATTTGTGGTTTTATAATACAGTGTGATAATATTTTACATAATGTATGATCAGTGTAGGACAGCATTGCGACGGTTGTTTTCCGAATAACACTTTTAAATATATGAATATTGAATGAAAAAGTGTCGTCCAATTTCTATAAAGTGTAGAGACGTGTTCCGGAACGTTTTTTTGTAATACATACAACGGTACCGAAGTGATTAAAGTTCTAATAACGGCGCAGCGCATAGCCGAAAACCAGTCGAGCAAGGTTACACAAATGTACCTATGTTCGGTAGTCATAGCTTTCAATATCCACTACCCTCGGTAAAGTGGATAAAATGTTTATTTTTTATCAATTATACGTATATTTATTAGAGGTAAAGTTGTTTTATACTTAAAAGCTACTGTATATTAATTTGAGTGTTGCCGTTTTTAATATCACAACACTCCACGTGGCTAAAGTATAATTTTTTTGGAGACATCTAAAAATAAATTATATTAAAGGTGATTGTTTTTGGCAGAGTTCGAAAGAGAAAGTAGTAAATTAGGGTAAGGAGCGTTGGAGTATCACCCTAATAGTTGTAAGGTGTAAGAACGTAAGCTCATACAAGCTAAGCTAAGAAACCATTATGCAAGCTTTCATGCTTGCATAATGGTTTCTTAGAATTACGCGAATGTTATACATTGAAATAAAACTATGATTCACGAATTTTATCGCGGATTTGGCATAAAATTTTTTTTTCGTCCCGATGTTTCGATTTCGCTATTAAGCTTTACGATACGAGATCGAGAAAGGAGCTTTACTATCGAAACGACGGGAAGTTAAAAAATAAAACCAAATCCGCGATAAAATCCGTAAGTAGTTGTTTTAATTCAATATAAGATGGAGCTCCCTTATTAACCTTATGTCAAATTTTGTAAGTATTGTTGAGAAGTCTCATTACGCTAAAATGTTTTACATAAATTGAGCGTAAGTAAGTCATACATGTTCGGAACTTGGTGATCCTAGACCTAATTAGCGACCCGCCTTCAAAATTTATTTATGATTTGTTGGCTAGTTAAGTCAATAAGAAAATCAACCACTTGCACTTGCTCACTGAAATAGATAGGTATTTTTACTTTGTAGAGGCACTTTGAAGTTGGTATTTTTTAATAATTTATTATTTAAGGTCAATCCGGTTGAATCCGAATGTCGGATTCCAATAATCACTAAATTCTAATCACTGGATGCAGGCTGCTTCTAACAGGTCGATGTGGAGATCGCTGGGGGAAGGTTATGTTCAGCAGTATACTTGCTATGGCTGAACAGAAGAAAAAGAAGAATTCCTTTACAGGAATCTGAGCCAACTGAAGAAAATGAGCGAATTGGCACGGATGACGGTTAGAAGAATGTCGTGGCGCAAAATACCTATCGTATTTAGGAGAATTGAATCATAGTCGGAATTCCTCGACATTCGAATTTACTCGAATATACGCTATATAATTTAATTTTGACTTTAAAGTATAAAGAGGCTTAATATATAGCCGCATTTCAAAACGAAGGCAAAGGCGCAGACTAACGATATAATGATGCTATTTAAGAGCAGTTTTTTTCAGACAAAAAAAATGTTTTGTATTAATGTAATTCAGCCGAAGTCGAATAATTTGAAACTTGATTTCATTCAAAAGTTGTTTATTTTGAATTAATTAAGTATAATACTAGTAAGATACAATTCTTTGAAGATAATAATTATAAATAAAAATACAAAACCGACATTTCTATCTATTCTGGTCTAGGTCAGTTTTGTTGATACACCATTTTTAGAAACATTTATTTATTAAATATCATACAGAAAATAACAAATTCTCTGTTTATGTAAATTGTAAATGTCTAACATGTTTGTTTATGAATTAATCGACGAATATCTTAATTCAACTTTATTCGTTTATTTTCAGCAAAAAATTATACTGTTAAAGTACTGTGCGTTATTTAGAAGAAACATTGATCGATTGTGTACCCCTACGTAAAATTCCTTTATGTACCAAAATAGAAAATTATATTAATTTGCTTTATAAATTACCTTGATTATCTAGGATATTGAATATTTTATAAGCTCTCAATGCAAAGCGTAAAAAGGTTGCATCCAGTTCACGGCAATTTTGCACGGACAAAAGATAACCATTACTGGATTTGAAAAAGGAATTAATACCAGGATACATTAATCTGTTTCCAAACACATCTTTAAATTTATTTACTTACACTTTGAACGAATTATGTATCGGTTGGACTTAATGTCAGGCATTTTATATCAATCGAACCTTTAAGGGTGACGCAGGGTGATAAGAGATGTTTACTCAAATATTTTGTTACATCATCAATGCAAACTATATAAAATGGAACGATTGCTTATGCCATTTTATTTAAGCGTTGAGTTAGTAATCCATATTTAGCCCTACCGGAAGCGATACAGGGTGAAAATACAAAACAAAAATATATTTCTCGTACTGTTTATAAATGTTTGCACAAATATTTTATCACAGCTTACGATTAAACGAAATTATTCTGGGGCATTTGTCAAACCCAATTACTCAGAAAACTGCAGATTTCGGGGGCATGTTGGAAATTTAGCAATCTAGGAAGCTTAAACACCACCATGTCCATACTAAGTTAGGGAGATGTGAGCCCCATTTATCCTTCCAACTTGAGGACTATCAGGGATATAAGGGTTTCCTTCGGTTACAAAAGGAATCTGACATAGAACAATGAGCCAAGATCGTGCAACATTGTCAAGCGACAGCTGTAATAGTTAAGACAGTAGTAACTAGTAGAGTGTTCGGTACCTTGGCGTGCGCTCTGCTGGGCATGACGTGCGTGCGGCTGGGCTGCGCCGTGGCCACGCGCACCAGCGCCTCGCACAGCGCGCGCACGTGCGGGCCGCGCGCGCATGCGCCCAGCGCGCCGCGCAACACGCCGCACGACGACTGCTTCCAGCTGCATCCCGCGCCCTCTGCACCACGCACACGCACTCACATACACACACATACTACACTTCTTACTCTAATGTATGTATATGGTCATTGATTCACGCACTATTGTACAATTATCCAACCATAAAGAAGTTCCCTATCGAACTTAAGAGCGTATACACCTTGCGCGCAAAGTCAACTATAGGTATTTCTTCGTTAATTTCACGCACACATAAGCGACCAAAGCTGTGTGCGTAGAGCTGCCGCGTCGGCTCGCTATACAATCGGCTCAAACAATTTTGATCCGTGCGCTTCAAATATTCAATTAAACTTCATAAAAATATTTTATTTGCATTATAAGAAGACAAATATTACTGTGCAAGCAAAGAATAATACAAATTTAGATACTAATCATATTTTCGTTATGATTAGATTGTTAAGTTGCATTCAAATCAGTGTTCAATCAGTAGACACTATGGACGTTTTATTAATCATTTCGTGTTCGAACACATAAATAGTGTTAGGGGCCTTACAACCCCTTACAATTACGAAATATATTTAATTTTATATTACAATACATAACATAATTTAGCCTCGGAATTACATTCCATTATATTACCTGAAACATAATTTATACTCACTACAAAATCATTGTAGGTAATAAAAATAATTAAATATTTTACTACCAAAGTACTAAGATGTGGTAATCGCAGTCCGCGCGTGACTATTTTTACTACGTACGGCAAAAATCGACTGCAGCTAGGCCGGAGCGACGAGCGATACGTCCTCCCTCTAGAAGGCCTTGCGGCGCACTATGGGCAATATAGGTCATTCTCATATCAAAAATCTGTACTTTTTTTGTTTATTAAGATATCGCTTTCAAATTTTGCATGAATATAGTCGAAAGTACCACAAAAATAGGGACTTGCATATATTTATTATACTAATATTGTAACCCGGTTTTGCTTGGATTCAAAGTTAAAATATGAATTTATTAAACTAGATTTGTTTTACACTTTCAAACAAATTGTCTAAATTATTTATAAATAAAAGGGAATAATTAAAAATAAGTAAATTAGCTTCTGAAATTTCAATAAACATAAAAAAAATAAGTTTATCTTTTTTATAATAGGTACTTAGATTAACTTACAAACTTACTTAAAAATTAATCGAAAAGAAAGTAAATTCTTACAAAATATTTTCTAATTACCTATATACATGACTAATTAATTATTGGTTTTAATACAAAGATTCACCATTCGACCAATTAAATATAAATTAAATATTTGTAACCTGTTCTGCTGGATTTGCAATCAGTTTATGAACCTTCATAAGAACCGAAGTGTCTTCGTCAAGTTATTTCGTATTTTTTAAGCATTGCTATCGAATAATTGAAATGTATGGATCAGATGTGTATAAGAGAGTATGAAAAACATCTTCATTCGTAGCAGACCTTGAGTAATGCAGTCTAAATTTCTTGTAGTCCTTATTTCCGGACTCTTGGGCATCTTCTGAAAGCTGTAAAATGGATAACACTGAAAAATGATTTATAATACTTTCTCCAATAATTAATATTTTATGCACAGAGGATGGCATATAATACCAGTTATATTTGCTGACATAAAGTCTAACAGTCTGCAAAGCATTTTCACCAAACTTATTTGCGTTAATCATTATACCTGAACACAATGCTTGCAGAATTACATAAAATATTTGGATTAAGGTTACGTCAATGCGTGTTACCTCTGCAGAACAATCAGCATTATAAAAAATCTTCAGGAATTATTGCCATCGTTACTGTTTCCACTCACTTTTCTTAGCTTATCGATTATTAATCATAACTCTTCACAAAAACGTCTTTGAGCATAGTTCTTCTTTTGCTGTTTCAAACGCTAGTTGTCATCATTCGTAGCTGACCATTTCATAAAGGAAAGGTTGTAGGAAATGTGAAAAAACATCTTCATGCATCGAATCCAGGCGTGGAACGTAAATAAAGCATATTCATAGCTGCTTTTGTCTTCTAGTGTTGCTGTCCCTTTATCAAGATCATTCATTTGACGAGGAGTAGCAGGACATATACTGCAAATCGAAATACTTAGCAGGAGTTTCTGTTAGCACATGTAACAAGTGCAAACCCTTATGAACAGAATTTCTTGACAATTATATACTCAATAAGATCACCAAACCACACTGTTTTATTTTATCTGCAAATATGAAGTTTTCACGAACATAGGACTCGGTCGATATTTATCATCATAACTTCTGTATAGGCAAGTATAGGCAGTTAATTTTTTTATATGTTAGTTTTGAAGACCTAAGCTTTTGATAAATACAAAATTTGAAACTTCGGAAAGCTTCGATAATAAAAAAATACCTATTTGAAAATTGCAAACAGATATTTTTATCTATATTTATAGATTTGATCATAGTATGAAATAGATGCTGCTTAAAGTAAATATTATTTCAGCAAAATGATGCGCAAGAAACACTCTTTTCAAAAATATATAATTTAATGGGTGTTTTCAAACAATTTCAACTTGAAATTTGACACTGAATCTACGAAAATTACTTTACAAATTTACTTAAAAATAAATGCGAGTTTTGCAAAGCTGTTTATCAAGTAATATTGTAGTTCCAAAATATAATAATCCATTTTTTTTCGATAATTAACATCTTAAGTATAAAACAAAATAATTTAAACAGGTAAAAAGTAACTTTATGAAAAACGATTTTTGATATGGCTTTGTTCTACCGTTTTCCATAGTGCGGCGGTCTGATTTGATCCACGTCGGACAGCGTGTTTTATAGTGGTGTTTAAAATATTTGTAGAAAACATGAAAACTAATTTTGTTGAAATATAAAAATGGTAATTTATTGATAAGATGTTCTTCTATTATAATATGCAATTGCTATAAAAAATTATGTACGATAAGTTGATGAAAAAAAATATTTTCTTGACGAGAGTTTCTGAATAATTTCGCATTGTTTAAACTTTTATTTTTCAGGAACTAAACACAAAAAGATTATTTTTCTCAGCAAAATCCCTCCATAAGGGTCTTATTAGTCTGATAATATTTTTATTTTCATCTTATATTTAGTGGTTTCGGATATCTTAAGCTTCTAAATTGCCATTTAAAGCCTAAATAGCGAAACTTGTGTTCAGTAATCCTTATAGTACTCACAAATTATCCATCAATCTATAATGTTTTCCACCAAAATCCCTAGATGACAACCTTTTCTAAAATTAGTACTAATTATTTTTCCTTTAAATTGTTTATTGGTGGCTATTAACTCATTTGAAAAGTCCTGTTTTTAAGCCAAAAAGCGCGTGCAGGGTATAAACGCTCTTAAGAGCGTATACACCTTGCACGCAAAGTCAACTATAGGTATTTCTTCGTTAATTTCACGAACACATACGCGACCAAAGCTGTGTGCGTAGAGCTGCCGCGTCGGCTCGCTATACAATCGGCTCAAACAACTTTGATCCGTGCGCTTCAAATATTCAATTGAAATGTAACTGTAATATAATATCATAAAAATATTTTATTTGCATTATAAGTAGACAAATATTACTGTGCAAGCAAAGAATAATACAAATTTTGGATACTAATCATATTTTCGTTATTATTACATTGTTAAGTTGCATTCAAATCAGTGTTCAATCAATAGACACTACGGACGTTTTATTAATCATTTCGTGTTCGAACACATAAATAGTGTTAGGGGCTTTACAACCTCTTACAATTACGAAATATATTTAATTTTATATTACAATACATAACATAATTTAGCCTCGGAATTACGTCCCATTATAGTACCTGAAACATAATTTATACTCACTACAAAATCATTGTAGGTAATAAAAATAATTAAATATTTTACTACCAAAGTACTAAGATGTGGTAATCGCATTCCGCGCGTGGCTATTTTTACTACGCGCGGCACAATCGACTGCAGCCAGGCCGGAGCGACGAGCGATACGTCCTCCCTCTAGAAGGCCTTGCGGCGGTCTGATTTGATCCACGTCGGACAGCGTGTTTTATAGTGGTTTTTAAAATATTTGTAGAAAACATGAAAACTAATTTTGTTGAAATATAAAAATGGTAATTTATTGATAAGATGTTCTTCTATTATAATATGTAATTGCTATAAAAAATTATGTACGATAAGTTGGTGAAAAAAAATATGTTCTTGACGAGAGTTTCTGAATAATTTTGCATTGTTTAAATTTTTATTTTTCAGGAACTAAACACAAAAAGATTATTTTTCTCAGCAAAATCCCTCCATAAGGGTCTTATTCGTCTGATAATATTTTTATTTTCATCTTATATTTAGTGGTTAAGGATATCTTAAGCTTCTAAATTGCCATTTAAAGCCTAAATAACGAAACTTGTGTTCAGTAATCCGTATAGTACTCACAAATTATCCATCAATCTATAATGTTTTCCACCAAAATCCCTAGATGACAACCTTTTCTAAAATTAGTAATAATTATTTTTCCTTTAAATTGTTTATTGGTGGCTATTAACTCATTTGAAAAGTCCTGTTTTTAAGCCAAAAAGCGCGTACAGGGTATAAACGCTCTTAATACTAATCTGAATGCCGGTTGATATAGTTTATTGACAGTTAAAGGCAGGCGATCACATATTCGCATCGTAAGTATCGAACGCATTGCACCTAACTAATTTAAAATGGAAAATAAATGATTAAGCTTTTATTAAACTAATAAGACGACAGACCTAGTAACAACAACAATTATAAATAATAAGAAATAATTAATTTGGCAAACTTTTAAAGATGTTATTATATTGTTTTAAGATCTTGGCCAATATCAGTTCTGCTGAGCTTAAATCGCTGGACGTACTCAGAACAGGGTCGCGCCATGTAGTTTCAGTGGTATTGTAAGCCCACTGAGTTTGTTTCGCCGGGACGGCTCAGGCAGAGCCGCGTTAGATCCGGTGGTAACATAAAATCGCGTCTTTTTAGTAATACTTATGGTCAACTTTACTCAAATATTGATTAACGTTATTAATTTATATCCTTCAATAACATTTTTGTTACCATAAAATAGTTATAAGTTACAAACAAAGGGACTACTAAAAACCAATACCAATATTACATACTATCACTTTACTTGTCGTAAGAGATATTTAATTGCCTACATGACCAATAAACGAATATAATTTCACTTACGATGCAGAAATGTGGACACCTTGTAATGTTTATGTGCTGCCAAATTAGTAGGGGCAACTAATGATGACACTATTTAATATTGTATAATTATGTAACCCTTAATATCTTCCTCGTATAAATCGAAACATAACGGTCTCGACTCTCGAACAGCTAGTAATTAAATCAGGTGTGTAACGAACCATCCAATGACTAAGCACGTTGTCATGCGAATGACATTACTTAACACTACCGCAGTAAAAACAACCTTACTAACTAGAACAAAAGGCAAGTATTGATTCACTCGACATCTAGGTTCATACTTCATGGTTTGTGATCTTATCAAACTGTATTCGGTTACAGGTATAGGTGGTTACTATATTGATTATTAATCATTGTATTGTAATTGGTTTTCAAAAGGGCAACACTACTCGTTATTTTTTAACCAGTTTCCGAACCTAGTGGTGGCAGAATAAAAAAAATGGCTGAATTAATATGTTCTTTTATACAAAATTATTATCATTTTGATTTATATAATAATTTATATATTATAGAGTTAAATGTTTACTACGAAAATCTTTCAAGTCAGTTCGTAATAGTAGTTTCCCTCACATTGTTATATAACTCTATCTATCTGATGAAGACACAAATCGAGAAGATTTTAATTATTATTTCCATTTATATTAGGTATAGATTTGAAACTCGCCGAATTAAACTATCTCATCAGTACCAACATACTCTCAAAATATCAACATATCGTTTTGGCGCCATTTTAGTACCCCTATCGACATATGGTCTTTGATGACAAAAATGAATGAATATTAAATGTGTGTGTTTGTGACTCACCGGCGAGAGAGAAGTGCACAGTGAGCAGTGCCTCGACGATGCTGATGAGCAGCGCGGCGTGTGCGGGCGGCGCGGGCGGCGCGGCGTCGCCCAGCGCGTGCAGCAGCAGCCGCAGCAGCGCCAGCGACTCCGCCGCCAGCGCCTGCCGCGCCACGCACGCGCGGAACGCCGGGCTGTACAGGCACACGCGCCCGCACGACTTCCAGAACGTGCACACGCTCTTCAGACTCTCCGCCTCGTCCGCGTCCGCGCGCACGCCGCCCTCTCCTCCCGCCTCGCCACCGCACTTCCCCACTACGCTGTTCTTCTGACCGTCCTCGGGTGCCAGGCGGAGCATCTCCCTCTCTTTGCTCACGTCGCACAACTCGATGTACTTGTCTGCCGGTATCTTCGTTTTTAATATCCTGAAGCATTTATCTGTCGCGTCTACCAAGGATTTTAACAGCATCTGCACCGACTGCAATGAGCTCACCTCCCTGTAGTACGTCAGTTCGGAATTTTCCTTCATGAGTTTGAATATTTCCACTATGATCGCTATCTCCAAAATGGAACAGCATTGGTTTGAGAATTCCGACAGAGAAACTAATTCTAGAACGTAACTGAGTCCGCCTTTTTGAATAAACTGCTCTGCGAACGAAACGGTGTTCAATAAATTGGCGAAAATATTCAAACAAGAAACTGTGACGAAGTAAGCGGACTCCTCTAACCGTATGATATATCTGTGCTTTGCGACGATAAACGTGGGATATATTACGCTAAAAAGCAATTCGTATTTCATTTCTGTACGACACTTTGGAGTGACGCGCAACAGATGGCTCACCGTCGCATGCAATACGTTGCTGTGATTGTCTAATTGCAACAAGGAGTTGTAGTGGATGAGAAAAGACCACATACTCTTCCTCTCTACTGGGCTGATGTTCAGGGGACAGTAATTTCTGGTGAAGTCTCTTCTATCATCAGGCTCACAAATGGAACACGGAAGTTGATCAGTGATTTTCGGTATCAGGATACTCGCCCCCAGATCACCGTATACAGTATGTTCCAACACTTGGAGACACAGAGAGGCGACACTGTTTTGCGTCAACATGAGCCTGACGATGCTCTCCATGACGACTCCTTGGGAGAAACAACAGCACACACCGCAGTTCAACATGACTCTTAATATTTTGTTCCTGAGTAGTGGTTGCGCCGCCACCTCGTCGTCGGTGAGCAGCGCGGTGAAGGTGCCGTAGAGCACGGCGACGCAGCAGGCGGCGGACATGGGCAGGCCGCAGCTGGCGTCGCCCAGGATGTCGTGGTGGTGGTGCATGCCGGCCGCCACGCGCTGCCGACACGCCTTGTGCCGCGCCCGCGAGCACGCCGCCGAGTGGATCACCTCGCTGCGAACCCGCTTCATGCCGTTGATCAACTTGCCTACGGATTCGATTAACTTTTTGATTAATATTATGTTTTCCTCGACGTCGGTTACGGGTATTCTGATCATCAGCTCTATGCATTCTTTTATAAGGCCTCCTTTTAAACACTCGCCATACAATTTGAATTGATCGGTGAACTCTCGAAGTTTATCAACACTTCGACATTGCATCAGCAGACAGTGAAAGAAAGCCGTTATCGAGTACGCGATGCCGAAGACGAATTTCAGTAAACTCTCTGATTCGATCTTTTCAATATCTTTGGCACGATTTTTTCCACACTTTGTTATGACATCTTCTAATAGGCGTAGAAGCATAGGCAATATACCGTTATTAATAAGTTTTGCACATAAATCTGAATGTATGAGGACCTTGTCCAAGGAAACAATAAGTAGCTCCGTTAGTGCAACTTTTAATCTCGAAATATCTTGATTATGCGTGGACGTTGAACTGAATTGTAATGAGCAAAGGTTACGCAATGAAAAGTTTATACACTGCACTGATATTTGTGATCCTTCCGAGCCGGATAAACTGCTTTCTGCTTTACACAGTTCTTGCAACAAGTCTGTTATTATCAATGTAAACTCAAATGTGGTTATTTCTGAATTGATAATTTCTCTGTGTTTGTCGTTCATGTAATCATCGGCTTTGGGTTTGGCTTTCTTCGGCGTGTAGTAAGGATCGCTGTAGTATGAATCGTTGGGGTATTCGGTGGAGGATCTCATGGAAGAGTTGAAGTACTCGAAGTCATCGATCGGCGAGCACACTTTGATGGCAAGAGAGCGGTTGAGAATTTGCAGATCATCGTTGGAATCGGCCGACTCAGAAGACTGATCCGTATCCTTGATATATTTTCTTTTCACTTTGCTGTCACAGGAGTCAAACTTTATTTGACTTGTATGCCGTGACCTGACACAAGGAAAATTACACAATTATTAATACCTGAGCTGAAATATATGTACATATATATTTCCAAATATGATAATAATTAATTTATCTGCTAATTTATTTGCTTTCACATTGGCTAATAGATTATACTTGTATAAATATGATTCAAAATGAGTATGGAGTTACATATAGTATTGTCTGTTATCAATTATTTAAGATTTTCGAGTTAATTTCATTCTTATTATCCAATGTGTATTGTTTAGTAGTATAATATGACAAAATGCTTATACCATCACATTTTATAATACACAGCACACAGCCCGTATAAGTGTACTGATTTAATAAATACAACATGGTTTTTAATTATTATTTACCTAGTTGTTATTGAGCCTCTTTCAGACGACGCAGCGGAGTTTACCTTGCCGCTTTGAACACCGCTAGGTTTTTGCTTGGACCAAATTCTGAAACAAAGTAATAGTAAAAACCGGAGAAATTATAATTTGTTTGCATAAAGGTTAAGTTTAAATAACTACAGTGCATTGGGATTAACACGTAAACTCATAATTTCTTAATAAAAGCATAGAAATGCATGGAAAAGTACGAAATTAGACATATTTAATACTGTAATAAGACTTCGGTAGTGAGATGATAAGTGTTGAGAAAAACGTGATTTCTGTGTTAATTTTCGGTTTCGTTGTGAAGGGCAGATAAGGTATGTTTACTGACTAGCTATCGCGGTGTATTCCACTATTTACAATGTAATGCTTGACGTAAATATCAACTGTAAAACCAACGCACACTGCAATGTCCTGAGCCGGGAGCGCCGTGTATCATCACATAAAATATCTTATAAGAGAACTGCGAGTATACCGCGCCTTAAAACCTCTCACATAACATCAATCGATTATTAGTTCTCAATTCATATTGATAAAATAAATACTATTTTAAATATATTTAAGTGTGATTTCGGCGATATACCGACAGAGTAGTGCAATATTGATAAAATAACGTTAAGTAATAATCAAGAAAAGTTTTTAACACTTTAATTCATATAAATGATGTATTGCAAAAAGGATGACAGTGTGCGTTAAGCCGTACATCACATAGCCCACGGGGTCAGGTGAATGTTGCGACGGAGTTGATAAGTTATATCATTTCTCGAAGCGTCAAAATGAAATAATTAATTTAATAATATTTTGGAATATGTATCGTAGTGCGACAAGAATGAACAGTAAATCAACCGCTTTAAAAGAAGTCATACTTATGCGAAAACAGCTGGTGTATGGGCGTGGTGCAGGGCGGCGGCGCGCGTGTCGTGCTGCTGCTGACGGCCTCCGCGCCCCCCGCACCGCCCGCGCCCCCCGCACCACCCGCCCCGCTCAGCTCCCCGAACAACCAGATCAGCACCGAGCTCAGCTGCCGGCAGCACGACAGACCCTGCACACAAACACGCAAACATCATGCCTCACTCTCCCGCGCTGAGCACATTATATCAACACTCAAATCACTCACAAATACACATTTGTCGTTCACCTCATGTCACATAGCTCAAGAGCAAAGGAATTCATAGATAAGACTTGATCCCTCATGTTCAAAAAAAAAAACAAAGTGAACGTGCAACTAGTTGTAGTCTAGTCTTTTTATAAAGATTGTCCAATTTTATCAAATCATAATCCACAAAGTCAAGAAATTTGGGCGTCTTACTTTTTACAACTTCGAACTAGCCTTCAAGTTTATTATAGTCATAAAATCACTGTTATCTTATATTCCCAATTTTAAAATATATTCTGGAGTTTTAAAATAGACACGCAAAAAATCTAATCGCGTGAGTGTCTCATATGGTCAGTGTATAATCTCATATGTATTACCATCAATTAATTACGCTTAACAGTATGAAAAATAATATCAGTAATCGTCGAAACGATTGAAAGAATCTCAGTAATCTCAGTGCCCCAAGCAGGAACATTTTGAAGTATCGTATAGTAATAGTATCGTGACAACGATTACTATACTATTACTACAGCGATACTATACGTCAAAAATTATTCCTGCTACCACTTTTCATATATTTGTATAGTAAAACTATCGCTAGACTATACGATTACCATACTATAGTGTCGTAAACAGTGGCGTAACAATAGGGTGGCAGAGTGCGCAAAATGCCACGGGCCCCCGGCCTAAGGGGCCCCCTCGTGCCGGCCCGGCAGGGCCTGGTCCGACAGGGTTTCAGGCCCGACGGGGCCTTGGGTTGATAGGGCCTCGAGCTCAAGCCCGACAGGGTGTAAGCAGTGAATTATAACGAAAGTAATATCAATAAATAATTGTCTACATTTTAAACATGACAACCATTTCATCATAATATTTGATTTAAATGTTTTGGTTTTGGTTTTCATTATAGTATCCCGCCCAGTGATGCAACTAATAAAACCTTTCCTAAAATAAGTCAGTAAAATATGAAATCTCCATACTTTACAGATACGTGTTATTAAAAAAGTGACGGTGTGAAACGATTTGTGATTGAGAAAGGTCACTTTAAGCCGAATGTCCCTTTCGTAAGAGACAGTGACGATAAATAATAAAATAAATAAATATCATATTAAACAAACGCTCCTACGTTTCGCTGACGATAATATAGTCTGGAAGGCAACATTTCTGGGAGAGCTACAATAGTTGCTGGACGGCCTGGCTTCAGCCTCACAGCGAATATGTATTAACATTTACATAGCCAAATCAAAGTAATAATCAACTGTTACTGTATGTCAAGAGTGTGGATCGAGAGTTTTTGTGATCTATCTCTACGGCGAAGTCTAAAATACATAATTTCACCGTATGGACAGCTTCTACCAAACCGCTGTTTGGCTCGTCCACTACAAGGTTTTCTTTTAGACAGTCAAAGCAATTTGTCTGTTCAAGTTGAAAGCTCTCGGGGTTTTGGATATGGGCACGAGTAGGTCGGAGCGTAGATTTCATCAAGCGAAGCCTTTCTAATTGGCCACCTTAAAAAAGATTCATAAAAACGAAATTACAATGTTTTTTTTACATTTATGAGGGGCCCCATATGATGAATTTTGCCACGGGCCCCCGATGGGGTAGTTACGCCACTGGTCGTAAACGTTTCCCGCTGCCATAATTTAGTTCCAAATACGCTCACAATGGCGCTGTTCAAATTCCCATACGAAATTTTACTATTACGATTACTATACTATAGATTCAAATGTTCCTGCTTGGGGCACAGTTATAAGTATTGACACAAAAGTAATATATGTATTTGAGGTGGTAATATGGAAGATTCTGCGGTGAGATTATGCTGTTTGCGGTCGACGGTTGACACTACTGGCTGACGTCTCATATTACAATCGTGCTCTGGTTCCACAATATAGATATTATTCCATTTTATTATAGATAAATAATAGTAGAATATCTTTAAATTTCGACAGTTAGCAATAACTGCCCAAATTTTAACTTCGATCTTTGAAAATAACGAATATTCTTTTTTTTACTTATATAGCCTGAAAAATTATATGTATATTATGTAAGTAGCTGTTTTAATATTAATTAATGCAAAGAAATGTGTCATCTCTGATCTCTCTGACATCATCAATCCTTTTGGTTGCCAAACCGTTAACCCCTGTCACTCTTTTGCAACGACCTTGACCATTATCATATTTATGTATAATGAAGGGATTTATATTCACCGATTCATTCTATATTTATTATTTTATTTTTATTGATTAAGATCTGCAGCAAAAATACACTTTACAAGCTTTGCTAATGTACCGACGAGGTTTAAACATTTTGTTTCTTTAATAACAGGAGATCACACTAAAGAACTATGAAATTACTTAACCATAAATTTTAGATGTAAAATTAAAAGTGAAAATTAAGGTTATTATTCAGTTAATAAACGCGTGAAAGGGAACCCTTTTGCATTGTTCGACATAGTATACGTGATTTTTTTTGTCAACGAGCTTTTTAATATCAATAAAAGATACGTATTGTATATATTTTCAACGGGATGTGCGCATAATGAATGGTAGACAAAACTACATACGTCTATTATCGGAATTTTAGTTTTAGTTAATTAATTATCTCAAGTGGCAGTAGAACGCAGATGCGCTATTGCGAACGATTTTATTGCACTCGCACACGTCATTTCATTACGATGAATGGCTAAACAAACAACTGCACACAGAAACAACTATCTCTTCGGCATAATGATGTTAACTTTCATTAGCTTTAAATAGATAATTCATCTGTTGAATTTCTATCAATAACGAGAATTGAAGATTGCTTTTCTTGGACATAATATACATAACAGAATATACTCGTCATATAGTCAATTATAACAGACATTTTAACAGTATTTTTCGATATTATTAAGCAAAATATTAACTATAATTTAGATTATATTATAAATGCGTTTAACAAATTTCGGTCAGTTAGGTTAAACTAGATTAGTACGAAATAAGCAGTTACGAGTAAATAATTATTAATGCAATTCCAAGAATAATGATAGATAAAAGTGATGTGATGTTTACCAAGACGGTAAACGAATCGAGTATAGATATTTGCAAGTAATATAATTTAATCGTAACATTAATGGTAGGACCACATATATTTCTGTGGCCAGACTGCCTCGGTGACGTTATTATACTGTGATGTCCGGTTCGAATCCTGGGTCGGGCAATGTGATATTGAATTTTTCTATTCATTATCAGTCTGGAGTAAAGAATTTCTGCCCGATAAGGAGATTGGCTCGACCCCTATCATGGGAAAGAAAATACAAGGCGAAACGTGGGAGCCCTGGGTGCAACCCATTCTAGGAAAAAAGAGTGAGATTATGTATATATGTTTAATATTGATACCCGTTGTGACCACTGGTCCTAGATTGCTGCAGCAATAATTATAATCCTTAAGATTACTCTTTTATCTGTACTATTTGGTTCGTTATCAAACATTTCCGTATCTATATCAGCCCATATTCTTCCCACTACAGGGCACGGCTCTCTATTACAACCGTGTGTACGATTGAGAGGCGTTAGGCCATATTTGGACTATATGGCCTAGTTGGCGGATTAGCGAAGTTTAAATTTACATAGAAGTTCTCACAAATCGCTATGGTATGCAGGTTTCTTCACGATGTTTTCCTTCGCTGGTGGATATGGTGATTGACCATTAATACACACATCATTCCAAAAAGTCAGAGATGAGCCCTGAAATTTGAACCCGCGACCATGAACATTTTGATAGCCGCGTCTGATCCGTTACCACCAGGCCACCAAACACTTCCAATAACCATTTACATGTATAATTCACAGATAATGTTAATTAGTATTAAATAACATGTAATTTGTAAATTAAGCGATAACGATTTTAAGTCTCCAATGTCCCGAACTGCACGTCAATTTGACCTTTTGTCAGCAATCGGTTTAGGAAGTACTGTAAACTGTTAATGATGATTTTAAATAATAATTATTTTAAAGAAACTCTCCGTATCGATACAAATTGCGATCAATGGCGTAGAGTTGTATTCTAAAATAACCTATATTTGTTAATACATTTTTTTATTGCTATGAATCACCATTCATCACACAGAACAGCATGCTCGTCTCACCGAGACGAGCATGACGTTCGCCTGATGGTAAGCGGTACGGCAGGTCATTGACAGTAGCAAAACCAAACCCCTTGAATTACATTGAGGTACTCCACTGCGCTTGCCATCCTGAGAGACAAGATGTTAAAAGTCTCAATATGTCCAGTCAAATGTCCTTCAAACCGAAACACAAAAGTGAAAATTGACATTGCGGCGGTACCTACCCAGATGGCCTCTCACATATGAGAGACCTAGCACCAGTGAAACATTTGTCTTTTGTTGGAGCATCGAAGATGTCAGAGAACATGTCAGATCTTCTCTATGAATATTTGGTAACGCCAAGCTGTGTGTTTATGTCTTACACTACTGACTATATATTGTTTGTAAATTATACTTAGGTATAATAATATTTTACACAATATTCTGTTTAGTAATTGAACTAATATATCACATATTACGTCGCATTGCCATATCCTGTTGCAAAAAAAGACTTTCATTTGGGAACAATCCATCATGGGACTGTATTTTTTCGTGTTACTAGGCCATTATAAATTAGGCTTTGTCCCATTGCTATATATTAGGTAGATGATACTAGAGACTAGTACAGACTTAAGCAGAAGATTATGTTTGCGCGGTTATAGTTGATCGTTTCTATCGCTAAGGTGTCGACCTGCAGATATAATTAATTGGAGCGATCTGCGTTGCGACGATCTTACATACAGGTAAGGTAACAAGGTTATATTCATAAATAATTACACACAACATGCACACACATAATCCCAACCCCACATTAACATCAATTCATTCTTGTGTCGTAGATATTAGAAGCTTCGAGCGAGTTTTCTGCGCCCCAGACAAGTAGGTAGTTGTGGGCCCCACAAACATTTGCCTCAGTGCGGGGATCGAACCCGTAACTTCCCGCTTCATAGCCGGCATCTATCCAACTGCGCCATAGAGGCTATCTGAATTATAATTTAAACCATATAATTTTCTATATCCTCTCACCTAAATTAAATATAAAATCAATCAGACAGTTTTGCAAACATCGAAACTTGAGATTTCAACTTAACGTCCTAGATTTGTTGTATACAGCCATTGACGTAAAATATATGGACGGGGCGGAGAGCGAGAAAAGTGTTGTCACGAAACTGGTCTACAGACCAGTGCAGCGGTTGTGACGTCACAGCGCACCGGTCTGTAATTCGTCGTAAAAATGCCCAATTGTATCGTGCGTGGGTGCAATAAACATGACCGAAAGTTCACAAAAAAAAGATAACATTTCTTATCACCGCTAAGTAAAAATTATATAACTTTAAGTCAATAAACATTTATTTTAGCATTATTGAAAAACGATTTCATGGCCGCCATTGACGTAAAAATCCAACAGATGGCGCGATTTACACAGCCATCTTTTTGACGTACCCAATGTACTGAAGGGCCTATCCTTAGTTTTTAAATCAATGTATACAGCTGACATAGAACTTTGACCTCGCAAAAATAAAACACAGCGGATTCTGATAGATCAGTTATTGTCTGTTCTGGCGTACGTGATCAACGATACGCTACGAATCTTCCGTCAGAGACACAAGAGAAGTAAAATTTCTTTACGGAGTAGAGACATCGTATTGATGTCTATATCTATTCATAATAATAACTCATAAAATCACCGGTTTTAACATTTTAGTAAGCTCTTCCTAAATCAAATAAGAAGCTACAAGCAAAACAAGTAGCTCAGAGCACTCCCAATAAATATGAAATCGAATTACTTTTAGCTATATCAAGTTAAGAATAACAATATCAAGTTAGGGATTTCTATTAGTTTCAATCTAAAAGCTAAAACTACCGATGATAATTTATACTCGTTCCGAAATAATTGCATTCTTAAATTCCCTAGATCTTTTGTTGATTAGATATCAATATAATGTTATTTTTCGGCAAATGCATATCTAGTCTAGATGAAATAAACAGAACGCATGAGTTCAGTAAGGCTACCGGTTTTCCTTGTATTTTGTAGTTATTAAATTGATTTATAATTGGAATTGGAAGTAGTTTCCGTCCGTTGCAATGAATCGGGTTGCAGTCAAATTCTATTAACGAATTTTGCAAGTTTCATTAATTTTTATGTTAATATGCATGTGCATCATTTTATAAACGTAATAAAGGACATTATCATCGTAGAATCCATTTTGTATTAATCTCTAAGAATAGGGCTGTAATAACGTATGCATTCCTGTAATTTTTTGGACCCTATAGAAGGAATAATCGTACTTTTGTTAATATTTCAATTTAATTTCAAATCTGATTTCTACGCGTCGGTAATGACGCGAGTTTAATTTATGCCATTCATAGGCACTTCATTGCTGCTATGATCTTGTCTAATACGGTAAAAGTTTACATTTCGTAATTAAACCAAAGGAACTCACTTACCTCTACGCCGAGCGCCCTGAGCAGTACGAGGCAGCGCCACGCGACGCCACCGAGGAGGTACTTGCGAAGGATCTCCTGAGACGACTGTGCGTTGCTGCGCGTGAACAAACTCGTCGGCTGGATTTTCACTTCATCAGGTTTCGTTTCTGATGACAATTAAATGTTCAAGTACGGTAGGTGATGACACGCAGTTGAAAAAGGAGACCTACTAAATTCTAACTTTAATCATAATGTTTGTCACTTAAATGCAATTGATGAGATTCTAATGATTTGCAATGAAACTGAACACTTTCACAGTATTAAAATATCTTGTATAAACAGACGGTTATACGGTTATAACATGGCGTACCTTGAGGGAGCGCAGTCCTGGGCGGATAGGCGGTGTCGAAGGGCGGCAGCGGCGTGGCGCAGTGCGCCGTGATGGACGAGGTGAGGCGGTGGATGCCGCACAGCAGCTCGCACCCCACCAGCGTCACCACGCCGCTCACCGGGCTGCCACACACACACAAACACTAACCACCGACACTCTCACTACACCCACCGCAATATTCACCAACCGATATTCAATTTCAGTGGCAAATACCTAAACCTCATACGTATTCCAATGCAAACGTGACAACTTAGCTCTCACTCAATGATAGACCGTTATCGATATTAACTGATTATATTATAAACTCAAGCACGCCCTACCAGGATAGAGTCCCCTGTGGTTTTAGGCTCTAAAATTTACGCAATTTTATATGTGTTAAATCACAAGGAACCTATAGCAACTTAGGTTCCTTGTAGTAGCCAGAATTGCACAAATGATGATTAACTTTGATTTATGTACATGGGTATTGATATCAATCAATGTTATGGAAATGAGCACGTATTCCAAACACTAGGACAGTGGTCTGTGCGTTGTCGGCCATTAAGAAGGTTGTAGGCTCTTTGCTTAAACAGAGCTGGGCAGGCAGAGCCAAGCTGTTGTCAATCATGACTCAGCATGAATTTGTAGGCTCGTTCAGGGCGGTACAACTATCTTCCGAATATCGACGTAACGTGAAAGCTTTGCAGTCCGCGTTTCGTTTGGTGAGTGAGATTGCCAGATGCCCTAACCTCTTTTCTTTTCCCCTCGTGTTTCCCTCCCGCTCTCTTCCTGATATGTTGGGCCCACAACACATTCAGAATTCAAGCGTTGTATCCACAAAGAACGCTCATGAGCATCAGCTCATGGGTGGTAGCGATTACTTAACATCAGGTTACTTGTTTGCTCGTTTGCCGTACATATGCTATAAAGAAAACAAAGTACCGTAGGAGAAAGCTGTTGCCACAAATGTTGAATATTGCTTCTAAATTCTAATAGAATACATATTTTAATGTAGGCTAACCGCTAATGTAATAGTAGTTGCGCAATACAAATAGAGACATTTTTTTTTTTGGAATGACAAATATGTTGAAAGTTCATTAAACTATCATAAGAAAAACAAATGTTGCCGTGGCTGGTTTTTTTACTAAGTTAATAACAAGGTATTTGGAACAACGAGGCCTCTCGCGTAGGCGTGGCACGTGGTATGGCCCTAACTCAGTTTTGCTCTGTGATTTTGCTAAATAATTCGCCGACAATATTTTATTGCTGATAAGATACAATTTAATTTTACCTAAAGATTAATTAAATTCAGACACCAATTACGAGTACTACATTCAGTGAATAAAACTAAATGGGACAAAAATACTCTTATGATCTAACCTTATCTCCGAAATTCTTTCTTATCAGTCAGTATAAATATTCGCAAAATGTAGTTTTTTAGTAGTGTAACAAAACATCTTGAATAAATGACGAGACAAGCAGGCGGTGTGTTTAGTTTAGTTTTTATTATGGGTAATGACTGACCTGATCAATTGAAGACCATACGTGATAAATTGAAGAGTGCATACTTACCAAAACTTAATCAATTCCTTAGGATTGGCACCCTCGTTGAGACGGATGAGAAACTCGGCTAGAAACAAGTCCAGCCATGTAGATTTCTGTTAACAACCATTATATTGAGATTAATTTCTTATACCGGGTATCTCGAGACTGCTACCGAAAACGATGCCGGGTGTTAGTTTTAGTGACTACAAACACAATGCAACTAAAAATTTCGCAAAGAAACCCGACAGTTATTTTTTATGATTTTTTAAATATCGTCATTTTTGGGTGGTAAATCCATAGTTTTTGCTAAAATAATAATTTAAACTCTTTTATACCTTAGATTATTTATAAATAAAAGGGTATACATTATTATTTTAGGAAAAAATGCATTTACCACCCAAATATGGTCATTGGAAAAAAAATACAGAAAAAAAATTGTCGCTTTTTTTTACAACTTTTTCATTTGCATTCTGTCTGAAGTCGCTTAAACTACCACCCGGCTTCGTTTTCGGTAGCAGTCTTGATATACCCTGTATAAATATACAGGTATACGTAAATTTATATTTACCTACGTGTTGATCTGTGCTTAGAACCAGAACTTCTCTGGTTGAGGTGGATCATATGAGAACATGTACATACATAGAAACTAAATACATATAAATACTACAGTATAAATATGAGTAGGTACATAATTTTATTATCAATTACTTATGTATTTATTTCTGTCACAGAATTGAATAAAAAAATCAATGAATGTTTTTTGTAAATAAAAACGATAACAGCTACCGTATGTTTGTGACATTTGTCGTATGAATAATATTATTAAATAACTTCTATTCATTAACCACAATTCAAGATTTTACGGTGTTTCTCTGTCATTTCCTACGGCTAACGATCATGATGTAATAAATCAACGGCTGTTGTTAGGGCAGAGCGCGATGTGGCGGTGATAAAAGGATACCGGAAATTAAGGACCGACCAGTCGATACGACCCATGTAGTATAAGCGCGTTTCGGGTTAACCTTCTGTTATAACTTTTATGTATGTTCGGCTCCAAGAAGTCTGCATAGTATCATTAAATCCAGACAGCCTCCGTGGCGCAGTCGGTTGTGAAATGAGAAGCGGGTTCGATCCCCGCATCGAGAGAATTGTTTATGCGGCCTACAAATATTTCTTTCGAGTCTAGGTGTTTGTGAGACCGAAAAGTCTCTCCTAGTTCCTAATACCCACGACATAAGACTCGTTCTTAGAGTGGGCTCAGGACTATGTATCTGACTGTTAAGTGTTAATAAACTTTTAGCGCCGATGTATGCTCTATCAAGATTGCACTGTACATGTAATGACTAACGCTTCGTGTGACAAACAAAAATCAGACGTCACCTCATAAGTACCCGTCTCCGCCTTGAAGAAATGATCCCAATACAATTTCAATGTGTCCGGGTCCTCTTCTGCCGCCATGATCACTGTTTGAAGACCTGCAACAACAGCACTTTTTTGGAAACCGCTAAATACATGAAAACATTGATATCTAATATATATGTATATTAGAGGCCCGTCCGACCTTCGCCCGAGAGTAGATATTATTGGATTCCACTCCACACTAGATACATATTATTTTTCTTATAACTGGGACTCCATGTATTTATATGTATTACACACATAAACATTCCTCTTGAATCACTCTATCTATTTCAAAAAACCGCATCAAAATCCGTTGCGTAGTTTTGAAAATCTAAGCATACATAGGGACAGACAGATGGGAAGCGACTTTCTTTTTTCCTATGTAGTCATCTAAGGAAAAATTCCGCAAACCTTTCTTTTTCTACCTGGATATAGTCAGTCAGTAAATCATCATAAGCTACGAGTAACGACTCGATGCTGATCACGATTCATTCAATCATAAAAAATTGAACCATTTGACAAAGGTACATGCAACCAATTGTCGCTTAATTGACGAATGCGGAGTCCCATGTTCCATGGTTCCGTTTCCTCGTTTGTAAGTACCGTTTCAGTAGTTGTATGTATATGTCTTAAATGATTCACTCTTTAGGAAAAATAGATATTACTACTAAACAATTATATGAAATCGTTTGAAAAAAAAAGTTCCTATTGTTTATAACGGAATACGCACCCAAGAAATTTTTTACGACTAGTACATTATGTAAAGCTACTTCTTCTTTAGCCACAGCGATTATGCTGCTGATCAAAAGCCTTCAAAAAGGATTTTACAGGAACTTACTAGAAGCGGGCTGTGTCCAGCAATTTCCTACAACCTTTATTACCTAGATTTTCTGTCATGTTGGTGGACTAGATACCCGTCAGTGCGGTTGCGGGGTCGCAGATACCCCACAGGTACGTTTCGGCTCACCGACTGTGATAATATGACCTGCACACTGCCAATTTATCTTGCTAATCTATGGTTCTGTCGGAAAACTTTGTTCTCCAATTGCTATTTTTTTAAATTAAATTCCGAGCAAAGCCGCTGTGATAGCCGTCTTTGTAGTACCTACTTTGATTGACCATGGCCTTCGTAAGAGGCTCATGCACAGAACTAATTAATAGAAACCCGGTTTTTCTCTAGTAATAATCAAAGAACCCTTGAATTATGAAGCTAGCTACTTGGTCTTGCAGAAAATTATGCGTAAAATAACAATGCACACACTGCGGCTTGGAAAAATTATCATTGGGCAGAAGTGGACCTCTTCGATGATACTTAATGTAATCAGTTATTGTGCGTAGCCATTCATAAGGGGCACATTACACATCGGCCGATGAAAGACGTGGTAATGGCAATGATGGCAATATCAAATGTCTGTGCTATCACGCTCTTGTCAAAATATAAAACCAAAATATACACTACTATCTAAGATATATAAATTTATATGCATGTTTGTATTATAAAATGCAAGTATACGGCGTTGTTTTACAGTTTGGGATACTTGAGTAAACAATTTTATTAATTTGGCGTCAAAGCGAATGGTTCTAGTATAGTCTAAGTATATACATTCTACAGAATTATTTGAAATTGTACAGTTAATTATGTTGGTTATTGTAATTTAGTTTACACATATGTAGCATACTAATATTATTTTTCTAATCATCATGAACCGTTAGTGATTGATCGAAAAACCAAGATTTATTTTAGATTCAATTTCACATTCACCATTTGAATATCGAAAAACGTTTTATTTACTAATATTTATATATACTATTTATATGCTTGTTTTACATAGTGGTTTCTTGTTTATCTAAATCTAAGGTTCCCTAATTTACTTACTCAGTACATGAGAAAATCTACTATTACGCTTTCTTTTGCAAATCCCTTATACAAAAATATTTATTTATTTATTTAATCCTTTATTGCACAACAATAAAAATACAGTGAAGAAACAACACAATAATAATAGTACAAGAGGCGGCCTTATCACTCTAGGTAATTTCTTCCAGGCAACCTTTGGATGGATATTGAGATAGGAAAAATGAGCGGGCAGTCTAAGGTATATAAAATAGTAATATATATAATATATACATACGTATATACGAATACATACCAACAAAATATATGAAAACACACATACATACAATTTACCATATACATAAATATATAAACCTATCCTAACATTTACCAAAGAGGCGAATGGACAAGATATTCCTCAGCTATGCTCTAGTTGAGAAAGGAAATGGTCTTTAATCATTTTTTTTAAATGACGACAGTGTTCGTGCCCGTCTTATCTCGACTGGAAGTGAGTTCCACAGTCGGACAGCTTGGACTGCAAATGATTTGTCCATGAATACTGTGGAGTGCATGGGCATTTTTAGTTTCAGGTTCTCCGACGACCTCAAGGATCTTGAATGTGAGTCGTGGAGAAAAATGAATCGATCTTTCAGGTAACGGGGCGTGAGAGGATTAAACATTATATTGTATAAAAGTGAAAGAATATGAGTATTCCGACGAAACCGGATGGGTAACCACTTGAGCTTAGTACGAAATTCAGAAAATAAAAATATTACATGTATAAATGTATAATAGATATTAGATATCACAGTAATAGAAACACAATCGAAATATTTACTAATCCTTTTGATATCGATTATTTACAAATACTTGATAGGTCAACAAACGGAGCGTTAGGGCTTCAGATCCGGATGTGACGTAACAGATTGCGCAGTAGAATGTTGATAAATTGTTGTGCATGGAACTAACTACCCAGTTCGCGGCCGTCCATAAAACCAATAAGAAAACGTATTTAACATGCAGTTGAAAATCTTGATAAACACAAAACGGTGATGATATTTTTGACATTTAAACCACATTATGTCCCCGAATATGATATGTTTTTCTAGTGAGAGTTTTATTTATTTTTCTATAAACTTAGAACTTTTACCGTTCGATGCTATCTTGATATAACATGGTCTACACCATGATATATCAAGGTACACTGTACCTATGAAAGTCAATGAGGGCGCCCCGATAATACTGTATGTTTTAGCTTAGGTGCGCATATTTTTATGAGACACAGGTCGTACTTAATAATTTTTTTGTGTACTGGATATTTAAAACAAAATCGTATAAAATGTAGCGCGTAATAAAACAAGCCAACTATAATGACCTTTGCAAATTACCTGCTTGTAACCTACACAATACTGACTGTATCGTAGGCTAGCTCTCTTATAAACCAATGGAAATAAGCTTGACGCATTAAATAACATACCCAAAATTCAAATCCCGAGCATATTTTAGCAAATCATTAATTATAATCGTTTTGCTGATTGTTGGAACAGCAATAGATCGAGCCGCATTCGTTGATAAAACTTGGTTTCACAGTGAAAATGTGTTTCGAGATGCGTGCCACCGACCAGCGAGTGCGCACTGTGGCGTCGCTGGGCCGTCGCGTGCGTCCGTGCGTCCGTGCGCCGCCCGCCGCCCGACTGTGTTATCGCAACATTATTTACTGGATAGTGAGAAGACTCGAGATAAACAATCATAAATGTGTAACAATGTTATCAACGCGCGAGATTTTCATGTACTTTAATTGCTTAACAATAACTATTCCATGGAAAAGTAGTATTAATATTTCATAGCCTTTGGCCTTTGGCCGGCACTTGAGGCACACAAGTTGTTGCATCGGAAATCGTGCAAAACTTGCTATTGCTAAATTTAATTTGCCTTATAGACCATCATAAAATCATATACATACATGGTATATCAAGAGTGATACCAAAAACGAAGCCAGGTGGTAGTTTTAGTGACTTCAGACACAATGCAACTAAACTTTGTGCAAAAAATTGTGACGTTTTTTTTGTTATTTTTTTTTATCATTGTATTGGGGTGGTAAATACATATTTTTTTCTTAAATAATAGTGTACACCCTTTTATTTTTAAAAATGCTATGGCACGCAAGGCTTTAATAGATTATTTTTATAAAAACTATGGATTTACCACCCAAACCCGACGATATTTAAAAAATAATTTAAAAAACTTATACTTTAAACTTTAATTTTTAGTTGCATTGTGTTTGTAGTCACTAAAACTAACACCCGGCTTCGTTTTCGGTAGCACTCTTGATATAGCCTGTATATAGACCATAAAATTGTGGTTACTTTTTGAGTATCATTATCACAAATGCATCAATATGTGAAAATAAGCTTGCATCTATCAATATTTAAAGCACATAATACACTAAAGTTGCCGACCTACCGGTCAATGTGGGCAACTTTAAGTCAGTGACATGGCAGCGGCCCGAAATAATGAGGGACATTGTAATAAAATTGTTAACATTATGACATGTTGAAATGTCATATAAGAATTATTCATGTCGGCAACAAACACTGACACTTGTTGCCCGCCAACATGTTTATTTATTATAGGCTGCCGGGTTATGCCGGCAAGCTGTGTCACTGGGCCAGCGACATTCAAGTGTAGGGCGCTTAAAAAAAACTTGTAATATGTAGTCTTTTTTCTATTCAAAAAGTTTCCAACTGCATATTTGTTCATGGCATAACAATTTACAAGTAAATATAATTGCTACCTCACCCCTGTTTTCCTGAATTCTAATGCACAACAGGCACCAAGTAACAGATAGCCAGAGTAATTTCTTATAAGGGTTGAAAGCAAATAGGTAACTGTCAATAGTATAATTATGTTAAAATATATATGTTATGTAAATACTTAACCTAATTTCAAACATCCCATTAAGCTGTGGAACAGTTTCAAGACCAAATACTGGATCTGGCATATATTTCTTGGTCCTTTCAGTATTAATAGGCAATCAAGTAGGTCAGCATAGTTAAATATATTGAATAGTTGGACAATGTAATGTTTTGACAATGTATATTCTATCCCGCCTATGTTAGTTAAAGGATAAGGCAATAAGGTGCACTGCAGTCACTTTGTAAAACTAGTATTTAAAAAAATACTACTTACTTTCATAAACCAAATAGATTCAAACAAAAACTAATCAATAATTTAGATCCCTGAAAACATTTGGCTTGTTGACAATTTTAAGTAGAGCTGTTTGGTTTGCTTATTTAATTTCAATAATTTCTCACTGTAGTTTTATTTGTTAATATAAAAAGAAAGTAAAAAATATTTAAAAGTACTTATACATTACAAAGGGTCATAATATTTACTTACTTTTCATTAACAATTGCTTAAGATATAAAAGTGTGTTTAAAGTTATTAATAAAGTAAAAAGCATATAATTTGAAGCATTCAGTTTAACCTCCTGAGACCTGGGATTTTGAAATATATTTTCAAATAAAAACCGAAATGGCTTCCTGTAGGACAAATTGGCAGCCTTTTTTTAGACCTTACCATATTTAACTTACAGGTAGTACTATGACCGAACGTTCTATCAATAAAACATTATCGTTTTATGTAAATACACATCAACTTTGTACTTTTACAAGGACATTTGGGCATAATTTTGTCACATAAATAGTAATTACCAGGACTTACAGATGATCGCTATTTTGTTCTTTAGAAAGTCACCCAGGACTTAGGAGGTTAAAATCCTTTAATCCAATCATAATCACAAAATAGTTTCCCATTAAACTATAGCCCATAAAGTTGTGGAAGTGTAACGAAACTTTCGCTGACTATTAATTCCAATGTTATAATCATTAAGAGAATTATGAAAACAATAAACTTATGCTTATATTAACTAAAGTAACTTACATATGATTCGGTCCCAAGACTTTAAATGATATTCTTAACCCACCTGGGTAAGTATGGAGTTATCAATATTTATTGCAAGTAGAAACTTATATTATTTACTTCTGTTTAATTAAGGTAATTTAATCATAAGTTTAGCTACCTCCATTCACAATAAACTTTTTGAGTTTTGACAACAAAATACAAATTTCAAAAGAGACATTGACATTTACCTTTTAATTTTTTTTATATAAAATTTCAATACCATGCAGCCTAACTACCAATATTTAAATAATCTTTTAAAATTGTCTTATTAGGTTTTATTGTATTTATATTTATAAAACGGATCGTAGTTACTTTTTTTTTAATTACTACATTTGTTAAAAATTAAGCTCTTGCAGTGGAAAGAATTCGGCATCAACATCAACGGCGAGTATATTACTCACCTTCGATTTGCCGACGATATTGTATGTAGTCTTGGCAGAATCGCTGGAAGACCTTAGCACTATGCTCGAAGACCTTAATCGAGTCTCCCAACAGATGGGTCTTAAAATGAACATGGATAAAACGAAGATCATGTCGAATATCCATGTTGTGCCCACCCCCATTGGAGTTGGGGGCTCGACTCTCGAAGTTGTAGACGAATATGTCTATTTAGGACAAGTGGTCCGGTTAGGCAGGTCCAACTTCGAGAGAGAGGTCAATCGGCGAATCCAACTCGGTTGGGCAGCGTTCGGGAAACTTCGCGACGTCTTCTCGTTCAAAATACCTCAGTGCCTAAAATCGAAAGTCTTCGATAGTTGTGTGTTACCAGTGATGACATACGGCACCGAGACGTGGCCTCTCACTGTGGGCCTCATTAAAAGGCTCAAAGTCACTCAACGAGCCATGGAGCGGGCTATGCTCGGAGTTTCCCTACGAGATCGAATCAGAAATGAGGAGATCCGTAGGAGAACCAAGGTTACCGACATAACCCATAGGATTGGCAAGTTGAAGTGGCAGTGGGCCGGGCACATAGCTCGTAGAACCGATGGCCGTTGGGGCCGAAAGGTTCTCGAGTGGAGGCCACGTACAGGCAAGCGAAATGTCGGACGTCCGCCTACAAGGTGGACGGACGATCTGACTAAGACTGCAGGAAGTCGCTGGATGCAGGCCGCTTCCAACAGGTCATTGTGGAGATCCTTGGGGGAGGCCTATGTTCAGCAGTGGACTTCCTGTGGCTGATATGATGATGATGACTACATTTGTTTTTCAACGCGCCCGAACCATGCCATGCAATCTGGGTTTAAGCCCGCTGCACACGACGCTTGTTTTGCTGCTGGATTGCTTGCGGGGTTCGCCGATGGCTGCTCTGCTGGCAGCGCTGCGAGAAAGTGACGTCACTGCTGTCTCTGAAGCGTGGTCGCGTGCTGGATTTCGGTGATCGAACGCGTGATATTTTTCGTGATAGATTGCTTGCGTGTTTGGGGTTTCATATTATTATTTTTTGTTTTTTCGTATAATTAGTGGGACTGGAAGGATCTTCAGGGCTTAAACAAAAATGTAATATAAATAAATTAAAAATTGAAGTACGAAATTAAAAATCCAAATAATATAGTAGCAAATAAAGTTGAAATGTTATAGATACATACCCTAGCTCACTAAATACCATGTTTAGTAGAACATTCTGTCCTGTATCACGCCGTAACAGCCACTCGCAACTCCACAATCGACACTTTCGTTGTTCAAGCTCTCGTTTCCGTTTAAAAGCAATAACTGCAGCTGCCACAATAATAGTTTTTCTACGTCTAATTATCTCAGCAGCAATAGTTGTGGTACTTGAGCGTTCATGGTACTGCAGAAGTTATGAATACTCGTGTCTTTGATAGCGACGTCGCGTCGCTTCGCATGCACGCCTAGCGGCGTGTAGTGGCAAGCACCGTGTGAAGCCAACATATCGAGGGAGCCATCATTGCACCCAGCGCCACAGCCAACTTTGAACCCAGCAGCAAATTATAGCAAGCAATCCAGCAGGAAAACAAGCGTCGTGTGCAGCGGGCTTAACTTACAATCGTTATGCTCACGATCAAGCATCCAGCATAATGAACAATTGTTTGATACATCGCTATCGTAGTCGCTCGATGCAGGCCGCTTCCAACAGGTTATTGTGGAGATCCTTTGGGGGAGGCCTATGTTCAGCAGTGTACTTCTTGTGGCAGATATGATGATAATGATGATGATAATTCATCGCATCGCGTTCCGTCTCGCGTCCATGTGAAAAAGTGGTGAAATGGGAAAAATCGTGGTGAGCGTGGCTGATGTGATTTTCAAGTGGAACGCGGCCTCTGACTGTTGACGACAATGATAAAAGATATATAGAGGATCACGCACAAAAGTAGCTATATATGTCAAGTTATAGTTATGTTAAGAATATCGACGCGGAATGTACATTTATGTATCTGTCTCATTTACACAAAGCTGCCTTGTCCCTTAATGAAAGAGACAAATAATAATTCCTTTGTTTCGAATATGGCAATATTTTGTTCACTAACCACACTGGGACCGCCCATAGACCAAAATGACGCCATTTTAGTTATGCTTTCGAAACCACAGACTATTAAACCAAAAACTGCATGAAATGTCAAACTGTGGCGTTATCTGTCAATCGGAGTAAACAAATCTGCACAATCAAAGAATTTCGGATTATTCATTGGTTAATCTCGTTTGTTAAGTTTGTTTAGTTTGCTTATTAGTTTAGTTGTTAAGTTTTTAAAATGCCTCAGTGTTGTGTTAAAGGATTCGAGTCGAGTTCAAGCAAAAAGGACCCTAACATTTCTTTTCATAGGTTAGTAACTGTTTTTACGAAATAATAACAAATATGTGCTACATTTACATTTTGGGTTTATTTTTATCATTTATAAATGTATTTGGATCTTGTTGATTAAGTTTTAGACTCTTCTAGGCGTTATTTATACAAGTAGTGTAAATAACAACCTCATTGTTTGTTTACACACAAGTTTAGGGATGAGTGGATTCGATACGAAATTATTCATATCGATATTATCATTTTTAAATATTTTGATCTTTATTTTTCAAAAAAAGAAAAAAATAGTTTATATTTAAATATATATTCAGACCGACAAACAAAGTGAAATTAAAAATATTTTTTAGATTCCCTATAAACATACAAACCAGGACAAAATGGATACAAAAAATTGGAAGCTATTGGAACCCTGCAATAAATACATTTATTTGTTCATTACATTTTGAAAAAGAAAACAGCTTTTCAACTATTTCCGGTAAGTGAAATTGTAGTAATTATGATATTTTATCTAATAATCCTATTAATAATACAACTGTTAATCAATAACAAAGATGACATGCAAGATAATTTGGACAATTGGTAGTCTATTGTCTAATGTTCTGGAGAACCTTTTAATGAACAGAAATAGTTTTATATTTTATTATTAATTAATATAATTGTTTATCTTAACCAACACTTTTATATTCATTGATTGAATTCTAAGTGAGACATAATGATTTTCCTCAGTCAAATAATAGCAATAAAAATCTACCTATGTTATTTTATTTTATTTGGTATGTATTAAATATCCTGATAGGTATTTTTGATTTTAGCCAAGAATGGTGCAACGTAATAATGAACGAAATGTATTAGATGCAACTGGGTGTTTGTCTCGACAGGTATAACCTTGTAACGGTTTTAACATGTAAATTAGTATTAGTTGGTCATATATTTATATTATGGCGACTAAAATAGTAACGATAATTGTAAAGTATTAGTATATTTTTAGGAATATCAAAGAAATAAATTCAACCAACCGTCACATACATAGTCTGACCCCACATTAAGATCAAAATGTTTCCATCCATCCATCTCAGCCACAGGAAGTCCACTGCTGAACATAGGCCTCCCCCAAGGATCTCCACAATGACCTGTTGGAAGCGGCCTGCATCCAGCGACTTCCTGCAACCTTAGCCAGATCGTCCGTTGACCTTGTAGTCGGGCGTCCGACATTTCGCTTGCCTGTACGTGGCCTCCACTCAAGAACCTCAAAATGTTTAATACATCACATCACTATTGTTTATGTAGCAGTTGCATTTTTTATTAGTTCTGTTACAAATACATTTATCATATTAATATTTATGCATACATAAACTCACGCCTTTTTCCAAGAAGGGGTAGGCAGAGGTGCAACCAGGACACCCACATTTCGCCTTGTATGTTCCGTCCTACGATGTTGTAGGTGGCGAGCCTATCGCCATATCGGGCACAAATTCCTGACTGTGCTGATAATGAATAGTAAAAGCCGATATCACTTTGCGCGACCCGGAATTCGAACTCAAGACCTCAGCTTTGTAACCGTACCATAGTACAACTACGCCACCGAGGCAGTCAATATTTATACATAAATTAAAATCTATAGTACACATTATTCACCGCTTATATGTTTATGTATGTATGTACCTTATGTATTTTTTGTTTGATTGATTGATTTGAAAAATATTTTTTTTTCTAGTGCTGATTTCCTGCCTTCGTTCGAGATCTCCGCTACAATTCCTTTATTCAAAATCAAAATTAAAATATTCTTTATTCAAATAGTCTTTCAAAAGATCTATTGGATTGTTCATTTCTGCTACCACCGCTTCGGAACGTGTTGTAGCTGTGAAGAAGAAACGGCGCAAGAAACTTCGTCAGCAACACGAACTGTCTTTTATCTTCTTTTATATTGCCATTTAAAATTACAATGGTTCATATCACAGAACACAATAATATCAGTTTATTTAGTTAATTGTTTAAGTTCTATTTTTACATTTTAATTGTTAGTTTTGTGTAGATATTTCTATTTATATATTTAAGTTGTTAATTTAGTGTTCATATTTTCATTGTTGCTAAATGTCTGTTTTTTTTTAGATTTTAGTTATATTTTGGCAAAAAAATATTGATATGGTGAAAATTGGTGCTTAAGGAGAAAAGTGTGGCAATACTACTCGAAGTCGCAAGCAAATTCTAGATATTAATAAAGTTGTATTTTATCTTACGTGTGTATTATTTGAAAAATCCAATCCAATCATCAGGTAAAACTTACCAATGGAATAAATCATAGCATGAAAAAAATATCAAAACCTTGACATTTTTATCGGATTTAATTTTTAATGACTACTGTCAAATCCTAAAATCCCCTGTTTAAACTTAATTGACATATAAAGCGAAAATTAAAAATGTTATATTAATTTTATTCGTATGCCACTGTTGATGATCGATATCGATAGAAAATTGGGTACTAGCGTATCACTATTTTTAGGGGCGGAGCCGCCGCCATTTTAGTTCATCAAAGTGGTACGCGTCACGTGACCTTATGTTTCATCCTCTATAATCTATAATCATTGTTATCACTTTATCGCTGTGACTGTGATTTGTGTGTAAAGAACAATTATTAAAGAAATAAAATGTGGGATAATATAATAGAATATTTAAAAGATCCATTGTTAGTAGTTAAAGTGCAGAATTTCTTCGGTGTCACATACAAGAGTAATAGACAGGAGAATGATTCATCGGAGGTGGTACATTCCGACAGGCTCGAACGCCTTAGCGAAGAACACGAAGTTAAACAACACAAGAGGATACCTAGCAACATATCCAGCAGTTCTCAGTCGTCGTATGATACGGATACATCGGCAGATAGTGGCGGCCAAGATGACGTTGTTTTGTCAATAAATAACTTATTCTGGTATTACCTATTTGTGCTGGGTACAGAGCTTGGAGATGAAATATTCTACGCGACTTTCATACCGTTTTGGTTTTGGAATATTGATGGTGCGGTCGGCAGGAGAGTCGTTCTCGTTTGGACTACTGTTATGTACATAGGCAAGTTAATTTGTTGCTAACTTATTTTAACATATTTTCTGACGGGAGTAAGAGTAACACTCAATATTCTATATTAAAAATTTCGCCAACCACTTACAGAATGTAACATTTTCATGTTTTATGCCGGGCACCCAATTTTTATAAAATAAAGTAATTACTATCACATTTACATTTTTTCATAGAGAAAAGGTTAAAATATATTTTTTTGGACATCAAGTTAATTTCCCCAGGAACTCTGAACCTGGGTAGCAATTATGTTTATATTTATTAAATATATATTTTCTCTACACAAAAAAGTAGGATTGATAGAAGACAAAAATCTTCACTTCTATCTAGTGGTCATGACCTGCCCTAGAATAAGTGCTATGAGTATGCAACCTTGGTTTGGTATAGTAATTATCATGAATTACCAATAATTTTTCTAAAAATTTAATTGCAAAGGAGACTGCTCATTTTGCTATGCAACTAAGTGTGCAGATTTCGTGCCTCGATAAAACCTTCTTCTTTGTGCAGGGTTTTTTTACCATAAATATAAACATAATTGCGACCCAGGAGTTCTTGGAAGAAAATCCAATACAAAATATGTTTTTGTCTTTGTTCTGTAAAAAAACAAAGATTAAGTAATACTTTCTTTAATAAAGGTCCAGGATAAAACAGGAAAATGTTGGGGAAAAGGCATCAACTATATTTTTAACCCATATTATGAATGGGCATTCCTTTTTTTCATGCTCAATAATCTCAGATGTTAGTACTTAAAAAAGAAAAAATGTCTAATTATGATCATTTCTACAATTCAAAACTCAACCAACAATGTGATTTAGTACAACAATTTATGCTGTTATTTTATGAAAATTTTCACGAATTTTCTTAGTGTAAAATTTATGTTTCACATTATAGTACAGATACACAACAATTTATTGAACATCACAAATAACAGAAAAACATAAAACATTGAGAGCCCTTACAAATAAGTGAACAATTGGTGGTCTTATCTCTATAAGCAATCTCTTCCAGACAACCAAAAATCATAGAATGGATTGAAAGCGAAGAAAATAATACTATACTACATAACTATACGTTTTTTTCTTTATTTCAATGAATAGCGAGATGAAATGCCGTTCACCTGATGGTAAGCGAAACGACAACTCATAAACAGTAGCGGAACAAAACAACACATCAAATCACAAAGCAATGCTTGGCATTCCACTGCTCTTGCCATCCTGAGACATAAGATTTTAAGTCTCAAAATGTTCAGTAATTACTCTGGTTACAATGTCCTTTAACCCGAAACACAACAGTGCCTCTACACTGGTGTTTGACAGGAGAAATAGACAATAGGGTGGTACCCATCCAGTCTCTCTGTATCAGACCATATACGTCCCACTGCAGGACACGGGCCTCCTCTACAATCGAGAGTACGATTGAGAGTGGTTAGACCATATGGACTATATGGTACCACGCTGGCCTAGTGCGGGTTGGTGGACTTACATACCATAGAAATTCTTATAAATCGCTATGGTATGCAGGTTTCCTCACGATGTTTTCCTTCACCGTTTTAGTGCGTGGTGTTTGACTATGAATACATACATGACTCCCAAAAGTAAGAGGTGTGCCCTGGGATTTGAACCCGCGACCACCGTGAACATGTTGGCAGCCGCATCTGGTCCGTTTACGAACAGGCCACCCAGTCTACTCTCAGTAAATTTGTCTATCTTCAATATTAAATATACTTTGCCTTCATATGGAAACTCTGTTGGGCATCTGTATTATAAATAATATAAACCTTCCCCTTGAATCACTCTATCTATTGTTAAAAATCGTATTAAAATCCGTTGAATAGTAAAACTGATATGAGTGCAGACACCAAAACTGACTTCATTTTATACTATGTAATGATTTTGTAGATTATATTGTTAGAATTATTTGAGCATATTGGTCATCTCTGTCACAATAAAATGTCATTGGTTTTGCAGGCCAAGGCTTCAAAGACATAATCCGCTGGCCGCGGCCGGGGTACCCCGTGAAGAAGCTGCAACAGAAGTGGGCGGTAGAGTACGGCATGCCATCCACTCACGCCATGGTAGGCGTTTGTATTCCCTTCTCCGTGCTGCTGTACACCATGGACCGCTACATATACCCGGCGCATTGGGGTCTGCTCGTCGCCGTCTCCTGGTGCACGCTCATATGCGTTAGCAGGGTCTACCTTGGCATGCATTCAGTTTTGGTAAGTAACTTCTTCACATTCATATTTAAAACTCACATACACAACTTTTTCCTAGAAGGGGTAGGTATAGGTGTTAGCCAGGACGGCCATGTTTCGCCTTGTCTTTCAGCCCCATAAAGTGATAGGGTGAAAGTTATTACTATTCATTTTTTTTAATACGATTGTATTCAGATATCATGTATCATTTGAGTAATAACAACTGTACTTTGAGTGTGCAGTTCTAAGAATAGATAAAATATGTGATGTGCATTGTATAAGGAAACTACTGATAAAAATAGTCTGTACAAAGTAACACTAGACTGTATGCACAATTAATTAATATAGTGGTGGTTCATCATCATTTTACTGAGTGATCACCTACAGACCTACCTACAGAGTAGTCACAGCCACGACTAGCAAAATTCATAGTTCCTTAATTATTTTTTTTATATTTTTGTTTTAAATCTGTCTATGTATGTACGTCGCTTTTCTTTCTTTCTTTCTACCATAAAAAGTTTGTCATAAAGAATACACAAGTTTTTTTATACTCTGCTCTCTCAATTTCCTTCTCTCTATCCATCGACCCATCGTATAATCGCCTAGATTCCTAGAAATATGGGAATGCCACTATTGTTCCTTTTTATTTCTGCATATTGATGTTTCTTTGGTTCTATAGAATAAAAGGTCTTGTTTATTTCTGTAACTGTCATCTTGCAGTATAACTTTTGGCTACTCAGAATTCCATTCACGTTCCTTGTACTCGGGTCTCGGGTGTCTGTTTACAACGCGTTTTGCGTCTTATTGTTAAAGTACAAAAATAGAATGAATACAAGTGACATATTTATTCATTCATCGTCACATTAGCTTGCTAGCACCGAGCACAGCCAGTGAATTGTGATGATTGTTCACTCGATAAATCTGATTTGACTGGTGGATAATTATGCAATATCAAATATTGTTTTTAGTTAAAACTTTTCCTTCCTCTTCACTTTTCGCCAATCGCGTTTCTTAGAAGTGTTTTTAATGTAATTTCCCAAAGAAATTATAAGAAAATTCATAATATACGGGTCTATAGCCGCATTACGGTCAGATCTATCAATTAGGGTGAGTCCGGGCAGTTGAGCATAAGGGAAATACCGAAAACAAAGCAGTCTTCAGCAACACCAGTAAATGACCACAGGCACTACTCTCTCATTAGTTCATTTATTGCAACACGTGGTTAGGACTCGCTCGAAATCCGGCAAAGTTTGTACATAAATCTTCAACAAATTTCATCATGTTTTGTACTGTTAATTTAACTGCTTATTTAATAATTATGAACTATTCTACCGCTTTATAGTATAATTATTCTACAGAACATCGCACCCTCGGTGCAACAATGTCACTTATGCAAAAATAGAAAAAAAGTATAAAGAAATATCTTATATTTTTTAGAATATTACGTGGTCATAATTTTTTTAACGGTAAATTAAAAGTTGATGTGATAGAAACTGTTCAACTTGTCTATGTCTTGAAATATCATATTTTATACTATGTCAAAGTTTCAAATGCTTTTCCTGAAATTTGCATTTTTGCAAAAGTGACATTGTTGCACCGGGGGTGCGACATGTTTTCAGTAATTATACGAGTATTGAAGGACTATATGATGCGGTTATTATGTGACTAGTGTAGTATTGTGTATGTCGGTGTGTGTTCCCAGGACATAGCGGCGGGCCTGGTGCTGTCTGCTTCGCTGCTGCTGGTGCTGATCCCGCTGGTGGACCGGTTGGACGGCTTCCTGCTCACCTCGCAGTACGCGCCGCTGCTAGTCATCCCAGTCTCCATACTAGTCATAGTTTACCATCCCAACGCAGACAAATGGACGCCCACCAGGTACGTTGTTATGAGAATCACAAAGCCCAAATTATAGTGTTTTTTAAATATTGTTGCTATTTGAAATAGGGTTTTAAGCTTTATTATTTTATTTTTTTAGTGAGTAGTAAATTATAAGGTTTTGCCAGTTATAAAAGAAATGATGTAATATTAAAATATTCGAAATTAACATGTAGGTGTTTACTGTTTAGTAGCCTTTGTTAAGAATGGTATATAAAAAAAATAGAATATCATTAGAAATATTTTCTTTGCAATTTTAGTTGTATGACGCTTACAAAATGAGATCATTGGGATAATATGAGAATCGCCTCTAGACAAATTTAATTTTATGTACAGTAATTAAGATCTTATATTTATCCTTACTTACATAATTATCTATTTAACTAGCTATCGTAAATGAAATCCATTAAATTAAACACATGTCGTACTAGTAAAATCCAGCCAAATAAATTACCATTTGAATAGAAATAACTGTACCGCGATTAGTTATCTACTGCGCTTGATGGGAGGAAAACTCGGGGTAAGAGCAACCCATCGCCGCCAATCCCTGCCACTTTTACCGTGGATTTCTGCAACATCAGGGGTTTACATTCTAACCTTGATGCCGTCCACCACCACCTCGAGACGGCTAAGCCGGCCTTGCTCTTTTTGACCGAGACGCAGATATCTTCTCCGGCAGACGCCGCGTACCTCTCCTACCCGGGGTACAAATTAGAATACTCTTTTGTGCCGCGGGCTGGGGTGTGCGTGTTTGTTGGAGAGGATGTCTGCTATCAACGCCTCCATCATTTTGAAGGAAAGGACCTGTCCATCCTCTGGTTGCGTATTAACGGCGAAGACCATCCTCGCTTCTACGCATGCCTTTACAGGTCTCATAGCGGTAATTCAGAAACGGACCGACTCATGGAGTGCATTCAAACGGCTACAGATTCCATCCAAGAGCAGATTCCATCCGCAGAAGTTGTGGTACTTGGGGATTTTAATGCCCACCATGCTGAATGGCTGGGGTCCCCAACCACCGACTATGCGGGCAGATCTGCTTACGAATTCGCCTTGGCATATGGCCTGAAACAAGTGGTGGCCGCACCGACGCGAATACCCGATGTGGAAGGCCATACACCTTCCCTGTTGGACCTTCTGTTGACCTCACATCCGGACAATTATCTGATCGTGATCGATGCTCCTCTGGGATCATCTGATCACTGTCTGATAAGGACGACGGTGCCACTCATGCGCCCAATTCGTCCACAGTTTGCAGGCTGTCGCCGTGTGTGGCACTACAGGTCAGCAGATTGGGATGGGATGCGATCATTCTTTGCGTCCTACCCTTGGGGGCGAGTTTGCTTCACGCCGGATGATCCTGACGCCTCTGCTGACTCTATTGCCGATGTGGTGCTGCAAGGAATGGAACTATTTATTCCATCCTCTGTTGTGCCCATTGGTGGTAGATCCAAGCCTTGGTTTAACCGCTCCTGCAAAATGGCAAATCGCCGTAAACAGGCATGCTACAAGGCTTGGGCAGATGCAGTGGCAGCTCAGGATTTAAATACTAGCGTCTTAAAAAAGGAGTATAACTTTGCCTCGAGGTCCTTCAAAAGAGTGATAGCAAAAGCGAAATCGGATCACATTGGCAGAATTGGCGAGAGATTGGTTCGTCTCCCTTCGGGAACGCGTGCATTTTGGTCACTCGCCAAAGCTGCCATGGGGAATTTTTGTAGCCCTTCCTTTCCACCTCTTCGTAGGGGGGATGCATCATTGGCCCATGGCGCAAGAGACAAAGCCGATCTCCTAGGCTCTCTTTTTGCGTCTAACTCTTTTCTGGATGACGGGGGAAGCGAACCGCCGACTATCCCGCGGTGCAACACCAATATGCCGGAAATTCGGTTTTCGCAACGGCTAGTGCGTAAAGCGCTGTTCTCCCTCGACATCCATAAATCGAGTGGACCCGATGGTATCCCTCCTATTGTTTTGAAAAAGTGTGCTCCTGAGTTGGCTCCGGTCTTAACGCGTCTTTTTCGGCACTCCTACTTCTTAGGCGTAGTCCCGGCTTCGTGGAAGACAGCTTTAGTGCATCCGATACCTAAAAAAGGCGAGCGCTCGAATCCTTCCAACTACAGGCCCATAGCCATTACCTCCTTGCTCTCGAAGACAATGGAATCCATTGTCAACAGCCAACTCCTTGGGTACCTTGAGGATCATCAGCTATTGAGTGACCGTCAATACGGTTTCCGTAGGGGCCGCTCGGCTGGTGATCTTCTCGTGTACCTAACACATAGATGGTCGAAGGCAATCGAGAGTAGGGGGGAGGCGCTGGCCGTTAGTCTGGATGTAGCGAAGGCCTTTGATAGGGTCTGGCACAGAGCGCTTTTGTCGAAGCTTCCTTCCTACGGGCTTCCTGAGAAGTTGTGCAAATGGCTAGCTAGCTTTCTAGCGGACCGGAGCATCAAGGTCGCTGTCGACGGTGCATGCTCGGATCTCAAGTCCGTGAACGCTGGTGTCCCACAAGGCTGTGTGCTATCTCCCACGCTATTTCTTCTGCATATCAATGATATGCTGCAAATTAGCGGCATACATTGCTATGCGGATGACAGCACGGGTGATGCCTTATATACCGGCCGAGCCAATATTTCTCAGGAAAACGTCTATGAGTGCCGAAACAAACTTGTGTCTGAAGTCGAGTCCTTACTATCCAGAGTCTCGGATTGGGGCCGACACAACTTGGTTGAATTTAACGCCTCAAAAACACAAGTTTGCGCGTTTACCGCAAAAAAATCGCCTTTCGTCGTATCACCTCAGTTTCAAGACACTCCTCTAAATGCCACAGCCAGTATCGGAATTCTTGGTGTCGAGATATCGAGTGACGTTCAGTTCCGCGGTCACCTTGAAAGTAAGGCCAAATTGGCCTCAAAGAAGCTTGGTGTGCTCAACAGATCGAGGCGATATTTCACGTCGGGTCAACGTATGCAACTTTATAAGGCGCAAGTCCGGCCCCACGTGGAATACTGCTCCCATCTTTGGGCAGGGGCACCCCAGTACCAGCTTCTTCCTTTCGACCGCATTCAACGTCGGGCTGCTCGAATCATTGACGATCAGGTTCTCTCCGACCGGCTTGATCCTTTGGCTTTGCGTAGAGATGTAGCTTCACTCTGCATTCTCTATCGCATTTACCACGGGGAGTGTTCTCAAGAACTGTTCGGACTTATCCCTGCTGCTGAGTTCCGCCACCGTACAACACGACAAACCTCCAAATACCACCCACATCACCTTGGAGGTTGGAAATCTACTACAGTACGTTTTTCCAGGCACTTTCTCCCACGTACTACAAATCTGTGGAACCAGTTGCCAGCGGCATCATTCCCGGACAGATACGACCTGGCGACCTTCAAAAAACGAGCGTATTCCCACCTCAAAGGCCGGCAACGCATCTCCATGCCCTATGGTGTTGCAGATGTCCATGGGCAGCGGTGTTCACTTACCATCAGGTGAACCGCATGCTCGTTTGCCCCCTATAATATAAAAAAAAAAAAAAAAAAAAAAAAAAAAAAAAAAAAAAAAAAAAGTTATTTATTAGCTATTATAGCAAATTATACTTTCAACGTTATACGACTTTTCGAGGTCAGTGATGAATAATCGGACAATGACGATACCTATCGCGTTATTTTAACGAAAAAAGTTTTTTTCTCGGCTATAATTTTTTTTCTGGCACTGTACAGTACTGGTATGCTTACTGCACATATAAGGAATATGAGTGCACTATATTGCAGAGGAGACACAACAATGATAGTGAGCGTGTGCGCGGGCATCCTGTCGGGCGCGTGGACCAATTACCAGGTGGGCAGCATGGCGGCCAGCGAGCTGCGGCCGCCCTACCACATCATCTGGCCCTCGTACGAGATGCTGGGCTGCACCATCCTGCGCACCATCCTGGGCTTCTGCGGCGTGCTCGCCACGCGCGCCATCGGCAAGTCGCTATCCTACGCCTTCGTGTGCGCGCTGCTCGGCCAGGACAAGAACGAGCTGCGCAACTCCGAGGACAGCCTCAACAACAAACACAAGATCATCGTAGAGCTCAGCTACAAGTACTTCACGTACGGTATGATCGGCTTCAACACCACCTACGTGTTCCCGAACGTGTTCGCCTTGCTGCGGATCAACAGACCTACCTACTACACAGAGATCTAGGCCGCTCAGTTTTATGATCGCCTAATACAAGATATTGCACAAGGACTTGTTCATGCTGCGTGTTTGGTATTTTATTGAGAATCGATATATTGGTGTAACAAAACAGGGAATTCTAGACAACGAGAAATGAACAAGTTTAATGGCGGTGCGGGTAATAAGATATTTATGAAAAATAAGGTTACTTTGTATTTTTATGGTGTTAATTCTCGTTTCAGTTGAATTCCTCTTTTGTTACACCTCAATCAGCAATACCGTTATTAAGCCTTGTTCAAGGAAAGAAGCGGCTGGTATCGCACCCTTCTTAAAATTGAGAAGTACGTACGATCCATATTCAATGTTATAGATATTGTACATAATTCATTGTTAATTATTATTTAAGTATTATGATAAAGAATGTGCCTTAAATATGTTGTAGCATACTGCTCTAGGAAAAGGCAATCGAAAAGAGAAGGTAGAAGAAATGGTTAGTGGTTTCTGGCCCGTGATTAGTTAGTTAGCTCGTTAGTTAGTGACAAATCATGCAAGGAATCTTAACTGATATTAACCTTTATGAATCTATTAAGGCGGAAACATATTACTGAAACGCCACGCCACCCGACCCGACGCGACACGTGTTGATCAAATCAAATCGTAATATTTTCTAAGGCTAGAACTACATTACCAACACGCCACGCAACGCGACGCACGCACACGCCACCCGATCCCACCGTTCCAGGTCGGCGTGTTGCCGGTGGTGGGGGGAAACACGACACCAGACGCGACACACGCAGTGTGTTTCTAGACAACACCCGATGCCACGCGTCAGTCGTTCGAAAATTGAAAATAGGTAAACCTCAGTGGCATATTTAATTGGACGCCGGCTATGAAACGAGAGACCGCGGGTTCGATCCCTGCACTGAGACAAATGTTGTTGTGTACTATAATCATTTGCTTTAGGTCTGGGTGTTCGCGATACCGAAAATATTAGCGCTCTATTGGATACCTGCGGGATAATACTTTTATCTTAGTGTGGGGTGAACTATTTTATTTAACTGTTGGATGTATGTACTTGTGTATTATATTTATCATCTCTTAACTCATTATTTATTAAATCCATTGCACACAACCGTACGCTTCCATTGCTGTCAGCACAGTGATCAAGAAATGCTAGTGTGCCGTGTTCCGTCGCGTGTTGGCAATGTGCACAGTACACGTCGGGTGACGAAACGTCGGGTCGCGTGGCGTTTCAGTAATATGTTTCCGCTTTTAACGATGTGATATGATCTAATATGTATATATTTTACATGAAACGATTCTATTTCCAGCCATTATTTTAGTGTGGATATTTTATTTTTAAACCATGGCCGGATTGATATACAAAACGCACGTGGTACAGACGTCGCTGGAACGAGGCATGAATTAATAAAATACTATTAAGTATCACTCTTCATTTTAATTACATTTTATTTCGTGGCTTCGTCATGTAAATAACTTAAAAATGTCCTTTATTGCCAGGTTACCGTTGTGCAGTCTGTATTAGTTGTAATATTATAATTACTTAGTTTGTAGTAGTATAATCAGTAATGTCTGCTACTACCTGCGTGAATTTCATCTCGGCCATATCTCTTACGGCTTTATTCATACACAGTTTACAAACCTATATTAGTTACTGATACTCTCCCGCCCTCATACCACCACGGTAACTCCTGTAAGCCAGGATCACACGCAATGCAATGACATCGAGCATTCAATGTTCAGCGAGTCTCCGGGAATGTCTAACTTCTATTAGACAGAAATACATAATTTGTGAAAATTTCAGCTATCTAGCTATCACGGCTTATGAGATACAACCTGGTGACAGACATACAGACAGACGGCCAAAAAGACAGCGGAGGCTTAGTAATAGGGTTCCATTTTTACCTTTCAGGTACGGAACCATAATTATTTTATTTATTTTTATTGAAACCTTATAGGTAATATCGATAAGATCCGAATTGGTGACTTCACAAAGAGGCAAATTTAATTTAAGTTATATATCTCATTTGCAAAAAAAACGGGCACCTAAGCAATGAACCATTTCAAATGTTACTATTGGTTTGTTTGATAATTATAGGTAGTTTTACTTTCACAATTGTGTAAATTAATAAGCAAATAATCGTTTTCGTCAGTATTATCATAAAATTTTTGGGTTTTAATGCTAAAGTTCACTAGTAGTGTATGCTCGCTAGCAGTGCATATGCTCGTGAAGTAAAAGTTAACAAAGATTTTTGTTTGTTTTTTCTTTAATAAAGTAAAAGCAGATAAATGTTTAGTATCGAGTGTGACCCCCTCTAGCTGAAATCACAGCTTGAATTCGTCTGGGTATGCTATACTTACTTGCTTGCGGAATACGTTCCCACTCCGCGGTAATCACATTCTTCAGCTCTCTGATGCTCTGCGGAGCCGGTTGTACTGAACTCACGCGTCGTTTCAGAACGTCCCAGACATGCTCTATAGGATTGAGGTCGGGACTTCGAGCTGGCCAATCCAAACGACGAATGCCGACCTCTTGCACATACGCTTCCACATCGCCAGACCGGTGGGCGCGAGCGTTGTCCATAAAAATTGAGTCTTCGCCTAATGTGTGCATGAGGAATTAGAACTTCCGTTATGTATCGATGTCCAGTCAGTGAGCCGTTTTCAATGAAGACTAACTCTGTACGATCCATTGAATTTATTCCTGCCCAAAACATAACAGAGCCCCCACCATAAGGTGTGATTTCTTCAAAACAAGCCTCTGCAAAGCGTTCTCCTCGTCTTCGTAGCACTCGCCGACGTCGATCTTCACCAAACAGAGATATCCTGGCTTCATCGGAGAACAATACCCTATTCCAGTCTTCTTGAGTCCATGACTCACAATTTCGAGCAAACCTAAGCCTGGCAACTCTGTGCTCACGGAGTAACTTAGGGCCGCGGGCCGGGCGATGACTGCGTATATTGGCCGCGAGAAGTCTCCTCCTGATCGTCCATAGACTAATATGCACATTTCTTACTTCTTCGAGGTTGTTCTTAAGGTCCACATACGTAGACTTGCGATTTCTCAATGCGCGACTCACAAGAAAACGATCATCCCGTGGCTGGGTACATGGTTTTCTTCCAGAACCAGGCTCACTCCTATAGAGCATGTCTGGGACGTTCTGAAACGACGCGTGAGATCAGTACAACCGGCTCCGCAGACCATCAGAGAGCTGAAGAATGTGATTACCGCGGAGTGGGAACGTATTCCGCAAGCAAGTATCCGGGATATCCTCGCTAGCATACCCAGACGAATTCAAGCTGTGATTTCAGCTAGAGGGGGTCACACTCGATACTAAACATTTATCTGCTTTTATTAAAGAAAAAACAAACAAAAATCTTTGTTAACTTTTACTTCACGAGCATATATGCACTACTAGTGAACTTTAGCATTAAAACCCATAAATTTTATCAAAATTTTATGATAATACTGACGAAAACGATTATTTGCTTATTAATTTACAAAATTGTGAAAGTAAAACTACCTATAATTAGCAAACAAACCAATAGTAACATTTGAAATGGTTCATTGCTTAGGTGCCCGTTTTTTTTGCAAATGAGTTTATATTGAACACCTCACTGCCACATGTATTATCTCTTAGTTTATCATGCCGTGTGGGCCTAAAATGTTTGAAAAGTTTGTCGAACCGGGAGATAATCCAAACTGTGATTGAATTAGTGATACTGGTAAATTATTTAAATCATTCTACAATAAAATTAAGATAACAGCTAAAGCCACGCTTAATGCCCATCACAAAACCCCCGTCGATATAATATTTGTAAGTGTTATTTAGTAGTATTGTTTTCTTGTAGTGTTTGTCTGGATGGAATTATAGAACACCACGTTCATTGTGATTCGTATTACTAACTGTCAAAGTTGTGATTTTTTACATTCCATGTGCAATAAATTCTACAGAAATTAGCAGTTGGAAACTTTTTAAAATAAAATAAATCAATGTTATTAACTTAAATATCACACCGACTTTCGAGTATTTCTTAGTTTTCCTTTAAATCGTCTATATCAGTGGAAAAAAATGCGTGGTGGCCTGTTGGTAAACAGACCAGACGCGGCTGCCAACATGTTCACGGTGGTCGCGGGTCGGAATCCCAGGGCACACCTCTGACTTTTCGGAGTCATGTGTGTATTGATAGTCAATCACTACGCACTGAGACGGTGAAGGAAAACATCGTGAGGAAACCTGCATACCATTGCGATTTATAAGAATTTCTATGGTATGTAAGTCCGCCAACCCGCACTAAGCCAGCGTGCTGGACTATATGACCTAACCACTCTCAATCGTAGTCTCGATTGTAGAGGAGTCCCGTGCCCTGCAGGGGGACGTATATGGGCTGACACACACAGAACACAGAACATCAGTGAAAATGCGTACAAAATAAAAACTACATGAATTATGATATTTCACGTTTTAGCGGGTTATAAAAAAAGACTAATATCGAAAACAAAGCCGGGTGCTACTTTAAATGACTTCAGACACAACGCAACTAATTTTTTTGCAAGAAAGCGAGCGATTTCTTTCCTATCTTCATATTTGGCTGGTAAATTCTTTTTCTTCGACAATCATAGTGTACAACACCCTTTTATTTTTTACGCAATTGTTTTTATTATTATTTTAGCAAAAAACTATGGATTTACCACCTAACAATGATATTTAAAAAATTACAAAAAGTGTGTTTGTAGTCACTAAAACTACCACCCGGTTTCCTTTTCGATAGCAGTCATGATACCCTGTATACAAACTAGTTTTATATTGTTTATAATTTACGTAGAAAATTATGCGTGATCTGGGTTATTTGTTATATAATAGAATACAATTTACAATTTAAAAATTATATTTTTTTTATTGAATTTGAAATATGGGTACTATTATTAAATTAAAGTGCTTAAAATGCTTTCAGTCGGCGTACAGTGAAATAAAAGTACATTTTAAGATCTACTTTAAGCTCTATTATTGCAGAAAAACCACAAAAAAAAATTTCACAATACCAGAAGAATAATAAAAAAATCATACAAAGAGTTTATTTAATAAATAACTTTTAAATAATTCCATCGTCACTACAACCCACCTCAAAATCACATACAAAATTGCGCATATCATTAAGATGTAGTAAGATGGTGCACATATAAAGAATACTACACATATTATTTGTATTAGAGTTATTTTTTTTTTCATTTCATTCATTGTTGTAAATTCTACCTTTCTATAACGTAAACGATCATATCGTTTACAAATACGAATGGTATGTAATAAGTATTTATTTTTATAATAAAATGTATATTTAAACATGGATTAATTATTAATTATATTTATGTTTTTTTAGTTGCTATGATTAATTATAGTATTTGTATAGTAGAATAACAACACCGGCAGTCACAATGAACAGAGTAATGTTTTGGAAGGTATCTAGGTACATAATATATAATTCTGATATAGCCACAATAAATTATTATACAATCGTTAAAAATGTCCTGTTTTATTGTTGTATTTTAATTATAAAAAGGCAAATTTCTATAGAAATAGTTTTAAATATGTAATTACTAAATTTTGCTCTTGGGTTTGCCCGTGTTTTTTTTTTTTTTATTGCACTGAATGGCGAGACGAGCTTGCCGTTCGCCTGATGGTAAGCGATACGACGGCTCATAAACAGTAGCAACATTCCAATGCGCTCGCCATCCTGAGACATAAGATGTTAAGTCTCAATATGTCCAGTAGTTGCTCAGGCTACAATGTCCTTCAATCCGAAACACAACAGCGCATTTAAGCAGTGTTGTTTCACGGGAGAAATAGACATTGTGGTGGTACCTACCCAGATGGCCTCTCACATATGAGAGACCTACCACCAGTAAATACTACCATAAGTACAGCGCCATAATACTCTTCTTGATATCCGATTTTCGTTCAATATATTACAGCTGATCCCCAATTCTTTCATTCTGCCATTATTTTGCAATTAATTAATGCTGTAGGTACAATCGTTTTATCGGACGAACTTCTAATAATTAACAAGAATAGTTCTAGCTTATGAAAAGTGACCTTCGACCTTTTATTTACTGGGTATCTCAAGACTGCTACCGAAAACGAAGCCAGGTGGTAGTTTTAGTGACTGCAAATACAATGCAACTAAAAATTTCGCAAAGAAACGCGACAATATTTTTTTAAATATCGTCATTTTTGGGTGGTAAATCCAGAGTTTTTGCTAAAATAATAATTTAAACTCTTTTATATCTATTAGAGTATTTATAAATAAAAGGGTATAAACTATTACTTTAAGAAAAAATGTATTTACCACCCAAATATGGACATAGGAAAAAACAATAAAAAAAATTGACACTTTTTTTGCAACTTTTTTCTTTTGAATTGTGTCTGAAATCGCTTAAACTACCATCCGGCTTCGTTTTCGGTAGCAGTCTTGATGATGCCCGTATGTACCTCTTAGGCTCTTTGTATGCATTACTTTAAGATTATCGATTAAGAATAAGATGTGACCCACTTACCTACGATTTCATAATAGAATTCATTCGACTTTACAAAAGGACATTACAGTCAGCGCTGTACTTACAGAGTTCTTTTTTAGGTAGGAATCTGTACTCAAAATTAAGTTCCATTTGTTCTTACTAGGCTAGGTTCAATTCTATAATTATTTTGTTGTTCATACTTATAAACTCATTGAAGACCCAGATAACTTATTAAGCACATGGTTTCTTAGACTTTTTTGTTATTGTAAATATTCATGGATAGTGTATTTACGTTTAGTTGATAAGTAAGGTCGGAGTTGAAAGATAATAAAAAAAACTAAAATACACGCTTTAATAAGATATACAACTAAAAAAGTAAAAATAATTGATACTGAATTTAAGATAAGAAAATGGAGTAAAATACATATATTTTATTGTTACAAAGCGTGGGGTGTTTACAACAATTACTTATCCTCCTGCACCCCACGCTTTGTAACAATAAAATATATGTATTTTACTCCATTTTCTTATCTTAAATTCAGTATCAATTATTTTTACTTTTTTAGTTGTATATCTTATTAAAGCGTGTATTTTAGTTTTTTTTAACTATTATATAATTGTTTTGACTAAAAACATCCATCTACGGCTGTATTTCCAATCAATAACGCCATCTGTTGGTCAGTAGTAACATTTGACACTTGAAGAATACAATGTTAACGCCATCTAGCGATGAATGTAGCAATGGTCATCAATTATAAGAATAATTAATCCTGGCGAATCTAATCAGGATAATTATATATTTTAATCGAATTATTGTATTGTCATCGGTCTTTGACAGGTGTGCAAAATTTGAACGAAATCTGGCCGTTTAAAGTGGGTCAAAATCGCGCCCAAAGAAGTCGGTTACAAACAAACATACAAATATACAAACATACAAACATACAAGTGAAGCTAATATAAAGCGTGTAAAAAAAAGACGATCAGGCACAATGTTTCTTTTTTGCAATTGGTATCTTTTATGTTGTATCATAATAATCTTATGGTGCTAAAAGTCCCCAGTTCAAAATTGGTCTTTCACAAAAATCTGACGCTTAGCTTCTTCAATCAAGTACTTGATCGAAGGAGCTAAGCGTCAGATTTTACCGGTTCGGTTTGCGGATGCTTTATGCATTCATATATATTGTTCATCCACTTCCAAAAAGGAGATGGTTCTTAATTCGGTTGTATGTTTTAAGAATTTTTTACCTCAGAGTAACCTCATTTCAAACTTTCTTAATTTTGTCACTCACTGACTGACCGATCATCAAAAGTCTAAGGCACTTCTAGCAGACATAGAACCTTCAAATTTAGAATATAATTAGTGTTTAGTGTCTAAAGTAAGGGAAAATTCAAACATTTCATAATTTGTGTCTAGTTTTCTAGATAGACCAACTGCGTGAATAACTATGTAATCCCATATAAATGTATAGGATTACAAAGTTACATTTGCAGTTAATGAATCATTGTACCCGTATATAATGGAATAGTAGTTGTAGATAGATATCTATATATATGAGGCATAACAAGAGGGAATATAGAGAGGGAAATGGTGTATTCAGCCCATGAAACTGTATAACATTCCTCTAGAAAAACATGACGAAGAAAAACTTGCAAATAAATAGACTAAATAGCTCGAAAATATCAATTACAATGAAAGAAAGAACATTAATAATCAAATCCGTTATATTTGTGATTAATTGATACCTACAAAAATAAGAAAAATCCATAAGACAGAGGCTTTAAGAAAAATCGTTAGTGATATTCTAGAAATAAGAAGTACCGAAAAGGAAAAAAGTAGGACTCTACAAAAAGACGAAGAGAAGAAAAATTCCAAGTCTCGCAGCTCAGGTTTTCTACCGCAAAAAGTTGTGAGATGCATGTAATACCAAGTCGATTAATTTATTTAGTCCTTAAGGGACCTTCTATATAAAGTTATTACCATATCAATATTAAAAATTCTTTACGTTTTAAATAAATAGATCGACTGTGGAGGGATGTTTTCAAGATCATAGACAGGACACAATTTATATATTTTTATGCGGTTACGTCCTCATAAATAAACAAAGATGTATTGTTTATGGCCAATTTTCCTTGTCAATCATTTAGTAGTAATAATTTTGTGTTGCAAATTGAAGGTTTCTGAGAATTAAAGTGCCACGGCCTTATTCATGGACTGTTTTAGATTTACAAACCTTTAAGTTATCGTTTATTTGTCTTCTTCGCTCTAACTGTATTCGAAAGCTACAAAACATTCAATAACCAAAATCCTACTAATATTATAAATGCAAAAGTTTATGTGTTTGTTACCTCTTCACGCTGAAACAGCCGCTCTGCACCGATTTTGATGAAATTTGGCGTGGATCTAGCCGACATCCTGGATTAACACATAGGCTACTTTTATCCCGACAAAATGTAGTGTTTACGAGGGATGTGCAAGGAACGCAAATATCAAATATAACGACTGACCCTACGGAAATTATAACATTTAAAGTGGCAAATTCGTTATTTTATTACGTTAATTTGATTCAATTTAAACTTTATTTAATTTATATATAATTTGAAGAATAAAATGTGTTATTATTTTATTATGAAGAATTATGAATATTTAAATATACTGGCAATTAGTGCAATAGAACAAAAATGCAATTTTTCACTTTCGATAGCTTACGTAGGGACCGTCGACATTCGATACTTCTTAAAGTTCGTTTGAAGTTAATTATCACGCGATATAGTTGCTATGTTTCTAAAGAGAACTCAAATATCTGTACCCGGGCAAAGCCGGGCCGGACCGCTAGTAGGTTTATAAACTGAACTTAGTGAATAAGGCCGCTAGTTTCTGCGGTTTTGTGTTTCCACTGTTTTTATTACTGGAATTGGTATTGTTTTGAAGTCTCATAAAAAGCAAGATGGCTATAAGTGTTTAGTGTGTGTTTCACTTTCCTATTAATTTGTAGGCAATTATAATAATTTGTTTTACGGAAAATTAATGATATACAGGATATTAACAATAATTCTATTAAGTACCTTATGTTTTCGAACATAATGCACTTCGCAGTTGATGAATTTAGTTCAATATTCAATACATTTATGTATACTTGAATTCTATCGGTGGATTTTAGCAATATGTATTTTGTGTAAACCCGCACTAGGCCAGCGTGGTGGACTATATGGCCTAACCACTCTCAATCGTACTGTCGATTGTAGAGGAGGCCCGTGCCCTGCAGTGGGACGTATATGGGCTGATACAGATTTTGTGTAAACAACAGTTTTCTGGCTTTTTTTTTCTTAAAGTGATAAAATCTTTTGAATTAGTTAGGTATTAAAATTCGAATTGGAATTGAGTTATCGTTAATTGATAAAAAAATATCACATACTTGATTAATGTTCTTTATTTTACTCTAAACAAATAGTAAATATATAATAACAAGAAACTTATAACTATGGATTACAATCGGCGGGTTTATTGTTTTAAATCAAAAAAAAAATGTTAATGCAAAGATGATCTTTTTAATCTTCCAGACCAGTTGTCGTTGTGCTGATTTGACTAGAAACAGAAGAAATATTATACTTAAATATCTTACAATATGTGTTACATATAGGTACTATGCGTGCTAATTATGCACGGTTTTGTTTAAATATTTTTTCAAACGAACATTATCCTGTTGCCGTCGCCGAGAATGTTGTGTGTGAAATCCCAATAACTAGTATTACCACTAAAGACCGCCCGGCATTGCCAGTTTCCTGCTGATTGTCTGGTTTAACTGTAATTCGATGCATCTCTTGGTTTCTGCATTCGGAGTTGGGTTTGTAAAGCTCTCTGTGTATTAGTCGAAATGGGTTTTAGTCGCTTTCTCTTCGGGAAGCCGTCGTCTTATCGTAGTTGTAGCAGGAGGAAGAAAGTGTAATAATGAAGCAAAATAGTTTTTTTAACATACCGCGGTCTATTTTTGCCTTCATCTCCCCTGCGCAGAGTGCAGACATACTACCTTCCCTCTCGCTCCACTGGTTTACGTGTGTCAATTGCCGGGTGGCCGGTAGGTAGGTGCGCAGTGCATAATTATGTGTTGTGGATGCTTGCTCCAGTATAGGTGGAAATAGATCACATAATATTATACTTCTGCTTTTGCACTGGTAATTGCAACAATTAAAATTTGTAGTTGGATAGCCATCGCTAACGTCGCCCTTTTCCTAGTTTGCGCACACACACGTTATGTAATTTTAGCAAATTACTTTTTCATGACTTTTAATGTATTAAATGAACTTTGCATGTTAAAATAAGTAATTTATTTATTATAAGTATTTAATAGATGAGAAATTGCCCTTGAGATTTCGAAATGTCTGTCGGTTATTTGAATCCAATATCGATTGATGTACCCGTGCGTCGCTGGGTTGTATATTGTGCTTGATTGTCTTGGCGGCTAGGATGGTGCGGGCAAACAAATAAAAAAATGTCGTATAATGCAATATATTCAAAACTGACACAACAATGTATTACATACAATGAGTATGCAGTTCAGGCGCGCTATACTAACGGACATATAATATACATATTCCATAAAATAAATTCTATATCGCATTGAGTGATAAACGTACAACAACGTACAACACCGTCGACCCAAACTAGTGGAGTAGGATGCTAGTTAGTAGTTTCTACTTAGATATCGAATGATTAATGAACTCAATTGTTAGGCAAACCAATTGGCTTAATTAAAAAGCTCATGACGCACAACTCTTAGGTCACGGTGCTACAAATTTGACACTTTATAAACATATCGTATATATATAATTATAACCTGCCGAAAGTTTTGAGAGCTTATTCCTATTTGCTTAGCTCCGCAATGTGGCGAGCCTATTGTTATGTTTTATACTAAACAGAATGTTGAATATTCAATCTTATTACGATTAGTTTGTTTTGACTTTTATTCGTATATTGTAAGTTTGTCTTTGTTTTGTATTTAACTGACGGCAGATAATTTTAAACTATACTACTAATTTATGCGAGAACTCCGATTTCACTATCACTTCAACGTGACACTGAGGCCTTAGTCACTGACACGCTTTCAATGTAACGATATCATTCTGACAGTGCAATGGAAGATCTTAATTAAATTATAAACACATAATGCTTAACTTTTATATATTTCAATATTATATCATTTCATAGATAAAATAATGTCTAATATAAAGGATAAAATTTATTTTTCCCTATTTGTAAAAAAACCCAGTTTTTTGGAACTCTACTAACTCTGCTAACACTCAGAAATTATTGCGCAGGAAATGTGTACAAAAACTCTTAACCACTACTTTCTTTCGAAAGTTAGAGTAAGAAATATTTTTAAACTTGATAACATTTCTCAACACTATTCAGACAAAGCTGTATTCTAGTCAGTTGATAAGGTGCCTAAAATTATGATTTTTAAAATGTCATCATATGATTTAACCGTTATATCAGGGCATGGAGGGCACACGACACTCCTACCGATTGTGAAAAGAACTCGTACTTGATACTAGCGATAAGGATAACTCCAAATGTTTCCGCTGTGGCCGCGCGTGTACTCGCTACACTAAGCACTTGTCCGATACTGCGGCGCAATTCAATTGTTAAGAGGCCGATACAGTAATTATATCTAATTGCTTGAATCATTTGTGTCGGACTATTAATTAACTATTGTAGCATTGAAATGTCACATTAAAATCGGCCCGGATCGAAATAAAAATGTTAGTATCGAGGCGAACGTAGTTATGAGGGCAATGGAAACATTTGTATTCGGTATCGTCCTCGACAATAGTACAATTGAATCACTCACTTATAAATGTTGTTCGGACATAGGGTTGTGTAAGAGATAAAAGAAAGGAAATGGTCAATTGAAACAAACACTTTAATTTACATAACTATGACTAAACAATATTTATAAGTAAGCGTAATTGTGTGTGAAACACTGTATCACGGTAATATACACATGGCGCTACAGTCACAGTCACACATAGGAAGACGTACACATACATTTGTACAAGAACGGCTCACAGGCGCGCTCCTTGCCTCGGCCCACGCACTAGTCTGCATTCTTTCAATAGTCCTGTCCAACCCGTTTTACTTAATATACAATGGACATTTCACTCAGCTCCGTTTAATACCCATTATGCGTCATTTAGTGCCATATGAATTTTATACTCAAAGGCGCGAAATGCGATGCTTTTTTACCCCCATACAATAAGTTCACAGCAAAGAAGCTGCGATGTCACTGATTTCAAATAGGAACACGAATTATGTAAGGTAAAAGCACTAATGCCTGACACTGAACCAATAGATGACACTTTCAAAAAAATATATTTTCTAATTAGAAAACTAAATATTTAAATAACATTGCTCCTAATGTTCAAGACACGTGCCATCTATGATGTGTGCCCGAAACGTAGCGTACATTGTAGAAGCAAATTTCAAAATGTATGTCAATAGGCATGATGACTGATTTTGAAAAACTACTTCAGAATGTTCGTATACATTAACAATACTTAAAAAGAATTGAATTTTTGAAAAAAAAGTAAAGATTTGCGCGAAAAATTACGTTTTAAATTTCTCATTTTAACCTTTGCTCAAAAACGCCGTAATAGTAATGGCGTCCGTGTGTGACGTCATGCTTTTGTAAATGCTTGCTCGTGCAATGTTTACGTGTATATTGTGATATAAACATTTTATTATTTTTAATAGTAATGCCGTGTTTTGATGTGGATCGATGATGTGTAGTTCCGCAATGTAATAATACATCGATACAAACTCCGAGCAATTTGTTTATTAATGTTTCAATGGATAAAAAAGTTAGAAATATATGGCTAAAAATGGAAAGGCAAGATCCTAGATCTTTATCTTTAAATTCGATGATTAATTTCCGTGAACACTATTTTGACAGAAATAATAACTTTATTTACAATGTTCATAATGTTTGACGTGTCTAGAAAATAACATATCAAAATTTAAAATTATTATAAATAACAATAGCGATAAATATCGGAGGTACGATTCATTTATTTTCTTTCGGTATTATTATCATGCCAATCGCTATGTATATGAGTTCTGAAAAACGTTATTAATGTTCCAATTAAACAGTGATATGGAATATCGCATAGTTCCAAATTTTGAGATATTTGCGATGAATCCTTATTCCATGAGTAATGTTCCTTTTTCGTAGGTAGGCCGAAACTGAATGCATTACTAAAAAAAATTAGATCAATATACTGAATAACATAGAAATGACCAAAACTAGCCAACAAGATCGCGTTATGACTATATAAGTAATATTTACGAAAGTGACACGTCACTCGCTTCTGATTGGCGTTTCATCTAATATGGCGGATCCTTAGGTTTTGTACTTTTATTTTTGCAAAAATATATTTAATCTTAATTAAAAATTAAAGCAAATGTTTATTTTGAGAATCCTTCTATTATACATTATTATATTAAACCATAATTTCATTAATTTGTTGTTACTGTCATCATCCCCATTGACCACAAACAATGAACGTGACATTTCGCGCGTAATTCTTAGCGTTTCTTATAATGATGGAACTGATATTTAACAGGTATGATTTTGTCTAATAATATGATTATTGGGTACTGTGGGTTTCGATATTATATAGGTATTACATTATTGATTCATTAGGACCATTTCCTTGTTCTTTTTACTTGCTTTTGTATTAATTTTAATTTATTTCATTATTAGTACAAGAAATGGATCAAAAGCTAAATGACACGTGTGTCTTCTACTAGGGTTTAATAGAACTGAATTTGCTAGCTTATTTTAATGCAAATGTAGCCTTTATTATAAATAGTATATAATATTATAATAATATTAAACACCCCGTTAATATCTGTTTCGTTTGTTTTTCAGTAGCCTAACTAAAAAAAACAGTGTCTACTATTAGGGTATACTAGATGTCAACTATTAGGTTCGAGCAATTAAAAATATATGAAAAAATTAACTAATAAGGCTATTAATAATAAATTAATAGAAGACTAATAAAAAATAAATAATAAATTATTTATATAGGTGAAGAAAATTACCACAAAGAAAATAAGATCACGCCTGGTAATTATGTAATTATTAAGATCCCTGAAAGAAAGAAGTTTCACAAGTATGGTATTTGATTTGATAACAATATATTTTGTTACTGAATTAATAATTTTAAAGCACAATCTGTGCTCGGTTTTGATTTTAAAGTATTTTTTGTTCATTTGTTTTGATAAAACATAATATTCAAGTGATGTCGTCATGTCTATTATTGGAGCATTTAATTTTTGATGGTGTCATCTATTAGTGACTACGGCAAATCTAAGAAAAATGAAACTTTTATATGAAATACGACAGTCTGTAATTTTTTTTTAAATATGAAATAGCTAATTTCTTAATCTTCCTCTAACAGTAAAAGAAAAATGTGATCGTAATTTTTGGAAACACATTTGATTTTTGAGAATGAAGATTGATTTGTTCTTAAAGTGTCTACTATTAGTGCTTTTACCTTAATTGTGTTATCAAACCAGACATTACACCAATGTTAAAATTCGAAAAACTATCAACGAAGTGTTTGTCTATCACACATCGATAAGACTTATTTTCTACAATCTAGACCATATTTTTACATAATTTAGGTTTTTCATCACATGGTGTTTTACTTTTTAGTATAAATAAACTAACAGTAGTGGCACAAGACTGGCATTATAGTAGTTTATAACGCCTCTTATCCCATCTGAAAGATTCTGATCACAATATCAAAAAAAATAACACTTATGCTCATCGAATGCGACAGATAAACATAACACAGTGACAGTAATTAAACCTATAGATTACAGTTACCTTCCAACAGAACAAATACATAATATTTACTAATTTACATAAAAATATATTATATGAAAAAACAATTTCAACGACACAGAAGTTGATTATAACATTTGAATTTTGAAAATAATTAATTTAAAAGGTTATTTAAACTTCATATACATACATGTGCGTGAAAACAATAGTATTTTGCACATTTATAATAATTAGTGTAAGGCCTCGATGGCACACGCGGTGTTCGGCGCGCGACACACAAGCCTCGCTCGCCGCAGTGAAGGCGCAGCGGCACACGCATCAACCGACCACCTCCTCGGGTATCTGCGTAAACTCTTACAAAATTGTTGGAAACCGCGTCTCCATAAATGCTTCCATATATTGTCCTATAATGTTGGATTTGCCTGTGTCGACCGCAGCACGCGCCTTGTTCACTGCGCCTCGGCGACGGAGGGCTGCGTGTGAGGCGGGCGGCGGCCGTGTGGCCGGTGTCGCTGCTGATGCTCCTGCTCTACTCAGGCGACGTTGATGGACGATGTATTTAAGCTGTCGCGAAGTTTCTCGAACAACGTTTCACTATCGCTATCATACATCTGTAAAATAAGAACGAACGGGTTAGTGTCGATCTTTTCATTTACACAAGAGCCAATGTAGCCCAGTATAAAGCTTTTAAGAGTACGTACGTCATCATCGGATTCGGATTCGGAGTCGCTTTCGTCTTTGGCGAAAGCGGCTTCCGCCTTGGTGCGCCTGGCGAGCCTCTTGGGCGTCCGGCCGGCGTAGTCCCGCGCATGCGCGGCGACGCCGGGGCAGCGCTCGCGCAGGAACTGCACCAGCCGCGCGTCGCCGCGCCGCGCCGCGATGTGCAGCGCCGTCCAGCCCGCCAGGTTCTCCTGTGACAACAACATTCAATGAGGACCATGGATACTGTATGCGCCTGATTACTCATTATATATTGCATGAACCAGTGCTGAATAAACGTTTATCTGTTTACAACTGAATCTTATACTTAAATAAAATCGACTTTAAAGAGCAATTACAAATCAAACAGAGTGGATGGAGTTGGCCGAAGTGACTAAAGTAAACACTTCTATTATTTGCTAGTAAAACAATAAAGTCATTATATTATAGCTCATCAAAGAGCGAAAAACCCCAAGGTGCGCGGTATCAACGTTATCAGGTGATTAAGAACCGGGCTTCCCACTTTACATAAAACATTCCATATGTAACATGTGATCGAGAACAACATTCAAATGTATCGCAATATCTTTATAATTTTGATAATTGGTTAACAATCAAAGTGTTTGCCACTAAATGCATAAAAATTCATAAACTTTTACTACTTTGTTTTGGAAATAAACTTTACGAAAATATAAGTTACCACATGCGCGGCTTGTGCACTCATCGAACTTGTGAAAACTTCAGCAAGCATGTCTGTACTTGTATTTAGTTCAAGTTATTATCTTAAGTTTGAAATATGTAAGACTCATTGCACAATTAATTAAACACGGCTAAGTCGTATTATCTAAGCTCTGTCATGATAAATCTTAAATACCAAAAGGCGATGATGGTCGGATAACAAGTAGAAAATCAGGGCAGTCGTGGAAAAGGCGTGTATAATGACGTTTACAAATCATTTGATAATGCTATAAATTACGACATCGGCCCTATCATCAGGATTCGTCATGTAAATTTACTTCGCAATAAAATTCATAATAATTCAACCTTTACGGGAAACATTTATAAAATTCCCTATGTATAATCCAGGAAAATTGTTCTCTACGTTTAAATAATGAGACACAAGTACCAAGTACGATGACTATTAATGACGATGGCGTCATGCGGCGCCCTTTCGGTACCGTGTGTTTATAACTATTCGTTTTTTATTCGATCCCTTGCCAAAACCATGTGCCGTTTTACATGAATTACTAAATCTGTGCGGAAATTGAGATTTGCCTATGATCGTTTCTTGAACTCCAACGTATGTTTGTAACGTATTTCTTTACATTCTTATCATTTCATAAAACTGTTATATTTCAATAATAAAAGAATAAACTAAATGTGTTTTAGTAAAACGGATATTAGCTACAACTTACCCTGGCATTAATATCGGCTCCATAGTAGACCAGCGTCTGCAACGTCTCCACGCTTCCAGCTGAGGCCGCCAGGTGCACGCAACACTGGCCTGTAACAACACAAATTACATTGAACGATCTCCTCTGTAACCAAGTATATTCAATTATGTGTTCAATTCATATAATGTTTATCAATTTACATCATTGTAGAATTAATAAAAAATACAAAATAGCCATAATGTCCGGATAATTTTTATTACTACAAAATACTAAGAAAAAGATTTTAAGGTCATTCGCACATTATTCTATAAAAAAACGTTTTTTGTGGCATACTCATCTATCAACGTCAGGAAATTCGAGGAATACAAACGGTATTATGATACTGTTGAATGCGAATTTTTCTAAAGGATGTTAATTTATTAACGGTAATTAGGACTAAGATACTGATAAGATATTTTCCGAGGCAATGACCTATTCCTCGTATTTATTCCATATGATAAGGCGTCCGGTAAAATTGTTGGGGGGACGGACGGTGGAAATTACTCGGGTTTTTTTGTTTACGTCAATAAAGTGATGCGATACATCACTCAAGGATAAGATATTAAACAACTGCTTTTGCAGTGCACGACCACTATACGCAGATTTTAATCCATTTTTTATCTAGCGTGAAAAACAGGCAAGATTAGGATAGATAACGCGAACGCACATGTTTCGTGCGTGGAAATGAAATGAAATTAACTTCCTGTCGTAAAAATATTTGGTATAGATAAGCTTACTAAGCGTTTGGCTCAGCTCGCCTTGGCTTGCAATGCATTGTCTTCAATTGGGGCCTGTGTCGGTTTCACACGAGGTTTCGCTAGCGTTTGCGAGGCATTTTACTTTGACGAGAGTTTGGGACAAGCACCTTGCTGCAATTGTACTGCTCTATGATTGTAAAGCGAAGGTCTCGGGATTGAATCACGGGTCAAGCCTTTGCCTGTTTCAATCCAAATGCAATATTTCTCTTGATATGTGAAGGAAGGATTGGTCATATAAAGCCCTTGACCGTGATGCATGGAAGACTGCAAGAGAGGCCTTTGCCTTGCAGTGGGACGCTAGAGGCTCATAATAATAATACATAGTTGCGGACACCATTCGACGCCATTGACGTCTACCGTGTTTGCTGTTGGCCGAACTTCAGTCAGTGTATAAACCATATTAGAGCTAGGGCGTTTAACCACAAATTAAAAAAAAATATAAACGTTTTGAATTTAATATCGGACCTTGTTCATCGTCGCATGAAGTATTTACAAGAACCGTATTATTTTCACACTAGTAATAAAATAAGGAAATATATTTTAAATTATTCTTAAGTTTCAACAATATTACGGATCGCAATTCGAGGTGAACGTATTTAAAAAAAAAAAAACAAAGGTATAATATTATGTTAGCTACGTCCGCGCTTTTTGTGCGATCCGTAAAAAAACTGATGACGTATTCCGATAAAAACGAGATGCTCCGAAGTTAATCATGTAGATAATGTGTTATTAAATTCGCAAAAGTGTCAGAAAAGGCTGCGTCATTTGTGAATTCCCATATTTTCGCAAACAACACAAATTGGAAAAAAAGAAAAGTTTGCAATCACAAATCCTATTATAACATCTAAACTTGATATTAATGTACATAGCGGGTCCAGTGACAATGCCACGACAATTTCGTTATAGGAAATGTAAATAGTTTTTTTAATATTAATCACATAACCGATTGTAAAATTGCCTCTTGAAATAACGATGCGATCGCCAGTTGGAACAAATCCAAGTTTATTTTGAAGCTGTTGAAAATATACATGCTCTAAAAGTGTAGTGCGGCTTTTTAAAGACCAGAGATTTAGGTTAATGGTGGAAGAGTAACTAGAGGTACTGAGTTTAGAATATACGAGACGTCGTTAAATTATCTTTCAAAAACAAATGTTTTGTTAAAATTCGGACCCAGTTTACACCTTACGTTTAAAAATAAACCTAAGTTTTACTGTATGTATTATATTGTATAAATTATTTCCACATAATTCCGAAGCGTATTGTTTTTAAATTTATAGTTGTAAGGCGTATCTATTTTTGTATCCTTTGAATAAAATGTACGATAAATACATAATAGATAGAATGGAAATAAAACTGCTCACATTAACAAAGTGAAAAAATAAGCGATATATATATATATATATGTTATATTCAACCCCGTGAACCCCATGAACGCGTGAGTCGGAATAAAAGCCAGTATCCATCCCAAAAGGCATCTCTACACTTATGTTTTTTTTTTAATAGTACATTGACGAAAGCAAACCAAAACCAACCGCGTATTTCCAATTTCCATTCGTGCGTATTTCCAATTGTTTCAAATTAGCGTAAATTATACAGGCCCGTCAGTGGCCGTACTGTCCAAGGAACTCTGCAACGTCACTCGTATTTTCCACTACATTATACGACTATTGACGTACGACGCATACTGTTACTTGCAATAAACAATGTATATTGTATAGGGCGACATGATAACATTTTACGCGAATGTATAGAAGCCCGTTTATCGCGGCTACTTCGCAGAACAATAGCCTCCATGGGATACAAGTGATAGAAACTTTTAAATTACAACATTCGACCAAGATTTACGAAGGGTTAGCAGCTTTTGATGACACAATAATTTGTTGGTAACTCCTGAAAGTTACGTCATAAACACTTCTGAGATGCTTCAGATGAAACAAAATATTCTACTGTGCTATTTATACTGAGCGTGCCTAGTGCGCTGTGCGAGTTTGCGGACATATCATACAAATCATAGAAAATCTTATATTAAACAGATACACAATAAATATTGTAAGCTTCGAGTTGCCAGTTTGACTCTAATCATAGGTGCAATCTTGTTAAAAGCAAACATTCCGCAGATTATGTGACTCAACACGCGAGTACCATGATTCTCAAACATATTCATATGCAAGGATTCCTGTTTCGCATTTTGCGAAGCGATAAAAGGTGTATATTTTTACAACTTGGCTAATGTGTTCCATTTCGCTGATCAATATCAACACACTTCAAACGGTGCGCTATGAACGAATGGAAGATATCGTTGGGATTTGCTTTTAGCCTTAGTTGCCTATGATGAGTCAAGGAATTTCCATCGATCTCCACTGAGCTTTACCTCTTGCGGTTAGTCACACGGCTAAGCAAGAAAAGGTATTTATAAATGCTGATACAGAACTAACGAAGCTTCCCATAATCACTGCTGAATCGAAGAGAGAACACATTGCGGTTTGGGCACAGTCATAGTTTGGCATCACGCATCATCACATTGGCCAGCCAAGAAACATACTAAAGCAACCTGCGCACAGCTCTGCATCAAGACGGTTTGGTGTCGTCACTACGTGAATACGTGAGCGCCGCAAGTATTCACGGACTTTAGAAGTGGCAAGCGGCCGGAGCGGCGCGGCGGGCGATGCGGGGCGAGCGGAGGGAGGGTTGTATTAGCGTGCCGCGATGGGGTTTTCCCAGCAATGTGGCGACGGCGCGCGCGCACCTCGACCAAATATAGCTACGAGCTGTTTTCTCTGTTTCCGCGGCGCAATTCACGACTCTTTATTTATACACATGACATCAAAATGATTCGTGATATTACTAAAATGTCTCAATATTTTCTTTTAATTTGAGTGATTTTTTTAGAATTAGCACAAAAATAGCATAATTATGAGATAATATTTACTGCCAATTGACATAAATACGCGACTGGTTATAATGCATGTCGCGTTTACATACCAATTGACTCGTATAGCTGTACTAAATATACCTTGTTGTTTAAATAAAGTAAATACCAACTCACATAAAAATAACTTATTCGTAAAATTCATTGACATTATCAAAACAGAATGATTTACCTAATCAGCTCTGTATTAAAACGTTATTTTATTATTTCTAAAAATAGCCTTATACATATACATATTTAAATCAACCGTGATATTATAGGCTAAGGAGATATCAATTTTATGGTACGGTATTAGTTTGAGCCCACTGCTAAAATAGCAGATGATAAGGCAATGGCCATTAATAGCATCGCAACTTCGGCAGTGATTGCGAAATGAACACATTATTTTGCGGATAGAGTAAGCACATACATATATACATGCAAACAACAAACTGTACATGTTCATGTACTCATGCAAATATATTGTTTATCAAATAAGATTATTTGCCGCAAACGGCATACGTGTTGAAATCTTGATAGCGCATACGTCGAGGGTCATTGAAAAACCGGGCCGGTGGACGGAAAACCCCGCGCCTCATAAAAACTCAAACTGTATGCGTAAGTAGTGATAGATAGTATTATTAACGAGACAGGTGAGACGCGATAACGCATCCAACGCGCAACTTCAACTGTTTAACAAAATGTTGACTACACTCAAAACATCTAAATCGCTGCGGCCTGCAATACACGCTGTCGGTATCAATAAACAATAACGGCCTTGTTCATTGACACTTTATAAACCTATTTAAGTTACCTAGCGAATTTTTTGTCCTTTTCAAACGACTTTTGAATTCAGTTTGAGCAAAGAAGACAAGACAATCGATAACTAGAATATGTTTATAAACTATGAATAGGGGCGTAATAATATAAACAACAGTGCTTTGTCTACCTTGGTTGAGCAATCAAACTAATCTCTAAGTACCTAATAAAGCCGCGAACAAACATTCTATATTTCTCGTTGGACAGTTATGTGATTCTGACGCGAGTTGGTAATTCGCTTATCGCTATTGTAGTTTATCATGAGTCCTAAGAGGGAAAAATAGTCCGATTGAGTTTTCGGTCGGTTTCCAAATGCCACGCGAGTAATAAAGAGCTGGTGGGATAAGATTTGCTGGCCTTTTGATGCGCGCGAGACTATTAGAAAGTGTGCGCGAGAAGCAACGCACGGCTCGGGATTTCCGAGCGCACGTAACGCTTACGACCCGCTCGGCGTACTTTCACGGGTCGTGGGTATAACCCATCACGAGCCATTGTTACGACTGCAGCCTTGCAGCCGCACCAAACCTTTGCGGTTTTCCTCCACCAACTTACCGTCAACTTAATCCCATGAAGGGCGGTTCGAGTACAGTATTACTGTTTTACAGTTTTCCTCATTTCAAAATTATAGTATGTGTTCAATCTAATCTAATCTTTAATTCAAATACTCAATCGTCATAGTAAAAGTAAACAGTACCACGGAAGCTTTGTTCAAACAATTATCAAAAAATCCAAAAATTTAACCATACAGTGGAATCAACAATCGAAGCGTGCGTATTTCGGAGGTATTAAACTTATTTAGGGAAAACCTTTTTTTGAGCGTTCATGTGCAAATTGGTGGGGCATCCCAAACGACTGAAACGGATGGCAGTGTCGCGAACACGGTTGGGTTTGCTTTCACTTTGTAGCAGGCGACGAGTGTGTTACGCGACCGGTCGCCGTAACGTTGGGAATACCCAGAGGCGCGGTGTGCGGCGCGGGCGTTCGGCGCGATCGGCACAGCCTCCTCTCCTCCGCGTCCGCACTCACGCTAACACGTAGATGACCTCTCTCGAACGCGAAAATTGTATTATTTGACTTACAAATTTTACGTAATAACACCCGATCTATATTTCGGGTAAAACCATATAAATATATGTAAATGTATCCATCAAAATAATCTGAAATTCTATTCCAAGTGGCGCGAACCGATCGAGTGCTCCGCCGACTTGGAAAAACCAGAAATAATAAATTCCACAAAGAATTAATATATGTTTTTAATGCACTTTACACAGTCCGGGAATTCCGAATGTATATTATAATGGCAGACACGTCGGATCGTTCTCGACTTGCTAAATGAGGCTACCTCTTGGATGTCTGAGCGCCTTTTGATCGAAAGCAATAAGTGCAAGCCGATTTCCATGATGGCATTGAGCGTAATAGAGACCTTGGCGGACGTCAGCGGTGGGCACGGTGCGTTCACACGTAAACAATGTGCGACGCCTGAATCGCGTCAATTGGCAACTGGTTCCAGTCGAGCCTCATTACCAACACTTTTACAAATATCCTAGACAATCTCCGGGTGTTGGAGTCACGCGAGCGCGTGCCGACGTCTTCTCAGAATGCAGCTTCACGTCCGTGACCATGGCAGCCAATCAGTCAGCACAATGACGCCGCTCACCGATTTTGAAGTGTATATTGTACATATAGCCTTGGCCAAAAGTATTAGGCACCCCTATAAAACAAGTGTATCTCATAAAATATTTAAAAAACAACTAATTTGTTTAGCAATAGATTGGACGCGAATACTAAGCGTTCATTTTAAAGCATTGACAGGGTAATTTAAGGTACCTAAAACATCTGGTCCCCAAAAGTAGCTCAGGAGATTTTTTTACGAATACTTTAGGCAACTTGTTAGTCTATTTTTCACCTCGGTCGTGTTAAGTAGCTGCTATGTGTGTATTATTTTTGTGAAGTAGAGAAAGTTAATCGTTCAAAATGCCGAAAAATCGCGATCTTGATATTGAAGAAAGAATAAAAATCCAGGTTTTTCACGAAGAGGGAAATATCAAGGTGGAAATTGCCAAACAATTAAAATGTTCCCGCTATGCTGTGCAATCTGCACTGAAAACGTTTACTGCAACTGGCTCTAACACAAATAAGAAAAGAACGGCCCGAAAACTGCCCGCCAGGGCAGAAAACTAATACACGACTCTCTCAAGGACCGTAAAAAAACATCTTCCGAGCTCGCTGCTGCTTTGTCACAAGAAATTCGGAAACCAATAAGTTTGCGATCAGCAAGAAAAAGACTCACAGAAGCAGGCCTAAGAGGCTGTATAGCCAGAAAGAAGCCATGGCTCTCCCACAACAGCAAAAAGTACCGACTAATATGGGATCTAAAGTACAAATATTACACTGAAGATGATTCGTCTCTTCTGGTATGCTTCGATGAACCAAGCTTTGAGGTAAGTTTTATACCACACCTCGCATAGGAAAATAACAAAAATTACGCCATAATTAATCATCATCTTGTAAAATTAATAAAATATCCAACACAAGTGTTTTGTCTCCATTTTAGGTGTTTAAAACGCCGGCTGTGACTCTTGTGAGGCGTCGTATCAGCGAGGAATACCATCCCAATTGTGTGGTGTCTACTATAAAACATGGAGGCAGCAGCATTACGATTTGGAGCTCCATGGCTGCCTATGGCATCGGCGAAATGTTCGTTTGTGAAGGCCGCACGAGCAGTCAAAAGTACATAAATGTGCTTGAAACTGTTCTGATGCCGTTTTAATGGGTATGTTTGGTGACACCAACTCAGATGAAGTGAAATTCCAACAAGGCAATGCTCGCTGTCATAAATTGGCAATCAATATGTGGTGGTTAAGGCACAATAACGTGGTCCTTTTAAAATAGCTTGCACAGTCACCAGACGTTAACCCAATCGAACATCTTTTAGGTGTACTGAAGCGCAAGATACGGGAGCATAGCATAACATCAAAAACAGTATTAAAAAACGCTTGAAGAGACAAGTGGTATGCTATATCCCCAACCAAATCCGCAAGGCTAGAGCGCAGCATACCGCAAAGGATGGCTGCGATGATAAAGGCCAAGGAAGGGCCCTCTAAATATTAATTTAATTTGTTGTTCTTATATAACTGTAAACAACAAAATAAGTTTTATTTTTCGCCCTAATAATGCGTAATTCCAAAAGTGTTAAGGTGCCTAATACTTGTGGCCAAGGCTGTATATGTACACTTTAACCATCTCACAAGCACATGTGAAATACGATTGATATTTTTAATCGCTGGCGCAATTGATAACATTTGAACTGTTTATCGTAGCTTAAGAAGGATTTCATATTTGGATACGCTTCGTTCACATCGAAGCAGTTGGAAAGAGTGACGGTATAAAATATCATCATTTCGACCTTTGTATTCAACAGAGGGCGTGTTATCCCCGCTTGGTCGGCATGCCGGGCGACGTGAAAGAGGCCCAATATTAATTTCATCAAACATAAAAATTATGTATGTTGATGACAGACATTTATAAACGCGCGAGCAGAACAATTTCATACTATCTGCTATAATATTTCAAATGCAAAATAATGCTTGTATAGCCGTGGCACTAGGTCATTGTAAGTTTTACAAAATATTATACATATTTCGATACGAGCTCGCAATCAGTTTATAACATTTAATTTTATGAATAAAAGGTTTGTGCTGTGAAACGGTACTCTATGAGATGATGGAAAAACCGTTTTAGAGCGGGTTTTTACTACGTGAATCACAAGGATACACGAGGTTACGCGTTATTTCATTATAATAATATATAATTGTACACTAACTATTTTCATAATATATCCATTATGATCTAATTTGCTATTTGTATTTCAATGCAAAGGTATGTGCATAATTTGGCCATCAAAGATATTAATTAGATTTATATTAAATTTAAAGGAGTAGAAAAGTTTAGGACATTTAATAAAATGTCAATGATATAATGATTTGAGAAATCATTAAACTTCCAAATCATCGGAGGAAAGAAAAAATCGCTAAGCCAAATGGTATCCAAAATATGTAAATATGAAAATTATACTGCTTACTGGTATGTTACAAGCAGTACTTACCATTATAATTTCTCTGATCCAAAACTGGAGAAAATTTTCTAGATGAATGCTCTGGTACAGGGGCGAGCAGGGCTTTGAGACACTCTTGGTGGCGGGCCACTGTGGCTTTGTGTAGTGGCGTTTCGCCCATGAAGTCGCGAATGGCAATGGAGGCGCCCGCGATCACCAGCATCCTGGTCACCACCGGGTTGCCGCTCATCACGGCCAGGTGCAGCGGCGTGTGTCCGTAGTCGTTGGGGATATCCAGCCATCCCTTGTCTGGACACACCCTGATGATTGTGCTCACTGATTTTGCGCACCCGTGTACTGATGCTATGTGTAGTTGTCTGCAAGCGAAAAAATACCTTACTGTATACTGTTTATTCAATACAATACAAATCATTTATGTTTTTCAATTGACAGTATGTAGCACAACTGTTTATTTTGTTATAAATCTGCGGACGGCGCCGTGTGTATAGAGTGCCTTGAGAAACATTGTATTTACTGTCTTTACAGTTGCCGCGCCACAGAATTGGAAACATAGCACAGCAGTAACTAAACTAAACTATCATGAAAACATTACACGGAAATGTACATAATGTTATCATACTAGAAGAAGTAGCGGCGATGTGCATAGATAACAAAATTATTACCACAAGTGTATAATATTTATCTTGTTTGGAATAGAACCCCAAGAATACATAATTAGGAGATACAAAAAGTATCAATTAAATTATTTCGTTTTTATGTTTGCAATTGTTATATGTATACTTGTATAATTCAATCAGAAACGGCCATTACCTCAGAGTCTAGTCATTAAATTAAAATTAAATTAAAATAAAATTATTTCAAATTAAATTAAAATTAAAATCAAATAAAATTTATTTAAAATAAAATTAAATGTATTGCGTAAACAATATTGTTGCCAACTATTTCAATTCTATAAAACAAGAGTTGATACAACACGGCGCATTTAGCACTAGTCTTGGGAATTGAAAAAATATAATGATGACGTTTTTATAATAGGAAGTAAAGAATCGTCTAATAAATTACATACTTCCGTGAACAATAAACCTGTGACATTAATTAATGTAAACAAGTCAAATTAGTGGAAAAGTACTTTGCAATATTATCAAATTATTTTTACTTTATTTTTTACCTTATTCTAGCTAACTTATTCTAGCCATAATAATCCTAATGAATTGTTCATGCAAAAATATTTTGATACTTTGCAATATAAAATTTAATAATTGTATGAAGTACTTATAATCATTAAAAATTTTACATTGTGTCCAACAAACTATCTATACTTGGCGGAATTGACAGATAACATGTGTTTTTTTTTTATATCTTTTTATATACATTATTTTTTTCAAATATTGAATATATTATCATACTAACTATATGAATGATGATGAAACAGGAAATATACAACTAAGTAATAACTTTTTTTTTGCAGTGAATGGCGAGATGAGCATGGCATGCCTTTTGCCTAATGGTAAGCAATACTATCGCTCATGAACAGTAGCAAAACCAAACAACACCTTGAATTACAAACAATGCTGGATATTACAATGCACTCGCCATCCTGTGATATAAGATATAGTCTCAATATGTCCAGTAGTTACTATCACTACTTTGCTTAAGAATCAAATCAAGTTTATCCAGGTTTCTGTTCCCAAATAGGTAGGCAAAGGCACCACTGATATCACTCCTCATTTACTAAACTTATTTTGATCACAAGTTATGACAGCTTTATTCTTATAATGCAATTAAAATATATTTAACATATTGAATCTTAAATGTTAAGCATTATTGAGATTCAGACTCATTTTCTACCACCCATTTCGGAAGACACTTTAACCATAAAATCAAGGGCAATACACTCTATTGCTGGTATTCAAAACCAGTTTATAATAAGTTGTAGCTTGGCTTAATTTAGAATGGTTTATGTTACTGGGTTAAATAGGAACACAGAGGCAATAGTCCTTCATAGTCCACAGTTATTATTATCTAGTATATGCAACAGTCATAGCTATGTAGCAACAGTAAAACTTTTCTAATATTTAAATTTTTTACCCATTACATGTGAACCTAAACTCACATTGAATACAAAATTTAAACATAGGCCCTGTGGGCCTTATTAATAACTTGGATGAGTGAGGGATTAAATTTTAGCCCAAAACTTTAAAATTGACTAATTTATTTTGACCATTCTTTTTACTTTTAAAATCAGTGGATTGCCATAACAGGATTATCATGTTAGGCTGAAGAATGTAGATTTTTATTAATATAGTCATTACTATCTAGCTATTCATAATAATAGATTGAATTCTCTAGCCCAATGCCTAAAGTTAATCTTTCGCTCATCCGAGTTTATTAATGAGGCCCACACTGAACATAATTGTATCCTAAATAAACAATTTGTGTATTTATGAATGTATATAGGCAGACTTAAATTTGGAATTCCCACCCATTAAGAAGTGACATTTCAAAGGTCCTTAAATATTTTCTTGCTCAAATGCCACCTTGGGGTTTATCCGAGGTCATTGACATTATTTGGGTGGTTCGTAAAACCATAATATTACATTCTAGTAATTCACCAGAGAAATTGTAATTAAATGAACTTATAATATTACAACAGTGCAACCTTAATATGGGTGAATATACAAAAATTGGGTAACTCGCTGTCATCAGCCAATATATACAAAGTCTTATTATATTTTATTGAAATAACAACTTATTTTAAAACAATGAAAAGTCCTTTATATGGTCACCCAATTTCACTTATTCATTTTAAATACAAGTTAATAAAAAAACAAAATTAATACTTAAAATGTCAGTCCTTTGGCATGTCACAATCCCGAAAACCAACAATCAAGTGACTATCTATTAAACATTATCATTGATTTAAGAAAACTTACTAATTTACTACAATCTGTGATGAACATAGTATTATATACTACAACTTTCATAATGCAATGTTCTCCAATTTATTTAAAAAAAAATAAGAAACTTTGTGTTTGTTTTCATCCGTCAGTCCGTTGTGTGTTCTTTAAATTTGAAATTCTCGCCATATATCACCGAGTCAAGGTCAAATCCCTGTTTATGTATTAATGTTGGTAATGAAGTTAGTTGCGGACAGCACAATTTGACGGCCGCCATAACTGTACGAGTTCTTGGGTTGTGTTTGTCTTCTATACACATGCAAAGCCAGTCAAAATTTCAGTCCCGTGGTGGATCGTTATTTTCTTGTTAATCTGAGGTTTATTATCATTTATACAGAATTAACTATGATTTGTTAAAATGTAGTTTGTTGATATTCGAAATTATCAAAAAAAAAACATTAGTTCTGATTATAACCTCAAATTATGTCTTTTTCGTCAATCCGCTGGCGTCAGTCCTTTGTCAGGTATCGCGCTAGAGGATTGAATTGTCTCCATAGTACTGCTTTTTGTTGTTGTTTTAGAGCACTTTTATCTTAATTGCTACCGTGTATAAGCATTTCTATTTTATATTTCAGTTTAGAATATCATACGGCACACTAAAAGCAATTTGACCAGGGAAGAAGATTAGAAAAAAAAGAGAAGCCGAAAAGGCTCGCTTGGCCAGAATTAAAAGTGCCCCATTAAATTAGCGGAATACAAAGAAAAACAAAAACTTCAGTACTTAAGGAAATAACTAAAATTTTTAATAAAAACCTACTTCAAAACAAAAAACCACTAAAAACCAAAAAATTATAAAATATTAAGTTACGCATATATTTTGATTTGTTGGCTAGTCAAGTCATTAAGCAAATTAATCAACATGCACAAGTACAATGAAATAAATATTATTTTTTGCTTTGCAGTGGTACTTATTATTTTAATATTTTTTGTGGTTTTTGTTTTGAAGTCGGTTTTTATTTTTTCATAAAATATTTTAGTTATTTGTATATTTTTAGTGTTGATAGGCATTTCAATGAAGAAGAGTTGGTCCCACAAGGAATATGTTCTTTCCGATGACAATGAAATCGCTAAAATCAGTTAAAGCTGCCGAAGATATTGGTATTTACGTTTATTTTAATTTTATAATTATTTTTAATTGTTACTAAGTGATTTGAATACTTAAAAGACATGTGCCATTATTAAAACTAAGAGATTTGTACTAATTCTTATTAAATTTCATTATAATTCTTAGAAAATTGTGTACTTTATCAGTACTATGTTAGCCTCGTCAGTCCCCTGGCAGTCAAATTCAGAAAATTTTAAATATCTCATAATTTACTTAAAAAAGTGACTGGCCCGATTTGGAACAATATAATCATTAGATTTGTCATCATATGCACCCGAATTTGTTATAATTTGATTTAATTATTATAGTAAACAAAATATCCTCAAAAGTTACCCAACTTTTGTATAATCACCCATATAACAAATTCATTGATATACATTTTTTTTTCAAAATTCTCTTGATCTAAATCTAGAATTTGTAAGAGCAAAATATACCTTTACATTATGAAGACATTTATAGAAATCATCTTCATAACATATTTTTTAATATTGCATAGTATGGATACATACATATAACATATACATACTTAACAATTTTCTAATCTTATAACTATTTGACTAAAAAAACAATTTATAATTAATTTTCCAACAATTCATGTTATGACAGGTTCAAAACATGAGGTCAGATACATTTAAAACTTAGTAATCCGGTCAATTTTGTTTAATACTAAATAATATAAACATAATATAATCATCATCATCATCATCTTCAGTATATACTTTTGTCCAATGATGGGAATTGTATCCATGTCCTCTAAATTTTACCATTTCAGCCTGTCTTCATACACAGCTGTTTATAATTCTTGTTAGTAGTAAACTTGCAATAGTTAAACGAAAGACAAGTTATATTACCTTGCTACAACATAATCCTAGCCTACAAAACAAAACCACATTCTAACAAATTACTTGGATTTGTTATATTTAGGTGATATTATATCACTACATAGTGTAAAACAAAGTCACTTTCTCTGTCCGTATGTCCCTATGTCCCTTTGTCCCTTTGTATGCTTAAATCTTTAAAACTACGCAACAGATTTTGATGCAGCTTTTTTTAATAGATAGAGTGATCCAAGAGGAAGGTCTATATGTATAATATATAAATATTATTGTACAGAAATCTATTTGTTCCCCGGCGAAGCTGGGCCGGGCCAATAGTATAATGTAATTAAATATTCACCTTGACGTTAATTTTAAATTTAAATGTTTATTATTTGTTATTTGCTACAAAAAACAGTATGATTTGTCATAATATGATCAATAAACAAGTAAATATTATTTTTTGAAGAAAACAATCAAAATTTCTTGGAAAATATCCTGGTTTTAATTTAATTTATTATGTACTTCTTATGTTTCTCTATTTGATATTGTGAAACATAAATTCAAATAATTAATTATGCAAATCCCTGGTCACAATGTTACATGTTGATCATAGTAAACTTTATAGAAAATTTAGTAGAATCATTGTTCTTTCAAAACTATCAAGGATATAATTTGTTTTGTTGCTGTGCTGCCACAGATTGGTACAACTCCCCTTACTGGTTTATCATCTAATTGTGGGATACTCTGTATATATGATATAACTCGTATTTTTTGCAAAAAAGAATAAAATTATTGTGTGAATCCAATACATATGTGCATTGGATATTCAAGATAGGATATCTATTGTATGAGAGTATGTTTGCATGGAATATGGATACAAAATTCTCTAAACCTACTCTGATTAGACTATTACGTGCATAAAGGCTACGGTATAAGATAATACGAGACCACTACTAAGTACGGACGTTTCTTAATGCTAATAAAATGGATCCAACTGTGAAATAAAGTAAGATTAGCAAAGGGATTACTATGGAAACTTACGTGTCACCATCCACGTCCGGCTGGAACAATATGTTCGGTGGGATGTCTGTGCAGCCCTCTTGGCTCACAGTCACTCCAGTCAATCGGTTTGTCAAATCCTCTAAGTTTTTGTCATCACAAATTATCACGCCCGAATCCAGTTCACGAGAATCCTCACAAGGACCCGACAATTCACCAGACAAAAAACCGGAATCCGTTGTTTCGTCTTCAACAATCTTCGTTTCAAATCCTTTTTTGGCACTCATATTTGGTTCTTTATTGAGACACTTTTAAAAACAACTTAAAATTTGATAAACACTAACTTGATATTAAAGATATCATGAACACGGAAACATGTTTTGAAACAAAAAAATACACTCAGTTTACAACCGTACTCCAATGAAAGCGCGTTCGTAATGCGTTCTACGTTCTATGTCGTGTGATAAAAACTATAGTGAATGGTCGCCATTTTTGTTTGCCACATTCTACGTCACTGACACAGACTGACGAGAATGGAAGTCACCACGGCGCGGCGGGGCGGCGCGGTGCGGCGCGGCGCGGCGTCGCGTCGCGTCCAAGAAGCTTATACCCAAATGGAGATTGCATTCCGTATAAAACACTGAAGCACAAAAATTTGACCTTGAATGACGTCGCTGTTATCTTCTATCCTTTTCTTTAGAGTGACAATGAATGAAAATGACATTATGTTCATTCATTGTCACTCGATAGAAAAGGATAGAAGATAACAGCGACGTCATTTAAGGTCAAATTTTTGTGCTTCACTTTTATATACGGAATGCAATCTCCATTTGGATATAAGCTTCTTGGTCGCGTCAGAGGCGTTTGACAATTGTCATTCGGATACACCTAGGTCCTAGCGGGTTTTTCTCTAAAGATTATTACATAACATAAATTCACGCCTTTTTCCAAAAGGGGTTGGCAGAGGTGCCAGGTCACCCACATTTCGCCTTAGATGTTCCGTCCCACGATGTGATAGATGTCGCCACCTAATCTTGCGACTATCGCCATATCGGTCATGAATTCCTGACTGGGCTGTTAATGAATAGAAAATCCAAAATCACTTTGCCCAACCCAATTATATAAGTTATATTTTTAAAATGTAAATGTAATGTTGAGTTATATTAATATTAGGGGCTGTAGATTTTGTTGAATAAAGAAAAATAATAAAAAAAATAAGAACCTGAGATTCGAACCCGAGACTTTAGATTTGTAGCCGTACCCTATTACAATTTACAACTACGCCACTGAGGCAGGCGAGTAAAGAATATTAACTACAAAATATATTTTTGAAGTCGATTTCTTGTCAGCCTACAAGTATATGTATTTAATATTTTAGATATGTTTGTCGAATTTATCTTCATAAAGCATAATTATGTTTTCTTATTTAATTTATACTCGTAACGTAATAGTAATAACAATATGTCAAATTGTCCAGTGTAATAAAATGTGCAGAGAAAATAATATTTTTTTATTTTTACTTACCAGTGCTTTTAGACGACAGAATATTTGTACAAAGTTTATTATAATAAAATGGCTACTATAGTTTTTCACTTTTTAATTCTATATTTAATGCATAAAAACTTTAATCAACCTGTAGAATTCAATATTTATAAAAGGTTGCAACTATTGCTGGGTCTGGTACTGGTTGAAAATATTAAAAAAAAAATGGCAGTTCTCAATACTTTTCCAATATGTTTCCCTTTTGAATTGCAAATGAAACGTAACATATTTAAAACGGGTTGAATCCAAAAAGCTTATACCCAAATGGAGATTGCATTCCGTATATAAAAGTGAAGCACAAAAATTTGACCTCGAATGACGTTGCTACTGATTGCTATCCTTTTCTTTCGAGTGACAATGAATGAACAAAAAGTCATTTTCATTCATTTCGAGGTCAAATTTTTGTGCTTCACTTTTATATACGGAATGCAATCTCCATTTGGGTATAAGCTTCTTGGTTGAATCCAAGCTCAGGGACATCTCTTTATGTTGTTTGCATTGATTTTTCTCGTTATTTTAATATTTCGATTTTTTTCTGAAAAAAATCAAGACACCAGTGATTATGTAATAAACAAAAAAAAAATTTATTAAAGACACAGATTTTTTTTCCATAAAGTCATCAACGTTTTCTTCTTTTTATACAACGTGTAACAGGATTAATTCACAACCTCAGACACCCCAACTTTAAAATATTATTGCAATCATAGTTTATGCTTTGAAATCGTACTCCCATAATTACAAAATCTTTTATTTATGAAATTAGTTATACCAAATGTAGGCATTTAAGATGGTCACCTTACGAGTTACAAATAAGAGTGTACTACTACACACGCTCGCGGACACGCACACATGTACACAAGAGTCATTCACACGAGTACCTAACGTCGATCGCTGCGCCGCGCGCGCCGGCAGAAACAGCTGACAATAAACGAAATACAAATTACGTACGTAACTGATTACTGGGTGGTTTGGTAAACAAATTATTATTAATTTAATCTGTAAGCATAACATTTGTGTTTTAGCTATAAAATCTAAATATTTTACTTACTAGATATAATGCGTACGAACCCAACGTAAGACAATATTTTGCATGAATCGGCTATAAAATATTATTAATTTCACTTCCGCTAAACTTCGTTCCTACAGGCGGGCAGGATACGGGCGTCATTTATTTTGCATTACTAATGAATAAGATAATTAGATAACGCAATATCTAACAATGAAGACTAGATTGGGAATCACAACACAAAAAAATACAACAAAATTAACTTACGTGTTACATGGCACTCATGCGGCGATTTCTTTTTAAAATATGTTCGAAATGTCCACCACCTTGATACACTTTGATGCACATTTGCGTAATTGTTCACGTAATTTATGTAAATCTTCAGTGTCACTTTTCACTTTTAGGAAGGCTGCCACTATTCTACTTTTTAGTAGTCTAGTTATACCAGAGATTTATAACGTCCCCACAAAAAAAGTCAAGAGGCGTCAAGTCGGGTGACCTAGGAGGCCATTGCACAGGTTCGCCGCGACCTATCCAGCGCTCTCCGAACTCAGCATCGAGATACTGTCGGACACTACACTGGTGCCGCGGCCGTGCCTGTTGTTAAATGTCCTGCATGCCAATGATACATTATCACCACACAGTGCCAAAGTTCTCACTATTTCAGTGTATTCAATATTCGAATACCGAAAAGACATCGCGCGCGAAAGTTATCGAAATATCTACTAAACACTTAAACACAAGTAGACACAGATAACTGCGGTGCACGACTGGATTTTTTTCACATAGTCGGTGCCCATTTAGGGATTGCAATAACGGGATATTAGACACACCGGAATTCCGCATACATTGTAGCAAAATTACAAACCGAATTTAATCACCATTTTAACGTTCCGCGAAATTATTTTTCATAGAAATACCTACTTGTTGTTTCATTTCATAGTGATTTTGTTACAATTTAATTTGTTTCATTTAAGTGCATGTATTGCGCGGGATTTAGATCGCCCGGTCTTGCAAATACCGGGAGTAATTTTTATCGCGGCGCATCCCTATACCGGTTGCCTTCTGATGTACCGCCGCGCCGCGCGCGCCATCGTTTGTCGGATGGATCAAATTGCATTAAACAATAGCTGCATCCTGCTCTATCTAGTTGTAGTTAAATGTGCGGAAAAGAGAATATGGTAGTTATTTATTTTGGTAGCTTATTACGTTTATTGAGGCCTATCGTTGTGTGCGTTTGATTAATGATAGATTGCTTAAATAAACTTTATGACTATCGAAATAAAGTTCATTTTTGTTCATTATTTAGTTTATTAGAGTATTCGTTTAGTGATTCATTTAAAAATGATTTTATGTCCTGGAGTTACGTTTCAATTTCGTTTGTTCGGAGTAGTAAATGAAAGTGTCTGTAATTTACTTGGTCTTAACTAATTATTTTGAAAAAAAATACCTACCAAAAAAAATGTTGATATCGGTTCAGTAGCTGATTCTGAACGTACTACTTTCCGCTTTTACATTTAAATCTGTTACATGTTGTATAAGCACTATATAAGTATACAGGGTGGACAAGAAAACGGCGCACCTACCAATATACATTATAGTATATGGTGAAGGAATCTTAATTAAGACGGATTTGTATGGCGCTAGCGAATATTAAGAAAGATGCCGAGAAAAAAAAAACTAACGTTACACATGCTACCCCTTAACATGTTAAGCTAAAGTGATTGAACCTTACAACTGAACGGTAGACATTCAACAATAAATAAGCAGAGCTCATTATTTAGTATTTACTTATAAGTCGTGCGATTGTGTACATCACGCTCAGGGTACATAAAAAAGATATTAAATTAATACTGCCAACAGTCACATACATGGGTACTAACCCCACACTAAGATACAAATCTTGTGTCGCGGGTATTAGAAAAATAATTATGGTTCACGGAAATTATTTGTCTCGGGGCGGGAACCGAACCCGCGGTCTCTCATTTCACAGGCGGTTCTTACCAACTGCGCCACGGAGGTCGTCGGTGACTCATATGGGCTGGTCAGTTGTCATTAATGACCACCAAAATAGTTAACTGACCTTGTAATGTAAACCGTAATGACCTTGATAGGCAAAGCTGGAAGCGCAGGATCCGCCAAAACCCGCACGAAAACACTGTCACAGTTTGGTAGCACAAATCACTTTTTCTTTTACATTTCACATAACACAAGTAACATCAAAAGCTATCAAATTGGGTAATGTTCAAAGCATAGTGAAATTAATAAAATTTACTCAAAATAACTGAAAACGAATTTACAATAATATGCACACGACTAATACATGCACACGCGATCGCAATCCGAATTCAACTAATCAAAAATAAATTATTATTTTGATTCTTGAAAGATAAAGGCCTGTTCACATTAGATACAAAGCTTTCCTATTTGAGTTCCTAATAATTCATCTGAACAATTAGTATTACTACTGTATCAGCCCATATACGTGCCACTGCAGGGCACGGGGTCTCCCGTAAATTAGTAGTTAGTGTTTATTGATTTCACTAATTTTATCTCAAATAAGTCTCATATGCAAATTCTATGCTATAATGGTAGACGACATTTCTCTAGGTATAAGAATTTAGAAGAAATTTTATCACTTTAAAGTAACATTATTTTCAAAATACATTAAAATAATGTTAAATACAATAATAAGCAAAGTAAATAGGCAATTTTTAATTGACTGGATCGGCTGATGACATATTTAAATAACATTATAAGCTCTTGAGCAAGTATCAGTATCAGTCCAATAAGATCTTTTTTTTAACGTAACTTTTATATTGGAGTACTTAATCCAATTAAGTTATATCAAGTGTGTAGTGTGAACACACCTCAAGATGTCGGTCTTCTTTTGCAAAATGCTAAAAGTTACCGACAAAGAAATTGCCGCCTTTCGGCACGCACTCACAAACGGCGGCGGCGACCTCAAAGGAAGAATAATCGAGCCGCGTTGGATCCGACAAAGTACACTATGACCGGCGGCTTCCTTTGACTAATAGGGCCGAATTGGGCCATCATTTTAAAAATATTATTTTTTATTAATCAGTGTCATCAGATTATTTTTTCAAAAAATCTAAATTATTTAGAAAATTTAAATGTTATGTAGGTATTACCAAAACTTTTCTAATTATAATTAAATTCGCAATCTTACATGATTTAAGCGATGACCAGTGTGATTTCTTGGTATCTTTCAGTTTGGATTTGTGACACTAAGGAAAATAATGACAAACAAAATAGTCAATCCATTCACGATGCAACTGCACCTAAAGTTATTATGTTGTTAATTTATTGACGCTTAAATCTAAGTACGTCCCTGTTTAACTGATTGATTTATTTGAAATGAAACAAAAAATATCCTTTTTTGAAGTTAGAGAAGGATAAATTATACAGCTAAGAGTTCATGACCTTACTCATGTGTAAACAGCTGTTAAAGCGAAGTTTAAGAAAGTTTTGATGCTGTTAAAAATGGTTTTCGTGGTATATTTCGTTAACCGTTCAATTAACGACGAAACGAAAAAATACGTATGTGTTTAAATCTTGTTCTTCATCCATTCCAACTGATTTTATGCGAAAAAGTGGTGATTAAATATAAAACTTTAAACGGTCATAACTTCAAAACGGATAGGTATTTTCCAAATATTATTTTTTTATTACGATAGTAATATTATGCCCTTGTACCCAACTGAGCAAGTGCGCCATTTATTTGCGCTCCCTGTATACATGCAGCCATGTCCATCTCATGCATTGAAAGGAAAGTCAGTCAATTTGTTTTCAATTTTTACTCCTTAAGAGCTCTGTTCTGTCTAATGAAAGCTGAGAGTGATTATTTTTTTTCTTATACTGGCAACAAATATTGTTAGTTATTGTTTACATAACCTCTTCAATAGCAATTTGTGAATAGTTTTGTAGTTTTCAGTATTAAACAATGCGTAAAAGAATTAAAAAGGATGTGAAAAAGGTGCTTTACGACATGACTAACGATTACGCAGAAGTGAAACGTGAAAGAGATTCCGTTTTCAAAGAAAAATCGTAATTTTCGTCAACTATTTTCGAAATTGCATGTAGGTGCTTGTAGTAATGTTGATACTTTTACTGCATTATTTGAATAAAATTAAATATTACGATAATATTTTAGGTGCTATATTTTGCGACAGTCGAGAGAAGTTGCGTATAAAATGGACAATGCTAGTTACCATGATAAAGTAATTAATGTAATAATGAAGACTGCAGTGACTTATTTGGAGACTTAAGTTGGCGTCGTGTATTTCAATTTTATTTATGATGATTGATTTATTTAGAATAAATGCATTTATTATTTATAAGCAGTTTAAGTATCAATTATTAGGATTCCGTACCAAATATGGAAAAACTGTACCCTAATACCTGACTCCGTTGTCCAAGATCGGATGGTCAAGACATCCCGTAAGGTATTTTCTGTTAAACTAGCATCATAGGTGGTGTCATAGTACATGTTTACATAAAAATCAGAAACCCAAATGATGGCGATTATAATACCTGCCGGTCTTTTTGTCAATATTTAGTGAATTTTAGTATCAAGTATAAATTCTATCTAAATAATATTGAACAATTCAAGTTTTATTTTTAGAGTTCCTTAACCAAACTAAAAATCGATGCTTAAGAAAGAAAAAAAAAATGTCATTTAAATTTTTTTTATCATCAAGTATCGATCAGTTATTTCCTAGTATACTCGGGGTTGTAAGCGCTAGATTTTTTAAATTTCCCGCTATTTTGCACTCTCAGCTTTCATTAGACAGAATATATCGATAAAATTTGTTTCTCAAACTTTACGTTTTCATCAAACATTACCGGAGACGATCAAACAAGAGATCAAACATTTTGCTCATGGATTCGATTTTTCATTTTTTTAGTGCTGCACTACTCTCGTTTTTATCCATATACTCTTTCAATTTTATTTCCGATAGCATTGGCACGTCCCGATAAATAGATATGAAATACAATGTAAATTATTTTTACGTAATAATACCACTTAATGTATTATTCCTCATGGTGATATCACTGGGTATAGCGTCTGCCATGGTACTTAACAAAGCAATAACTGTAACCTTGTTTGACAAACACTGCCGTTCACGTTCAAACATGTTTTTCAAATACGCCCTCAACCCAAATTTTCATCAAATACCGTAAAACGAGGTGGATAGGGACAATTTTCAACTTCACGACGAATTTTCTGATAGTATTATACAGAAATATTCTTGTGTTATAGCATATTTCATTAAGTCTTAGTTGCGTCTTGACTATTAACTATCTAATTTTTTTAGATCCCTTGGATAATAAGAAAAAAAGGGCTCAAAATATGGGTTTGGGGTTAATAGGGATTTTGGGGGTAATAGAGGCGGGATCGAGTTCAATAGGGAAATTAACAAGGGTTGGCACCACAGTTGGCACTGAATTGTTTCTTATTAATTACTTTTTAACCAACACATCTAAATATTCTGAATTATTTATCGTTATAATTTGCTTTGACACAAATGAAATAATTAAAGATTACAACTGTCTTAAATGATATTTATCAAATCAAGTGACACATTTCAATAAGATACAGTTTCAAAAATTTAAAAATCAACATATTAGGTATTCTATAATGCAGTCTTATTATTCTTCTAAGAAGTAATACGTAGAGTATTATGTATGGTTTGGAATCAGCTAATGATTTCTTACTTATGTGCTAAATTATGAGATACGCTAACAAAACAAATTACGAAGAAAATTAATGGGCAAAATAACACACGAAATTTCTTAAGTGCGTAATGCTCTTTTTTATTATTGCACTGATGAGGCGATCATACCGTTCGCCTGATGGTAAGTGATATGACCGCTCATAAACAGTAGCAATACCAAACAATACCTTGGATTACAAAGCAAAGCTAGGCCTGCGCTCGCCATCCTGAGACATAGATATTAAGTCTCAATATGTCCAGTAGTGACTCTGGCTACAATGTCCTTCACAACGAAACACAACAGAGCATTTACACTGCTGTTTAGCGGTTTGCCCAAATTAATGTGTACTACTTATTAGAAAGAGGAAAATGGCGAATCAGTTTTTTTTCTATATTTAAAGAAATACTCCATGCATCGCACAGTACTAGATCTATCTATCAAAAAGGAATAGTTGTTAACAAGAATATTCTTACTGCAGTTTCTACATATAATATCTCAACCATTGTGACCACAACTGAAGTAAAATTTTAGTTATTTTAAGTGGAAGTATTTTCAATGTAACTTACAGCATTAAAAATAAATATAATCAACAGACAAAGTTAATTAAGAACGACAAAATATTTTACAACAAAAAAAACTGTTGCGACAACCCTACACACACTGTACCTATACATCCTTTTTCGTCCCAATTGTACCTTTTCACGTCTCTATAAACCTTAGTCTCGTTATTAATCACCCCCAAGTCGCCTCTATTCCCCCCAAAATATCATATTTTTTTATTTACTTTTTAAATGATCAAAAAAACATGAATTAAACGAGAAATTGAGACTAACCTTTTATGAATTCGATAGTCCAATACTTATACTTTGTGTGTTTAACAATATCGCCTTCATAAATGGTGTAGTTTTTGTAGTAGACCGAAGTTCGTTTAGGTGTATTTTTACTGCATATCGAGAGGCTATTTTCAAAAGACTAATAAGACATTTTGTAACTCAAATTAATTGTTACTGATTGTTGCACTAGGGACTATATATAGTCTTCTATTGTCACAATTTGTTTTTAATAAATTATGTGCAACTAATGGCTCACATTTAAACCTGAAAATGTTTTCTCAGTTTTGTCCCTAATCTCCCTTTGATCCCTAATCACCACGTTTTACGGTACAATCAAATACGACAAATACGTTGTTTGACAAATGCGTCAAACAAAGCCGCATACCATCACATTTTTGGCAATATGTAAAATTTGACAAACATTTTGATCGTTAAAAGTTCCCTTCTGTGTTTTGAATTTTACACTCTTGCACCATATTAATATATAATAAAAACAATTCCCACCCAATTTGGCGCATTTCCGAACATGTTATTTCATCATCTGTAGTCATCACTTATGTAATCTGTGGTTATCACTTATCAGTTATCAGTTATCATCACTGAATTTTAAAATGTCAGTTGTAGGTAGCATTGTTTTGTTTTCAAGTTTTTCAAATAATTAAGTTTTAATAAAACTTTACTTCTTAGTCTGTGAATAAAACAAAATAAAGTACCTACTTTGTAATCAGTATCCACTATCCAGTAGTTGTATTCAAATGGACTACCAAGTGCCTATCTCATATTTCCCGTATTAAGTAGGGAGTAGCTACTGTTTCTATTAATTAACATCTGTAGTGTAAGGATAGGGTCAGTTTCAGTCAGTTTTATTTGAACTAAATATTAGCAGTCAACAATGTTTGCCGAGAAAGTAATTGAATTGCTAAAAGAAGCTGAAAGGAATCCTGATACCATAGATCAATTTAATGTAAGTTTTTGGACATCTTGATTTTTAAATTGTTATGATTAAAAACTATAAATTTTACACGTATAGTCTTATCTGCATGCATAAATTAAGTCTTCCAAATCCAATCGATTGTTATTAGAAGTTATAATTTAGTATTGTATTCAGTACCGTCTTTACACTAAGGGCACACGGGGCCCGTGCCCAGGGCCCCCATCCTCAGGGGGGCCCCGAAGAAGAGCCAGTGTAAAAAAAAAAAGACAAACCGCATCCTCACACATTTACTCACACGTTTCACGACTCCTATCACCTATGTACGTATATTTACAAAATTGTAAGAAGTAATAATCATCTATTTCAGTAGATTAGTGATAATATAACTCCACATCCTAAAAGAGATCCTCCAAACTAAAAGTGAAATGTTATAAATGTGTTCTGTCACAAAAATAGTAATTATATTATATAGGTAGTATGTTTGCATCATAAAAACATTTGTATAACACCAAGGTAAGAGGCCCCCGGCCCAAGGGGGCCCCGAGCTTGAAAGGCCTCAGGCCTGAAGGGGTCCTCGGCCCGAGATGGCGTAAGCAGAGAAGGAATGTAACATTGATTTATAAAATTAGTAAGACACAATCAACAATTCGCTGGATTGTTTACCAATTCTTGGATAATTATTCATAGAGTTTATAAAAAAAAATATAGTAAGGGAGGGCCCCATCTGATGATTTTGCCACGGGCCTCAGATAGTATAGAGTTATAGGTCTACCAGAATCTCATGGCATTTTGGGAAATTTGAATTTACGCATTGCAACACTGGGGTAATTGGATTAACATATTTTGATACTTTCTATAATTGTAATTAATTATTATTTCAAATTGATATTATTTTTTTAGTACAACTTTGTAAATAAAGTACATAATGTTTTAAGTAAAAATATATAGGTTATTTAAACTTTAAAATTACTTCAAAATTGTACTTTTAGATTAATAGCCAACTAAAATAGGCAAATAAGATTTTTTTCAGTTTTAAATTATAATATACATACGTGCCTTACGAGTATTTATAATATAGAGGGAGCGCTGGTACTTTCAAAACGTAGTTAAAAATGGTGGTACCGAGCCACCAATTTCGTTTTAATTCTCTCTTCTTATTAGTTTTCACTTAATCAAACAACTTTCAATTTCCAAATTGTAAGTAGTTTGATTATGAGTCGGTTTTATTTAACTAATTATTAGATTCGATAAATGTTATACGAAAGATGCAAGATTGTAAAATAAAAACGTATAATTTTATTTTCAGTCTTCTTTATTTCATTAACACTTTAGTCAGAGCTTACTTCTAAATACTCTTCCTGTACATCTTCTGATGAAGACGATGAAGATAAAGTAATAATAATAAACCGTTCCTTATCTAAAATCTCTTGAAACTCCTGTAAATAGGTATTTAATGCATTACTGTTTAGTTTCAAAAAATGATATCATAGTTTATACGATAAAACACATGCACATATCTAACACTAACCAAAAAAAAAATGAAGTATCAAAACTATTCACTCCGACTTACTTGTTAAAACGACGTCGATTTTAAAATCGACGATTTTGTTTAAATTTGACCAAATTATTCACGGATCTGGTGGTAAACCTTGTAAACAATGTGTCGCACTTGTGATTGTAGAACTAATTTGTAAATTTTCGCTAAGAAAGGATAGAAATCTTAAAATATTCACATCGAATGACATAACTCAAGTTGTGAATCAGCTGTTGACCGATGGTATTGCCACATAAAAATCATTATGTTTTTTTTTAATTTTATGCCATGAGATTCTGGTAGACCTATACCTACGCTACTGGCAGACATTAATTACACTTTAAAAAACAGTTCGACATGAAATAATCGAAATAATTCCTAAGATACTACTTACTATTTTTTACGTCTATAAAGCATGGTTTCTGTAAACCAGATGTATTGCTTCACAATCGTTTAATCCATATTTCCATATTTTTTTAATTACCACGTCCTTGGGTTTGCTGTGGTTTGAAAGTGGAAAATCTTTATTCTTTAAATATTCAATGTTATGTGATTATATGCTGTTGTATGATGTTTCAAAAATATGATCTATGGAGTTCGATCAAATGTAAACTAGATTTCCAATTATCAGTTCAAAAATAGCCAGTAAGACAAGTAAATAACATAAGGAGATATCTTTATGGATAAGTTAACGTCAATAACTATTTATTTTTACACTTGGACCCAACTGACTCCACCTGTGTGCAGATCCTTTTTTAATGATAAATCCAGTCCAAATCAGCAACATATTACGTATATCAACTTTTGACAGCCTCCGTGGCGCAGTCGGTTAGACGTTACGACGCCTGTGAAACGAGAGGCCGCAGGTTTGATCCCCGCACCGAGAGAAATGTTTGTGCGGCCCACAAATATAATAATAAATAATAAATAAATAACACCCAACAGTCACATACATAGACCCGAAAGAAATATTTGTGGGCCGCACAAATATTTCTTTCGAGTCTGGGTGTTTGTGACACCGAAAAGTCTCTCGTAGTTTCTGATACCCACGACACAAGACTCGATCCTGTTACATCCTTTCCTGTCCCGTCTCATTAATTCCGGATAATAAAAAATAATCTTTTACTAGATCTAAAATACCTAAATAGGCCAACAATTTTTTGAGGTCGGTGCCAGCTAGACTATTATTAAGCTTTATAACATCATGCTACGAACTATGCGAGTAGAACCGTGGGGTTCCGCTGATCTCAAACTTTAAGGCTAGTACCGACCTCAAAAAATGGTTGGCCCATTTAGGTATTTTAGATCTATTAACAGATTAATTTTATTTCTCTCTTTTTATTACCATTTTGAAGACGGTTTAATTCTTTTAAATTATTTTTTATTTCTTATTTTTTTTGATTTCTGTTGTAGTAGGTAGTCGAAACTTATTACCCTTACCTTTGACAGCCTCCGTGGCGCAGGTAGGTTAGACGCCGCCTGTGAAACGAGAGGCCGCGGGTTCGATCCCCGCACCGAGAGAAATATTTGTGCGGTCCACTAATATTTTTTCCGGGTCTGGGTGTTTGTGAGACCGAAAAGTCTCTCGTAGTTCCTGATACCCACGACACAAGACTCGATCTTAGTGTGGGGTCAGGACTATGTATGTGACTGTTGGGTGTATTTATTTATTTATTTTTATTTACCTATCTAGGTTAGGATGCTGAGACAAAATAGTCAACATGTATGCACGTCGCGAACTTGAAAAAATTGGAGACTCCTGCTTTATCTCAAAAACTAAGTAACCGATTTTGATGAAACTTATACAACTCCTAAGTTGGACTATAACTAATCGAAGGCAAAAATATTTTTTTGAAATCCGACTTTTACTTTTTGAGATATGCGTGGACAAACATGCATACATTTTTTAATATGAAATTCGTGTTCAGGCGCTGGTATAGACTAACATATCCAAAAACTATGCAACTCTGACAAAATTACATACATACACATCAAATATATCAGGAGGTAATTTTCAATATCAGTCAAATCCACTTTTGTACAAATCGAGAAATTGTACATTTATTGCCTAGCGTTTCTTATAGCTGATATTAAGCTGGAAGTGCATTACTCTGATAGTTTTAATGTTTGAGGTGCGAATTTCAATATGTAAATGAAAGTTTACAGTGTATTTAATTAGAAAAACGACATTGAAGTTTGGATTTGGCTACTTTTGATTGTAAGTGTTGGATTTGACTACTTATGAAAACAAATGAATTGGATTTGGATATTTTTGAAAATAAGTGTTCGGATTTGACCATTTATGAAAGTAAAAAATATCTGTTTATACTTTATATAGGGTTGCCACTTGCAATTTCAATGAAGAACCCGAAAGAGATTCCATTATTGTGCGTCCTTTTTCAGGAAAAATTAAGAACATTATTATAAAATTACATAATATTATGTTGATATTTTAAAAGATTGAATATCAATTTGTCATTGAATATTCAATGAAAGCTTGCTGTAAACTCCGGGGCAGCTATACCCATTTTGATGATAACAAAGGCATTTTGAGCAAGGACATAGGATATGTTTTATCTTTAACTAGTGGGCCGGTCCCAATCCTCCCAAGTTCATATATTTTTTGAGACTGAAATCCAATTCACATCAGAAACTTATCATTACGGGTACTAACTTTCTCGATGAGACAGCCGTCCACTATACAGCTTTTCCCACCCCATCTCGTTATGTCCTGTCTTTATGATTTCGCATAACAAAACTCTTTCCAATTGACAGAAGGTGTTTATCAGTTATCATTATTGTGATCTGTTTTAAAGATCCGTTTCATCATAGATTTTAATTTAAAAAATGCGTTAAATCTAAAAAAATAGATAAACTCACATTAGACTGCTAGCGACACACTAGCGAACGTGCAGCGCGAGCTTTCGTCATCGTGAAATTTTAGTTGTATTAAAAAAAGATGACTTATTTATTTAATACTAAATTAGGTTAAATAACAAATACAGAAGAAAATTTAAAAATAAAAAAAGTCCGCTCGGGCCCGATGTCATAAGTAACAACCCTATCAGCCAATGTTAATGTATCTAAGATGGCGGCCCCATCTAAACGCGTTCTGATTGGCCAATTTGGATTAGACTGAGTTTGAATGGAAGTATCCTTGGAAGCATCGATGGAATAGGCTATTTTTGAAAATAAACACTTTTTTAAAATGCCTTTCGGGGGCTTTTTATTGTATTTACATGGATTTATCTACAATTAAATTGGCAGGAATTCTCCGCAGATTCATCTGGCATTATGAGTGCAAAATTTGTGAATTTGGAGATGACCGCTTTTGAAAATCACCTCCTCATATAATCTTCTACTTTTAAGTCGATTTAACACGAAATTATTTTGATAAGGATTAATACCATATAAATTTAAAAAAAACAATCGGAAATAATATATATTGTTTTAGAAAAAATTTTTTTAACAATTTTAGTGGTTATCAGTACTAACTAATAAAAACATTTTAGTGAGCCTGTGTAATGAGCTAACCTAGATAGATCTAGAGACATCATACACAGTTTCTTACATTACATCCCTTTCAGAGGGACAATTCCGACAAGATTGATACATAACTTCGATATGAAATGATCATAGTAGATAAATGTTTGATTATTTTTGAAGTGAAAACTTCTTTAGCGGCGTTGAGCACTTTTCTGTAATGGGTATAAAATCTTAAACTCGCGTCAGGACACGTGACCTGATCGAAAAAGCGTAGGACGGCAATGACGTTTTACAAACATCTTAGTAGAACGGATGGAGAGTAGACAGCTATCCCCTCTCTACAGCGCGGCGAAAATGTATGCCTGGGCCTACTGTTTCGTTTTTTTTTCAGTTTCACCCACTTTTTCCAAAATTGTCCCATAGCCCCCCCCTGCCTTCCCCCGCCCTTATTCCGAAATAGTGCCTATTAGCCTCCCCACGAAACCTACCCCCCCCCCTACCCCCACCCCGAAAATTTACCTCACCCCCCCAATCCTATCTCGGCCAACATAGGTCGTAGACCCACCGAGTTTGGTATCCTCGGAACCGTCTTGGTGAGGGCTACAAATTGACCCCGCCAGAAATCCCAAATTACGCAAAAAATTACCCTCCCAAAAAAAAATATTTTACCTCCAAAAAATTAATTTAAGTTAGCCTCCCCACGAAACCTTCCTCCCCCCCTCCCTTACCCCCACCCCGAAAATTTACCTCACCCCCCCCCAATCCTATCTCGGCCAATATAGATCGTAGACCCACCGAGTTTGGTATCGTTGGAACCGGCTCGGTGAGCTCTACAGATTGGCCCCAACCAAATCCCCAAATTCCTCCCTCTCTCCCCTAAAATATTTGTCCAGGCATAACTCCGTCATTTCTTAAAGTAAACCCCCCGTGTTTGGAGTCAGAGGAATCGTCTTGACGAGCTCGACAATCGAGAGCAGGCAAAATACGATTTTTCTTATTTTTACTATGGGATCAGGCTGGGGCAGCAGTCTAAAATTATATGTAATTTGCAATCTGTACCCACGGTCTTCCCCCGGTATTTTTGAAGTGAAAACTTCTTTAGCGGCGTTGAGCACTTTTTCTGTAATGGGTATAAAATCTTAAACTCGCGTCAGGACACGTGACCTGATCGAAAAAGCGTAAGACGGATGGAGAGTAGACAGCTGTCAGTTAGCTGTCAGTTTATAAAGCTTTGATGAATTGCCAATGATTTTGAGTGGAGATTTCAACATAAACTTCGCAGACGATAAAAATCAACTATTAATTGAATTTTTAAATAATGAATTTGGTTTAACTATGTCGAATGATCGCAATCTTAGCACAACGAAATACAAAACTACTATTGATGCGGTCTTTATTAGACATTTAAATAGGTTCGAATCAAAACTGTTCGTTTCTTACTTCAGCTACCATAAACCTATCGTATCAGTTTTAGAGATTGGCGATGATAGTTCTGGTAATGATGATGGTGAAAAAGTCGTTGAAATTATGGATGAAAGTTGATTTTTCGGAGAGATAAACTTTTTAATGTAAAATAATTGTAATAGTTTTAAAGTGTTAAATTTTTAATGTCATATAAATTGTCATGTTTGTGTACGATAGCGCAATAAATGAATATTGTATTCTACCACATAAATGATAGTACTTTTATACTGATAAAGCAATTGGTGCAAAATTATTCCCTAACCATTCCAAAATATCAAACATGCTCAACGTTAATAATCAAGTTTTCACTTCTGCCGGCACTCCCGGAGTGCAACCCGTCTTTTTTTTTCGACTGCCTTGGTAGCGTAGTTGTACCACGGTACGGTTACAAAGCTGAGGTCTCGGGTTCGAATCCCGGGTTGGGCAAAGTGATATTGGATTTTCCTATTCAGTATCAGCCCAGAGTCAGGAATTTGTGCCCGATATGGCGATAGGCTCGCCACCTATCACATTGTGGGACGGAGCATACAAGGCGAAATGTGGGTGCCCTGGCACCTCTGCCTACCCCTTCTGGGAACAAGGCGTGAGTTTATGTATGTATGTATGTATTTTTTTTTCTTTATTTTTTAAAAGGGCCCCAAATTCTTGTGTGCCCAGGGCCCCATCATAGGCAAAGACGGCCCTGATTGTATTGATTACCTTTGTTCTTGATACACATATACGGCTGAGGCCAATAATCAATAGAAAAAAATTAGATTTTTAGTCAACCTGGATTGTTTTCTACTTTTCGATTGGTCTGTTGTCATGTTGCCATAGTTTTTTCACTACTGAGATTGATTATTGGCAATATAGTATCAGAAAAAAGACTGAGCTGTCAATCTAAAACGGCAAATTTTGGATTAGGATTGTTTATTTAAAAAATGGCTGTTAAATTATGATATTTGGTAATAAACTGTCATTGTTTCAGGATGATAAAGTACGTCAAATATTAGAAGAAATGCATCTACTATTTAAAATGAATATGAATGATGCGTAAGTTGCTGCTAGAGTTTACTGACAAAGTGCTATTATATATAAAATAAATTTGACCATATAAAATGAAAAAAGAATCTGTTACATTATTTCTGCAATTAATGTTGGTGTATTCAAAGGCGAATATAATAAAAAAAAATAATTTTTAATATTATGTTCTTAATTAATTGGTCTTCTATGCCAAAACCAAACAATCATTATATCCCTATTTATTTAGTATCTGGCTGTAATCATGTTGTGCTAGAAACTGTTTATTAACTTGCCACAAATGTAATTGTTACATGACATAAGAAAAAAGCAACATTTAACCGATTTTAATTCACATTGCAATAATTCATTATATCTTAAATTAGAGTTATTGTAGTAATAACCTTTAATAATTTTTCAGAAATGCAACAACAGAAAACCGATCACTTTGGACAACTGTCCAAGTGCGTCACTCTGCACTAGAAAGAAATAAACGGTGCCTTCTAGCTTATCTTCACAACAGAATGAACAAAATCAAAACTCTACGATGGGAGTTTGGTTCTATATTGCCACCAGATATAAGAGAACTATTATCTGATGATGAATACGAATGGTTTTCGAAATATTCTAGCAATTTAGCCTCCTACATGAGGTCATTAGGTCATGATATAGGGTACAGTGGCATAGATCTAACTGAAAATTTGAAGCCACCAAAGTCTTTGTACATTGAAGTATTATGCATAGCTGATTATGGAAAATTGGAGCTAGAAGATGGAGATGTTATAATGTTAAAGAAGAACAGCAGACATTTTTTACCAACTTCTGAATGCCAGACATTAATAAGACAAGGTGTTTTAAAGCAACTTACATAATAATTAATACATTATATAGATATGTTGAATGCAGACTGCAGTGGTACAACAATGAAGTAATATCATTGGGACTTGCATTATTTGGTAAATGCACTGTTATGTATGAAAGACATTGTAGCCAGAGTAATTTCTGTACAACTGGCAAGTACAATGGAATGCCCAGCATTGCTTTGTAATTAATGGTATTGTTTGGTTTTGCTGCTGTCCTTGAGCAGTCATATCTCTTACCGTCTTGTGAATGGCATGCTTGTCTCGCCATTTATTTACTAGCTATAAATATATGATTATTCTTAATAATATCCATGGATGTGATAACTGCTAGATATTAGTGCCCAATAACATAATTATGTGTAAGCCTCCATGAATTACTGTAGTCATTATTTTGTGACATAAGTGCATTTTGTAATATCTGGATATGCCAACTGCCCAGTATGGTGTCAGGCTTCTGGCTATTTTCAGGGGTGTTGTATGTATGTATAATTCAATATTTTTATTTATAAATAGGAGATATGTTTATGATGCAAAATAGGTATTGATGTAAATAAAAATATTAAAATAAGTAAACGCACGCTTTTTTTACAATAAAAAATGTTTTTTTCTTATTATTTTTTTACACTATCCTTAATTCAGTATTATTAAATTTTATTTTGTATTTTTTAGTTGGGTTTTCTATACAAAGCGTGTTTTTTAGTTTTTTTAAACTATTATTTATTTTCTACTTTTTAGTATGGTTTATTTATAAGAGCGTTTTTTCTTATTTTCAAATGTCTGTCTTATCAACTGTCGATGGTAGGTTTTAGGCCGACATCTATGTATGTATACGAAACAAGACGCAATTACCATAAGAGTCCCTACGCGCATGCGTAGTTCGCGCACTAGCCCTCTCTCTTACTCTCATGCAAAGGATCCGGAACGAAATTAATGAATCCTGTCGAATCTAATCAGGATAATCATATATTTTAATCGAATTATTGTATTGTCATCGGTCTTTGACAGGTGTGCAAAATTTGAATGAAATCTGTCCGTTTAAAGTGGGTCAAAATCGCGTCTTAAGGAGTCGGTTACAAACATACAAACAAACATACAAAAAAATATACAAACAAACATACAAACAAACATACAAACAAACATACAAACAAACATACAAACAAACATACAAACAAACATACAAACAAACATACATGTGAAGCTAATAAAAGCGTATATAAAGCGGGTAAAAATAGTTTACCATATGTAATTATACATTCCAGATTTTTTTAAAGATTTAAATAATATTAATATCTAATGGACTTTTATCCCTCATAGATATCGGGCCCATTTACTAACTTAAGCATTTTGGCTACACCTGAAAAAGAATTAGGAATCCACGACGATTAAAAAAAATAAAATTGGTGATCTTTCGGGTAATTACGACAGGTCATACGTTTTTAGGGAAACACTTGCGTATATCCCGTATGTATATCGTATATACATACATACAAACAGGGGCATAACCGAAAAAATATAGCCAACCAGTTGTATTGTGGTAACGGATTTCTTTAGTAAAAACCTAGCCCTCTTAGGAAAAAGTATTCGGGAAAGTATTATACATACCAAGTGGGTATTTTACTGTTAGCATGCAGACATGTCTAGGAAATTAAATGCAGGTTTTCCGTCATTATTGATTTAAGAAATACCAGTATATTTAAACACCTTTCTGCATATCATGTTTATTGTGTCTCTATCTTGTCCCCACGTCTGAACAATTGATATTATTATAGAATAGTCGATATATTGGTATGCAGGTTTCCTCAAGATGTTTTCCTTTGTTGTAGTGCGTGGTGATTTACACCTGCCAATAATAACATCACTGCCAAAAGTCAGAGGTGTGCCCTAGGATATGAACCCGTGACTACCGTAAACATCTCGGCAGCTACCTCAGGTCCCTCACAATTGCAGGGCTAACCTGTACTAGGTTAGTGCAGCATATACTCGATACTAGAGGAGGCCCGTGCGCTGCAGTGGGACTTATATGGGTCGATACAGGAGCGCCTGACATCAAATAAAAGTGGGACTTTTCGGAAAATTTAACAAGGAATAAAGTGCCATTTTGCAGCTACACGTATTCTACGCCAATAATTTCCTGCATTTTATGGTCCCGTTCTATAGTAATGGTTATTTTTATTTTTCCACTTTATTTGCATAAACGACACCGTTGTTTGTTAGTGAGTACATCCTTAACGCCCGGATACTGGAACGCCATAACAGCGCACGGCCCACTTAGCCAGTACATTTAAGCGGGATTAACGTAGTTAAGAGTAACTTATATTTAAGTTGCGTTCCAGTTCGGGCGTAAATGTATTTAAATAATTTACATATCGACGCAGGAAAGCGATTTTGTCGTATCTCAAAAAATGCATATATGCGTTTTGTATTTTATTTAATTCATAAAAAAAATACCGCATTGAATTTCCTTGTGAAAATGCAAGGTTTTATTTTAAAATGTTATTAATAAAGAAATGGTATTCCTAAGTTTTCAAGTTAGGGGTTATTCAATTTTTCATTATTTTTTTTCTGATCCTGGTGTAAAATTGCTTATTTCGAGATACGACAAAATCGCTTTCCTGCGTCGATATATAATTTACATATATAACCTATCGTTTAAATTTAAATTAGGTACCTACCTATGTTTAAACCGGCTTATATGTAAAACGTTTAACTATCTATATGTGCCTACATTCTACATTATATTAAATTAATTCAAAAACTTGCCCAATAGATTCTTATCGAGAGGTCTTCCCAATGTTTCATATGTATATAAGGATATAGGTCCTTACTAGGTCAGATAGGCATTATCCTAGTGCTCATATGATGGACAGTGAAGTTACTCTAACAAAGGAGAGTATCTCGGTAAATCTCATGCGTCAGAGATTTGCATATGAATCCGTGTGTATTTCAATATGGCGATTTATATATTGTGACGTTTTATTCGACAGTTAGATTCACACAATACAAAGCACTCTGAATATTAAAACATAAACCATGTCGCGATTCAATTTGATCGTGGCGCCATCTCATAACCAATTTGTTAACTATACAGTAGTTCTATATTTTTGACGTCCAATTAAGCATTAAAAAGAGGCGCATTTTAAAATCGCCTTCTTGTGAAGAAACTAATGGATTTACGTTTGTTTCATTAAAACGTTTTATTAAAGCGCGTTGAAATAGCGCGTGTGCGTCTATCAATTGTATTTTTTTATAATGTTTGCAGTAGTAGCAGGCAACGGCTTTATTAGTTAGTCAAGATTCATTAGGTAGTTAGTAGTGTGTATTGACAGTCAATCATCACGCCATATAACGATGATTAAAACCATCTCAATTTACAAGTATTGATAAGGGTTACGACATATTCAGTCGGCCACGTCTTCCAACCCACTTAGACTAGCATGCCGGACTTTATGGCCGAATCTTTCTCAATCGTAGTCTGGATTGTAGTGGAGGCCCATGTCTTGCAATGGGACGTAGGTATATGGCCTGATACAGATAAAGAAATATTACATACCGCTCGACTTATTAAATAAGTATATTTTAAGCACATTTTTCATTTTCATTTTTCACATGGACAACCGACATCGACCAGATACAAATTTATGAAATACCTATATATAAGTATTTATTATTACATTTCTTACGAGATTGTTATGCTCCCCAGCTTTAAAAGAACGATAAGTATAATTGATTCTTGAAATTAAATGTTAAAACCCACCGGGCATTTGTGCATTTAATATTGTAAATCCCGGGAAATACCACAGGAAATTGAAAACATTTGGCATGGGGGCAGGCGCGTGACTAACAATATCGGCTAGTTGACGGTCAGGGAGAAAACACATAAATTTGTATTGTACTAAAGATGATTTAGAACGCATTCCTTCGTACCGATCTAATGCTGCAACTCTCTCTATAAATTCATTTTATGTTCCGTGTTTAGATGATAAATATGGACTGGCCAATTCATCGACTAGGAAGTATACGGTTGCGAATCAGGAAGTGTTGCTATTAATGCTTCATCATGACTAATACGTATGAATTAAATAAAATATTTATTTATATATAAACTGGTAAGCAGAAGATATATGTTACTCATGCACACATTTTAAATTCTATGACGAATAAAATAAAAACATTTATAAAATGTTGTTTACGTATGGTAAGTATATAGGTATGTATCTTATTCATCTGTATCTGTATCATAATAGTTTCATATATTTACGCGAATGTTACACATTGAAATAAAACTATCACGGATTATATTTACGGAAAACTTCACTAATGTGCCTAGACACACCAGAAAATGTTTCAATCCTCTATTGTATGTCGTAACTATACACTAAGTTCGGAGAAAATGATAAGTATCATGGAGAACAGTATTGATTTTTAGAAGTGGAAAACTTATATTTTATTTAAATTATAAGTTAAAACTAGTTCCGAACATTTGAACTTCGTCTCGGACCATAGAGTAACACACATGCTTGCCAAGCTCGCTACAGCGATAGGCTGTCCACATACCACATCATGGGGCGGAACATACAAGGTGAAATGTGGGTGTCCACTGTCCAAGTACATCTGCAAACCCCTTCTTACAAAAAGACGTGAGTTTATGTATGTATGTACCAACAGAATAAATAACTAAATACACCCAACAGTTACATACATAGTACTGACCTCACACTAAGATCGAGTCTTGTATTGTGAGAGAGATTTGCGGTATCACAAACACCCAGGCCCGAAAAGGAGAAACAAATAGATACCTGTAGTTTTTTTTAATTGCAATGAATGGCGAGACGAGCATGCCGTTCGCCAGATGGTAAGCGATACGGCCGTTTATGAACAGTAGCAAAACCAAACAACACCTTGAATTACAAAGCAATGCTTGGCATTCCACTGCGCTCTTCATATTGAGACATAAGATGTAGTCTCAATATGTCCAGTAGTTACTCTGGCTACAATGTCCTTCAATCCAAAACACAACAGTGCATTTAAACTGTTGTTTGGCGGAAGAAATAGACATTGCCGTGGTACTTACCCAGGCGGCTTCTCACATACGAGCTACCACCAGTGAAATCGTCACCAGTAAGATCACACAGATATTTGTGTCGATGCGGGGATCGGGTTCTATCTCACAGCTCTCGTTTCACAGTCGGCATCTTATCAACGGTGCCACAGAGGCTGTCAAATTTAATCTTACTTTATAAGTGGTGTTTAACTTTATTCAACAAACAGCATCACATATTAAACAAATGAACAAGTGGTAAGCAGATAGCTATAATAAACGTGACACCAACATCTTTAACCACAACTTGTCAAAATAAATAGTACAGTAAAGTCTAAGATATGAATTATAATAGAAAAAATTAAGATAAAACAAAAACAAATTACATAAAAACAAATGAATGACTCAATTTTAAAACAAGCCTATAAAATTATATAATAAAAATCAGGAAATTGCAACAACATACTTTCAAAGCTTAATTGAGAGAAAAAAGGAAAAAGAGACCTCTTTCACAGTAAAGAAAAATGAAATAATAATTATATTACAAATTATTCATGACATTACCACCACCAACCAAGGAAAAAAAAATTAAACTTATATGAAATGAAATGAAAATATTTATTGAATCCATAAAATATTTAAATTCAGACACTTTTTCCACTACCACCCGGTTCCCAAGGCTGTTTTCGCCAGAGAAGAATGGGCAAGAAAAATGAAAAATCTTTATTAAAAATAATATTTTTACATTACAAGAATATTGCAGGGGTCCCAGATTAGGCTTTACCTGTGTCTTGAGAAACCAGTTAAATAAATATTTTATTGAGTGTGAGAAAGTGCTAAGTATGGATCAATGTATGTGAGTGTGTGTGTGTGTTACGTGTGTTTGTATGTGTGTGCGTTCGAGTGAGCATTGGTACCTAGTATTATATATGTATAAGTAACTAGTGTATAATATATTTTATCGTTATTTACCGGTACAGCATAATGTGTGTAATTATGGTGGAATACTAAGGATGTAGGTGGATATTTATTCGATTTGAAAGGTTTTTAATTTAGGTGAGTATTAGTAATGACTGATAGATCATGAGGATTTATGTAAGGGGAGAGAATATTTTCAGTTTCGTCGTAGTCGAGATGGAGTATTAGTCTATTAATTGTTTGTTTAGCTTTTTTTATTGTGCAATATTTTATATCACAGCATGCATTGACCGAGTTATATACTACAGGATGAGATATGTATGGGAATCTTTTAGCGAAGTTTGTTTTGGCGGGATAGGAGGGCAAATGAAAGACACGTTTTTTACGTAGGTAAAAAAGAAACTCTAGCGTTGATCTTTTCAAAATAAGTTTACAATATAGTGATATAGTAAGCTAGTAGTGAAGTGCTAGCAGTGAATATAAGTAAGCTGTATAGTGCATGCTATTGCAATTGAATAAACCAGAGATAGATAGAATAGTTGAGTGGACCGACGCGACGTGCGCCTGTCATACTTTGAAATGTATTCATCATCAATTTAAGAGATGACGCATATTGTGCAGTCCTAAAACAATTAGTTTGTAAAGAAATCGCGTCATTGGACTTCGATATGATAACCTTGTCATCTCTCATTCTTCGAATGTTAATCAAAACATTGCTTTATTGAAAAATTCTTTAATTTACATTTTGGCGGTGATAACGCTCATAAATCTATTTTCCCGTCTTTGTTTATAATGGTGAATGAGTGAATTGCAATACATAGATATTGGCTGGCGATTGATAAATATATTTAACTGTTAGTTTAACTGCTTTTTCTGTATCGCCATTCGGCCTACATTGTTGGGCATGAGACACCTCTAGAATTGAGATTGTTTTACTCATAGTCCTTCACGCTGTTCTAGTGAAAATTCAAACACCATTAAAACACAGTAAAGATCTCTAGGTAGTACATTTCCGTAGTACATTTTAGTTCACCGTTAACGTGCGTGGTATTTCTCTGACTTTCAAAAATAGTCATTTGACAAATTGACTTGTCATAAGAGCTCCTTAATTGCCTACGTGATCAATAAATACATTTCATTTCATTTCATTTCAGTAAAATCTGACGTATGCGCTGGGATTCGATCTGGCGACCACCTTGTCCATTTCGGCAGATGCTTACGATCAGTTATAGTCCGAGAGCTAAAGGTAACTTTGGAGGAAAATTTGTTTTATAACTCTCCCATGAAATCCTTACTAGGAAATGTAGACCTGGCTATTAAAACCCTGGCTACAACCATTTACCAAATATAATTGTTTATTAATTATTTAAGTGCGTGGTGGCCTGTTGGTAAACGGACTAGACGCGGCTGCCCACATGTTCACGGTGGTCGCGGGTTCGAATCCCAGGGCACACCTCTGACTTTTCGGAGTCATGTGTGTATTGATAATCAATCACCACGCACTAAAACGGTGAAGGAAAACATCGTGAGGAAACCTGCATACCATAGCGATTTATAATTTCTATGGTATGTAAGTCCGCCAACCCGCACTAGGCCAGCGTGGTGGACTATATGGCCTAACCACTCTCAATCGTATTCTCGATTATAGAGTAGGCCCGTGCCCTGCAGTGGGACGTATATGGGCTGATACAGAATTGTTTATATACTCATTGAAAAAAAATATATACTCAATGACAACAATGAGATGGAAGTATAAGACGAAGATAGTATCGACCGTCTAAGCAATATCTACACCAGCACAGTTTACCTTTTATTCGACGGCCTCCGACCGAAAAGTCTCACTTATGAAAATAATTTACTGAATCCATTAAAATGTTCAACATCGTTTAGATTCAGTGATTTTATGATCTTCCACCCTGTTCGAAAATCGGTTTTCACTAGAGAAGAACAGGCAAGAAACTAGTGTTTCTCTTAGCTTCTGATACTTATGACACAAGACTTGATATTAATGTGGGGAACTATGTTGGTAACGGATACCTTATTACCTGTGCTTATTAAAATTGCTACGATTTTAATGTGTTAATAGATATGTAAATAGTGAGCGTCAATTATTTATGGGTCTGGGAATGCCCGTTTGTAAACAACATGCGAATTTTTCACGGATTGTTTTAGAGATGACGTGACAATATAAATAAAATACATTAAGTAGGGGTTTTTACTTATGAAAAAAGCTATGATCTGCGCGGGACTCTTTATAAATAATCTTCACTTACGGCGTCATATTTTAACTAATGATATGAATATCTAACTAACGACAAAGATAATCTAGAAGTTGCGAATGAGTCGTGGAAATTGAGGCCCCAATAGCTTATTATTTACTATTTGGTCGTGTTAGATAATTGACACACATTACGTATATTTTATGAGGAAATATTTTTAATGTCAGCGCACAAAGGGTGTGGCGGTGAAGTATGTCGGAGTCACCGACCTGGAGCGGTCTTCAGAACGCAATAGCAACTAAAACCGGTGTTACCGTGTCCTTGTCCCTGTCTATGGAAGGCACTTCAAAGTATATTGATGTGTAATAATCACAAAATAACTGGTCTGTTCTTTAGTTAAAAATTGGTAGAGAAATTGAAAAATCGGTATTTTGTGAGACCGAAACGTCTGTCGTAGATTCTGATACCCGCAACAAAAAACTTCATTAGATCATAATGGTGGGCCAGGATTGTATGAGACTGATGGGTGTATTTATTATTTTGTTTAAATGCAGGATCATAATATTGTGATATTGCGCTATTCCGCTGCTGCAAATGAAAAGTCTTCGAAAGAACCTTTTTATGTGAGCGTTAGGCAAAAAATATTAACGTTATTATTCCATATGAAATATTGAAGGAAATGTCGGCCGGGCGTTGGCTGAGAGCGTTCTTGCTCGCGATTTATAAATGAAGCTATTCTACTGACCGTAAAAGTAAGGCACGTGCTCCCCATACTAACTGAAATACATTATCGGTTCCAATGCTTGACGCCGCTTTCGCGAGCACGTGTGTGTGTAATTCAAATATTTCTACGTCAAGCAGTTCATTGGGCGGTAGGAAAGTATTTTTGTGTTCTTCATACGGGAATTTTACATTGCCAGATTGTAAAATTGATGATGTAATGGGATATTTAAATTTGCATGGCAGTTTATCCCGATAGTTCCGACAGGAGCAGGGGGAAATAATATCAGATTATCTTTCTTTTTATGTTCAAGTATCTTCTTTCTTCTAAGTAACTTCTTTCTTCTTTAAAACGTTGATGATTTTAGTAAGATACAATCATCACATTGTGATCCTTAATTATTCCTATACATACCTAAAGATTATTTTTCCATAAAGGTAAACATGCATTTCGATTAAGAGTTCCTAGTTTTTGTGATTGTATTTATTAAATATGCGTAATATTTGGGGCTAGTTGTTATTTTATTAATAAAAATGAAAAACAAGTCTTATCAGCTCTGTAATCTGTAACAACAAGGTTTACTCCAAACTATAGCTTAGTACAGTGATTCTCAACCTTTTTTTTGTTGCGGCACATATTTAACGATTTCAAAATTTGGCGGCACACATTTAACGATTTCAAAATTTGGCGGCACACAAAGAAAAAGATAAAAGTTATTTACATACTTACTACAACACACTGCATAAATAGTTTATGCCAAAATATTTAAATATACGAAATAAACTAATATATACTACAATAATAACTAAACGTTTATTAAGGGATTAATTACAAGCTAATAATAAAAATATTTTTAATGCGAAATTTGAGCTTGATTTTTTTTTGATAATTTGATTTATATTTGGTCGTAAAAATGACAATGCTACTCTCATATCGTAAAGAAAAGGTGCAGTAACTACTATGCAACACCTTGTGAATCCCAACTATCACTAAAACAACACGTTTTGTACGCAGAAGTGGCAAGTGTGCGCCGACTTGAGACATATTCCTATTGCTATGCACGCCGCTTCATCATAATTTGGCACTAAGAAAAAACGCGTTGCAAAGCAAATAATAAAATAATTAACTTTTATGTGGATTTAAATATATATTCATGTTAAAAATATTTTTCTTTTTAAATGATATAATTTAATAATATTAACATTATTATATATTTGCAAAATTTGGCGGCACACTTTTGAAATTTGGCGGCACACAAAAGTGCCGCGGCACAGTGGTTGAGAATCACTGGCTTAGTATATAAATATTTGTGGCCAATTGCAGTTCCACTCATGCATATGGCCCGTCCGATATTTATTTATTTATTTATTTAAATCTTTATTGTACACATAAAAAAAAATACAACATACAGAAACTAAAAAAAAAAAGTACAAATGGCGGTCTTATCGCTTAAAGCAATGTCTTACAGACAACCATGGGATGGATTTAAAAGAAGGAGAAAGAGAGGGCAGTGTAAAATAAATAAATAAAAGTGTGGAAACTAGATAATACTCATACTATCTAAACATAAAAATACACCAAGATAACATACATAATAAAAAGCATAAATACATACATATATAATACTACATACATATATATACATACATATATAATAAATACAAATTTTAAATGACTTAGAAGTAGGAAATAACATTATCCACTAAAATCTGTTTATTTAAAGAGAGAGGTAAAGTTCCTTAACTTGCCTCTTGAACGAAGACAGCGATTGCGCCTGTCTCACCACAACAGGAAGCGCGTTCCACAATCGAACTGCTTTGACAGTAAAAGACTTGTCCATAAATGTCGTGGTGTGCACAGGCATTCTCAGCTTAAGATTCTCGGACGACCTCAAGGACCTCAGATGTGAGTCATGAAGAAAAATAAAGCGTTCTTTAAGATAAGATGGAGTGAGAGGATTAAACAAAATATTGTAAAGAAGAGAGAGAATGTGAGTATTCATACAGGTTAATAGATATTTTGATCTATTAACCTGTATGAAGTTCATTTTTTGGGGGTACTGCGTGTGACATCCGTGAGCCAAGCTGCGTAAATTCATTGACATCGATGTGACAGGGAGAGAGCTCGCCGCGGTTTCCATGCACCGCGCCCGCCATACCGCGCCGTCGTTTAACTATTTTGTAACATTTTTGAATAGAGTTTAAGTTTTTTACAGCCGCCACGAGCCGGCTGTCGGCGACAGTTGCTTTGTTAACTTTGTATTGGAATACGAAAAACTTGCAGCGTATTTAATACTTGGCGAAATTCAGAGTTGGAAAGAATATCATTTTGCATTTTCACTCAATTCTAAATTTGAAATGGCTCTTTGTAAAAATATAAGTTTGTAAATATGGCGAACGACTCATGACGTTACCACAGTAAATTAAGGAACATTTTGATTGGCTTTTTATCAAAAATAGTGCAGACATCAGTTCATGCGGACATTATTTTGATCCACATTCAAGTTAAAATATAACAACTGTGACGTGTAATTTCTACAGTAGCAGTGGCGTCGCCAGCCGGTGGCCCAGGGGGGAGCACAAATATTATGGAGAATGAGAAAAATGTGATAGCAACTTACACAATTTTGACGGCCACCCCCAGGCGGTCAATATTATTGTACAATAGTATGGTATATGCAAAAAAAATACCTTGTAGTGAGCAAGCTAAGTCAAAGATTTTGGTTGCTTTACATTTGGCAATTTTTTTAATCTCTAGGGGGGGGGGGAGCTGCCCCCCCTTGGCGATGCCCTTGTACAGTAGTAATATATAAACTATGTTTGCTTCGTGGGCGCACTTAATGAGAATACATGTTATTATTTACCAATAGCCCGGCTGAGCACCATCTGGATATAGATATTTTTGAGTCAAGTTCACATGACATACAACAACATAGTTACTATTTCGCGTACCTAAGTAGGTACTGTCTCTTTTATGTTTAACTTAATTAATAAACTCTGTGACGTTCTATATACTGATATTCCGGTCCGTCCCATTTTAGCCCATCCTATCTCCGGTATATTTGAAAAAGTGACAAATATATTTGAATTCCTTGCTTATTCCATGACAACACAATTTAAATTGATAAAAAGTAGCCTATGTGTTAATCCAGGGTGTGAGGTACCAGCTAAAAATCTAACAATCACTGTTTTGGGTTCTATGCAATGGCATTCGACTGCACCCGCAATCCTGAGAAATACGAACTATTAACTTTCAATGTCTCTCTCGTTACAATGTCCAATCTATTTTTACAGCTTACAGTGCTGTTTAGCGGGTGAAATAGACACTGTGGTGGTACCTACCCAGGTGGCCTTTTACACATCAGAGACCTACCAACCGTAGTTTTAAAAATAAAAACCAATATGCGCTTTGGTAGTCACTCACCATCTTATAGGTGAGTAGTTTAAACGATTTTTTGTACCTACTACTTAAAACAAAGAATTTATCACGTTCAAAACAAAGACATATCAATGCGTAGATCATGAAGGAAACATACGAAATAAAGCTATACAAATTACAGCGACTGTTGACCGTTAGATATTGTTTGTATGTTCAATGTTCATACATTGCGCAGCTGACTCGAGCAAACAGCGCCGTGCAAACGTGCGCGCTGGGTAATGTATTGTTTAACTTCTCTAGCTCCTTGTACATTGTCTTCAATGCATGCGAGTTTGGTATCACAGTTGTCACCATGTCAGTAATGTAATTAACATTTTTTTAAATTAAGGTGGCATTGCATCTTAGAGTATTTATATATAGAGAGAGCGCTGTCATACATTCGCGTTTTGAAAAACGTAGATATTTTCTTGTTCGTAATGTTGGTAGCGCTCCTATATTAGTAAAAATTGAATAAATTATTTAGCAATAAATTGTTATAAATTCCTTTCAAAACCGAAATTATATTTAGCTATTATCCTTTTAAAACGAGTTTGACTGAAATTAAATAGTCCTAACTGTTTATTTTTATTTATTTTTTCAATTAATTTATGTATGTTGCACAACCTGTACAAATATTAGCCAATAGGAGGGCAGAAAAATGTGGCCCGGCACCACCATTTTTATCTACGTTTTTGAAGTACCAGCGCTCCCTCTATATATAATAGATACTCTAAGCATTGCATGCATATCCGAATGCGGATTAAATTGACAGTAACAATAATTTGTTAAAAATAACAAACATAAAATAAAAATACATAAAATTTACATATTATAGATATTCTGTTATAGGTAATTTTATAACAGCACGTAAAAAATATAAAATTATTTTATGAATGGTTTGCAAATAATGAAAATAAGTGTCGTATTGTATATTTATTTTAAATATACTTATTGAAGAGCGGTAATCTAAACAACGAATATTTTTTGTACTGGTTTAACAGGCAAGAATCCACTGTCGCTCTGTGTGGTAAAAGTTAATGCAATGGCAACCTTTACAACGAATATATGTATAAATTAATATGAATTTTTAAACCACCTATTCCGGGATGTTACAAAAACGTTTCGGAAGGCGTGTAGAGCGGGACAGAAGATCAGCTCGTTTCCGACCACGCGTGACTTGACAAGCCATGTCAGTCTAAGCAAGTGTGTTCTCCATATTTACTAGATTATTAAAAATATAATCATATGGAGGGTAGTTTTTATAGCCTTCGTGGCGGCGTTGGTTCCGACGCTTGCTTGTGAGACCGCAGTCTCTTGTAGTTTCTGATATTTACAACATAAGATTCGATGTTAGTGTGACATCATGTATGTGACTGTTGGAGGTATTTAATTACCCAATCAGGTGGCATGAGCTCCGCGGCTGTGCTGGATTTCGCGTAATTTCGGATGTTTTGTGTCAATTTGGTGCAAGTGTATCGTGCAGGTAGTAAGTGGAGTAGTGGCAAGTGGTGTAAGTGGTATATGGTGTAATTGGTATGTAGTGTAAGTAGTATGTGGTGCAGACGGTGAGTGTTGCTGCCGGTGTCTGGTGTAAGTGGCGTGTGGTGTTAGTGGTGTGTAGTGCAAGTGGATACAGTGGGTGTGTGGTGCTCCCGTAAGCTACAGTTCTCCAGGTTCCGGTTTCCGGTAAGTCATTTATATATTTACACCTCTTTGTTGGATGATCTTTTCAATGTTGTTGTATGTTTTCATCTTCGAACATTGTTTGGATCAGGAATTTGCGCAGGCTTGCCTTAATATGGGATTCAGATTTCAGATTCATGATCATGACAATTTTTGCCGATGGTTCATGATTCATCAGCTATAAAAAGAACATGGGTATAAAAGTTGGTAAAACTCGTGCTTAGATAAGGGATTAGGATCGAGAGTAAACCATTCTGGTACAGAAAGTACTGGTACAGATGCAGGGCAAATTGAAAATATTCCAATTTTATTCGTCAAGGAGTTATTCGGAGATAATTCGTCAAGTTTTGTATCGATATATCAGAGCGCAATTTAAATACTCTGGCGATTAAAAGAGATCACAACATTAGGGTAGACGGAAATTTCCATATGGACGTATTTTAGCAGATTTTTAGCACGTCTTATATTTTTACTAAGATTCAGCAACTGTAAGAGTCTTGTAAACAAAATTTACCAAGCCACGGTCCTCGCTAAAGGTTTTAAGAACCCGTTCGCTTCAGAATTTTTGCCGCTCAATTTGTCAAATGGGCCACCCACTGCCCCTCTAGTTTGCTAATGCGGAAGGTTATGTCGATAACTCCTTTCTCGTTCGTTTAAAATATTATGCTTCAGACTTCAGAGAAAACTAGCTAGGTAATATGGAATTATGCACCGACCACGATTATTCATAAAAGAACCGTGAATTTATTTCGGGCTAAAAATACCCTATACAGATTGCGCGCAGCAGAATTTACATATTCATGGGTTTAACAGTTTTCATGCAATGGTACTGGTTGTAAACAAATAGATTTTCAATTCGATATAAATAAACTATTTACTCTATCGTTGATCAATAAATCTGGATAACAAAAAAATAGGTTTTACCTACATGTCGCCAACTGGATTTTAATCCTTTGGTGTAAAATCGGAACTATTTCTATTATCGTACAGATTACGGATCAATCGTGCCGGATCAGTCGTGTAGCAGATGTAGCATAATATAATTATATATGTAGGTACTATGGTCTCTTCGCCTGCCAAATGGGATTGCGCGCACTTAGTGGCAACCTGTATTTATGTAATTTTATAGGATATATTAGCAGGTATGTCATTTTTATTCGTCGTCACCAATTTTTTTGTTTTTTTATTACAGTGAATAGCTTGCCGTTCGCCTGATGGTAAGCGATGCGACCGCTCATGAACAGTAGCAAAACCAAACAATACCTTGAGTTACAAAGCAATGCTTGGCATTCCGCTGCGCTCGCCACCCTGAGACATAAGATGTTTAGTCTCAATATGTAGTTACTCTGGCTACTATGTCCTTCAGCCCGAAACACAACAGTGCATTTAAACTGCTGTTTGACAAGAGAAATAGACATTGAGGTGGTATAGGCAGCCTTTCACATATGAGAGACCTACAACCAGTACTTGAATCGAAATCATACTACATAGTCCATTGAAATGTTACAATTTAAGGACCTAATATTGCATTTCTTAGAGGACGCAATTTTATTTTTGGGACATGTTTGGGGGGTCAAAAGAAGCTTACCGGGGTCGCCATCCTTGTCCCCCAGCCGGTATCTTGGAATAGGGGTGAAAACATTTTTTTCGCGATAACTCGGAAACTATGCGTCTTACAAAAAATGTAAGAACATAATTTGTAGCAAATTGTTTTGCCTACAAATATGTTTATATAACTTTTTGCCCTAAATTAATAAAATTAATTAATTAATCGTAATTTACATCAGAGACAATTGCGCCGATAATTGTAATTACTGATTGGGAGTCAATTACGATTGTTTTTCTATTACTCGTGCTCCAAATCACAACCGTGCTACCACATAAATATATCAGGGCGTGCTACCGTGTGCTAGTTACCCTAACAGAATAGCGATGTAAATACGTTGTATCTGAATTCGCAAATATTGTTATAAAAAAAGTATCCATTAAAAAAAAAATGTACATTGCTTTTCTTTCGATCAATGTCTCCTAATCCTGTCTGTCACAATATTTTTTATATAATAAATATCTGAGTACTTATTCTTCTGGATTTATCAATCCGCACAATGCATCATTCGGTTATTAAATGCAATTAATTATAACTTGACGTACTGCCGGCTATCTTAGCTAAAGCCCAGTCTTGAACAGTGTACACGTAGCCGATTATATCAACAAATTCTCCAGTTTACTGGACAGCGAATATACATTCAGTGTCGGCTCAACGTGGTACATGCACTAGCGCAGCATCAGCGGGAATAATCGAACATTGTACGGCTCTGGTGCCCTGGTACACACACACGTCGCTGCGAGACGATAGGAACAATTATTTATTAACCCTCAAATGCTACCAAGTTAGCTGTGCGAATACAAATAATCTGCTTCAAAGAATTAATTTCGTGTGTGTGGTAGAATATGCGTCATTAGGTTATGACAGTGATAAAGTTCTATGCAACAATAAAGGTTGGATGTAATATTATCAATGTGGAAAAACCTAGAAAAACCCCAAAAAAATAATATAAAGAAAAGGTTTTTATTGTATATATTATTATCCTTCATGAAATTATCCAAAATGTAATGAATTTTGATCACATATTTTTAATAAATATTAGGTTTTTGCACTTCTTTACCATATACTCTTCAACCGTACCAATTTGTATTTTGTATGTTTCTCCGTCCGCTCAATTTTCGTAAAATAGGGTAAAATGATTTTCCTTCACGTATTCATAATAAATAGATAACATTCTGTGAATCATGTGACAATATTATAGTTGAGAAATAAATAGGCTTTTCCGCAATTACGTTCCTAGATATTCTTGGAATATTTTAAAACAATAAATGATTTTTTACATCTGTACATGTACGTCGTTTTGTTCGCTAGTGACAAGTAAATAGTTTTTCGTTCTTTTCTATCTTCCTTATGTTTGTCATTACAATATAAATAATTCGTAGGTTTCTCAGTTAAGAGATGCCGCCTGGGTACATAACTAGACGGCCTCTCTCAAATCAAAAAGTGGTACATACGACTTCAATGTCTATTTCTCCCGCCAAACAGCAGTGTAAATGCAATGTATTGTTTCGAACAAAATTGTAGTCAGTGTAACTACTGGACATATTGAGATTTAACATATCATGTGTCCATGATTCTGTAATGCCTAGAATTACTTTGTAATTCTTGGTGTTGTTCCGTTTTGCTACTGTCCATGAGAGTCCGTATTGCTTACCATCAGGTGAACGAAATGCTCGTCTCACTACTAGCTACTAGTTTAATATACTTTTGTATAGATTTACGGCCCTATTCATAGATGGTATCTAAACCAATTTCAGCTATCGAAAGTTTTGTCCCGTTCGAACGAATTAAAAGTAAAACAAAACATTCGATAGCTGAAATAAATAAATAAATAACACCCAACAGTCACATACATAGATTTTAAAATTTTCTATGATTAAGGCCGGGAGATAGAAGAATATGTGCCTTATTTGGTAGTCATTTTATTACCTACTTCCGGAAAATTGTTCATGACCTGTCGTCACGTTTGAGGCCATCTAGATTACATTGCTGCAAGGGCAGGGAATTCCAAAATGTTAATGATATTTATTTAATCATTGAAATGTTTGTTATTTTCTATCTACCTAATCCTAATAAAGTATAATTATATGATTCGTAATTGTTCGAGGCCATTCACTGAACCTAAATACATAATATGTGACACTCAATTTTAGTGATAATTTTTTTTAAATTATAAATTAATATACAAAATATTAGGTTGGGGAGAACATATATTTAAATGAAAATTTAAGTCTTATTTTATCAAAATTTATATTCAATCACAGTATAAGTGCCATTTATTTGAAGTCTTTCTGTCATCTTGTAGAAAGTGCCATGATCCCGTTGTTGTGGAAATATTGGGATTTCGGATTAAAATATTTTTTTTTACAAGTGGGTACATTCACAGTGCTCTCTGATGTTAAACTGACACTATAAAAAAAAATGGTGAGACCGAAACACGTTTAACTCATTTAAGAGTTATTTTGAAAACTTGCTAAACGTGAAATAGTCTAATACAAGATATAAGAAAATAGAAAGAAAGGGCTACGTCTCTGATAGATGCATTAAAATATTATATCGGGATAAAACACGAAAAAATGTCAAACAAAATGAGGACTCATGTGATCGATCAGTGTGGCAGATAAGATAAGAATAGATGGTATCGTTTTAGGTTTTCCTTGTCCACTTTTTACTACTGAAAGTGTTGGTTACCCGACGAACGATGATAAATATTTTTCCTGCTGTAAAACATGAGCGTAATAGATGAATGAAAAATAGAGAGAAAAATCAACCCGCCGCGCGGGTAGTGGGTTTGAATCCGAGATTCATACTATCATGTTTTCTAAATATTGGTGCTTATGGTGCATCCACACTGCGGCTTTCCTTGTGGAGCAATGTTATCGATCTTACCACATGTTAGGTTTCGGTACATAACATACACAAACATGGCAAAAAGTACCTCATAAAATGACATTTGTATTCGTATGTTGCTTATGGAAACGTTGCTTAACAAAAAGAAACTGCGGTGTGGATCCACCGTCACCTTAACGAGATAAGAAAAAAAAGTAATGTGGGTATATTCACAATTTGTTTATATCAGGAACATTGCATTTTTTATGCACGAACATCTGACTACTAAGCACTTGTAGGACTGCAGCAATCTAAATAAAATAATTCCGATCTGATCGAAATAGAATAAACGCATATTGATTTGATATGTGATATTGCTGCTTGTAACCCTTGTAACTATGGAAATCGTATACAACAGTGTCAAACAATAAAAGTGTTACTCTAGTTCAGTTACTATCTTATGAGCTGTGAGGTTTTATTTCGTTTATTAAATAACTTCGTAACACGTTTTTTAGATTGAATCTACCTTGTTATGTCTATCAGCCCATATACGTCCCACTGCAGGGCACGGGCCTACTCTACAATCGAGAGTACGATTGAGAGTGGTTAGGCCATATAGTCCACCACGCTGGCCTAGTGCGGGTTGGCGGACATACATACCATAGAAATACTATCCTCTCGCAAGTGGTCAAATTCAAACTGTAACAAACTGTAACAAAACAATATGTAAATACCATAGAAATTTTATAAATCGCTATGGTATGCAGGTTTCCTCACGATGTTTTCCTTCACCGTTTTAGTGCGTGGTGATTGACTATCAATACACACATGACTCCGTGGTGTGCCCTGGGATTCGAACCCGGGACCACCGCGAACATGTTGGCAGTCGCGTCTAGTCCGTTTACCAACAGGCCACCACGCTCAATGTTATGATTAACTTAATATTTTAATCGATAAATATTTGTTCTTAATGTAAATCCATTCTGAAAAAAATCGTGTTATTGTAAAGCGATAATTCGTTACACTTCTCTTTTCTATTTCCAATAAACGTCACGCAGTGATCATAAGATAATAATTCAAGAGTAGAGTAAAATGCAGCTATATCTACAACCTGAGTGACAAGTGCAAACATGTTGCTGCTTTGATATGTTATTTTGATAACAATGTAAATCTTTTGAAAACAAGCAATGAGCAATAGTGGGAAAGCCCAGCGCAGGTCAGTTTGTTTAAAATCCACCGATATCCAAAGCTAAACCTTGCCAGCCACAACGTAAATACCAATATATCATGACAACTACCAACGAATTGCAATTACAGGAATAATATCTGAAATGTTAGTTAAAGTAAACTTCCAGAAATTGCGGGAAAATACAGAATTGGCATCGGCTGTTTTTGCTGTGATTTTTACAATTCACAAGACTAAACATTATGACTCATTTCAAAATTGGATCTACAATACAAAGTCCCAAATTGTTGCCAATTTTCGCCACGAAGTGGACGTGCGCTGCGATCGCATGTGACAACTAGACTTTAAATACGCACTTTGCACATAACGGATTTTCCACAATCGTTTACGGTAGTTGCTATTCATTAGGATACCAACAATATACTAACAGCCTTTATGATTTGGCGAATAAAATGGTCTGGGGATCCCAATTAAATAACTATACATATAAATCTCGCCTTAAATATGTAAATCTCTCCTAATGAAATAGACTGCTCGTAGTACTAGTCGCCTCACATAGTACGGCGATGAATATCGGATTTTGTGACAAAAAAGATATCAGTTTCAGTATAAACACAAATTTTCCTTGTTTTGTTATTGTTGATAAGTTCATACATTGGCAAATCGTGTTACGTTTTGTGAAAATGAATTAATATTCATGTCGTCAAGTTCTCAGAGAGCAAAACATATCGAAGTATTTAAAAAATGTTGAAAAACCAGGCAAGGCAAATATGGTGAGCATCCAACTGTGTATGTGTGAGTGGGGTTTCCCACGTTTCGGTTGCAAGGACGTGCTGAGAAGTAAAGTTGCAATTAGCACGAGGCGCCTCGCGGTGCCGGCATTTCCGGTGGCGCCGCCTCACATTCTGCCGATGAGTCGCATATGAGGAAACTGCGCTTCTCTTGACTCACAATGCACAGTTTCTAAAGTATGTATGTATGTATTCGAAAAGGAATTTAATCATCATTGTTTTCTTTGTTGGGAATTTGATTCTGTTATTTCACAACGTTGTATTGCAAATTATTTCTTTATTTTAGGAGCACGAGGAAACACATTCGCAATTTACATTCATTTATTTCTTGCGAACACGGATTTTAAAATAGAACTACTTAGCTTCGATTGCCAGCCGAGTGTAGGTGTGTGCTTTGTGTAATAATAGAATTAAAAATACAGGACATCGGTACACGATTTTTCTCACGACATTCTCCTTGTTGTTAAAGCGAGCGGGCAGTCACAACTCACACATAACATTAATATTTAAGCCATTTTGTATTGAAACACGCGACTATCATCTAAGCTACATTCTCACCTCGGCTATAGTTCACTGATTTTCTTGTTCACGTGAACGCTACATTCTTGTAAGTAAGAGCTTTTCTGTTGACATTCTCAGCACACTTTATGATATCCTTTGAGCGATGCGTGAGGAAGTAATTAACTCCACATGATTATGGCGCCTGCGACATGGCTATGCCTCAGCAAGTTGAGATTTTCTTTGGTCTCTTCAGTAGATACTAATTAGGAAATTACGCACAATACTTTCACACCTTAATAGCATGAATATATGTATGTAATAAACACAACTCCACTGCCTTTGACCGTTGCTTAAGTCATGTCTATGATTTTATTCCTACTTAGTTACCATTTATTTTGATTCTTAAAGAAGTATTCATTTGCGTGATAATGTATTGTGCTGATGAATTGTGTTGACAATGTTTCAGTAGCAGTAGCAGGGTACTACCTAGGTCACAATGTCTCTTTCTCTCGCCAAACAGCAGTCTAAACGCTATGTTTTGTTTCGCTTTGAAGGACATTGTATATAGAATAACTACTGGAAATGTGACACTTAACATTATGGGCCTTATTAATAAACTCGGATGAGCGAGGGATTAAATTTTAGCGCAAAACTTTAAAATTGACTAATTTATCATGACCGTTCTTTTTATTTTTAAAACCAGTGAATTGCCATAACAGGGTTATCATGTTAGGCTGAAGAACATAGATTTTTATTAATATAGTCATTGCTATCTAGCTATTCATAATAATAGATTGAATTCTCTAGCTCAATTTCTAAAGTTAATCCTTCGCTCATCCGAGTTTATTAATGAGGTCCCTTATGTCTCATGATAGCGAGCGCAGTGGAATGCCAAGCATTATTACTGTCCATGAGAGGTCATATCGCTTTCGATCAGGCGAACGGCTCTTCTGCCATTTGTAGCGATATTTAAAAAAAGTGTATAGTACTCAGTAGTTACTAGTTATGCAATTAAAAGGCATTGACTTGTCACAGCAGCAGCGCATGGCGCAGTGGAAATTATTATTTTTATCGTCTTTCCTTATTTACATGAGTGTACGCGTAGACTGTTTTTTAAACCCACTGAGAATTAATGATGTAATATGAATTATAAGAACATCGATGTGGTCTCAATAATCTGCCTCGAGGAATTTACGAAGAAGGTATAGGTTGATATGTTATATGTAGGTCAGTAGGTCGGCTTATTTCATGGATGTAGTATAATTTTGTTATATTTTACCTTTTATTCTCGGCCTTGACTAGGTCTAACTATACGCCAAAGCCAATACATAAGAATCTTTTGTAAAATAAATTGTCGTACTACTCTCCAGTCTGATATAATTACATAAGCTATGACATAATAAGTATGTATGTTTAAAACGTTCAGTGATTAATATGGATAGATGTATAATATGTTATTTAGGTTCGTAGTTTTCTATATTTCCAATTGAGAGAACCCATTTTTTTCTTAGATATGTATTATTAGTTCTTAATTAGTCACGATTTAAGCATCTATTCTTTAAATATTACTCTTTAAGGCGGATTTCGGCGGCCACTTATAACTTAATTTAAGATTTATGTATTTGCTCATTTCAGAAATGTAATTAAATTGAAAATTTGGCACTTGCGTAAAAATATAAGTGGCTCCACCTTGTGAGTGGCTAGAAGTTACCATCTAACTTTTGTTTATGCTTATTTCTCAATAGAAATGGTTGCAGTTAATATTAAAGATATTGTATATAAGTTGGAACCAATGGGGTTGTATACATACATTGTCTCCGTTGCGCGTGTATGCGAAGTTACTATTGCGAGAACCATAGTTTGCCGAATTTATTTTTGTCCCAAGCGATGAAGGGTGAGCGTAAGCTAAATATAGAGGGCAGTGGGCACTTTTAGCCTCTAACAACATAACACACCAACCGAAAATTTCACATTAATTGTATTGCCTCACTTAGGATTTTAATTCTGGACGTGACCGTTTCATAAGCTATTGCGTCAGTGGACAATCCAACCGACACATTTTTGCGGTTACGATATTATAATCAACGATATTCATAAGGTACGGTCCAAAGCGGTGTTGCTAATAGCACCAAAGCAACACACCTTAAACACTATATAATAAATGATTAAGGAATATACTGAAAGATGATAGCTCTTATGCAGTGATGATTAAGGGATGATGTGCGGATAAATAATATTATGTAAGGACAACAATATTTGCGAGAATCATACAATACATTATCTTAAATGTATAGGTGTGTTTGTGTTTCGGTTTGAAGGACATTATAAGTAGAGTAACTACTGGACGTATTGAGACTTAACATCTTATGTCCCAGGTTGGCGAGCGCAGTGGGATGCCAAGCTTTTGCATTGTAATTCAAGTTGTTGTTTGGTTTTGATACTGTTCATGAACGTTCGTAATGAGAATCGAACGCAGTAAGAAAAGGTTACTCGGGCAAGTCCTCGCTAGGCTCTTCAATATGGGAAATATATGTAAGAATGTTAGATAAGGAACACGTCATTGGCGTGCGACGATCACAGGCAAGGTGGGGCGTCGCGGGCTTCATCACTCGATATACAATCACGTCGTGACGTTCATACAACCACTCACTACCAATCAAAAATCTATTAGCGAGCGAATGTCACGACATGGATGTGCCAAATTAAAACGGCATCGGTTTGTGTTGGGCTTACCGATATACCTGACTTTGATTTTATGCCGACGGGTTTATGACGATTGGAAAAATACCACTTAGGGAAGCAGTGGCCAAGATGGAAGATGTGGCTATATTGGTAAACATATTTTATTTCGTTTTTAAAAATAACTTACCAAAGTTAAAAAATGAGTTAGCAAAAATAATTAACACTAAATATACAATATATAAAATATCTTTCCCTCACCTGTAGGCCTGTGTATTTCCTATTCTGTATCAGCCCATATACGTCCCACTGCAGGGCACGGGCCTCCTCTACAATCGACAGTACGATTGAGAGTGGTTAGGCCATATAGTCCACCACGCTGGCCTAGTGCGGGTTGGCGGGCTTACATACCATAGTTTTTTTTTCCTATTCATAGTGCTCAAATTGGTTGATACCTAAGTAGGTTTTTGTAGTTTCGATGTAAAATTTAGATATTAATATAATATCTCTTTGATGCAGAGATTAATAATTTCATTTTAACGTACTCTGTCGCAATCTGATTAAAATATATTATTATTAATTCATTTTAGTCCAAAAATGTCTATTGCACAATCACACTCAAACCAATCATTCCCTCTTGTTCTCTTACTCAATTTTCTATCTTGTCTATTCGGCTATTAGTAGTTCCAACATAAATAATTGAAAATAATTTTAATATTGTTTGTTTTTAGTATAAATATCCTTGATAGTTACAAGATATAAATATATTTATATCATTATATTTAAAAAAAATAGTGCAAAAATTAATTGTCAGCGTATCGGATGTTTTATCCCTTTCGAAAGACTTTCAAATTAATTCAAGCGAAGAAAATAAATCATTCTGTAAAACCCGCCAAATTTCCCAAAACAAGTATGTCGCTTTCACAGTGTGTCACCAACTTATTTAAATAATGATAATTTGATATTAAATATAAAAAAACTTGTTTGTTTGTTTGAAAAATTCCTTAACGAAAAGTAGAAAAATATATATAAAAGGAAAATTTAAAATAAGCGAATGCGGTTCCCCTCGTGCGAGTTTAAATATATGGTAATAACACTAATTTTTTAGTCTTTAAGTTCATACATCTCAATCGCCACGCCAATATTCCATAGTAGGCGGAGACTATAGACCGTGCAGATAATAATGACTTGACCCTTGTTTAGGGTATGAAGTAAAGCGAGACAATTTTATTTTGTATAGTTATACCTTTTTTGCGTGCGTGCGTGTGCGTGGTGGCCTGTTGGTAAACGGACTAGACGCGACTGCCAACATGGTCACGGTGGTCGCGGGTTCGAATCCCAGGGCACACCTCTGACTTTTCGGAGTCATGTGTGTATTGATAGTCAATCACCACGCACTAAAACGGTGAAGGAAAACATCGTGAGGAAACCTGCATACCATAGCGATTTATAAAAAAATATATGGTATGTAAGTCCGCCAACCCGCACTAGGCCAGCGTGGTGGACTATATGGCCTAAACACTCTCAATCGTACTGTCGATTGTAGAGTAGGCCCGTGCCCTGCAGTGGGACGTATATGGGCTGATACATACATACATACCTTTTTTGTGCATACAAAATATTTAAAAAGAAACTTGAAAACAATAAAGAATTAAACATCATTTAGTCAGGGTTTTTGTTGCTATCGGCGATCTCTTTCAGACAGTTTTGGAAGTGGTAGAGCCGCACTGTCTTTCATGGCACAATCAATGGGCAGTCTCGTCTGGAGCGATACCACTGTCTCAAAGGAAATCAACGTGAAGCGACATCTTTGCTACTGCGTTTCGTTCGGTGAGTTAGTATATCGAATGCCCAATACCTACTCATTTTCTCTTTCATCCTTTTCCTCCCCGCTCGCCTCCCTATTTGATAGGCCGGCAACACATCCAGGATCCAAGCGTTGTGGATGTTCATGAGCGGCAATTATCTCTTACCATCAAGTGACTATGAAAACTTTGGATGAATATTGTTTTCATCGAAGCAATTGGAATGTAAATAAACATTACAATGAAAATGTGCGTAACGTGGTGTACAATACAGGTGCGTCACGCCTCGACACGCGACAATGCCTACGTCACTACTTAGTAGTGTGTTTCACGCAGGTTCCCTCATACGTCGACCTACTACACGACCGTGTTAGCGCGTCAACTAGTGACAACAATATTACGTAAGCATACTAGGAATTTCTTAGTTTGTAATACAATTAAACTGAGTCACGATTCGTATGATATACTCGGTTCGATGTATCACTGCAACGGCAGATAAATACAAAAATATTTATGAGGGAAGGAAATCATTGTTTATTTTAATTTTGTAGTATATGTACAGAGTATATCAAGACTGCTAACGAAAACGAAGCCAGGTGATAATTTTAGTGATTTTAAACACAATGCAACAAAAAGTTTTGCAACGATTTTTCTAGTTTTTTTAGTACTTTATTTTTTGCAACGGGTGAATGGCAGCGGACGTGCCATTGACCCGATATGACCGATCATGGATAGCAGCAAACCGAACAACACAATTACCTAATTACAAAACAATGCTTGGCATTCTACTGCGCTCGCCGCTCGCCATCTTGAGATATAAGATGTTAAGTCTCAATATGTCTAGTAGTCTCTTGTCACAATGTCTTTCAAACCGGAACATAACTGTACATTTATACTGCTGCTTGGTGGGAGAAATAGATATTGCAGTGGGATCTGCACTGATATTTAAAAGTTATCGCGTGAAAATATTTATTGCCCGAATAAAACCGGTAATAATCACTTATGGAAGTGATTGAATGTTTGGAGACTGTCCCGCCATCACACCCACCACTGTAACTCTTGTGAGCCAGGATCAACAGTGGCACGCTAAGTAATGACACCGAGCATTGAAGCTCGGCGAGTCTCCGGGAATGTCTAACTTGTCTTTAACCCGCAACGAAATTAATCAGAAAGTTAAATTAATAGGAGGAGTTGGAAATAAATTATGTTCCCTCCGTACAAAGCGGGTGACAAAACATTGGTTTTTTATGGTTGAATGTTTGTAAACACAAGATCATACAAAGATATCATTTTGAGTTGATAAATGGATTTCGAACTGATACAGATAGATCTGTTGTTAATATCTCCGGGGTAATATATGGTTTTGTTAACGGGTAAAAAAAATGACAATATTAAAAAGTATGTTACCCGCACTAGGCCAGCGTGGTGGACTATATGGCCTAACCACTCTCAATCGTATTCTCGATTGTAGAGTAGGCCCGTGCCCTGCAGTGGGACGTATATGGGCTGATACATACAAAAAGTATGTTACGTGGGGTGATAAAGAAATAACCTCATATATCCAAAATTGTCGTCTTATCTTATCCATCCTATGGTTGGTTGCGCAGGTTGGTTATGTGTAAGAGATCGTCTCGAGCGATAAGATGGCATTTTATACATTTTTCTATTTTGTAATTTTTCCACAGGCATGTCACAGGTGTAGTGAAGCTGTTAAAAAATAAATAAATATACTTTTGTCTGAAAATAGTGCCCGCAAGAGCTTTATTGTCGAACACATCGCTGACAGTATTTTATCAAAATATTCCACGATTTCTTATAGGTGTGAGGACTTTGGAAATGCTATATCGATCTACAAAAAATGACCTCTTAAATGAAACGGTGGTGAAGTTTTGAACTAAGCTTTCAAAGACGATGGAATAACCATTTAAATGCCAAACTTCAAGATAAAATAATGTTATCGCAGTTTTTGATTTGATTTAAACTTGCCGATGTATCACGCGTACGTTGAAAAAATGCGGTAAAATATCATTTTTATAAATTACTGTATTATATATTATTATAAATTATTACTAAATATATTATTTGTAAGCATTTAAATCATTTTAGCATAAAGTGCGTGGTGGCCTGTTGGTAAATGGGCCCGATGCGGCTGACAACATGTTCACGATGGTCGCGGGTTCGAATCCCAGGGCAACTTATAACTTTTCAGAGTCATGTGTGTATTGATAGTCAATCACCACGCACCATAACGGTGAAGGAAAATATCGTGAGGAAACCTGCATACCATAGCGACTTATAAAATGTATATGGTATGTAAGTCCACCAACTCGCATTAGGCCAGCGTGGCGGATTATATGGCCTAACCTCTATCAATCGTACCCTCGATTGTAGAGGAGGCCCGCTGCACTGCAGTGGGACGTATATGGGCTGGTACTGATTTAAACCATTTTAACTGATACATTAAGTTTAGGAGAAATGTCGGCAGTGACTAATGTAAATATTAACCGATGAACACAAACTTCTCTGTGTTATCAGGTTTCTATTTAAATTAGAAAGAAATCGTGTAGTAAAACAATAACAAATACACCCGATCTTCACATGCTTATCCTAACCTCTAATTGAGATATAAGTCTTGTTCGTGGACCGTCGCATATCATTATATAATGTTGATTACAAATAACTTTTTGATTCACTCTAGCAAGTCGTGTCTTTCGTTATCAGCTAGTTATGATCGACTCAAAGTATTTGTTATGTTTGTACATTTACGTCATAAATGTTATTGTGCAATGAAAACTAAATTACGAAATTGAAAATTTACATCCAACTTTTTTATCTATTACGGAATCGTCTAGAATGGAATGGTATTATCCGTTTCGCTTTATGGGCATTCCGCATAAAGTTCTAATAGCAGCCTCATAGATATAAATTATAATTATGTTTCATTTGCCAATTAAACACGTTTCAGCTTCACCAGCTTTGTTGTGTACTTGACCAATGCCAGGGAATTGCAAAAGCTTAATAACAGCAGTGGTAGCTTATCCCAGGCAGGTCGCTTGCTCGTCTGCCTACACAGCAGATTAAAAAAAGAAACTTAAATACATTTTCATTGAAACATAAAGTTTGTAGCCTGCAGGTTAAACATTTGAACACTGTTTCGAAGTTACGCTTTGAAACTTACATGTCGTGTGTACTAACTTTAACGATGAAAGCAAACACCAGGTCATCTGCCGGAATGAGGCTTAAACCCCTCTCTATTGTGGGGCAGGCCCTTACTCAGTCGTGGAAGCTATGATGGTCGAAATGTGTAGCTGATTATCTATTATATTAATTATACTAATAAAGGGATTACTGAACTGGTCACATGAGCACACTGAAAATATAGTGAACCAGTTATACTTAAATTTTAGATATTTTAAATGTAAATAAGGTAAATTAATTATTTTCTACGTTAATGCCTACTGTAAATTAATTGTATTTATCCCTGCTGTACCGGTGTACCGCTGTACCTGCGGTCATTTCGTCGTAAAATCGTTGTATAAGATACTCATTGTAAAAACGCCTCACGATGTATCGTGGATCACTATGTAAACCTGTAGGTTTATCCTAGTGTGAGACGTTTATTAAATTAAGGTGGGTGCCCTGGCACCTCTGCCTACCCCTTCTGGGAAAAAGGCGTGAGTTTATGTATGTATGTATGTATGAATATAACATAGAATAAGTTAATAAATTACTTACTTATTTGCTTACTATATTATGTAAAGCACGGAGAAGCAATAAGGAATTATAATATGTATCAAATATCTTAAGTTGATATTCTGTCAAAACATCATTAGGTACAGAATAATCAGTGATAAACTGGTATCTACAAGAATTGATGTGAATGTAATAAACAATAAGTACGTCATAAGTTATACTCGTAGATAATGTGCATTGTGATTACACGCGCTGTGGTTTTCCCACCGTGTGAGGTGGGCGTGGTGAAACACAAACATCACATGTTTGTTTCGATATTGGTGATTATAAATCGATCCAAAAGATGGATATACTAGCTAAGCCCCGGTATTCGCGTCTACACATATTTTATTTTAACACTACAATAGGTTTATTCAGATGTCGCAGTTTTTGTCCCCGAGGCAGAACTCGGTGTTCCCGATTTATTCCCGCGCGTATTGTCCATCACTTCTATGTAAGAATCAAGAGGAAAACTGCTTAACTAGAAGTTCTACCAAGAATTTTTTACTTTGGTAAAGTTTACCACTATGCACTAGGTTGGTGTGGTGGATTTAGACCAAAAATTACTTTCGTTCGTAGATATGGCCTTGCTAGACATTGAGACCTGTATGGATTATTATGATATTTTACATAACATGCATAGATTTACGCTTATATCCCTAAATAAGTAGGCAGAGGTGCTATTAGGCCATTCAACGGTTCGCCAAACAAATGTGTACATATTATTTTTTAAGGAATAAACAAATCGCCATTCAATAAACTTGTTGTGGGCGGATTTTAATTTTTTTTTAAACCTTGTTCAGACGTAATATTTTTCTTTATTTTATTGACCATCGGCTTCACAAGTGGTGTTTTAAAACGGCGGCTCTTAGACATCGACAACATATTGAGCTCTTCATGTGTACTTACATAGGAATATGGAACCTGGCTAGATATGTTTTTTTGAAATGGTGGTAGGTCTCTCAAATGTGAGATTGCACCTGGTTAGGTATCACTACACACCAAACAGCATTGTAAATGCACTGTGGTATTCCAGTTTTAAGGACATTCTATATAGATTGACTACTGGAAATAATGACTCTTACATCTTATGTCTCGAGTCGGGCAAGCAAGTGGAATGCCAAGCATTGTTTTGATGCATGAGCGGTCGTATATTTTATAATCAGGTGAATGCCATGATCATCTCGCCATTCATGGCAATAAAATATATATATAATAAGACAAATTTTAGTTCATTTTTATTTGGTATGATAATTATACACGCAATTTAACATTATGGCCTAACGCCTCTCAATCGTACTCTCGATAGTAGAGGAGGTCCGTGCCCTGCATTGGGATGTATATGGACTAATACAAATTGAGATGCAAATTCAAAATATCACAATATTTTATCTATGAATTCTTAAAAAAACGATTCTTGTGACAAATAATATTATTACAGGGTTTTCCTTTTGGGGTCACATTATAATAGAGGTATTTTATTTTGTATTTATCTTTGTTATTTGTCACGTGCATTGGTATTGCTAATCGCGTTTCATCAGTAGGGGAAGCAGGGGGAATGGCGTTCACTTAAGGAAAACATGGTGTATTTTTCAAATTATTTATTATAAATCAAAATTAAGAAAAATAACAAAGTCTTTAATTATCGAGTAATCAACAAACTAACAAAAAAAGCATATAATATATTTAATCTACGAGTAATAGGAAAAAATGTAAAAAAAAACATGTTTGAGCGGCATTGCCCCTGACTGGGTAATGCCGCTCAGGGTACGGGGTAATAACGCTCAAACATTTTATTTGGAATATAACAAGTAAGATACATTTTAATTAAATAAATATTAATGAGATCTACATTATGGAATGAATATAAAATCTTTAATCACAAATCAGCATCAACTATACGTAAGATTGGCCTTTTTCAATTTAACAAATATTTTTTTAAACGGTCTCTTAAAGTAGTATGTTATATTGTTGTGCTGCTTTTCTTTTCGACAAACCTCCTTCAATCGCAGTTTTAGCAAATTGAAGGTCTTCTTCGGTCGAAGCCGCTTTGGCAGTGGTCCTTTGACGATTTCTTGGCATATCTACAACAATTAAAAAAATACTAAGGGGTAATGGCACTCAGATGAGCGGTATAACCCCAAACGGCCATTTTGTGATTAATTTGAAATTTAAAAAAACTTACACATAATTGTTGAAAATTGATTGTATTATTTAAAAATAGAATATCTTTAGTGTCAGAAATGTAAAATTAATAATGAATAAGCATTAAAGTTTTGGACTTACCGACAAAGAACACCTAACCTAAAATTACATCGACGCGGCCGCAAACGAAGAAACGCACTTCACGGTCACAGGACGCGAGCTGATTGACCGTTGGCGTCGCTGTCTGTTAGAGGCCCCCTCCCCTCACGCTCCACGTAACGCGGCGTGTTGCTATCTTCAGGTCTGACTGAGTTACAGAGGTGAGCGCCATTACCCAGTGAGCGCCATTACCCCTGCTTCCCCTACCTAGTGTATTTATCTTATAGTTACCAGCGGCGGTATTTCCGAACAAATACGATATAGCGATAAATAATTAGTGGAGTTTAGTTTAGTGTCTGAATTTGTAATAACATGGAGATTAGATGCACTAATTATTTCGTTTTGTGTCTTGCCTATATTATGCTGTAAAATTTGCTTGCTTTTGAATATTTGATCGAAAACCACAGAGTACATTTTACATAGTACTAATCGAAAACTATACAAACCCGACTATTATTAGAAATTAAACTAGTTCATTAGGTTATTGCGTATCATCCCACGATTTCTGGGGAACAATGCTGCCATGCATCAATACGTTGCGTCGCACATGCAAACCGTCGGGCTTAATACCTTTTTTAAAGAATATATGTTATTTTATGTGATTCTCAAATCCTGGAATTTCATCTGGTAAAACCTTTTGTATGGCGCAGAATACATGCAGAATATAATTTTACGCCGCAATAACATTAGGTGTATTGTAAATGTAATCCCTTTGTTGTGCTCGTATAGAGTCCAATAATAATCTTACTTTTTGTTTTTTTTTCTTGTGCATTTTCTGTCCTCTTTAGTTCATTGTTTTGTCACCCACTTTACGCAGAGGGAAGTGGATTATATATTTTTTTTATTGCAATGAATGGCGAGACGAGCTAGCCGTTCGCCTGATGGTAAGCGATACGACCGCTCATAAACAGTAGGAACGTTCCACTGCGCTCGCCATCCTGAGACATAAGATGTTAAGTCTCAATATGTCCAGTAGTTTACTCTGGCTACAATGTCCTTCAATCCGAAACACAACAGTGCATTTACGCAGTGTTGTTTCACGGGAGAAATAGACATTGCGGTGGTACCTACCCAGATGGCCTCTCACATATGAGAGACCTACCACCAGTAATTTTCAACTCCTTCTATTAATTTAACTTTCTGTTTGACTTTGTTGCCGGTAAAAGACAAGTTAGACATTCATGGAGACTCGTCAAGTTTCCATGCTCGGTCTCGTTACAATGCGTGCCACTGTTGATCCTACTTACAGTCGTTACAGTGGTGGGTGTGCAGGGCGGGACAGTCTCCAATCTCTATTCTTTCACTGTGTCATTCTTTATCTTTTTAAAGAACGCGTACACACATATATTGTAAATATTGTGCGTGTGTATGTAAATGACAATTGATGTTAATAAGACTATTCGCTCGCTTTATTGAACCTATGTCATAAATGTATTCATGGTAAATATAATAAAGCTTTTCGAGAACACCAATTTTGGTGGCGAGACAGCAGCGTTATGCCTTGTCCGGCATTCTGGAGGTATAGAACCGGACACACAAACCGGAAATTCCGAACAATACAAAAAATCCCATTCACGTTATCGAAATCATGTTCAGTGTTTAAGTATCGTGGAGTGCCTTGGTTTTCACATTGATGATAACGCAAAACAAAAGTCGTAGGAAATCCCTAGATTTAACTCGTTTTATCGTTGGGGAAATCTTAGGGATGGCCTAAATTTAGAAGTCAACGATTTTGCCATCGCCAAGAGTAGTAACTACGATGATTAATTTAGTGATTATTGAAGCATGACGTCAGATTAATTTAAATATTCGATGTATCATGAATTAGTGTGTTACAGTTGTTTGTACTCAACAAGACGCTAACCGTTTGAATGACTCATCATTATAATTGCCACGAGTTACATTACTCAGGTTGTGTTTTTCAATTATACTTTTGTGGTGTTTCCTCGTAATGTTAAAAATAACGTGACTAAATAATATTTCTATATATAGTTAATAATAAATATATACATCCAACAGACACATGCATAGCCCCGAGGGACCACAAAGTTATCAAGTCTTGCGTCGCCGGTATCAGAAACTAGGGGATACTGTTAAGTCTATAGAGCATCCAGATCTTAATGAAATGCTTGTAGGCCACAAAAAAATGTTTCGATACGCCATGCGGGGTTCGAACCCGCGGCCTCCCATTTACACGCGGCACGCCATATAAGGATGCATGTTCATATACTAAAGATAGCCAATTTACGAGTATCTTGTTGAGAAATATAGATAGATTATAGAAACCCGTCGTAAGCGGTTAAAGGACGATCTCTCAGATGTCGTAAACTTTTATGCGGTGCTATTGTCTGTCCGCTGTTGATGGCCTCCCTCGGTTTGCGTTGCTGTCTGTTCCATTTGAAACCTTCGCAAATAGCCCTGTTTGATGGATTACTCTAATGTTCAGATAGGAAAATAGGAGTGTAAGTTTGATCTGTTCTCACTTGCCGACTTGAACTATCAACGCGATTTAGAATTTAATAAATCTTTAAAATGAATGAATATGTGAAAATATTTTGTCAGAAATATTCTGAGGAACTGCTGCACAAAATGGAACATTTTGTTACATATTTAAATTACCTCATTATATTTTCAAATCCAGAATTATCTGACTCCAGATAACCACGATGTAACCTCAACTAGATTTAAAGTTAATCGCAGTATATTAAGGTATTATTTATATTTGGCTTCTTTTAGATTAAGAGAGGTCTAATGAATATTAAATATCCATTTTTTACAAAGCCTCTTAATAATGGTGATGTAGCACGTAATTCGACTATCTGCCCTCATTCCTGTTAGCCTTGGCTTGCCTCCAAAAATCATTCCATAATTAAATCGCTGAATCACCGAATTTAAAATCTGACATAGTGCCTGAATAAAGTTTATTAAAATAATTTTGGAGCTTGCAGTTAGTTGAAAACATTTTTGCGAGTATGTAGTCGGCGTCTTCGATTTAAACTGAAATATGTTGGATTATGAAAACCTTTGTGGCTATAAAGTTCCAACACTGTCTTATGATAATATACCCACAGGCACCAATGCTCACTCGGTCACACCCACATACAAACACACATAAAACACACACACACATACATTGATACACACTTATCACTTTCTAACAACCACACACACACACACACACTTATTTCAATAAAAAAATATATTTAACTGTTTTCTCAAGACACAGGCAACGCCTAATTTGAGAACTCCTGCAATATTGTTCATTTGTAAAATTACTATTTTAAATAAAGATACTACTATTTTTAATAAAGATACTACTATTTTTACTATTTTTAATAAAGAATTATTTTAAAAATTAAAATACTTTGCCGATCATGTCGTGGATATTTTAGCAGATTATTTTCGTATACCAGTACAAGGAGACTTTACGATACCATGTACCCATGTGCTTTCTACGTTCTACCTAACTTTACTATTAATTTTTAAATGCCAACATACATCTGCTACATCGCAGTTTCTTGTTATACATCTTTTAACCAAGACTGTTATCCATATTTTGTACTATTGTTCATACTTCACAAAAAATTCAGAGTTCTATGAATAACATCAGCTCTCTGTTCGGAGTGCGTCATGGTGGAGATACCCTACTGCAGTACCGAGGATCGATTGCGCAGCCAATTCAAACTACACAAACGAATTCGACGCTTTCCCTATATTGCAAAATAAAAGTTAACAATTTTGTTTTGAGGATAAATGTTCAGTTTTTGGGACATTCCGTTAACCACTTGGAAATTTTGATTGCACTATTGACAACTATTAGAAAAGTGTTAAAATACGGTTAATTTATTAAAGAAAATGTTATTGATATACATATACATTAATTCTGCTAAGGCAATATCCCGGCTGGTGCTTGGGTCCGCCTTTTGGCTGAGTATCCTCGGTTTTGCCCGGTCTTCTATATTCTCTATAGTAAGGTCATTGGCTCTCATATCTTCCTTGACGGCATCAAGCCAGCACTTCTTTGGTCTACCCCTCGATCGAAGTCTTGGAATGTTGAGGCTCAGGCACACATTGCCGACATTGCCATGTCAAGCGATATTCCTGGAGTTTACCTGCCACATCGCTGACACCAAGATTGCCGCGGATGAAAAATATTCATTATTACGTGTAATTTAATCTAGCATGAAATGTTTCTAGTGAGAATGCGAATGAAACTGCGAGCAACATCCAGTAATATAATAATAAACTTCTTTAACTACCTGGTTAGAAAAACCAATTCATCCAACTGTACGGTTTGTGTTATAGAGGAAGACGTTATGCATTTATTGGAAGAATGTAGTTGGTCGAGATGCGAGACAACGTGTGATGAAAGGAATGTTTATTGATGAAAATTAGTGTTCTTATCATGTTTGTTCAAACCAATGTCCGACCAGGCTTACAAGTTATTAAAGTTTATATTGGTCTGAATTTTTCAGTCTTTTTTTTCTCTTTAGATTTTTTCATCAACCCATATACGTCCCTATGCAGGGCACGGGCCTCCTCTACAATCGAGAGTAAGATTGAGATTGGTTAGGGCATATAGTCCATCACGCTGACCTAATGCGGGTTGGACTTAGAAATTCTTATGAATCGGTATGGTATGCAGGTTTCCTTACGATGTTTTCCTTCACCGTTTTAGTATTTTAGTTTGTTTTAACTTTTAGTTTAATTGGTCGTTGGGAAATGTTTAGTTTCCGGAGTTTTTATGTTATGTTTTTTATCTATTTTAACTTGTTGTTAAAATATTTATTTATAAGATACACTTGGACTGGCATGTATTATCTTATAGTATAAAATTCTCTTGATTTTTATTGCATAAAAATATTATATAGACTACATGATACAATAAAAGTAAGAAGTGACATTGTTCATATGTATGTACCTTACTGTATCAGCCCATATACGTGCCACTGCTGGGCACGGGCCTCCTCTAAAACCGAGTTCACCACGATAACCAAGTGCGGCTTGGGGGACTATACTTGCCATAGAAATTCTTACAAAACGCCATGGTATGGAGGTTTCCTTAGGATGTTTTTTTTTTCACCGTTATAGTGTGTGGTAATTAACTATCAATACACATATGACTTCGACAAGTCAGAGTCCGAGAGTCGTGCATCTCAATAATCTTATACTAAAAACTGACTAAATTAGAGCAATGTGCGCGATATGAATTTTGCTATGTGTACGATGATGAAAACCATCACTAGTTTTCGTTGAGCCTTACAGTGTCACCGCACGTCGACCACAAAAAAAAATATAAAAAAAAACAGGCGTACCCACTGTAAAGAATTTGCTGAAATGTAAACATAATATTTTGTCAGACTATTTATAAAATATTGTGTGTGGAATATGATTTTTACTCATTTTGGTGTATGATTTACAACCTCACGACTTAATCAACTATTTTGAAAAAAGGGACGAAGTTTTTCCAAAACGTATGCATGATTTGCTGGACTACTTACGAGTACATATTACGTTAAAATAATGTAAAGGGGATTTTGACATGTACAAATATATGGTAATATCTTTTCTTTGCATAAAATAAATCCGATAAAAATGTTTTGTCTATTCCTGCAGATTAATGTATACATTTTAAAATAAATGGGAATTCTTCGTATATGAATTAAGTAAGTGATTTTTTAAAATAAATCACGAATTGCCTTGTACCTCTTTTCCTCGTAAGCTATTTTTGTCAGGCTGCCATTGGTTACCAATTGGAATTATTTATTACCTAAAAATATCTTGTAAAAGTAAATCAATGAGCCACTTGTATTAGCCTGTACCTTGTATAGAAATTATTATAATCGCTATGGTAAGCAGGTTTCCTCACGATGTTTTCCTTCACCGTTTTAGTGCGTGGTGATTGACTGTCAATATACACGTGACTCTGACGAGTCAGAGGTGTGCCCTGGGATTCGAACCCGCGACCACCGTGAACATGTTGGCAGCCGCGTCTATTCCGTTTACCAACAGGACACCACGCTCGTAACGATAAATTCTAATTTTATCAAATATTTGTATTTAATTACAATTTCAATCTAAAATGAGTGATTGAGCAATCTGTTCGTTTACCGCTTGTTCGTCATTTGTGGGTTTTTCGTGTATCTTCTAAAGTTATCATAGAAGGTATGCAAAAACCCTAGAATGATCTTAATGATGTTTATAAATTCAATTACTAAAAAACCCAGGACTGCACGTGAAATCCCCGTTTGTCCCTCTCCAATTTTCAGGGTGATCCCCTCTCATTACGGAGTGACGTAAGAACCTTATTTGTGGTGCCTGCTGCGATTTGAAGCGAAGACATCTCATGGAAGTCATCTCCTTTATCAAACAGCATAGGACTTCCGAATAAGGTGCGTCAGTTAGTCATGTCCGGTCCACTTCAGTCCTACATATTCATATTGAGGCATTACTGACAACAGTGTGTCTCTACCACTAAAAATAAAAGTAGAATATAATACAAGCATGGGATCCAATTCTGCATTTAAAAATTTAGAACTCAAAAGACCAACTGCAAAACCTATCTGCGTAGATCGGAACGCAAAAACCAATTGACTTTTTAATTTAATTATTGTAAAATAAGGGTAGTTGAATTGTTACAGTTACTAAGCGGATGACCAAACCTAGTCCGCCCCGTGACCACGAAAGCTGTAAAGTAATCAAAACGTCGAGTAGTCGAAAATGTAGAAATTAAATCAGATCCGCGATAAAACCCGTAAATAATTTTCAAAATTAAAGAAGTATTGAAATGAGCCATCTATTGTGGCGTAGCGGATATATGCAATCTTGAAATCTTCTTCGCATACCCGCAACGTGACTGTGGTGACGTCACTAGTTTTCTCCTACATTATTTTGCTGTATAAATAGTATATCGATCTAGCACGGTATTTGTCTTGTACCAATTATCATTTTAATTGAAAATAAAATTCGTACAAACAACATAAAAATAGAAACAAATTAGTAGGCTGATTTATTTATTTAACATATTTATAATTACGGGTCCGTAAAAGTATTTCGTTTTGTCACCCAACGCCAACTCGTACTAGCTCAGCGTGCTGGATATGGCCTAACCACTCTCAATCGTACTCTCGATTGTAGAGAAGGTCCTGCAGTGGAACGTATATGGGCTGATACGGAACAGATTGAATTTTGCGGTTGAATAAACCAAAGTAATTAGCAATGCTTAAATAATTGGATTTTTTCCCGCCGCTGTGTATCAGCCCATATACGTCCAGTGGGACGTATATGGGCTGATGCCCTGCAGTGGCAGGGCACGGGCCTCCTCTACAATCGAGAGTACGATTGAGAGTGGTTAGGCCATATAGTCCACCACGTTGGCCTAGTGCGGGTTGGTGGACTTACATACTTTTTTTTTTGTTATTGCTGTGAATGACGAGACGAGCATGCCGCGCCATGAACAGTAGCAGAACCAAACAACACCTTGAATTACAAAGCAATGCTTGGCATTCCACTGCGCTCGCCATCCTGAGACACAAGATGTTAAGTCTCAATATGTCCAGTAGTTACTCTGGCTACAATGTCCTTCAATCCGAAACACAACAGTGCATTTAAACTGCTGTTTGACGGGAGAAATAGACATTGCGGTGGTACCCACCCAGGCAGCCTCTCACGTATGAGAGACCTACCACCAGTACCTACCATAGAAATTCTTCTAAATCGCTATGGTATACAGGTTTCCTCACGATGTTTGCCTTCACCGTTTTAGTGCGTGGTGATTGACTGTCAATATACACATGACTCCGAAAAGTCAGAGGTGTGCCCTGGGATTCGAACCCGCGACCACCGTGAACATGTTGGGAGCCGCGTCTAATCCGTTTACCGACAGTCGCTATATCTGATAATTTGCTACTCACTACTACTAGTTATTTTTATTTGTGGTACATAGGGACTTCCGTGTATAAAATCCCATTTAGTGATAGCTCATTGTGGTTTGGTGGTAACATTTTTTCCGCTTAATGTTTAGTACAAGATAAGCTCTAAAGTGAGAATATATGGAAAGTACATAGGACCGAACGGAGTAAAAACTACGGCCTTATTCATAGACAATTTATAAATCTATTTTAGTTATCGTATTGTTTTGTCCCTTTCGAAAGAATTCAGATCGAGCGGAGAAGTGAAACAATTCTATTGATAAAATAGGTTTTAAAATTGTTTATGGATAAGAACTTAAGTAACTTTTAAAGTTCAAAGTATATTCTAGTAAATCGCTATATTCACTCCATGGTAGGCAGAGATCTTACTGTATAAGCAGCATCCCTAATGTAATGGGTTTTTGAATTTTTACATTCATAGCATATAAACGGGGATGCAATAGGGTATGCAACAACATACATAATTGATAAGAACTTTAAATCTGTTATTATTTATAGTAAAATAGGTGAAGTAATATTTTTGTAGGCAAATAAACAACCTAAACTAAACCTGTAGATTTGCAACTGAGTAAGTCATATAACCAATATTTAATAGAGTTGACCATGCAAACGAACTTCTGAACAATACCTGGTCATAAATATACTTAAATAATAAACTAACAATAGATCCAAAAAATACCAATAGTCAGGGCAATACCCGCGTTACAAAATTTCCCAATTATTAATGGAATGCCCCAGAAAATCACATAATGTATCTAACCACGCTATACCACGTGAGAGTTCGGTGAGCGAAATTCCCGGATGCCCTATACGCCTTTTCTCTTCCCATTATTTTTGCTTCCCATACTGTTCCCGATTTCATTGGCTGGCAACACATCAATGATCCAACCGTTATGGATGTCTCGGGCTGCTAACTTACCATCAGGTGACCTGCTTGCTCGTTTGCCGGCCCTATGCAATAATAATAAAAATATATACTTTATTTTTTATGCTAACTGCAAATCTTTTACTTGTTGGACGGGTAGAACGTGCTGTAGTGTATTAAGGCTATGGTCCCGATATATCGATACGCCCCTGTTGCTACCAATGTCTCATGGTTTCATCATGTTCATAAGGGTCGCGGGTTCAAATCACAGGGCACACCTCTGACTTGTCGGAGTCATGAGTGTATTGATGGTCAATCAGCAAGCACTATAACGGAGAAGGAAAACATCATAAGGAAACCTGCATATCATAGTGATTTATATGAATTTTTATAATATGTAAAATCCGCCAACCCGCACTACGCCATCGTTATGCCATATATATGTTATCGTTATGGCATGGTTATGCCATATAGTCCACCACGATGGCGTGACTCGTGGCTCCGCTACAACCGAGAGTACGATTGAGAGTGGTTACTCTCGGTTGTAGAGGAGGCCCGTGGCCTGCAGTATTACTTATATGGGCTGGTACGGTATGGTACGGTAATATTTAAATTGCGTTTCAGTATTCGGGCGTACGATTGTAGGAGGCCTTATATCTGGCGATAGGAAATTTCTGTCAGCTCGGATTACAACTATTGCATGACAATGGAAAACCTCTATCGATTGACTCATAAAAACGTGCCAATTATCTGGTTCAGCCTGAGTGTATTCGGTTTCGACCAGGGTAGCTTAATACGTGATTAATCTATTTATACTAATCTAATTATATGAAGCTGTGATTTCAATCTGATATATCGAGTACAAATTCAAAAGATAAAAAATTAGGAAGAAACATTTAAATCTATTCCAAGTAAATAAATAAATACACCCAACAGTCACATAAATGCTGCCTGGGTGGGTACCACCGCAATGTCTATTTCTCCCGTCAAACAGCAGTTTAAATGCACTGTTGTGTTTCGGATTGAAGGACATTGTAGCCAGAGTAATTACTGGACATATTGAGACTTAACATTTTATGTCTCAGGATGGCGAGCGCAGTTGAATGCCAAGCATTGCTTTGTAATTCAAGGTGTTGTTTGGTTTTACTACTGTTCATGAGCGGTCGCATCGCTTACCATCAGGCGAACGGCATGCTCGTCTCGCCATTCACTGCAATAAAAAAAAATAATAAATAAATACTGACTCCACACTACGATCATGTATATTGTCAAGTGTATCAGAAGATTAAAACTATGTCTTTCTAGGCCCAAACACAACCGACCCTAAACTGATACTCAATCAGGTATCATGGTATCCATTTAATTATTGTCTGGTAGAGATTGCCTTAGTGTTTTAAGACCGCTATTTGTACTTAGTTGTCATATTGTCTTTATTATACCGTTATGTTATACACACTAAAGAATAAATAAATAATTTCTATGGGATGACACAAACATTTATCTCGGTACGGAGATCGAACCCGCGATTTCGTTTCAAGGCCGCTGTCTATCCAACTGCGCCACGGAGACTGACAAAGTCTATTTCATATTTTATTTATTATTTATTTATTTATTTATTTTTAAATCTTTATTGTACACATAAAAAACAAATACAATATTCAGAAACTAAAAAAAAAAACAAGTACAAATGGCGGTCTTATCGCTTAAAGCAATGTCTTACAGACAACCATGGGATGGATTTAAAGAGAAGGAGAAAGAGAGGGCAGTGTAAAATAAATAATTAAAAGATAGGACACTAAATAATATTCATACAAACTAAAAAAAAAAAACAAATTACATCATCATAACATACATACATACATAATAAATAGCATAAATACATACATATAAAATAAAATAATATATATTTATATATATAAAAAATATAATACACACAAATTGTAAAATAATTTAGATGTAGGAAATAATGTTGACTACTAAAATCAGTTTAATTAAAGAGAAAGGTAATGTTCTTTAATTTGCCTTTTGAATGAAGACAGCGATTTCGCCTGTCTCACCGCAACAGGAAGCGCGTTCCACAATCGAACTGCTTTGACGGTAAAAGAATTGTCCATAAATGTTGTGGTGTGCACAGGCATTCTCAGCTTAAGATTCTCTGACGACCTCAAGGACCTCGAATGTGAGTCATGAAGAAAAATAAATCTTCATGACTCAAAAAAATTATTTTAGTATTTTTAAAGTGTAACTTCTTTTTATTTTGTATCGAAATATTCAGTACACGCTTTATTTTTATTCGTTATTAAGACATAAATATATATTTATGGCATTTACATACATGATTTATCCTTGTGGGTTAGGTACTGTAGGCATGATATATGGAAAGCGATACGTGATCCTACAAAAAAACCCAAGTACCTAGGTAGGTAGTGACCATATGTGTTTGGTAGTTAGGGAACCGTTTACGGAATGAAAATATGCATACTGATAATATACAGGGAAAATTTATTTGTTATTACAATGCATGTTATGCATTATTCATTTTGATATTATTTATATAAGTAGACGGATTGTCAAAATCCCTTATTTTAATTAACAACGTAGGTAAGCTGATGTAAGCAACGAACTATTTATTTTGAATCAGTTTAAGGCATATAAAAGAAATAATTAAGCTAAGTTCACATGATCACGTGGTATCGTGCAGAACTGTGAATCGCGCGGTGCATGATCAAACCAAACAATGTGTATTGTTCACACAGTCGCGCAACCTAATATAATGTGCTACGGAACAGCTTTCAGACACTCTCATTTGACATCGTGACAGCCTCCGTGGCTCAGTTGGTTAGACGCCGGTAGTGAAACGCGAGATCGTGGGTTCGATACCTGCACCGAAACAAATATTTGTGTGAACTACAGGTATTTGTTTCGGGACTGAGTTTTTGTGATATCGAAATGTCTTTCGTAGTTCCTTATACCCACGACACAAGACTCGATCTTAGTGTGGGGTCTGTACTATGTATGTGACTGTTTAGTGTATTTATTTATTTATCAGGTTTTTACAAAGAAATCAGTTGTACTTCAATTAACAATATTAACCCAATTGTTCGTGATCCTCTTTGTCGGTATAGATGATGTGATGTGAATGATAGTGCCCACAACGGATAGCTCCTTAACTGTGGCTCATTTACCTGTGGGGATTAATCCAATCCCTGATCCATGATCCGAAACAAAGTACGAATGTTCGGACATCATACGTAACACTGTACGAATGTGCCTAGGTACTCCAGAAAAAGTTCGAATCCTTTTTCGTAGTTGTATTTATACAGTATCCCCCAAAGCACGGCTCGTCACTGGCTCGTCCCTGTACCGTGACAATATAAAAAATACTCGACGTACAAAAACTTACATACTAACAATGCTTTTTGGTTCTCCTCTATGTCATTTAATTAAGTCATCCATTCGCTACGTCGTGTATGGAGAATTCAGTGCAATTGTGTGGTTTTTAAATTTAAAAATATTTTAGAAGTGAAAACGCTATAGTTTTTGCGTGCATTGGATTTTGTGTTCGAGATTAGAGAAGGATTTGGGTGTGCACGCTGGCACAGGCGCGGCTTGACGTCGCCCATCATGCCGATAGTTGTCTGACAACGCATGGGTTTTTTTACAACGAATCGCATGCGGATATGTCACGCGGAGTAATATTTTTATTTATAACTTTCGCCAGCATGTATTTAATGGAATCTTTGTTCTCGATTTACACATTTACAATGAGTGATGGCAATACAATGATTAAAGAATTCTAACTTACCGGGATCTTTATGGATTAAGGATTTTTTTGAAAAATATAATATTAACATCGTGGAATTATTATATATTATTTCCTATTGTAGAGTTGCTACATGAATATTTTTCATATTCAATTTTGTAACTAGGGCTAGGGAAATATTGAATTGAATGCATTGAATCGCAAGGAAGGAGACTGGTTAACCTGATGGCAATTTTCCTAGTGAAGAATCTGACGGGGAATTCTAACGGATGTAAAGGCAGCAGGATATTACCTTTTATATCGGAAAAAGTATTTTCCCAAGTATGAATTAATTCTTACACTACTTAGAATTTCACTTGTAAAGGTATTTTAGAAATTTGTCGTAAAACTGTAGTCTTGAACTGCATGATCTTCTTTTATAAGGATAAGTCTGAAACAATTGTGAAGACTATCCGGCCTAACCACTCTCAATCATACTTTTGATTGTACAGAAGGGCCTGCCCTGCAGAGGGACGTGTATGGGATGATACGGTATAGTCTGACACAATTTAACAACGAGTGAAGGTAAACATTGTGAGGAAACCTGCACACCATAGCGATTTATAAAAAAATGTATGGTATGTAAGTCCGCCAACCCGCACTAGACCAGCGTGGTGGACTATATGGCCTAACCACTCTCAATCGTACTGTCGATTGTAGAATAGGCAGTGCTCTGCAGTGGGACGTGTATGGGCTGATACTGACAAATGGAGCTATGTTTGGAATTTCTACCCCTTTTCGATACAATTTAATACGATATCATGATGTCAATTACACTAGTTTAATTTTAGCTACTAATTATTGTGATGATCTTTTTTTGGATAGACAACATAAATACGAATTCTTAAATATAATCTCGATTCAAATTCTATGAGTACACTGAATTAATTTAAAAATCTTTTACTAACTGCTAGGGGACTACATCAATTATTCGATCTTTTTAACTCTTAAGTTTACAATCCAAATCTATTGTAGCAGATTTGTACGAAATTAGGTTTTGGTGAATCAATGCTCTGTAAAAAATATTCCCTTAAAAATATTTTTTAGAGAAACAAAAGACAAACAGAGGCATTTGTGTGGAAGGCGCTGCGTCATCAAGTCAAGTTGGAAGGCCGCCAACACAATTTATTGTGGACGTTGATGAAGAAAGCTCCCGAACATGACCACTTACTGACGAGGGCATGTTTCATGCCACGTAGCACGGAACCCCGCGGTGATACAACTAAATGCTACTTTATTTACGCCAATTGGTTTTTCAATGTTCCTATTTTGAACATTGCATTTGTACTGTAATAGACCTTTATAAATGGGACGATTTTCAAACACTATACCGGGTGCGGAATAGGGAAATTAAGATATAAACATAAATTAAAACCATATAAGGGATATTCCATCAGTGGTGATTGCATCATTATTAAATTACATTCAACTTCAAAGAATGATATTTTTTATATTGAATTTAAAGTATTTGGTGTGATATAATTTTATAATGACATCAGTTAATGACGATGGCGTTATAATTATTGTTGTTATTTTTTACATTTGACAGTAATGATAAAAATTGTAAATCGTCATCACAGCCGAGATGAGTCGTGGAGAATATCTCGACCAGCGCATGTTAGCGAGATATCTCAATCGTCATCACAGCCGAGATGAGTCGTGGAGAATATCTCGACCAGCGCATGTTAGCGAGATATCTCAATCGTCATCACAGCCGAGATGAGTCGTGGAGAATATCTCGACCAGCGCATGTTAGCGAGATATCTGAATCGTCATCACAGCCGAGATGAGTCGTGGAGAATATCTCGACCAGCGCATGTTAGCGAGATATCCCAGTTCCCATATGTTCATAGGTGCATCACAATTACGTGGAAAATATATTAATATTCTATTATTTGAATTCCAATGAAGCGATTAAAACAAAAGGTCAAATCCAAACGAGGTTACGTCGAGGAAACGTTATTTACGGACTTTCCACAGTTATTAGAAGTGCGGATTCATCGCAGAAAATGCTATTATTAATGGGTCACTTGGTGAATTTGCAGCAAAATACACCTCGTATTAATTAATGTTTAAAAAGCTGTAAGTAATCCTGTAGTAGATAGTAGTCTGTAATATATTTCTCCCACGAAACAGTAGTTTTGATGCACTTTTGAATTTGAAGGATATTATAGCCAGATTAACAACTGGATATATGGAGACTTAATATCTTGTCTGTGGATGGCAAACGCAGTGGAATGCCTTTGTAATATTTTGCAATTCAAGGTGTTGTTTGGTTTCGCTACTGTTCATGAAATATCGTATTGCTTACCACCAGGCAGGTAAGTGCAGATATTAAGGAAAACCGAGTGTTTCACTCCACCTATTATACGTTGTTTTAAAAACATATTATTTTAACATTCTTAATAATAGGAGGTTGGGAAATACTATGGTATAATTATTGTGTTGGTGACTAATATATGGTACTATATGTGTTACAGCCTTGGTGGAACGGTGGGCAAAAAGCTATCTGTGATTCTTAGGTTCGGTTTCTGAATTAAGATAAATATGATTTATTTCTGTTTATATACTTACGTGAGACAAAGCTGACGCGTGGTGTTCTCGGGTCAGTCAAAGTGATAGGGTATCTCTATTAATTATCAGCTCGGAGCCAGGGATTTCGCTTGATACGGCTATAGGCTCGTCCCCTATTACATCGCGGGACGGAACACACAAGGCGTAACGTAGGTGACTTTTTAGCACCTCTGCTTACCCCTTATGGAAAAAGGCTTAAGTTTATTATGATGTACATGTTACATATGTATGTGTAACATGTACGCATAACTATGGAAAACATTCGAGGAAATTCTTAGTATAGAATATTTCCGCACCATATTTCTAAGTGATTTACTTCGATGTATCAACATGTTTTCTGTGCCAATAAACACAGCGCGAGATGTATCATACATTTTCCTGTTGGGAGACGGTATTCCCAAAATAAATGTTGTCTGCCATTTTTACACAATTACCATTGTTTCTAGGATATATTGTATGAGAAAATGTGTCAGAAAATGTGGCAGTACTAAAAGAAATGAAAATAATTTATTAAATCCATCAAAATGTTCTACATAATTTAGATTCCTTTTCTTTATCTACCATCCGGTTCGAAAAGCAGTTTTAACTAGAGAAGAACGTGCAAGAAACTCTAGTGTTGCTGTTTTCAAAACCAGTGTTTTATGGTAGGGAGGGTAATAGCGCTCATTGGGTTATGGCGTTTACCTCTGTTGAAATAGAACTTAGGAATATATCACTACACACAAAACGCGGGACGCGGTGGCCTCTGACAGGTCAGCCGATATAAATATTTTAAAAAATACAACCTTCCTTTCATGAATGCCATTCCCTTAGCTTAGCCTATCCAGAGTATAATTATATTATAATTTAGAAATATGATTTTGGTTTGTTACCGAGGGTTGTAATACGACCTCACTTTTGAAAAGTAAACACCTGCATATAGATAGGTGAATCTTCACTCAGAACTAATTATCAAAAATATTATGAAGTGCAACAATTTCTACTATTCATAGCCACGACGGTTTAATTCTTCATTCTTTTTTATTATTATTTTATGTTTTTTGAACATTTGTATAATTGTTAAGACAAACAAAAAGGTAATCTTTCTTTCTTTCTAAGTATTGCATGGCACCACACATGGCACTGAACCACTCTCGCCGCCCGGCCCTAAGTCATCGATTATTTATAAGACTTTTACTCACGTATTAATAAAAACCACTAGTCAACCAAACAAACGTTAATTAGTTAAATCATTTTAAGACGAGATAAAACGTTCATTAACTTTTGCTATTCATAATATTATTTCCCCATATTTTGACTAATAAGTGCATAGACTACAAAATATCCCGATTTTTGCCACTTCCTAAAAAAATTGATTTCATTCACATGACAGTAATATCAAACGTCCAACTATCAGCAGATGTCTGATATTATATTATTATATCATTTGTCTGCTGAAAATTTGCTTAAACAAGGGTGTCGACCATTTTATAGTCCCACAAACTTATCTGACCCGGTGAGAGAGTCGCTGAGTCGAATTTGGTGTTGCCATCAAAAATAGATATTGCAATAAAGTGGGTAATGTAAGATTTTTCAATCCGATCAATAGTGTCGGGAAAATGAGTGGACCAGTTTCATCTGCATGGTATTTTCAAAAGATTTCCAACAAATCGCTTCCCAAATCCTTAAACATGTGCATCTGTATCAGCCCATATACATACGTCCCACTGCAGGGCGCGGGCCTACACTACAGTCGAATGTACGATTGAGAGTAGTTAGACCATATAGTCCATCATCCTGGCCTAATGCGGGTTGGTGGACTTAAATACCATAGAAATTCTTATAATTCGCAATGGCATGCAGGTTTCCTCACGATGTTTTCCTTCACCATTTTAGTGCTTGTTTATTGACTATCAATACACGCATGGCTCCGAAAAGTCAGAGGTATGCCCTGAGATTCGAACCCGCGACCACCGTGAACATAGTGGCAGCCGCGTCTGGTCCATTCAGCAACAGGCCACCACGCACGTAACGATAAATTCTAGTTTATGATATGTATTTACATCTATTGTACTAGTACGTACAAAATTCTGTTTACGTGGAATTTATTTCGTAAAGCTGACAACACAACTCCGTGGCGGCAGCTACGCGTTGATACAATTTTTCGAAGGATATTATTGGTGTGGAAGACGCTTTTCTTTCTTCGTAAAATTTAATACCTGAAGTCTAACATTTTCAGCGTCACTTTTTAAAGTTTTCAACATTTTTCACTAGTTTTAAATAATGCATGAAAAATAAATAAATTGAGTAAACAACGAATAGCGGATATGTCAGCGACTGGGAGGTAGATTGACATTCCAAATGACGACGTCGTTGTTTCGACTTTTGGCCACCGGCCCAGATAAGTTTTTGGCTCGATAAATCTAACAAACTGTTAAAAACATGATTAGTGATTTTTGTAGTCTATGAATATATTTTTTAATCGGCTTATATTAACGGCATTTAAAAACTGAGTCAATATCTTATTAATGAGGGGGTAATATCCAATTATATCCTTTGGGCCACGTTCCTTAAAATTGACACTGCACTGCTTGCATATTGCCTAGTAGCAAACTTATTGTTTTATAGTATTGCTTACCGATGTTGATAGGCGTTCATAGACACGTTTAAATCTTACATTAGTTAACTAATGTTTAGTTTTCTTCTCTCAAACTGAATTAAAGGGGCGCAAGTCCAACCGGGTATGGAGAACTGTTCGCACCTCTGGGATGGATCCGCCCAGTACTTGCTCGATGCCTTGGATGGATTGCAGCGGCGGGCCGTCCGTATTGTTAATGATGCAGACGTTACGAGCAACTTAGAGTCGCTACAACTCCGGAGGGATGTCGCCTCTCTAAGCGTGGTCTACCGCCTGTATCACGGTGAGTGCTCTGAGGAATTGTTCAACTTGATCCCCTCCTCTCCATTCCTAACCAGAACCACGCGTGCTGGCTTGCGAAGCCATAGCTTGTTGGTCAACACCATCCCGGCGCGAACCAAACGGTTCTCTAATTCTTTTTTGTGCCGCACCATCAGACTGTGGAATTGTTTGCCGTGTCAGGTGTTCCCTCCTTCCTACAATCCTGGGTCCTTCCGCCGTAGTGTGAAGAGGCACCTTAGCAGGCCGGCATAATTGTTTCCATTGGCATGGGACTGCCGTCCGATACCAATGGATACTCTGCCTGGGCGGCATTTGCGCTTACCATCAGGTGCAATGTCGCCACTATGCCCGGCCAGAGTAAAAAAAAAGAAAAGTAATTACTGTCATATGACCCAGTTATTTATTTATCTCACGACAGAAATAACGCATCTGATGGCAAGTGCATTGCAGTTTAAGTTCAAAAATAGTGTAAATATGCACTGTTGTTTTCTGGTTTGAAGAATATTGTAGTCACAGTAGTAGTTGCGAATGCAGCGGAATGCCAAGCATTGCTTTCATGATGATTTTTGGTTTTGATATTTTCCATGGGCGGTCATATCACTTACCATCAGCCAAATGACAAACTCGTCTCAACATTCATTGGAATACAAAAAAATAGAATAGTCGTTGGTGAGGAAAAATATGCAGCCAACGATTTTTGTGAGAATATTCTATGCAGCCGCCATGCTACTGAGGCGAACAGCTTCCGTGAATCCAGTCGGGACAATATTGTTTACTGAAATACCTCGTTTTTGGAATTAAGATGAGTTTTTTCGTAAGTGTTGAATTCCGTTTTTTATTCAAATTGGGTGCGTTACAGGAAATCAGTAAAAGACTGATAATAATATAATTATTTATGATAATATTTAGCAGACCGATTACTAGATAGCAGACCGTAGAAGATCTTTACCTAAGACATTGCTTTTGCATTTTGTTCGGCGAGTTTGGTATAAAACAGTATTAAATATTTTTTCAGTGAAACTGACCGCGCAAAATTAATTCAGTCACCATGTACATAAAAACATCAACAAAAGAAAAAGCCACCCTTTTATTGAAAAAATAAAGCGACCATAGAAGAGTAAATCTTTAGCAAACACGATAACTAGGTGTCATATTCGACGTTCCACTGTCCCTGCCAGTTAGTCACCTGCGCAGTTCATTATAAGTTTAAAAGCATTGTGTTGAAATGTTGACGGTAAAACTTCCACTACTTTTAGAATATACTGATACTACGCTACGCTAGTGTCGTATCACCCAGGTATGCGATAACTAGATTTGGTTCGCGGTTTCGCTCGCATGCTTACGACAACTCGGGAGTAGATGTTTTTCTAGATATCAGATTTTCGTACAAGGTACTACGGATCCTGTTTTGTGACATTCAGAAGATTCAGTTGCAGTATACTAATTTTTTGCGGATTTTCTATTCCGACTGCCGTTTTTTTTCAGACAAACCTAAAACACTTATATCTCTCGGAAATAGGTGTTAGTTGTGTTCAGGATGAAAACTACCCTACGTCCTTTTCCGTAACTCTGACAAATGGAGAATAACCGTTTTGGTACCCGTGTGACATGACCAATCAAAATGTATTTACCTTGTGTATGGCTTTACGCCTTTAAGAAATATATGTGCAATTTTATGACATTCATTCTGTCGAATGAGCAGTGAATCGTAGGCGTTTTTGTTTAGCTTAGAAATCAAAGGTTTCATTAAAGGCGATAAGAGAACCTTTTGTTTTTCAATGAGTAGCCGCTCGACCTTGCCATTCGCTTGATGGTAAGCGATAGGACCGCTCACGGGCAGTAGCAAACCAAAGAAAACTATGAATTACAAAGCAATGTTTGGCATTCCACTGCGCTCGCCATTCTGAGGCATAACATGTTAAGTCTCAATATGTCTAGTAATCATTCTGGCTACAATGCTATTCAAACTGGAACACAACAGTACGTTTACACTGCTGCTTAGCGGGAGAAATAGACATTGCGGTGGTACCTACCCAGATATGTGAGAGACATATGAGAGACCTACCACCAGTAAACATCTAAACAGAAAGCGGTGTGTTATAGTATTGTGCAATCTCAGATTTATAAAATAAAAAATAAAAATAAAAATCTCAGATTTATTGAGTTATAATTATTTTAAAAGTTAATCGTATCTTATTGAAGTATCAAGACGACGAGATCTTTGTTTTTGTAAAAATAAATATCTTTAAATAGGAATCCACCAATCCGATCCGATAATTCGATAATTTCGATAATTTGCCGATGCGGAGAAATAACTCGTTTACGTCGTAATCAATTGCAAATGCACCTAACAGTAAAATGCACACATAGTCTTCTCGATGGTGTTACCAGTTATGATCGCAACAATAACTGAATCGGAATATTTTGATGTAGTACATGTAGTTCAGGTTTATTGGTTGAAGAGAAAGTACGTATTTTTAATAAAAGGTACGCTGGTTGAGAATTTTAATATTTGTACATGAAGTTAGAATATAACAGTGTAGTTATAAACAGATGTATTGTTTTGGCCTTTAATATTCATTACTCATATATTGTGATTTACCTGGGCGTGCTGGTAGTGCCTCTGCCAATCCCTTTCGTGAAAAAGGCGTGAGATATGTATGTATGTGATTTAATTTATCATTGACACTATTCGCCACACTAGTGCCCAATATTTAATAAATGGTGATTTTATTATAATGATAATAAAAAAATAAAAATGTGGACATAACTATATTTTTAAACTCTTAAAATATTAATAACGCTTTATTAGTAAAACTATACTTTCGGCAGTTGTATAATTGCTGCACCGCTGATGTCTTTAAGTTCGAGAGACTTGAATGTGGCTACGATTTTGATCTTGCCCGGTTTCTGTGAAGAAATTGATTGCAAGTCAGTTGCAGTGTAGAAACAACACTTATTTTTTTAAGAAAAATTTTCTTATGAATTACAATAATAATAAAAGCCTCCGTGGCGCAGTTGGTTAGCCGCCGGTTGTGAAACGAGAGGTGGCGGGTCTGATTCCCGCATCGAGACAAATGTTTCTTGTGAACCACTAGCATTTGTTTTGAGTCTGGGTGTTTGCGAGACAAGAAAGTCTCTCATAGTTCCTGATACCCACGAAACAAGATTCGATCTTAGTGTGGGTCAGGACTATGTATGTGACTAATGGGTGTATTTATTTATTTAATTTCTTTGATCCATATTATCGTAATTTTATAAGTGTTTTAACGACCTCTGTTTGACTAACTAGGATTTAAATTTATTATTAAAATAATATTGGCATGTGGAAGATGTAGTAGACTTACGTTGGGTTGTACGGTAACTTGAATATTGATTGTTTCCCCGGGCTGCACGTCCTCGGTTTGGAATCGCAGCGTCTTTCCAAGGATCTTGGGCGACGTGAGCACAAACTCGCAGCCGGTCAGTGGCCGGGACAAGGGATTCTTCAGGGACAGTATCAAGTTCACCGGCTCATTTTGGATCACGTCATCTTGGACCTGAAAATAATAACACCTTAGTAAACAACCTAACTAACCTTTTTTTTCCTTCCCGCTCCCCCCCTCCCCCATTTGATGAGCTGGCTACACATGATCCTAGCGTTGTGAATGTTCCAGGGCGGCAGTGATCACTTATCATCAGGTCATCTGTTGGCTCGTTTGCCGTACATACGAGTATACAATAAAAGTAATCTATTTTAGTACTGTAGTGTTTCAGTCTAACCGCAATGTTGATTTTAGGCCTGACGATCTGGAAGTCGTCATCATCTGCCCAAGACTGTTTGGTGTCCTCTATTATGGCCATTGCGGAAATCTTCATGTTGCAGTACTCCACCAGTTTCGGCAAGTATTCATCGGCTTTTACCGTAAGCCTGAGAAGTTCCTCTGAAACAAGGGTAAAATTTGCTTTTATGTACAAAAATAAGTACAAGTATGTGGAAAATAGATGTGTTAGTTTTGCAAATACATTGATCTTTTTAATTCACAGATTTCTGATGTCGGTTAAGTAGTATTCTCAATATTTTGATGTTAAAAGCTGAATCCGCACGTTTGACGCTTGCCGCGATCTGCAAGCATTCATTAACGCTCGCTTAAAATTTGCGTACCACCCAAACGCTTGCCACGCTTGTACGTGACAAACAAACACACTTAAAGAAATTGCAATTTAAAAAAAAGACCCAAATAAATTCCGGCCACCATCATCGTTTATGTTACGATCTATAAAGTCGGTACCAGGTAAATATTAAACTTTATTAAAAATACATACACATACCCATGTTAAAAATGTAATATTATCATTTGGCTTTATATTTAGTTTTCTTAATTTAATATAATAATATATTAAATGATTGATTTATTTCATTGGCATCAGTCTCAAAAAGGGCCTAGACGCCACGAACCTAGACCTCCTGAATTAGATTTTCGCAGAGACCTGTTTTAGTGATCATATCCTGAATGCAGGGTTTTGTTTGGTAGCATTAGAGTCATCCTACTTCCTACTAATATTATAAATGCGAAAGTTTGTGATTTTGTTACATCTTAAAGCTCAAACCACTAGACCAATTTTAATGAAATTTGGTATGGAGATAGCTGACACTCTGGATTAACACATAGGCTACTTTTTATCTCAACAAAATGTGTTCCCGTGGGATGGCAACGGAATTGAAATATATTCGATACTCTTTCAAACTCGAAGGAATGGGAAGTTGTTATAAAGTACGGTAGTAATGTTGAGTTTAAATATTCATAATAGCTGTTACGTGAAACAGTTCCTATGTTTCTAAAGTGGATTGGATTCAAAAAGTCTCTGCACCCGGGCGAAGCCAGGCCGGACCGCTAGTTGTAATTTATTTATTTAGTTACTTTTTGTATAACAACGTTTCCAAATGTTACTCAGAAACATCTAATAAATTTTGTTATTTATTGTTGAAGCATGATGCTGTTTTAATACGCGGTTAAGTAATGTCTCCTGAGCTGAAGTAACAATTGATAACATTGTAATAATTTATACTATTTATTTATTTATTTATTTATAAACTTTATTGTACACCAGAAAAAAACAAATACAATAACAGAAATTAAAAATAATATTAAAAATAAGTACAATCGGCGGCCTTATTGCACTAGGCAATCTCTTCCAGGCAACCTTTGGATGGAGATAAGACACAGGAGAGAGAAAGGGCAGTCTAGGGTGTATAATGAAAAAGAGAAAAAAAAAAGTATATACTAACAAATTAAAAACACAAAATAAAAGTAATACATACATATAAATATGTACAACATACATACATACATACATATACAAAATAGACATAAAATATAATACATAAATATATACATAATAAATATATACATAATAAATGTCAATGGAAATAGTAAAAGCACATTAATGAGTAAATTCAGTGAGAGAGATAGTGCTCCTTGACTAGTGACTTAAAAGATGACAGTGTTCTAGCCCGTCTCACGACATCTGGAAGTGGTGAGTGTACTATTCTTTGTTATATTTTGTTACTTCCTCTTATTTCAGTTTCTGTATGGAAGCGATTAGAAAATTTAACATAATAGCAACAAGTAGCTATAAAAGTTAGATTTTTTTCCATTATGGCATCGCTCAGTTTGTGCATATAGCCATTCGTCAAATAATACTGTTTCTCAATTAATTTGCCCAATTTGGGCGAAAGCGGTCAAAAACAGTCCATGGTCCGTCATTGTCCGACAATCGGTCCATAGGAATTGTAGAATCCCCCATGACATGCTTTAATAAGGCGAAGGCAACCTTATTAAACCTTTGATAGAGCTCAGCGAAAAAACTTAATAGAACTATATTGAATAAAATGCCTTCTACTTCATACAATTAAACCGTAAAATGCATCAAATTAATGAAAGTAATAAAAGAGCTATACGTTATTCCTACGATTTTCCCACCAAAGTTATAGATTGTAACCTAACGTTACTGTTTTGCACAATGTTGCTCCACAAAAGGTGCAGCGGTGTGGATGCACCCCTTACCAGCTTTTCTCACAAACTACCTTTGATTTGTAACAGGAAATCGACAGTCGATCGCATAGGCCACATGCGTTTGGGAATATATTACAATACCAAAGATATAGGCTTTTTGTGATGGTATGTCCAGGTTTCGCTAACGTAGCGACATTTTTCTGTTAAATCACACCATGAGTATGTTTTGAACACTGGTTTAATAATCAACTGTCAAATGTTTTACTCTCATCTTATTGTCTCATCATTTTTGGTCTTATATTACTAAAACAAGATTGTGGCAGTATAAATTGCCTTATTCAGATCTGTGAATTAGTTTCTCATTTAAATACCTTATATCGAAATACTACTAAATTACTAACGGTTTGAATAAATACTTACGTTTCTGTGGGCCCACGTAGATGTCATTTTCAACACTCTTCACTAAATTAGCTTTTATGCCGTTATAGTAGACGCTGGTTGCTGATAAAGTTGCCTTGATTGTTCGGCCCTGCAAGGACGAAAAAAGGGTCAAAACTAACAAAAGTCAATACATAATTCTTTCAGGGGGTGACCACCCAGGCATTTGGTGCATTTGCATGATTCAATTGCAACGCTGAGGTCGGGAATCCCGGGTTGGGTAAAGTTATATTGTATCTGTACTTTACTGTATCAGCCCATAAATGTCTCACTATAGGATGCGAGCTTGTAAAATTGAAAGTACGATTGAGAGGGGTGAGGCCATATAATCCACTACGCTATCCTAGTGCGACTTTGCGGAATTTATAAATCGTAGAAATTTTGAAGAATCGCCATCCTATGTAGGTTTTCTCACGATGTTTTCCTTCATCGTTATATTGATATTGTAGTATTGGGAAAGTAATATTGGATTTTGCTATTCTTTATCATCCCGGAGTCAAGAATTTGCGTCCGATATGGCGATAGGTTTGTCTCCTATCACATTGTGGAAAGGAGCATACAAGGCGAAACGTGGGTGACCTGGTCGCATCTCTGCCTACCCCCTCTGGGAAATAGGCGTTTATGTATGTATGCAACATTTGTTTACTTAGTGTTATTATGTTATGGCGTGATGTACATGGAGCAACAATATTGTATGAAGTGCATGTTTTTGAACGATATGTGAAATATTTTACAACCGGCAATATTTTTTTTGCTAGGTACTTTAAAATAATAGGGCTAAGCTTAACTATGACTCAGCATGAATGGGCAGGCTCGTCCGGGGTGGTACCACAGTCTCACAGGAAATCGACGTGAAGCACCAGCTAGGCTGTCAGTGATTTTGCTGGATGGCCAATACCCCTTTTATTTCTTTTTCATTTTTCTTCCCACTTTCCTCCCGATTTGATGAGCCGAATACACACCCATGATCGAAGCGTTGTGAATGTTCATGGGTGGCGGTGATCACTAATCATCAGGCATGTTTGCTCGTTTGCTGGACCTATGCAATGATAATTTAAAAAAGACACTCCACAATATTTGGGACTAAATCCTTAAAGCACAGTAATTGAACTAGCTGTTTTAAACTGGTAGTTTTGCATACTTACATACTACAGATTCATCACAGAAGCAGACAAAGCGAAGATACCTACCCATAGGGTCTAACCTAACAAAAAAAAACTTAAAATATTCTTTATTCTATTTTCAATAGTTTTCATTTTTTTAAATATAAATGATTTATGATTAATAATTTAAGTATAAATAACCCTACCTTGTCAGAAGTATTTTGTATGTCGACAACGACCTCGAAGTCCTTGCCTATGGACACGGTGTCAATGTCGCGCAGTTTGAACTTGACGTCACTCGACGAACTGCCCACCACTCCGTAGTACCTGAATCAGTATATTCATATATTCCTACAACGCTTCATTATGTCGGATTTATTTAGTCATAAAAAGTCATGACATCGTATGGTAAAAATTCTGACATAACCATGTACCTTTGAGCTTCCATTTGGTGTAGTAGAATTACAATTTAGTTTATTAGGTATAAGTATTGAAAGGATTTGTTTCATTTTGCCACAATTTGCACGTCTTGTTGGAAGCAGTCTGTATCAGTGGATGTGTAATAAATATTTCTAAAAAATCATGTAAGTATACCTTTTAGCTCTCTCTGAAAAGTGGACTCCATTCATGAGGGCTAATCTTTCAGATGTGGTGCCCTCCCTGTATTTGTACTGATTTGTTATATCCTCGCAGTCTCCATCATCATTTGGGTGAAAGATAAATGGCTTCTTCGTGATGACCATGCGCCCGATGCTGGGGAATTACGAGAAATTCATTAAATGTCCAAACATACTGAAAACTAAGTGCACCCAAATTTCAGACAGGAATAAGAAAAGGTAGGATGAAATCCAAGTTTTATTTCATACATTTTTATGTAGTCTTTTTCCTAGGGTTTTCTACTTAATTTTGTTAGGCTACCTCACTTCATAACATTATATACCTCGATTCACCACTGTAGTAACCTTCTCAAAAAATTCTAGTTTCGCAAAAACAACCTTCTCAAAAACAAGCAGTGACTTGTATTTAGAAAACTATATTGGCCTTAGTAAAGCAACTTACTGATAGTTATGAGTGTCAACCACAGAGTATCCTTCTTCTGCGTCAGGATCCTCTCTCCAGCGCATCAGGTCAGCGTTGACCGCCGCCAATATGAACTCCACGTCATAGCCGAGTCCGGTGGCTCCTTGCTTGATAGCTTCTAATGAAGCTGGGCCGCACTGATACAAGCCTTGGGAGGTTTCTTGAGGAGTTGCGTCTATGGCTTGCCACCCACCGTAGCCTGCGAAATCAATAATTTAAAATTATTAGACATTAGAACGGTAATTATAAAAAAACTTTCTGCTCATCGATAAAAATCATTGTCTGGTATACAGCACTTGGGGCCCCTAAGTATTGACAGTCAAAATTGTTACTGGTGGAGCCATGTACTTAAGAATTGATCGCATAGAACGACCCGAGTGGTATCGTTGTTTTACAGGAAACCGGTATGAAATAAGAGCGTAATTGGGCACATGTCGTTTATTTGATGCCATTGCTGAAAAACCTACGCTATCTATATTGCTACCGTTTGGCTATTTCCTACACAATCTTGAGCATTTTGCCGCTATGGATTATTTAGGCGAGTCACTTGAATGTTTGTACCATTAGTTTAAAAAATAAAGATTCCGACGAATTGAGAACCTCGAATTTTTCAGCAGTGAACTTCTTGTGGTTGAAGATAGAAAGGGAGAGAGTGAGACAGAGAGAATCTCCTCCTTTTTGATAGTCGGTTAATAACTTTCTCGTACATACCTAGAGGCAAGTCAGGTCGTGCCATCCAAGCGTCATTCCACGCGTGGTAGTTCCAGATCATGTCCTGTTGGTCCCTAGAGCTGGTGGGATCGTAGTCCAGCTCTGTCCCATCTTCGGAGTAGTATAAGTCCACGGAGAGCGTATTGTTACTGTCGTGGGCTGACACCACGTTGGTTACCGTGCGACACGGAATGCCAAGAGCGCGACACACTACCATACAAAAACAATAATTAAGCAATGGGGTATTTACAATAATTATCATCAAGCATCCTATGCTTTTTAACAGTAAATAGAATGGAAGCTACACCATTTTCTAATCATAAACTTATTAACAGTTATTTTTTTAATTTTTAGTTGGGTATTTACCCTATCGTGTTTTTATTTAGTTTTTAGGCTTACATATTTTCTGTATCAGCCTATATACGTCCCACTGCAGAGCACGGGCCTCCTCACAATCGACAGTAAGATTGAGAGTGGTTAGGCAATATAGTCCACCACGCTGGCCTAGTGCGGGTTGGCGGACTTACATACCATAGAAATTCTTATAAAACGCTATGGTATGCAGGTTCCCTCACGATGTTTTCCTTCACCGTTTAAGTGCGTAGTGATTGACTATCAATACACACATGACTCCGAAAAGTCAGAGGATGAAAATGATGCCAGCTGAACATGTTTGCAGCCGCGTCTAGTCCGTTTACCAACAGACTACCACGCACTCATATTTTATTAAAATACTTACATATTTTACTAAAATAATTTCTTATATATCTTGAAGTCAAAGAGTACTTACTCTTCTACAATTATTGCACTTGCAACATAAATATATGCATCCACGTAACATACTAATGGTAGCTATCTTTACATTGTTTCGAAGGTAGATAGAATGGAAATGGGAATGGAATCAGTCGTAAATGAATATCAGTCACGTCCCACGATATGATATGGGGTGAGCGTATTGCCATATCGGGCACAAATTTCAGATTCCAGGCTGATAATGAATAGAAAAATCCAATAACACTTTGCACCACAATACAAATATGCCACCAAAGCCGTCAAAAAAAGGAATAAAGAGAACTAAGCTATTCCGATTATAAAAATAGTTTTAGGAGCTTACCAGTAGTCACTACTCCAGCGAAAACCCAGCATTGGCCGTAGGATACTGATTGCTTCGTGTTGAGGTATTCACTGAGAATGTCCACAGATCCTGTCCAATCCCAAGGAGCCGTGCCGTTCGTATACGGCTCGTACCAACGACCGATCAACACGCCTTCATCGTCGTTTGAATTCACGATCCTACTGATGGCACGAGTCAGTTTGATTGGATCTCCTCGTCTGGAAACATGGAGCACAAAAGCTATTATAAACGTACTAGTATACAAGAACTTGCTTGCTGGGTAAATCTCTCCCCTTAACTCCTTCATTTTTGTTGACTCCATAAGTCAATAGACTTAGACCGATTTCCGGCAATTGCGAAGGCTCTTTGGTTAAAAGTGTTTGGAGCATTGTTTAAATACAAAGTAATGAGAAACCACGCATTATACAAAACAAAGTCCAACTTTACTTATCAGTTATACGGATGAAAATATACTCAATTATTTTGCAATAGCAATAAAGTTGCAAATTCTTTTTGGACAAAGGCTGACTATGTCAATACTTACTGATTGTAAGGCAATTTCGCTCTTTTAAGCATGAACATGCAGGCTGGCAGTACCGCGGCATCGAACTGGCCGTAACACCAGGGTTTGCCTCTGCCGGAGTTGACGGGACCCATCCAGATCTTCCCAACGTCACTGAGTACGTACTCTTTCAGCAGCCTGGAATCTTCCATATATGTCTGGTCGTCTAGAAAATAACAGGTTTGTTGTATATTTTTACATACATCTTTTCACTTTTCACTGAATCCACAAAATTTCACTTATACGATGTACTCAGTACTAATGTGGCACAATACGTCGGATGTGTAGTTGCAGGTATAAGTATGTCGGTGACGCGAACGCACGAGATTTCACCCATCCAAAAAGTGTCTAAAGCACACAGCATACTGCGCGTGCGCTAGTCATCAGCATGTCAGGGAGGCGAACCCGTAAGATTTTCCCTCACCAAAAAGTTTCAAAAATCTATAAAAGCTGAAATGCTTACCAGGATTCCATGGGTTGAAGAGGATATAAATATCTTTGTCGAAGTGGTAAATATGCTTCTTAGGAGAGTGTTTCAGTGCGGTTTTAATGGTCAGCGCCCACACTCCTACAGGTAGGGTTACTGGAGATGTCACCTGGATAAATAAAACAAATTATTGTATTAGATGCTTCTTATATATGTATATGAAGAAGGAAGTAAACAAGAAGAAAGGTCTGGTGGCAGATGCAGCGTGGTCGACCAAGGGTTGGGTACCAGTAAATATGGAATTGTACTGAGTATCTCACCTCAAACTGTAATGTGTTTTGCTGAATGCTTGTGATATTGGCAATCCACAGTTTCTTGTTCGGTAAGGCATCCTGGCGGAGATAAATTGACCCTCGTGTTTCCATATCAAGTTTCTTTCCTAGAATAAAATAATTTTGTACAGTTTTCTTTAGAACCTAATCACTGTGGATTAGTTCAATACAGGTTTTTTAGTTATCGTGCGTATCATTTGGCTTTCTCTAAGAAATATTTATTTTAATAACAAGTTTCAGTATAAATAAATAACACCCAACAGTCACATACAAGTTTGTGGGCCGCACACACCTACTTAATTATGCCAATTGTAATTATTTCTATAATTTCAGGTTATTAATTTAATTGTTAATCTCATGACGGGATATGACATGGCCTTACAAGACCGATATAATCATTGAAAAGAAGTTGTCTTCTGTTTCCACTATTGTTTAATTTGGGGTGCACGCGCCGGTCATCCATTGCGGAGGCCGCGGGTTCGATCCCCGCATCGAGAGAAATTTTTATGCGGCCCACAAATATTTCTTTCGAGTCTGGGTGTTTGTGAGACCGAAGAGTCTCTCGTAGTTCCTGATACCCACCACACAAGACTCGACCTTAGCGTGGGGTCAGGACAATGTATGTGACTGTTGGGTGATAATAATAATAAAAAAAAAGATATGGACTCGACTCTAAGATGATCTGCACCCTGACGAAGTCGGACTGGGCCACTAGTTTAGATTATTTTCCATAATATTTATAAGAATATTTTTTCCACTTTCCGCGTATAAAATGACAGGATGCATATGACAGGGTGCAGGAATTTTAATTATTTCCTTTTTTTAATATTTTATGTATACATATATATCTGTATCAGCCCATATACGTCCCACTGCAGGGCACGGGCCTCCTCTACAATCGATAGTACGATTGGGAGTGGTTAGGCTATATAGTCCACCACGCTGGCCTAGTGCGGGTTGGCGGACTTACATACCATAGAAGTTTTATAAATCGCTATGGTATGCAGGTTTCCTCGCGATGTTTCCCTCGCCGTTTTAGTGCGTGGTGATTGACTATTAATACACACATGACTCCGAAAAATCAGAGGTGTGTCCTGGTATTTGAACCTGCGACCACCGTGAACATGTTGGCAGTCGCGTCTAGTCCGTTTACCAACAGGCCACCACGCACTTCAGTTCACTTATACATATATATACATATAAATATTTTATATACATTATAAATAACATATAAACGTTTATATAGGCATTTTTTTATTATATACACATAGGTATACATCAATATTTTGACATGTAAACAAAAAGCCCATTTTGGGCCGATGGACAGTTATGAGGAAATTTTATATTCAAGGATTTTTTTGTAATTAGACGCAAGCATTAACTACTTCGTATTTAAATAAGTCCCTTGTTTAACTTTGTAAGCTAATGATTTGTTACACACGTTATGTGATATTTGCGCCATTATACAGCGGCATATAATAGCAGATAATAGTTTAATACTCACCCAGCGAGAACACAAATTGTACTAGATCATTGGAATCGTAATGTCTGTCGAAATGTATAACCCCTTTAAAAGGCTGGCCACGACGGACTACCGTAGTTTCGGATTCCACGTCGTTTACCACATCATACCTGGATAAATAAACAAGTGGATAAATAATATAGGGAATACTTCAAATGAGCGTGAATATCCAACTCCAAAACTATGATTATTAGGGAAAAATGACAGAAGTCACGAGCCTGATTTTGACGAAAGTAAAACGGCATACTTGGATTTTTGAAAAATCAACCTAGCGAGGAATCGAAAGCGTTGATTTTGAAACAAATAAACACATGCTGTATTATTACACCATTTGATAATGTTGCTAATAAATAGAATATTTTGGGAATTGCTCTCTTCAGTCGGTCCCTCATTATTGAGGATCGTGACCCTCAATTGTCTAAATGACCTCTCTCCACCGGCTTCGGTCTTCTGCTTGATGTAATGCTGCATTAATGGGGACCTTCAGTGCATTGGCAACCTGATCCACCTAGTTGGCAACCAGTTCATCCTCGTTGTCTTTTTCACTCCAATTTTCCAACAATGAGCAGTTTTTCTAGGTTGTCTGGTTCGCGTCTAGCGATATTTCCGAAGTATTTTAAAGTTCTGTGTAGGCAGATATGATATATACCACTCGCCAAATAAAAAAAAAAAACAGATGAAACACAACAAAAAAAGTATATATTAAAAACTGCTAAAAACATTATTTTTTCTTTTTAAAATAAGCCATGATAATAATGTCTTTATTATCAGAATTTCTGAGCGAGTTACAGCAATAGGGTGCATTGTGAAAAAATATTGTCACACTTACTTGGCCGTGTGGTGTTCTTGGGCGTTTTCTTTCGGACATAAATCTACTTTCTCTATTACCAACGCCATGTTTCAGTACAAATTATATTTTCTGCAATGCAAAAAAATATTTATGACCTGTGTGTCTAGGCATTTAAACTTATCATACAATTTCTCCGGGTTTGAGATAATCATCTTCGAAGTGCAGGTTAAATTGATGAAATTAAATTGGGACCATAATTATTTAACTTATACGAAACTTATACCCTTAGTTAAACTATGTGAATTAATGAAACCTACATATATTTCATTTTTATCGAGAGTTCATTGGAGCTCTCAAAATGTTTTAATTGCTACTCGTACTATTTGTTATTTTATGACAGTTAAAACATGGTAATTTAATAAGTTGGTATATTAATTAATACCAAAATGCATGAGGAAACCCAAAACATTAAAAAATCTGACACTAACAATTTATGGCACAAAGTTACCCCCTCTTTCATAAAACTTTCTCCAAGTCAGAAACATACAATAGTATATTCAATATTGTAATTGATAATAACAATAACACTGATTAAAATATGGTCCCATACGTTCTTTTGGTAATTTGTATTTTTATAATTTAAAAAGTTGAAATTATTGTTATATAAAACACACAAAAGGAAAGCCGGGTGTAAAATATTTGCAGGCGATTAACGTCTTTAGAAAGCCTTCAAAAATTACAATGTGATTTTCATTCAATTTAAATTATAACAATATTAAGTGATTTTTTATCAATCATTTCCAATATATACTGCATAAATAATTTTTTTACTAGTATCATTTCCAACCGAAAAAAATAAACTCCGATACCGTTTTGATCACATCGGAATAATTATATCAACTAGGAAAAGATTTGCCAACTCAGCACTAGGCCACATTGGTCGACTATACGGTCTAACCCCTGCCAATCGTACTCTCGATTGTAGAGGAGGCCCGTACTCTGTTGTGGAACGTACTCGTATATGTGCTGATACAGATATAGAGAAAGATACCTGTTTCTTACCGGGGATTACTCTGTTTTGATTATATTGCAGTTGAGAGAAGTTGCATTGCAGTCATATAACTGATGGGTTGTTTCACTGGTGTCACTTTCATATGTGAGAGGCCCCCTGGGTAGGAACCCAGGGTAGGTTTAAATGCACTGTTGTGTTTCGGATTGAAGGACATTGTAGCCAGATTAACTACTCTGCATATTGGGACTTAACAACTTATATCTCAGGATGGCGAGCGCAGTGAAATGCCAAGCACTGCTTTGTAATTCAAGGCGTTGTTTGGGTTTGCTACTGTTCACGAGCAGTCGTATCGATTCCATCCATCTATCAGGCCAACGACAAGCTCGTTTCGCCACTCATTGTAATAGAAAAACGAATAATATATAAAATAACTGACAGAATTTAATAAATACCTCTAAATAAATACGTGAAATCGTTCCACAGTGTCGACTTGTCTTCGTTTCAGCCACTGGTCTGTCCTCTCACACCCTGATCCTGGCGCGATCACAGCCGATTTAACAGCTAGGTGTCACGAATACGTATATATATGCATATCACAAGCTGATTTCTATGTGCCGTTGAATAATGTTGGGGAAATTATGTTATTGTTTAAAATTATCCTGTAATAATCCAGAATCGGACAATATTATAATTAATTTCACAATGCTGTAATTAATTAAATACATACATAGTACATAAACAGGGTAGGCAGGGGAGGCAGTGGTGCTACCAGGACACCCACATTTTGCACAAACAGGCACAAAATCCTGACACCGGGTTGATAAACTCTAAATGTCAGGCGATTATTGTGGGTAGCCAGCGACTGGTGAGTAGGATTGACATAGCAACTCTCCCAGAGCTAGTTTACAATGGGTCTGTCATTCCACTCTCTCCTAGCCTCAAAGACCTTGGGCTACATATTGACTCCACCATGAACTGGCGTACCCAGGTAACCTACGTCTGCCGTCGAGTGACCGATACCCTTCGTTCTCTATATCGTCTGAAGAATTTTCTTCCCTCGCAAACCAAACAGATGCTTGTGCAAACCTTAATTTTCCCCTTAATCGACTATGGCGATGTGTGCTATTTTGATCTGAATGCAGATCTTCTCAACAAACTTGACCGACTTCTTAATAACTGCATTCGTTTCATTTTTAATCTTCGCAAGTATGACCATGTGTCTTGCCGTTCCCAACTAAAGTGGTTGCCCATTCGTCAGCGTCGTAGTCTACGCGCACTCACTCTTTTGCATTCTATTCTTGTATCTCCTTCTCCCCCATCCTACTTAATTTCTTTATTTCAGTATCTCGGTTGCAACCACAATAGGAACCTTCGGTCTACTTACAATTTACTTCTCCAGTGTCCTCCCCATACTACTGATTTCTTACATTATTCTTTCTCTATACAGTCGATACTTCTTTGGAATGCGCTTCCCCTCGAAATCAGGCTATGCAGAAACCGTTACGCGTTTAAAGTGAAGGTCCGGGAACTTCTACTCAAACAAATTGCAGAATCGTCAAATTAACTTTCACCACTTTTTAAATATGTATTTTTTTTTTTTTTTTTTATTGCCTAGTAGGCAGACGAGCTAGCGGCCCGCCTGATGGTAAGCGGCTACCGCTGCTCATGGACTTCCGTAGTGCCAGGGGGCTAGCACAACAAAGTCGCTGCCTACCTCAAGGATAGAACTCTCCTTAAACCTCGTTTGAAGAAGGACAGGTCATAGCGCTGAGGAAACACCGATGCAGGGAGTTCATTCCAGAGCTTGCACGTACGTGGTAGAAAAGAACGCTGGAAACGTACCGTTCGGGAGCGGTACGCCTCCAGGTGGTGGGAATGAACTCTACTGCGGAAACGTGTGGTGCGATGGTACATAGGCGACGGTGGTACCATCTCAAACAACTCTTCGGAGCACTCCCCATGGAACAAACGATAGAACACACAGAGAGATCCGAAGTCTCTCCGCAGTCCTAACGGTTCCAATTTGTCCGTGAGATCGGGATCATTGACAATTCGACAAGCTCGTCGCTGCAAGGAGTCAAGTGGGTCGAGCTGGTATTTTGGGGCACCTGCCCAGAGGTGGGAGCAGTACTCCACGTGGGGCCGGATTTGCGCTTTGTAAAGCGTCAATCTATGGCCCGACGTAAAGTACCGCTTGGCTCTGTTCAGGATTCCCAACTTTTTGCTCGCCAGTTTGGCTTTGTCCTCCAAATGACTCCTAAAGTCGACCTTGCTTGATATTTCGATGCCAAGGATTCCAATACTCTCGGATCCTTGGAGAGTAACTCCTTGGAATTGCGGCGCCATGACAAAGGGGTCCTTCTTCGCAGTGAACACGCAAACTTGTGTCTTCGAAGGGTTAAATTGAACTAGGTTCAATTTACCCCATTCGGAGGCCCGCCCCAGAGAGCTCTCGACTTCAGACACAAGTTGAAACCGTCTTTCCATAATGGAAAGACGTATGTAAGTATGTAAGTATGTATGTATATTATATGGGTATATATTTGAAAACATTGAATATATATGTAAACTTATATTTACGTATATGCATAATATTAATTTAAATATATATATATATATATATATATAAATATATATTTGCACTTCGTTATACTATTAACACCTACTTTGTACAATCTCTGCATCACCCAAAGGTTGACTGGTAGAGAATGCCTTAGGCATTAAGTCCGCCTTTATACAACATTATGTATAAAAAGATTAATAAATAAATAAATAAACAATAGAAAATTCCAATATCACTTTGCCCGACCCGGGATCCGAACCAAAGATTTCAGCGTTGTAACCGTACCGTAGTACATAAACACAAATACATGTGTACAGTCATGTCATAAATTAACTTCAATATTTAGGAATACAATGTAGGTAACTTAAGTTTTTTTTTTTATTAACACCGTCAGATTTTCCCCCGCACCTCTGCGATAGTTGGGGTGCGGGGGAGCGGAGTGTAATCAATGAAGATCATTTCCAAACTCATCACTCGCTGTTCAGTCGAGTCAGTTAAGACCCTCCTGATGGTTATCAAAAGTTGTAAGCTGGGCCTGCGATTATGTACCATGATAGGTATTATATACTGTACTGTATCAGCCCATATACGTCCCACTGCAGGGCATGGGCCTCCTCTACAATCGACAGTACGATTGAGAGTGGTCAGGCCATATAGTCCACCACGCTGGCCTAGTGCGGGTTGGCGGACTTACATACCATAGAAATTTTTATAAATTGGCTATGGTATGCAGGTTTCCTCACGATGTTTTCCTTCACCGTTTTAGTGCGTGATAGGTATATACTCATTGTATGATTTATGTCACTAAGGCCTCCATATCTGACTGCATACCTAGATATACATTTAAAGTTTATAGTAATGAGGGAAGAAACCCATCAAGTCCCCTACATCATTTCTAGATGCTCAGATATTTTTCAATAGTCAAAGAAATAATAATAAAAATCCAACAGTCACACACATAGTCTAGGGCCCTACTATATTCATCGAACGAACGAACGAACGAACGAAGGACCCTACTATATTCAACGAAACGAAGTTCGAAACTTCGGACAAACGAAGTTTTTTATACGATACGAATGTATATATATAACGTACACTGTAACTATAAGTCTATGGTTACGACCATAAATCAATAACGACCATAAGTTTTATGTAGGTACATTCGTATCGTATATAAACTTAGATCATCCGAAGTTTCGAACTTCGTTTCGTTGAATATAGTAGGGTCCTTCGTTCGTTCGTTCGTTCGTTCGATGAATATAGTAGGGCCCCTAGACCGGGTATATACTATAAGTCTTGTTTTGTGGATAGTACGAGAGATTTTGTGGTATAACATAAAACATCCATCGCCGAAAAAAATATTTGTGGGATTGAACCAAAAGCCTCTTGAATCACAGCCCGCAACAATTTGTATCAAGCAGGCTTTTAATCAACCTAATATCGAGTTTATCTCACGATGCCTCGATAGTTTGCACCAGTTTCTTTTATCGTAACGAATGGCGAGACGAGTATGCTGTTCGCCTAATGGTAAGCGATACGATCGCTCATAAACAGTAGCAAACCCAAACATCACCCTGAACTACAAAGCAATGCTTGGCATCCCACTGTGCTCGCTATCCTGAGCCATGTTAAGTATCAATATGTCGAGTAGTATATCTGGCTACAATATCCTTCAATTCGAAACACAACAGTGCATTCACACTGATGTTTGATGGGAGAAACAGACATTGCGGTGGTGCCTACACAGGCGGCTTCTTATATATGAGAGACATGTAAAAAAAAGTAATGAATCTACCCTGTTTTCATAAGAATTTTAACATTTTTGTATGCGGCATAAAAACCAATCTGGATGCATGTCTGAGTAGGTTAACCAAAGAAGATAAATAAAGTAAATCATGGATACATAAATAATACTGCTGTGTTGGTAAATTCACATTTACCTCGTAGCTAGTTTTACTGTAGGTAGTAGGTACACTTTATCGAATTAGAATGAAAGCATTATTTTGCCTATCGCTTGAACAACATATTGTGTTGATACCATTAAAAATTAATTAGGTATATGTTACTCACTGGTTTTACAAATTTACATGACATACAGATAGCCAGGTTGGAATTCCCTATGATATTTTATGTGTGAGTGGCTTACCAACAAAAAAGATTAATATTATGTTAAATGGATCCAACTGTCACATACCTAGAGTCCACAAAAAGGTATACGTATTCTGTAGTATAAGTCTTGCGCCGTGGATATCAAATGTTACTAGTGACTTTTTGGCCCTACAAAAACCAAACCCCGAAATAAATATTTATGCAATTCCTTCCGCCGTGGTGTGAAGAGGCACCTTAGCAGGCCGGCATAATTGTTTCCATTGGCATGGGACTGCCGTCCGATGCCAATGGATACTCTGCCTGGGCGGCATTGGCACTTACCATCACGTGCAATGCCGCCACTATGCCAGGTCATAATAAAAAAAAAATGGATTTCCCAAACAAACATTTGAAATATTAATTAATTGCTATAGGTATTTAACTAATTTTGTTGTGTCAACATATTTACAAGTTATGTATCTACAATTATTTTTATTAATTTAATCGTAATAAGGACCTATCTTAGTTTTAGGTCGTCAGCCACATTGTCGATCATTAAGAAATGTTGCACTTATAATTGCTGTTTTTGATTATTAAGTAGACTTGTTGGCTAGTTTGTTAAACATTTTATTTATATTTTATATTTATATAAGCTTTATTGTACACCATAAATAGAACAAAAGGAAACAATTCAAACTAGAGAGAGAAAAAAAAAAAGTACAATTGGCGGTCTTATCGCACAAGGCAATCTCTGACAGACAACCATTCATTTTCAACATTATTTTTTATTGGTCCTACACACTTACATGTTTTTGTTTTTTATTCTATATAGTACTTACGATTTTCATATTATATATGTGTATATTAGAATCAACAAATACATTTATATTTTGATTTTATTCTGATGTTAGCTGTAGTTATTACTTGTATCATAGAGTGTCATTTTTTTAAAGTAAGTAAAGATCTTTATCCACAAATGGAGAAATAAATAAAATATATTATATAGGTATGTCATAGGGCGGCGTTGCGGGAAAAATGTATATTAAAGGTGGAATCCCCAACTGATGATAAATAAATGCAGTAGTAATTTATCGTAGTGAATGTGCGTAGATGATTGGACGCGTGTTGGTTTAACAGGATAACAACGCACACGCGTCTCTCTTGCGGTGCTACTTAGCAACGTCACAGCTGATTAAATAATTTTGCATTTAATAATTTTGCTAATAATACGCATTTACTTCGAAACATTGCGATACAAATATGCAAAAAACTCTTCCTAACTCTGGGTCAATATTTGTTTGCATAATCGCAGCAGTGTGCTATGATTCAGAAAAAAAGCGTTTACTTAGATTTGATGTGTATTTTTTTGAGTGATAAAATGTTCAATGAAACGAAAAGCGACACGAAAAAGGCTAGCGAAAAAACCAAAAGTATAACCAAAGTATAAGTACCTACGTATATATAATAATGTTGATACATATTTTTGTTAGATTGTTCTCAAATTCGATACCTTCATGCGATACCTGCGTATCGATTGGGAATCTTACTTCTTTACTTTAACTTCGAATTTTATATTTCAGTGTAAAAAAGAATTTTTTTATTAGTCAGAATTGAACATTTTGTGACTATTTTGAACTTTTTAGTTGTTGATCCGACTGTACTCAAATTTTAGTATAATTATGACATAAAAGAGGAAGAGGAGACGAAGATTATAGGAAACACTGTATGTACAACACAATTATGTACAGTGTTTTTTATTATATCACATTCTCTCGCAAGCCAAAAAAACGTATTCATAAATAGGACTTAGCTTGCTATAGTCCTATTTATGAATACGTTTTTTTGGCACCACCTTTTCAAAATCTATATTCTATATTAAGATCTAAAATCGATATTCTCTTGTAAGCTACATTTCACACACATACACTCTTTTTGTATAACTAACAAAAGCTGAAGCGCTGACGGCTCAATTTAGGTTATACGTTGCTATCGACTGTTGTCAATTGTTTGATAACCTGAGTGCAGTTCGTTGGCCGGCTGTGCATCGGTGAGGCGTGTTCGACACCCACATCAAAACACATGTTTGTGCCACCTACAAGTATTAGTCTGGATGTTTGTTAGAACGAAAACTCTCGTAGTTTTAGATAGTCAGGAAACAATACTATCTAATAGGCCATTTACGCGACTTTCTCGCCTGTTTTAGGGCAAGAATTGTATGCATCGACAAATCGTAAAAGATAATATCTATAAGATTTAAATATTCAAATTAGGGCCAATGTTAACACAGTGCAACTTTTTTATATCCGTACGATAATCGTGCGAGAAACTCTCCCCGATTAAATGGGATTTCACGTCTAGGTAATGTATGGGAATAACTCCACAGTGGTCGTTTAAAATAGCCTACATGTTGTGAAATTATATGGTTTATCCGTGATCTATTTTCTGTTGTTGGGTATATCCACATATTTGAGGATAACATTTTTATTTTTTTTACCCACTTTGTTATGGGGAATTGTGATTATTTAAATAAAATCTATTATAACTTTTATTTGAATTTGAAGAGGAATGTTATTAAATGTAAACGCACAAAGCATCAAGTTAAATGATTAACACTTACAATGTTATTAAAAATTAAATAAGCCACAAAACTAAGCCACAGCGCGGCGCTGAGAATTATTTTTAATCGACTTAAAAAAAAATTTGGTTCTCATCTTAGGTTACCAGCAGATTTTTTTTTATTTATACCAGCCAAAAATTAATCTATTATTCTGCATCTGTATCATTAACGTTCCACTGCAGGGCACAGGCCTATTCCACAATCGAGAGTACGGTTGACAGAGGTTTGGTCATAAGATACTCGCTGGTTTATGTTAATTAATGCTGGTTTATTATTTAATGCGGGTTAGCGGACTTTACATGCCATAGACAATTGTTACAAATCGCTATGGTATGCAGGATTCCTCACGATGTTTTCCTTCACCTCTATAGTACACGATGATTGACTATCAATACACACATGACTCCCAAAAGTCAGAGGTGTGCCCGGGAATTTGAACCCCCGACCAGGGTGAAAATGTTAGCAGCCGCTTCTAATCCATTTACCAAAATACCAACAAGCCACCACGCAAACCAGGCTGACAATTGCTATCAAATTTAAATTAGCAACTTTTTCGTGTTCACAGAATAACCAATTTACAACTTATTTTTACTTTTTTTGATTATAAACTTTTTAATTTATAACTTAACTATAAATATATTCTATTTATAGTTAAGTTATAAACACATCAAGATTTTATCTAACGTCATCTGAGAGACTGTATAGAATAGTATTTATTTCTTCCGTTTGAACCTCCCCCATACTCGCTATCACATTTCGGTGTGCCCGAAAATCCGCAATTTTGTCAATGTGCGGCTAAATTCGACTGCGCCGTTTATGGGGCCCTACTATATTCAACGAAACGAAGTTCGAAACTTCGGATGATCGAAGTTTATATACGATACGAATGCACCTACATATACTTATGGTCGTTATTTACTTATGGTCGTAACCATAAACTTATGGTTACGTTGTACGTTATACAAATTCGAACTTTTACAAAGTAGATACATTCGTATCGTATATAAACTTCGATCGTCCGAAGTTTCGAACTTCGTTTCGGATTTATATAGTAGGGCCCATGGTGCGGCCCCGACCTTATACAGGGTGCCCGATGACTTATTTACTTTGAAGGGAAATAACAAGTACTTCTATAAAAGTTAAAAGGATATTAACACATTATTCGGTTAGTAATCATATTAGTAAAAAAATAATTACCTACTAACGATTTCGTTTTGATTTCCTCGCTTAAAGTATTTGTTGCTAACTATTTACTAAGTGGTTTGTGGAATGCATAGTGGTCACCGCATCTTATAATATATTTTTTTATTACGTGAATTTATATATAAATCTACTGCCTCTATCTCTCTCTCTCTCTGAATGCCTAGGTGGTGTAGTTGTACTAGGGTACGGTTACAAAGCTGAGGTCTCGAGAGTTCGAATCCCGGGTTGGGCAAAGTGATATTGGATTTTCCTATTCATTATCAGCTCAGAGACAGGAATTTGTGCCCGATATGGCGATAATCTCGCCACCTATCACATCGTTGGACGGAACATACAAGGCGAAATGTGGTGTCCTGGACCTCTGCCTACGCCTTCTGGGAAATCTAATTACTGGTTCATTAGGGTATCCGGTTTTTTTCTAACTGAATTAAGGCTCTTTCCATATAGTTGTAAAACTTAGCAGAGAAGGCAAGCCAAGCCAGTTATAAGTGGTATTAACACTTATGTCTATCCAAAAATAGCCTCTGTGGCGCAGTTGGTTAGACGCCGACTGTGAAACAAGAGGCCGTTGGCTCGATCTGCGCATCGGCACAAATGTTTGTGAGGGCCACCAATATTTGCCTCGGGTCTGGGTGTTTGTGAAACCGTAAAGTTTCTCGTAGTTTCATATACCCACAACACTTAATTGATCTTAATGTGGGGTCGAGTCTATATACATATGTGACTGTTGGGTGTATTTATTTATTCATAATAATGGGGTAAAATAATATAATTAATGAATATTCTAACGTGCATAGCTAGTGTATTAAACGTAAGTTATGTAAAAAGTTACTTTTCTAAGTACTAAAATAATATAAGTATAAAAAAAACAAATATAAAATAAAAAATAATAATAATAATGTTTATCTTGATAGTCAAAAATCCACACACATCCATCCACATTTTAACAGCGCTGAAGTGTTGAATATTTGATTCAAAACAAGGGTATTTATTTTGCTTTGTATTTATTTTAAAACAATCTGCTGTATTAATTTCACCTCCATCCATCATCCAAAGGAAGTCCACTGCTGAACATAGGCCTCCCCCAATGATTTCCACAGAGACCTGTTGGAGGCAGCCTGCATCCAGCGACGTCCCGCGACCTTTACCAGGTCGTCGGACCATCTTGTGGGTGGACGTCCTACGCTGCGCTTTCCGATACGCGGCCTCCATTTGAGTACTTTCCGACCCCATCGGTCATCAGATCTCCGCGCTATGTGCCCTGCCCATTGCCACTTCAACTTGCTAATCCGGTGGGCTATGTCGGTTATTTTAGTTCTCCTACGGATCTCCTCATTTCTGATTCGATCTCGTAGGGAAACCCCGAGCATAGCCCTCTCCATAGCTCGTTGAGTGACTTTGAGCTGCCTAATAAGGCCCATAGTGAGAGGCCACGTCTCGGTGCCGTAAGTCATCACTGGCAACACACAATTATCGAAGACTTTCGATTTAAGGCACTGAGGTATTTTGGACGAGAAGACGTCGCGTAGTTTCCCGAACGCTGCCCAACCGAGTTGGATTCGACGATTGACCTCTCTCTCGAAGTTGGACCTGCCTAACCGGACCACTTGTCCTAAATAGACATATTCGTCAACAACTTCAAGAGTCGAGCCCCCAACACCGATGGGGGTGGGCACAACATGGACATTCGACATGATCTTCGTTTTGTCCATGTTCATTTTAAGACCCACCTGTTGGAAGACTCCATTGAGGTCTTCGAGCATAGTGCTAAGGTCTTCCAGCGATTCTGCCAAGACTACAATATCGTCGGCAAACCGAAGGTGAGTGATATACTCGCCGTTGATGTTGATGCCGAATCCTTTCCACTGCAAGAGCTTGAAGGCATTTTCCAGCGCGGCAGTGAACAGTTTCGGAGATATGACATCTCCCTGTCTCACGCCTCTCTGTAGTGGAATAGCCTTCGTGCTCTGATCTTGTACTCGGACCGACATGGACCTAATTTCACCTATTTTATAATAATTTCGAAATATTATGTAAATCTCGGTATAACAACCAATTGAACGTATTTTCAAAAATATGTAATAATACCTAATTATTAAATAATATAAAGTTTAAAGATCTAAAAATGTATTTTCTTACTAATATAAGTGAATTAATAATTTTCATTTCAGTATCTGCATCTGTATAAGTTGTATAACTCAACGGTAGAAACCAAAAATCTAAATATTAATGTAGGCACAATGTATAATATTAATAAAAAAAATGGTTGCCTGTAAAGTCGGTTTTACGGGCGAAGATTTTACGTGACAACGTCTTTTTCTCGGTAGAATATTTATTGATATGAATATAATTAAATTGCACAATAGGAACAAGGAATTGAATGAAAATAAGAATTGCACAAATTTTAACTATAGAAATATATTTTGTTTACTAAAACACTATCAACATTTATCAATAGTATGACATAACCTATAAACTCAGTTTCTCAACTTTTGTGTTAATCTAACAATTAATCAATCAATCATAGTTTACGATAATGAAATATCAGTGTACAATTATTTACCTTTATTGTTGTAGTTGTTGTAAATGATAAATGACGAATCTAAGCACTCCATATTTTCACTACAGACACAGCTGACGATACTTTAACCACACGTGTGAACTTGTATTGTGACGCTTTCTTGTTTTTCCAACGCCAAGAACGTTCGAGAAAGACAAAGACAGAGACACAAGCATGCGCCGATTCAATGCGCCTAATTCTCTAGTGCTGCGCGCGCGGCAGACCGATCATAGTTGAGTGGGAGAGAGACGCAAGGCATTCGGCGGGCCTCTCTCTCGTTCGGTGACTCATCGTAACGTTACCGGGCGTTACACTTTTTCATAAGTGACTCCCAGCCGCAACCTAATTTAAGACGTTGTCACGTCAAAATTTGGATGGTATATGGTTTGCCGACCGTCGCCTAATATTATGAAAATTTGGATACGTCTAACGGGTCCTTACACCTCAAAATAACTTCGAAGCTTTCATATAAAAACCACAGCAATAATGAAGTTAAGCAAATATTACGGCTAATAATTCAAATTGTTGTCCCGACTCCAGAGTTCTGAATAATGTACTTACGTTGAGTATGAAAACTATAAGTTTGGCGCATCTCGCCGCAAAATTGTTTTTAAGTTATTCCGTTGCATTGGATGGCGAACGAGAAAGAAACTTTGCATTTTGTCCGCAAAGTTAAATGTGTAAATACTTTACTTTTGCGATATTTTTTATTTAAAATTCACCAGGTAATAAAAATATCGACTACAGAAAAAAATATTTTAACATCTGCTGATATCCTTCTTATCTCCACTTTATTGTATAGTTCCATTATATATGAATTGCTTAGTAAATGATTGGTATTTTAAAAATACGACTTGTATGTTACATTTATGGTATAAAAAAATTAAGACCATTAAAAAGCCTTGAGCGTCACTACGAAAATATTTTATAAAGAAGACAAATTATTGGTGGTAGGTCTTTCATATGTGAGACGCCGCCTGGGTAGGTAACAACCTAATGTTTATTTTTGCCGCCAAACTGCTGTCTAAATGCACACATATTGAAACCTAACATAATTATATAACAGCTAAACAGAAATACTGGGTATATCAGGACTGCTACCGAAAACGAAGCCGGGTGGTGGTTTTAGTGAGTACAAACACAATGCAACTAAAATTTTCGCAAGAAAACGCGACAATGTTTTTTTATGATAATTAAATATCGTAATTTTTGGGTGGTAAATCCATAGTTTTTGCTAAAATAATAATTTAAACTCTTTTATACCTGAGAGTCCTTATAAATAAAAGGGTATACACTATTATTTTAGGAAAAAAATAACATCTTATGTCTCAGAATGGCGAGCGCAGTGGAATGTCAAGCATTGTTTTGTAATTCATGGTGTTGTTTTTGTATGGTTCATGAGGGGTCGTATCACTTTCCAAGAGGCAAATGGCATGCTAGCCTCGTCGTCCATTGCAAAAAGTTCCGAAGCAGTCAATAAAGAACGATCATATTCTTATCTTTAAAATGTTCTTTAGAAATGTGATGCTGTTTTACACACCATGTATGTATGCGGCGCGCTGTTTAACGGCAGTATCAAACAAAGCTTTCATTGCTGTTATTTTCGTCCACGGCTTACTGGTAAAGCCATTGATTGCTCGCGGAACGACCGGGATTCGACTCTTGGATTAAGTCCTTGCTTTTCTTATAGGAGACATTACCTGGAAGAAACTCGCACCTTCTGGCGTAATTAGGTTTATATATACTTAACCTTATATATACATAAAATAGTATTTATTCAAAAATTAACTTCCATTTCATGATTAAGATGGAGGGACCATGTATAAGGATAGTTATTTACTTCCTTCAGGAGTCCTTTTTGATTGAACAAAGGTAAAAAATTACAATAGTTGGCATAAAAAAATATATGAACAATATTAGTAGTGGCGTAGTTGTACTCCGGTACGGTTACAAAGCTGAGGTCTCGGGTTCGAATCCCGGGTTGGGCTAAGTAATGTTGGATTTTTCTATTCATTATCAGCCCAGAGTCAGGAATTTGTGCCCGATATGGCGATAGGCTCGCCACCTATCACATCGTGGGATGGAACATACAAGGCGAAATGTGGGTGCCCTGGCACCTCTGCCTACCCCTTCTGGGATAACGACGTGAGTTTATGTATGTATGATGAGTAAATATATTTTTAAATATTCATTTTCAACTGACTTCAAAAACGACATTTATACTTTTTTTTTCTTCGATTTTGATTTTTTTCTTTTATTCAGTCAGATTAATTGATTACTAAAGCGGTTATCGTACTGTTATAAAATTATTACCTGTAATACAATAAATAATAATTATATTTATATTCGCTTATGATTTGCTTACTGCATATTAAATTAAATACCGATTGAACTATCAGTCTAATAACAAACACATTTTACTTAAACTCTGAGTATAAAGGATTGATCATGAAGGTGTGTGTGTGAACTGCGAAACGTTAATATTCCCGCGAGGCTCCATTACTATTAAAAGCAGGGTCATCTATCATCCAGCCGTATCGATTGGCGATTGCTTTCGGTTGCTAGGGACGCGCTGCTCCGGAACTACCGGAATTCCCGGAAACCGGGACTCTGTTCCCTCTGGGGAGTAATTTGGAACCAAGCATTCGCTAATGAACTTATTCTATACGTATCGTTTAGTAAATAACTATTTTTTTTGAATGTCGAGACGAGCTTGCCGTTCGCCTGATGGTAAGCGATACGATCCTCATGGACCATACAAAAACACAATAACGCCATGAATACCGACATGTACATAGGTATATTATGTTATTATGCTTTACCTGATATTGTCGTGTAATATTATAATACCAGATATTCTAGTGTATTAATGGCCAAATATTGATTGATTGCCTTAATGTTAAATTTTCACGTTAAACGATGGTTAGTTTTACCGGGCCATATATTAATTGTAAATATATGCTGTTGCACATACACTTTTCGAAAGTATTCTATTGTTTGTATTCATCAGGGATAATGTAAGGTTCTAACAGTGAAATATTTTTTCAAATCAGTCGCGTAATTTCAGAGCCTATTCAATGCAAACATTCAAATCATACTTTAAAATATTACTTCAGCAAATAGTCGAGCATGTACCGAAATGATCAATTCCACGATCTGGCCCCATGGGTATTCTGTGTAGACAGTACAGCATTTACTTGCAGTGAATATAATTTGCCGGGTCACTGTCAACAAGGTTGTACGTTTATTAGTAATACAGGAACGACTTTGATTTTTACATCTCAGTGCATTCGTAACATCGTCTCGCAGGAAATATACAGTTCGCGATATAATAACTATGGTTAATTCCTGGTAGTGATGCAATTCATGCATACTTTATACATTTTGTCTTGCCCATAAGTTGACTTTTGTCATCTAGACGTAGTCACAAAATAAATGATCGGATGTGTTGGCCCCAAAATGCATCCAAACTACATTTATTTACATACATTACATTTTGTTGTACTTTTAAAAAGACATTCAACAACCAACAACATTTAACCAAACGACAGTTGCATTACGTTTCCCGCGGTATTCGATGGAATCGGATTTGCGACGAACTTCTGTAATGAGGATTGCGATTTTCGAGCAAACTTACCGGTGCAATTCCGGCAAATGCCGTGAAATTCCGTCACACGCTCCCACACACTCAACCCGATACAAAATCGTCTAGCATCAGTCAAATGTGATTGGGGCAGGGCATTTTGCAGCCTGTATCAATCACAGTAAACGGCGGCGCCCGGACGTGGCGCTTGGCAGTCTAAGAAAAATATTCGGTTATGATGAATTCGGGGCGCTTTTTAAAGATTTGCCTTCTGGGACGTAAAATTGTGTGCATAAATATGTTAAAATTGAAGATCTCTGTAATATCTGAAAAGTACTATTATTTCGGAATAAGTAAGAAACAAAACTAAATAAACTTTGTTGTATTAGTTTTGTTGTATCGTTGTTGCTTTGAAACATGATATGTTTTTTTTAAGATTTCTAATAAGTCTAATTTAACATCACAAAGTCATCAGTTTAATGTTGATGTGGCTTGCATCCAAACTACCAAAATGTTGCATTAGCCTCATACAAAGCCAAACAAAGCTAGATTTGATGTTGATTTTATTACATAATGATATTTCCTCCATCGAAAATGTTAATTTTGCATTTCTCGTATGATAATGTTGTATTTACGAGTATGAATACATTTAATGATTTAAGCCATGAACGCGCCAACCTTTGTAATCCCACTGTTCGTTGTAATTTAGTACATCATTGAGTAATGTAACACAATTTAGTACCTAATATATAATACATACACGGGACATCCAGACTGCTACCGTAAACGAAGCCAGGTGGTAGTTTCAGTGACTTCAGACATTGTGTGACAGCTAAAAAATTTGCAAAAAAGCGTCGATCTTTTATTCACTTTTTTTCCTTTCGTTGTATTTGGGTGGTAAATACATAGTTTTTCCTGAAATCATTATGTCCATCCTTTTATTTTCAAAGACTAAGGTATGGAAGGGCTTAACAATTATTTAAGCAAGAACTAAGGGCGAGGAGCGGTTATGTTGTTTTCACCCGGTCTTACGACTCAACGTTGAATCACTCGGGAAAGATGTTACCATCCGGGCTACCATTATGTCTAATCCCTAGAAAATTCCCATACATACGGCGCGGCATACCGATCAAAAACCCCACGGTAGCACATTGGAGTGGCTCCGGGATTTGTGCAGATGTCCTGTGATCAATAGTGGGTGCTTATAGCCAAATTTAAAAGAGGATGCAGGGCTTTTTGTTTTCCTCTCCCACAAATAATTTGTTAATTTAGTTTTAAATTCAAATAAGCTTGTATACTAAGTGACACACGGTATCGCTGTATAATCCATTATTAGTGCCGATTGATACTTACGGGAGAGCGTGTGTGTATGTGTTAAACTGTGGTGTAACCTGTATGACACATTTACTTCAAAGCCACATTTACACGGGAGGGTTTCTCGTCTCGAATATGGAATAGTCGTAAAGATATAAAAAAGTTGCATCGTGTAAATATTTGACAAACACGATAATAATATGGTGGTTACATCAGGTGATAAAGACATACGATTTTCACTGCGACAAACTTGCCCTGCGTTTTTACTCGATTTACTCGTAACGCTTGCGGTGGTAAATACTTTTCTAAATACAGTCATCATTTAACACACGACCTATATTCAGTGAAAATTGAAAACAAATCTAAAAGTATTTTTCTATAAAAAGCGCAGATCTAAAGTCTATTAGTTTTGAATTTGTAAAAGCCATTTGATTCACTAGAAATCCAATTTGTAGCGTCACTGTGTGGTATAGAAGCTCGCGAAGTGAGCGGTTGACTCGCTCCAATTGTTGGTATAGAAAAGTTACATGTATGGAAATATTTCGCGTTGAATAAAGATTATAAATAATCACGGGACGTGTAAAGACAATTTGGGTATTTCTAAAACGAAAAAAAAAATGGAGTGGACCAAAGTTTTGTCTTTTGTTTTAGTCCGGTCTGGGGTTTAATGTTCAATTAATTTTTCTTCATTCATATACAACATTCCGCCGAACTGACGAAAAGTCCCTCAAACCGAAATAAAGCACAGCAGCGGAATGGACAAGATCGTAAGCACGCTCAGTGGTAGAAAAATTATATATAACTAGTGGTCCGGCCTGGCTCGAAAATATTAATCACTATTAATTTAGAATATCCACCGATTGGACCACGAAAAACGAATAACATTTCGTCGTATTTGTTAGATTTTTCACTATTGCTTCCTTTCCTTTTAACCTATGGTTAAAGCGTAATGATACGTAGCCTATAGTATTCCCCAATAAATTACCTACCTAACACGGGAACAATATTTAAATTGGAATCAGTAGTTACTGATATTAGAGGTAGCAGATAAACAAACTCTTCAGCTTTATATACAGGGTATATCAAGACTGCTACCGAAAACGAAGCCGGGTGGTAGTTTGAGCGACTTCAGCCACAATGCAACAGAAAAAGTTGCAAAAAAAAGCGACAATTATTTTTTTTGATATTTTTTCTTATGACCATATTTGGGTGGTAAATACATTTTTTTCCTAAAATAATAGTGTATACCTTTTTATTTATAAATAATCTAAGGTATAGAAGATGTTAGCAAAAACTATGGATTTACCACCCAAAAATGAGGATATAAAAAAAATCATAAAAAATAATTGTCTCGTTTCTTTTTGGAATTTTTGGTTGCATTGTGTTTGTAGTCACTAAAACTACCACCCGGCTTCGTTTTCGGTAGCAGTCTTGAGATACCCGGTATTAGTATAGGTTTTATAATACTACATTGGACAATTTATACGCGAAATGTGAATTATACCTATTAAGTACTACCTCTCGTACTTCCTTCAAACAGTATTAAAACTTAAAAATACTCTACCCTTTTCCCGGTATACGACACTCCCTATAATTTAAATGGCTTTGGTTGACCTGTTTGCGTTAAACCTAAGAGTGATTGACAGACTATACTGTTTCCATTCGTTTATTTTATTTTTGACACATCGAGTACTGAATCAAATAGTGATGGCCTGATGCGTTATCGAATCAATTTTTTATAACAAACGATTTTATTTTTGAACAAGTTTTAATCGATTTAATACATATTTTATTTTTTGCTCCATGCATTGTTTTATAAAACTTCAGGGATATTTAAGTTACTTGATTTAATAATTATATTAAAATAAACCATTTACTCATGTTAAGTTAATATTCTTATCACTTCCGTCGGCAATAGTAATGTTGTTAAAAACAAATTGTGAAACGGCAACACTGGGCAGACAGGTGACGCGCGCCGCCATTTTGTGGTCACTCACAACGAGACGCCCGCGCCCGTGCTAGTGTTTTCCGTTCGCTGAATTTTAATTCACATTTTTCATACGTCGAGTTGAGTATTTATATTCCTCCGTATTGTTTTACCCGTGAATTCCTACATTTGGTTGAATTGAGAACATCGTACCTGCCTTCATCACTTTCAAAATGCCTAAAGGAAAGGTGCTTAAAGGACAAACAAGGGAGTTTGTGTTGCGACTTCATGAGTACTTTGAAAGGGAAAGCCGTAATGGTGGACCTCTTATACCAGTGACTCAAATCAGAGACCGTGTTTCAGCAGCATTAGGTATTACTGCTCCAACAGTTTCAAAAATAATTAAAGAAGGCTACGGCAGTAGTGGCATGGAACAAAACAAGCCATCTACACCTAAGAAAAAACGTCAGCCCTTTAAAGTGACAGCAATTGACAGTTTTGATGATGATGCTATTCGTCGTCATATATACGATTATTACCAAAGAAAAGAGATTCCTACTTTACATAACCTAGTACAATCTCTGAAAACTAGTGGCTTGTTCCGTGGTCAAAAGTCTTCTTTGGCGAAGGTATTGAATAGGATTGGATTCCAATACAAAAAATGTGACAAAAGAAAAATATTGATGGAACGCAATGATGTTGCTTTGTATCGATGCGAATTTTTAAGACAAGCTAAAAAAATAGAAGACTGGTCGAATGTTGTTTTCACCGATGAAACTTGGCTCAATGCGAATCACACGGTATCAAAAACTTGGACTGACAACACTGCTAGCTCCTCGACCGCAGTGCCAATGGGAAAAGGTGAAAGAATTATAATTTGTCATGCAGGAACCGCAAAAGGATTTGTGCAAGATGCTATGTTAGCTTTTAAATCAAAGAAAACAGGGGATTACCACGAAGAAATGAATTCCGAAGTATATGAAAAATGGTTTCGGGAAATGTTATTGTCACTCGAACAGCCATCAACAATATTTATAGATAATGCGTCCTATCACTCTCGGCAAATTAACAAAATGCCAACGCAAGCCAGTAAAAAAAATGAAATAATAAACTGGCTCCGTAACAATGGCGAGGAGGTGGACGAGTCCCTATTAAAAGTAGAGTTACTTAAAATATTAAAAATGAGGAAGCAGCCTAAACGATACGTTATAGATGAATTGGCTGCAGAACATGGGCACACCGTCCTTAGAATTCCTCCATATCATTGCCAGTATAATGCCATAGAGCTAATATGGGCGCAAGTGAAAGGATATGCTGCGAGAATAAATACAACTCCTCCTTTCACCGCAAACAAAATGCTGGAGTTGCTTAAAAATGCGTGTGAAAATGTGACGCCTCATAACTGGGCGAGTGTCGTAGATAAGACGAAGAAAGAAATAATGTCTGATTGGGATCGCGATGTCGCATTTGACAACTTACCCATGCACTCATTAATAATTAGTGTTACTGGGGATACGAGTGACGACGACGCCGATTCCGACGAAACAGACGATTGTTTATAAATAAAAATATTAACAAATTACCTTTTAGTTGTTTTAATTATTTAATCCTTAAAGTACTATGAATTCCAACATGGTTTAACTGTTTATTACAAGTAGGTACTAAACATTTATTTTCGTTGTAATCATTGTAATTATTTTAAATTAAACTCTTATTAAAAGTCACTTCAATACGTATACCTTTATTCATATTAATTAATTTGCAGCAAATACATTCGATCCTAATATTGGGTACTATATTACGTTTAACTGTTTTCATTAGCATTTTAATGTAATTTTATTTCAAATGATTCCGATTGATTGATTCTATTCAAAATCGTTTTTGTTATCTGTGGTCATTCGTTACGAATGGCACAACTCTAAGTGGGCGTTACCCGTCAAGAAAGTATCTACTTTTATTTCAAAATATTGTTCTACTGTAATGTCGTACTTTATAGGCGTGAACTGTCAAAAATAAAATAAACGAATGGAAACAGTATATAATATGTACGTTACATTGGATCGTATGAATACATAAATATTTCGCCCACAATTCTAGATACAACTAGTATTTAACTTAAAAATTAAATGTTTTTATTTGATAATATTTGTGGATGAATTTAAGGAAAGTTTTAGTGCAGAGGGACGTATATGGGCTGATACATTTGACGGCGCTGGCATCCTTGGCGCCATCTATTGAGTTGTGAAGGAACAAGATTGGCAGTTGTCAGTCTAGCGGAGCGTCTGGTCGATGGAGCGTTGTCATGGAGCGTTGTGATGATTCTAGAGGAGTAAAATTGGGATTTCAATCGCCCACATACCCACGCGAGACGCTATGGCCAATCCTGATATAGGCAAAGATCGCCTATACATTATTAGTTTTTTGGTATCTATGTAAAATAGGACTGAAACCATATGTTTGTGCGCTGTAGAAGATTTCATTGTAGAGATGAATCTCGAAATACATAACACCCCCGATGCACCACCTACTTATAGTAGCCCTACGGGCGAATCTTCTATTGACGTCACACTTTCTAGTGGAGACGTCCGTATTGATAGGTGGCGCGTCCTGCCGGACGCGTCATGTAGTGATAATCGCCTGATTGTGTACGAGTTCTTGCCTAGATTGACGCAGGGTCCGATACATAACAATTTTAATTTTAGATATAAATCTAGAGGCGCCAACTGGGATTTATTTAGCTCGATATTTGCTCGGCATGCCGGGGACTTCACTCGCAATGATTTGTCAGCTGAAACCTGTGCTGAGATTATGTCGAACACGTTTACATATTGCGCAGACGTTACCATCGGTCGAGGTTCCATCACAAACACTCGGAGGTGCGATTGGTGGAATGACTTACTATTTTTTTTTTTTTTTTTTTTTAACGAGAGTAAAGCTCCTTTAGCCTTCCTTCCGACACTCGGGGGAGATCGGAAGGGGCGTGTCGGGGTCTCCGGCCTTCCAGCCTGTTATCAGGCTGGGTCCCTACCGAGATCTAAAAAGATCTTTTGCCGGCATACCGACTAAAACCTCTCGGTGGCCATCACGCGCGTTATGGGTGACAGGCGATGTGGACAGGCGAATGGCGCCCATTTAACTCGCCGTGTCACCCGGCGCACTGCCAAATATGGCTCCTCACATGTTGGGAGGGCGCAGATGCCCCCTCTTTCCCTACTTCGGACGCCCATGGTGAGATGGGCGTCCGCGACAGACACGAGGCCACACGTTCTGCCGCCCATCTCGGGGTCACTCCCGACGTGAGCACACAGCCCCCGCTGTGTGCTTAGCGACCCCGATGACCCCTTTTAGTCGCCTCTTACGACAGGCAGGGGATACCGTGGTGGAATTCTGGCGCCCCTTGACCACTGGGCGAGGCGCCGGGTCAGCCATTGTCATTCACCCGGCGCCTCCTTCTCGGTTGGCGGCGGCGGGTGGGATCGTTCCGCTCACGATCCCGCCCCGCGCTCTCCTTCTGTGAGATGATGATCTCACAGAAGGTAAGCATGGCCTGCCATGACCTCCTACTCTCAACCATGGAAGGAATCACGGCTGAGAGTGAAGGAATGACTTACTAGTCCAACTACGTCGAACTTTTCGCAGAGCGCGTAGGCTTTTTAACGGACTTAAAAGACGTTGTATTACAGGGGAAGCATTAACATCTGCTTTAAATAGACTGAGAGTTGCCAGATCTCATTATAAAGCCGCCGTCCAAAAATCGAAAGGAAATTTGTTACGAAAAATTGTGGCTAGGTTAGATAGTGAAGGTCCGTGGTCTCCTTTATACCATGAATTTAAAGCAAATAGGTCGATCAATTTGGCTTATATTGAAAATTTAAAAATTGACAACAACTTCACCACTGGTATTGAGGAGACAACGGAAGCTCTGTTACAATCATTAATTCCGGATGATAATGTTGAAAATGACACAGAATACCACAGGCAGATTAGGTTGTGGGCCGTAGAACTGCCGAACTCTTCAGATTCAAATCTCTCGTCCTTTGATGAATTTAGTGAAATCGTACGATCTTTGCCCCTAAACAAGGCTTCCGGTGACGACAAAATATCCAATAAAATGATAAAAGAAGCGTGTAAATCGGCCGGCGATGCATTACTTACTGTTTATAATAGATGTATTGCTGAAGGAGTTTTTCCGCGAGTATGGCGTACCGGTTTCATTCGGATAATACCCAAGAGTGGTGATAAATCCCCGCATGATCCAAAGTCGTATAGACCTATTACACTCTTGCCGTCGCTAGGGAAACTTTTAGAACGTCTTATCGTCCCTCGATTGCTACCGGGTGGACTAAAATTTCACGAAAATCAGTTCGGATTTACTACGGGTAACGGCCGATGCCAATAATCAATCGAAAAAATTAGATTGAAGTCAATCTGTTTTGTTGTCAATTGTTTTCTACTTTTCGATTGGTCTCCTGTCATGTTGCCATAGTTTATTCACTACTGAGATTGATTATTGGCAATATAGTATCAGAAAAACGATTGAGCTGTCAATCTAAAACGGCAAATTTTGGATTAGGTTTGTTTATTGGCAGCGGCTGTTAGTCAACCATCGACGCGGCGGTTTCGGTTAGAAGAGCGGTAAGTGCATCGGTGCGCAAATATGTACTTGGTATTTTCCTGGACATCTCCGGTGCTTTCGACAACGCTTGGTGGCCAATGCTGCTTCTTAAGTTGAAATTACGAGGTTGCTTTAAAAATATATATTCACTTATTTACTCGTATTTCTCGCACGGAACAACCAAACTTAAACTTGGACACTATGCCGTGTCGAAACCACTGATGATGGGTTGTCCACAAGGCTCAGTCTTAGGTCCTTATTTGTGGAATTTAGGCTTCGACGATTTTCTTACGATTCCCTTACCGTCAGGGTGTTCTTTGACCGGATATGCGGACGATGGTCTCTTGCTCATAGAATCAAACAGTAGGTCGGGACTAGAAAATAGTGCAGACGCGTGTTTAAAATTAATATGTGATTGGGGCCATCGAAATCGCTTAAAGTTTGCACCACATAAAACGTTCCAATTACTTTTAAAAGGAAGTTTACAATCACCGCCGCGATTTAAATTTAATAATATCACTGTTAAGAAAAAAGAATCGGTTTGTTATCTTGGTTTAATTTCGGAAAGGCATTTTTCATTTCTTGAACATATTAAAAACGTCGGGGAAAAGTCGAAAAGGAACTTTTTTGCTTTGACAAGAATATCAAAATCAACATGGGGGCTATCTTTCAATACACTAAAAATCATCTATGGAGCAACTTACTTAGGATGTATTTGTTACGGATCTCCCGTATGGGCTGATAGGGCTACTATCGGCGCTGTGCGAAGAAAACTGCTCCAGAGCCAACGCTTGGCCTTGATATTCTTGTGTAAGGCATATAGAACTGTTAGTACCGAAGCTTTGCCTGTCCTCGCGGGTGTACTTCCAGTCGACCTGGAGGTGCAACGTCGCGCCGCCATGTATTACTCTACTAGGGAGAATATGGATAAAAGTTTTTTAACCGCACGTGAACTTTTAAAAATTGATAGATTATTTAAACCGCTTTCAGTGGTATATAGCGAACTATTAGATGAATGGCAAAATAGATGGGAGGTATCTTTGAAGGGACGACATCTATATCAATATTTTCCTTGCGTTCGTGACCGTTTGACAAAGACTTGGTTGGATGTCGATTATTGCGTATCACAGTTTCTCACGGGCCATGGTAACTTTAGGTCTAAACTTTACTCTTTTAAGCTTGTTGAATCGCCTGCGTGCCCATGTTCAACACCTAATTGCGAGTATGAGCAGTCCGCGCATCATATACTTTGGGAGTGTAGTCTTTGGCAGAATGAGCGTAAAACTATGCTGGATAGTATGCAGATATCATCTGGAGTCGTATACTACATGGACCTTGTAGAGACTAGGAAGAACTTCCGTGCTTTCCGGCGTTTTTGCCATACTTATTATTGGAATCAAGTCTAAAAGCTCACATAAATAGGTCCCATTTAAATGTAATAATGATATGATCCGTGGTGATTTACAGCTGGCTTCTCCGGCTGTAAAAGTCTTTTTACGAGGTTATTTACCTGTTTAGTTCATTGTTTTGTCGCCCGCTTTGCACGGAGGGAAGTGGACAATAATTTATTTCCAACTCCTCCTATTAATTTCACTTTTTGATTAATTTCGTTGCGGGTTAAAGACAAGTTAGACATTCCCGGAGACTCGCCGAGCTTCAATGCTCGGTGTCATTACATTGCGTGCCACTGTTGATCCTGGCACACAGGAGTTACAGTGGTGGGTGTGAGGGTGGGACAGTCTCAAACCATATGTTTACACATAAAAACTTTCCAATCATACATAATTATAAACTAATATTTTTCGTTTAATTTGAGTTATGAAACCTTACGTGAAATGTTTTCAAATATCAATAGTGAAATTCTTAGTATATTTTTATAAAGGAGAATACTTATTTATAGTATAGGTAAATAATATTGTTGAACCCGATACCAACAATGCAAAAAATTCATTATAGGATTTTTTATGGTTTGTCCTTAAACATTTTCCCGTTTTATCCTGGGCGATAGATTTTGATGAAATAAAGGTTTCAAAAAATAAAAAAATAAATAAAAGATCACTTGATTAAAGGACTGCCTCGGTGGCGTAGTTGTATTACGGCACTTTTACAAAGCTGAGGTCTCGGGTTCGAATTCCGGGTTGGGCAAAGTGATATTGGATTTTTTTATTCATTATCAGCCTAGAGTCAGGAATTAGTACCCGATATGGCGATAGGCTCGCCACCTATTGTGATAGGTAGGGTGTGCCCTGAGACGGAACATACAAGGCGAAATGTGGGTGCCCTGGCACCTCTGTCTAACCTTCTGGGAAAGAAGGCGTGAGTTTATGTATGTATGTATATGTATAATGGACGGGCACTGTATATGAAAGTAAGTATAAACGTAGTAACTGAGAAGGCAATGTACTGCAAAGCATTGCTGCACGTCGAAGCCCCACGACACGTCGCCTGTCGGAGCGCGACTGCCTGCACGCTTCATTAACTCTCCACTAATTACAACTCGGAGACTTTGTCACAGGACTTACCTGCAAACTATTCCGTACTCACCTGCATGCGCCGTTTGCTTTACGGTTGAAATTAGTGAGTACATTCATGATAGGAGTTTCTCGTTGTAGGAGTATGTCAGCTGAAGGAATCCATCTTTATCATTTCATTTGTCAGCATCTAAATTTTCCATAAGATGTTAAGTCTCAATATGTCCAGTAGTTACTCTGGCTTCAATGTCCTTCAATCTGAAACACAACAGTGCATTTACACTGCTATTTCACGGGAGAAATAGACATTGTGGTGGTACCTACCCATATGATCTCTCACATATGAGAGACCTACCACTAGTATGTCAAGTGGGCGTCATCGACGCCCAAATCAAAACTATCTCGTGATTTCTTTGATTATTTATTTATATTCCTCGTAGTTTCGGCTGTGGCTATGCACACCCATTTAAAGATATTTTCATTGCGCTCATAACTTTATTCTTATGATCCGATGACAAGCACTTTATTCTGTTCATGCATCTTATCCCACAGAATCCTGGGATCTGTACAATGCGATTTTTATGCCTTACATATCTTTAGATAATCCTAAATGGCTTGTCCCGCTTGTGTGGTGTATTTCTATTTTAAAAACAAAAAATAAAATAATGTATCATTATCGCCATCAGCTTTTTGTTGTTCACTGCTGGACATAGGCCTCCTACTGATTGCGCCAATTCACCCGGTCATCGGCTTGTCGTATACAGAACCAGACAGCGAATTTAAAAAAAATGTAAGTCCGCCAACCAGCACTAGGCCAGCGTGGTGGACTATATGGTCTAACCACTCTCAATCGTACTCTCGATTGTAGAGTAGGCCCATGTCCTGCAGTGGGACGTATATGGGCTGATACAGACAGACAGACAGCGAATTTTCGCAAATCATTACCCCACCTAGCTGGAGAGCACCCTGTGCTCCGTTTGCCAAGACGCTATCTCCACCTAGAATGTAGGACTTGGGCTTATTTTTCTAGTACTCGTTATATCGCAACCAATCAATGACTCAACAATTGAAATATACTAGTTCAAGCTTTAAAATGTTAACTTACTCTTTGGTTGATTACTTTCAATTTAAAAACAGTTTCTGCTTGAGCGGCACGTTAAGCGTTACTTTGTGATTTTGTAATTTGTTGGCAAACAACGCTTCAATTATATTTCGGATGAATTGTTTATGTTAATTGCTCATTAAAATGCGTTTTATTTTGTGTTGTGGCGAAATAAATTGTGTTTCAGTGAAACCGCGTTTTTGCTAGAACATTAAATGATTTGAATGTAACATCAATTAGATGTACCTACATTTATGTGTACTAAAGTTTTTTTTATTTGACAAAGTGATTTCCTCGGTGGCGCAGTTATACTATGGTACCTTTACGCGCTCAGATATCTTGATCGAATCCTGAGTTAGGCAAAGTGGAATTTATATATATTATTATACTGGTGGTAGGTTTCTTATATGTGAGAGGCCACTTGGGTAGATAGCACCGCAGTGACAATTTCTCCCACCAAACGGCAGTTTAAATGTATGTTGTGTTTCAAATTTTTTTCACCGCTTTCAATCTTACTCCCGATTCTGGAGGAGGCCCGTACCCTGCATGGACTGATAAAGTACTGACTATGGAATGAATGATATAATCTTTTTCGTCACTAAAAGTAAACCAATCCCCAGTTTTCATTAAATAAACCAATGCCCGCTTGCAACTTTCTGTAAACTAATAATCTTTTATGAAAAGAAATATGTATCTGCCAAGAAAAAGTTGATTGTGTTCTTCGCTATATCACGTAACAATTTTATTGCCTAATAGAAAAACCGTCTGAATCAAAACTCAAGAAAAATGACACGAGCTCCGCAGAAAAATGGCTTGGAAATACAAAAAGCGACTCACTGGGCAGCGGCATTTTTTACTCCCTAGATGTCATGTCCAGCGGCGCGGGCCGGACTTGGAGCGACCGACATACTTCCAAGAAACATAATTTTTCATATATCAGATGCACTGTACTGTGTATGATTGTTTTTTTTAGGTATTTTAATAAGGTTAAATATTGAAATAAAACTATTATTTAAGGATTTTATCGCGAATTTCAATAATTGCATACGATTCCCGCGAGAAACCGTGTAAATGGGGCTTTATCTACGTTTTCAAAAATGACTGTGTCGACATTACAAAGGAAGGCCATTTATACGAAAAAAACTGTTGCTGAATATAAATACTCAAAAAACAGGCATACCGACAGAAAATGTTGCTATTAAATATCGGTTATTACCCGATTTGTATTTTAAATGAAATATTTTTACAGCCCAGCAATTAACGTGGAAACCTGACAGGCTGACTGTTCAAAGCGACTATTACCGCTTTTATTTTGAATATTTTAACGACCTCGTGGTTATAATAAATAGTTTATGCGATACTGTGGTAGGATCCAGCGGTTACCACATATTTAAGATAATTTCTTTGATTTATTTACACTTTTTACTATTAAATAGTACAGGCAGATTTAATGCCTAAGGGCATTTTATTTCAGTCAACCTTAAGATAGTGTTAAGACGGAAGCAGGTGCTTATTAATTATGTAGTAAATAAATGAAAAGAGAATAGAAGGAAATATAAATATTAATGAGTTTATATATTCATACGAACATAAATAAATTAAAATAGATGTATATATATTAACAACTATTTTAAAGCTAAAAAAATTAAAAATGAAACCAAAGCGATAAAATCCGTAAAAATTAGATTCATTTCAATGCGTAACATTCGCGTAAATCCAAGAAACCAGTATTCGATCAAGAATGTCCAATGGGGGGTAAATCCACCGATCCGTTTTCATTACAGCCCTGTGTACGAGCGAGGCACGCGTTCAATCGCGCGTTATGATCTTTCATATTTTACACGAAGTCGGCGCTATTTATCAGGCGGTTCTGCTCGGCTCGTCGCGTCGGCGTCGACAGCCCTACCCATGGTTCAGGGGGTGCTTTATGACCCTCGCCTGCAGTCTCTATTAGTGTATCGACGAGTTTATCGAACGACAAAATACAAGCGTCGATATCGATAAGTTATTGCGTTTTATTGTTGTTTCACATGCGACGCACAGCTGGTCAGGTGGTCTATGCAATTGAATAACATCCAGCTTAGATAATTGACTCTGAAGAAAGTGGTAGTGATTTATTTCTAAAATGAAAAATTTCTAAGATAACATTTGGACTCAGAAAAATATTTTAATTTATTTATTTACTATGAAATCTGCGATTTCCAAAAAGGAGGAGGTTCTCATTCTTCGGAATCCATTTTTTACACGCTTTATATTAGCTTCACTTGTATGTTTGTATGTTTGTATGTTTGTATATTTGTATGTTTGTTTGTAACCGACTTCTTTGGGCGCGATTTTGACCCACTTTAAACGGCCAGATTTCGTTCAAATTTTGCACACCTGTCAAAGACCGATGACAATACAATAATTCGATTAAAATATATAATTATCCTGATTAGATTCGCCAGGATTAATTATTCTTATAATTGATGACCATTGCTACATTCATCGCTAGATGGCGTTAACATTGTATTCTTCCTATTCTTCAAGTGTCAAATGTTACTACTGACCAACAGATGGCGTTATTGATTGGAAATACAGCCGTAGATGGATGTTTTTAGTCAAAACAATTATATAATAGTTAAAAAAAACTAAAATACACGCTTTAATAAGATATACAACTAAAAAAGTAAAAATAATTGATACTGAATTTAAGATAAGAAAATGGAGTAAAATACATATATTTTATTGTTACAAAGCGTGGGGTGTTTACAACAATTACTTATCCTCCTGTACCCCACGCTTTGTAACAATAAAATATATGTATTTTACTCCATTTTCTTATCTTAAATTCAGTATCAATTATTTTTACTTTTTTAGTTGTATATCTTATTAAAGCGTGTATTTTAGTTTTTTTTAACTATTATATAATTTCTATAACAGTTAAAAATGCATGTTGTAGGACATGATAAATAACAGGTTAAAAGGTATAACAAGTGTTTGTTATTGGCAATATAGTTTTCATATTGTATTTCCTTTATTTTATTTTAAACCGGCCTTTTGGTAGTGCGACACATTTTTTTAAAATAAAATGTTTCGATGTCTAAAAGAACTTTAAATAAAGTTATTTTTAGTCCTTTCAGTCATAACCAATTTGTAATATTTAAAACGTCTCGTTCTTCTCTTTCTATTAATATACAGGATTATTGGAAAGAGCTGACCTAAAAAATAATTAATAGGTAAAAAGGTTTCTAAAATTTGATACTCATTAATTGAGGCCCGGGTCCCCAAGAGGAGGTACTGTGGCGAAAGGTTATTGTATCGATTATGAAAATAAATATTATGTTAAATGAGCTAGGCCAAGTTTAAAAATACGATTTAATAGGGAAGACTTTTTTACATGTAAGAGATATGAACCCGCTACGCTTCAAATGATTTTTTTTTTAAATTGATATGAATGGTGGGATCGGCATGCTGTTCGTCTGATGGTAAAGATACGACCAGTCATGAACAGGAGCAAAACCAAACAACACCTTGAATAACAAAGTAATGCTTGGCATTATACTGTATTTGACACATAGGATGTTTAGATTCAATATAGTTACTCTGGCTACAATATCCTTAAAACTGAAACACAACACTACATTGTCATTTTAACAAATTATTGCTTCGCGGGATTCCCATACTGCATTAACTTACCATTAATCAATATATTAGTTGGAAATTACAAAGAGCACGCGGTCGTTTATATGAAGCTATTTTAATTAGTATCTGATAACCTTCTTAAACTTTATACCGACGAAGCAATTATTGTTTTGTCAATGTTTGTATTAATTGTGTAAATGGAACGAAAATTTAATATAATGATAATATTTGTAATGCTCAACACAGATGTGCCAAATATTATTAAGTGTATTATTTATAGAATTGTTATACCTGGGTCATACATAAAACAGGGTCTTAGAAAAAAATAAAACATCAAGGTGACAATATAGGTTAAAATTTTGGTATTACCTTAAAACTGATTATTAACAATCTTAAAAAAATATGGTCATAGGTCAGTCTTCATTATTTTTGAAAAAAACAGCATTTTTATGTTTAACCCGTCTTCAGGGGAGATCGTTTCGTCTACAGAAAATAACAAAATATACTTTTTTCATATCTTAACTTATCAATCATTTTAAATCAACTTTTATAATCATCATTTTTACTTATCTTCTCATAATTATATCAAATCTTCATGAAAAAATATCAATAGGAACTCTTAAAAAAATAATCAAAAAATGTCTACAGAATGGATATAACTTCTGTAGAATAAATTAACATATGGAATCATTATCGGAATCATTCCATACCCGACGTAATATTCGCCTATTTGTGGGAAATATTTCCATAGATGAATCAGAGTCTTCTGAATCAATTATTTGGATACGTCTTTTAGTAGGTCTAACAGCCTGTAGATGTGCGTCAGTTAACTCTATAGGTGTCAACCTGTCACTAAATCCAGTTGATATAGAGGCAGTAGGAGCATCCGGAGTGTTTGGGCCTTCCGGCCTATTAGGGGCTTCTAGATTATCTGAAGGCATTGAGGTATCAGTCGAATAATCAGGATTAGGAGTTGTTGGATCTGCTGGGCTATCAGGAGCTTCTAAGTTATCTGGAGAATTTGTGCAGTCAATAGCTTTATACTTGATATCTATTGTTCCAATCTCATAGTGAGGACATTTAACACGTGTCCCACAAAGCAGGCAACTTAAACGTCTGACATGTATGGTATTAGGATCCTCAATATTCCAGGTTAATTGGTGAATCTCTCGGGTACCCTTAAATGTCTGTAATACACTATTATCTAGAATTTGTTGAATGCGAGTTATAAGCAATTCGTTAATTCTGTAAACTTTGACTCCTTTACAGTTCTCAGCCAAACAAGACACTAATCCTTCCAAATTTGGAACATCATTCCCTTTTGCCACATGATGGTCGCAGATGCGTTTAACGCACCCACCCACACCGTCTGGTGCTCCTTTCCCATGGCCCCTTTCGCTGTAATGCCAATGTATTTCTTCTATGTCAAACTCCTTGCTTAAATAGGTAGCGATTAAATTAAACATCGACTTATTTCGGTACTGAGTCGATGGACCATCACTTAGAACATGTAAGCATTTTAAATTGGGAGAAATTTCTTTTATATTGTTTACTAAAGCCTGCAAATGAACACAAATTAATACAGGATCGTGTCTAAGGTTTTCTGATACAGTACAAAATGATGTAGTAGTTATTAAATTATTAGGAGCTTCCGATTGAGTACTATAATAAACACTTGTGTGTAGTGTCAATTGAGGTTTCGATCCTCCAAAATGTGCAGACTGCACTTCCTCACTATATTTGCAGCTGTAGTTCTCCGAGAAATCAATGTGGAGTAGTCCGACGTGAGGGCTAATATTTGTTTTTATATGTTGTATAGTCCTTATTTGGTGGATCATATTTCCAACATGTTTCATAAATATAGGTAAAATAGAATTTAAATTTTCAAGTAGTTGTCTTTTGGTTGATTGTACCCGTTCTTTTAATGTTTTTGTACACTGTCTGGCCATACCTTTAATATTAACTGTTACTTTTTTTGTAACCCATCTTTCGTATGTAACCAGGTCATCATCTTCAAAATTATTCTTCTCAATTTTATTTTCCTTGCATGAAGGACATTTCCGTTCTAAGCAACGAACATTTAAATTATTATTACAGCACAGTGACTTAACTAGATCAGTCGCAGATTTAAAATTAATCATTTTTGCATTATAAAGTGCTTTTACAATAAAGTTTGTATTAGTGTGTATGGCACATAAAACAGTATTTCTACTTTCAACTCTAGGAAATGTAACCCAAAACGGCCGGTATCTACGAAAAGTTTCATATGAAATTTTAATTCCAGTTTCATTAACAAAGATTTTGTGTAAATTTAAAAGAGAGTCATTTAGAAAGCGTATTTGTTTTTTAACTTTTTTACGCGTAATTGTCTCCTTTTTCCCTGATGTAGACCGGCTATATTCGTCCTGCAATAAAAAGTTATGAATTGCTTTTCTCGTCTCTATAGCCTTTGCAGTTAACTTTTTTGATCTCTTCTGTTTCTCTTTATTCTCTTTCATCAAACTTCTTACATTTCTCATTCTATACTTTGCTAATTTAGTCTCTAACTCGTGTATCTTTTTTTTCAAATAAACATTTTCTGTTTTAAGAAGCCTTTTATTGCGTTTTGATATTGCTCTGCCAACACTTGCACGTGATCGGGTGGGAGTTGAAGGTGGAGTATTTATTTCAACAAATCTATGTGCAGCTTTTCTAGCTTTTTCCTTTTCTCTTTTATTTTTAGCTTTTTCTCTCCAAATTTTCCTCATTTTTCTTTGTTCTCTAGGAGTTAAATCTTTGATAGTTTTAAGAAGACCTTGTTCTTTTTTCTGCCGATACCTTTCTCTATCTTTCCTTCTTCTTTCTTCAAGATCTGCTTCAGTCATTTTAGCCCGTGCACGTCCTATACTTTGTCTTTTTTGTTCACGTCTTCGTCTAAGTTTTTCTTCTGCCGATAATTGAGACGTAGATCTACTATTTCGCGGCATTCTAAATCCTAAAATGAAACAATTCAAGCTTATTTACCTTATTCTATATAATAATATATAATAACGCAACAATTCGCATGTTACACGGCCATACAATATCGTGTATCTGGTAGATGACAGGTACAAATCTGACTACACGATATCGTGCAGTCAGGTTACAACTTACAAGCGGTAAAGGCGAGGTTAAAGGCAATAAACTTATTTACAAACATAATATTAGTTAAGATTACTATATGTAATACATAAAGTCCTAAAAATATAATCACAGGATTTCTGTAGATCTTAACTCTTCTGTAGACATAGTATTTGCAGTAATAATTTCATTTCTGTAGACTTAAACTCTCCTGTAGACACTGTGTCTACAGGAAAGATTTCTACAGGAGAGAAGTACCAACGGTTAAAAAAATATGCCTACGGATATTTTGAGGTTAGAAAATCAACAATACAGTACTTGGATACTGGTACTCGAAACACAAAACTACAGCGTAACCAAACATTTTAAATGATCATACTTACTTTTCTACAAGTCACCAAGAAAAGACGCACTGTAGTTTTACAAAAACTTGTGTATTAACATAAAAAAATAATTTATAAAATTTTTTACCCGTTAGTCTTCGGATTTTGATCGTACAGTGACAAATGACTAAATGTTGCCAGCACATAAAATCAAACTCTAAAAGGGAGTTTGGATACACGCTGATTTATACTTGTTTTATGTGTCTACAGGTATAGACGTACAAATTTAGAACAACATGTTTATTTATATTTATTTAAAAATGAGTACAGTTTTTACTTCAATATGTAAATCGATATATTTACGTGTTATTTAAGATTAATTTTATCGAATATTTTGTTCATTAATTATCATGTTAATATTTTTAAATACCGCTCAAAGTTTACTACTCCTCATCCGAACAGTCTACAGAACGAGACTTTTTCATATAAAAAGAATATAAATTAAATTAAAATAAAAGCATAAATTAATTATTTATATGATAGACATAAATTTATGAACAGTTTAAATAGACGGAAACAAGTAGGTATGAAAATTATTACTAATCTAATTTTAAACGTATGCGAACAGTTTTTTTTCGGTTTTTGTGTATGACCCACCTTTATTCCGATTGTTTTATGCAATAAATAAACATATTTCATTATTATTATTTAAACCGTATTAGCCGCGGTATTGGTCTAGTGGCATGATGTATGTGGCTTGTGGTTTGTGAAGTCTTAGGTTCAATTCTCAGGTCATTTATAAAATACAATCATACAAATATAATGTATGGGTGTTAAGAAGGTAATATAAGTGAGAATTTTGGTTTTCAAAGAAATATATACATAATTAAGTGCCACGTCCAAAATTTTATAATTGAGAAACCCCATAGTTGTCATGGTTACTCTGTATCGGCCCATATACGTCCTACTGCAGGGCGCGGACCTTCTCTACAATCGAGAGTACGATTGAGAGCGGCCATATAGTCCACCTCGTTGGCCTAGTGCGGGTTGGCGGACTTACATACCATATATTTTTTTATAAATTGCTATGGTATGCAGGTTTCCTCACGATGTTTTCCTTCACCGTTTTAGTGTGTGGTAACAATACAGACACGACTCTGAAAAGTCAGAGGTGTGCCCTAAGATTCGAAACCGCGACCACCATGAACATGTGGGCAGCCGCGTCTAGTCCGTTTACCAACAGGCCACCACAGGTCTCAGCAATATTGTTTTACTATTTGCTTTTAAATGAATTTGTAAGCTAACTGAGTGGTATTATGTATGGCGGAACTGTGAGGGAGTTTCTATCAGAGTGCTAATTCCAACTACTGAGGGAGTAACTTTAGCTAATTACACATTTGTAACTTATAACAGCTAATTAGTTACTTTGCTTTCTTTTTATCCTTCAATAGATTGCCTCATATTATCAATTTTGTGTCTATTATTTTAACTCTTAACAGCCCATACACGTTTCAATGCAGGGCACGCGCTTACTCTATAATCGAAAATACGATTGAGAGTGGTTAGACCGTATAGTCCACCGCGATAGCTTAGAGCGGGTTTGTTTGCTTTAATAAATAAAAATCATTTTACGAGCTACTCGTTTAGAAATTAAAGAGAACAGTATCAAAGTGCGGAGTATCGTTGAATGGTCAATTGGCGCCCCAACGTAGTGTGTTTAAAGTTTAACGCGGAAAAAAGTTAGATTAGCCGATGTTATCTTGGGGGTCAGTGGGGGCATTTAACTGAGTGCCCGCATTTATTGCCCGCTCACGTTTGTGCACTTGGGTGCAAGTTTAAGCCGGCGAGCGAGACAATGTAGACATTAGAACAATCTAGACGTGCACATTATTGAGAGTGAGAATACCAGTGAGCTGACATCAATATCAATCGAAGCTAGATCAGATAGAAAGAACATTTCGCGACTACAGAAATTTTGACATCGGCTAGGACAACCCCAGGTATCCGTATTTTCTCGGCGGTGTACATATCTTGTAGAGTGTTACAACTTCACAATGGAATGGCAATCGTAATTTATTTGTTTATATAATGAGAATTTGAATTAATATTTTGTAATTAATTAGTTTATACCCTACATTAAAAAAGTACATAGAAAATAGAGTTATTGAGTTTAAGCAGTACGGATTAATAAAATAATCAGATTTAATAAAATTAATTTATTTAGGAAGAGGATATGAGAATACAAGTTAAGATATGGCGGACTAAATATGAATTGTTGTGTCTTCGGTAAATTCATTGACCGAAAAGAAGGGGATCGCAAAAGTGAAAACTGCTTGTCGATTTCTTGTCTGAACTTATTGCAATGATACTATACCATTTTTCGTTGAAATACTTGTTTAATAATAGGATGTAAGAGATAAAATCCACTATCGCTTTTGACCGACACCATTCCGCGCCACGCTTGCGCCACCGGCATACAAATTCGTCATCCAGGTATGTTTGTTACAAACTTTGTTCCCCGATTCTTATACATTGTTTGTAAGCAACCGCCCACAATTCATCCCAGTCTGTTCCGCTTGCGTCTGTACCGCGCACTCCACACTAACTAAGACCAATAAATGTTGTTACATTTCGTGAAAGTTATCATCAATTTTTGTTGCAGTTGTTTCGGTTGACATGTTGGTCACTTTGAGGGGTTTTTGATTGTACATAAGTACGTTGTAATAATAAATAGGGTGGCTGAAGTAAAATTTGATTTTTATAGAATGTGGAACGATGAAGGATATCGTGGAGACTAAGTTAAAAGTTAATATGATATGGTTTGGGAATGTGGCGAGAACTGATGAAAGGCAAGGTATTTTGCACTCGACCTCTTCATAGTGAGATCACTATGGGATTACTATGGGATCACTTCATGGATACGTAAGTTTGTATATCTAGGTCGGTAACCGGTTCTTATAGGGCCGAGGTAATTGTATTGATCGATGAAAGCAAACAATCTTATGACGGTAGATACTCTATTTCAATTGCATTGCCCTTGACTTCAGGTGCATTTTGTATTTTTGAAACCACACTAGACCTTGAATTACAAACCAATGCACAAATAAAAAAAAAGGTAATATATTACCAATAAACTTAACTCGAGGGGATAATATCAATCAAATATTTGTATATCTTTATTCGTATTGCCAGTGGGTAGGACAGGTAAAATGAAAAATCAGACCCGTTTTCCGATTCTTAATGTGGCAGGAAAATAAAGAGACAAAGTGAAAAACGTTAACGAAGTTGTCACGTTTTCTAGTATTTTTATGATATAGCTGGACCAACCCGGTTAAGCGGGGTCGTTTGTAATGCTGATGATATCGTGGTTCACTTTGAACTGGTGCATTTAGCGTTACAGAAAGAGTAAATCAGTTGGTATATAAAAATAGCGTCTGTTAATGTGTGGTTTCATTATATATTATATGGTATATAGGCATGTATATGAGTATGATGGATTGGAATAATGTTTATGGGTGTTTGTTATGTTATATGTACAATGTTTATTGATATGTATAAAGTGTTATAAGGAATACGTTTCAAGAAAAGTAACTTAAAAAATCAAAGCAGGCGTCAATATATTATATTTAATTTTATTTTCATTGCAAAATTGATTCACACGTGATCAAACATTACATCGAAACAATTATGTTTAGTGATTTTTCTCCAAAGCGATGGTATTATATAATGAACATATCGAGATATATAAAACACAGTGTACAAGTAGCTAGTTACAACAACAACAAATGTATGTTTTATCCAAGGGTCAGGATAAATGTGATCTCAAATAAAAATAACCTTTATAAGTTATCGCCGGCAACTCTTACTCTGTTTAATGTAAGTTAATATTTTGTGAACATGTTTCTATTCCCTAGAGGTCGCCCCAGCCCTCGTCAATTAGTTTCTCAGCAAACCCTATCCATTATTTAAATAATTATAGGCCATATCCCGTAAATATACATTTTCAGTTAGATAAAAAACTTATCTTTAATATTTTATTTCTTGCAAGTATATCAACTACTCTTTTCATCAGAAAAATCGAAATACTTTACAAGTTTATGTTTTGTAAAGATTATCAGAAAAAATATGTATATTTTGAACATTTTATGTATGTATTATTTTAACATTATATATATTTTATTTTATAAATGTCGTTTAATAGTGAATAATATAAGGTTTTCAAATTCTAATGTTGGTGTTCTAAATTCAAATTGGATTTATATAAATCTGATAAGTATATATCGAACTTATAAGTCCAACAACGCTATTTTTTTAGCCAAGAATTTTAAATGCAATACATTAATATTAAAAAGCTTACATTTTCTTTTTGTTCACGAAAAACCGACGCTACTCACATCGCATAAAATAAAAGGTGTTTGATTTAAAAACATAGTTCTTAGAATTGGGTAAGACGAAAACTTTTAGACTTTTATCTGAGTACAATAATTGTTATTCATTGCGTACACTCGACTCTATCTGTGTGTTTACACAATTCTTGTCTCGCAAAGCAAAGTTTTTAAATTATTCAAATTAGGTTTACGGGAAAGTAATTTACATTTTATACAAAATTTGAAAATTCCACCGGTTTAGTTCTGATAAACACTAGTACGCCATTTTAATTCTTACCTAATTAGTTTGGCAAATGAGTTTTTAACGATGGGCGCAATATCGAATTTAATATTAATATTAATATGGCAACCGGATGTACTAAGACAGAAAATGTTTAAATCACAAAATAAATAACTACCTAAAACAAAAATACCTGCCTACTCAATACCTACTTATAAAATTATTTAACGACATTTTTAATAGTGTTGCTATACTTATTTTTCATTAATGCTAATTTTCACCTCATCGTACTTTTTTTTCCAAGATAAACGGGCTTCTAATTTGTGTGATAATATTAATTTTCCTCTCACGTTCTCTGAAAAAGTTTAATCAATCCACATGTAAACGTGTGTCCGCACATACGAAATCAATAAACTCCGAAACCGTTTGACCGATTAAAGTGAAAAATTTAACGAATGGTTTTCATTGAAAACGTTTTTGATACTATCCACTTGTGTGTAACTTGCCACTAGATGCCGCTGCAGGTCCCCAATATGGGCGGTTGAACAAATAATATGTTCATATTGCACGTTTTTTAAATGGTTTGCAAATAATCACAGTATGGAACGTTAGATTTTGTATCACTCAATTGATCATAAAAATAATGTTCAAACACGAAGGACTAAACTAACTTTAAATGAAGTATACTTTTGTCTTACTTGTGATTATGATAAAAATTTCAATTGTAGTGGATATATCCTAGAACATTTTTGTCATAGCGACATTAACTGCAATAATTATCAGCAAAGCGTTTTTATTGCATAGGTCCAGAAAATGAGCAAACAGCTCACCTGTTTTAGTGATAAGCGGCGCTCACATGGGCGCTCATAATGTCTTGCTGTGTCACATATGTGTATGTATCCGAGAGGGAAAGAAGTAAACAAGATATTAAATAATTCGTCAGAGCGTTCGCCACGATACTGGGGTGTTAATATGTGATTGGGGAAGAATGTTCTTACGTCGTTTCGTACGTAAAACTGTACGAATGTGTCTGGATACTCCACAAAATGTTCGAATCCTCTATCGTAACCGTAGTAAGTTTGTAGTGAAATCTAACAGCCGCTGCCAATAAACAATCCCAACCCAAAATTTGCCGTTTGAGATTGACAGCTCAATCTTTTTTCTGATACTATATTGCCAATAATCAATCTCAGTAGTGAAAAAATTATGGCAACATGACAAGAGACCAATCGAAAAGTAGAAAACAATCCAGATTGACTTCAATCTAATTTTTTCGATTGATTATTGGCATCGGCCGTTAGTGTCATAGAGAATAGTATTAATTTTTAGGAGTGGAAATCTTATCACTTACTTCAGACATCGAACGTTCGGACTTCGTTTGGGATCATAGACTAACCCACCAGAAGCGAGAACACGCTTTGCCAGGCGACATCCGAAACTGGAGCCACTCCAAAATACTCGTTACGACTATCATTTATAACACAGATGGCTCGTCGCTGCGTTCCTTTCAAAGCATCGAGCATGTATTCGGCAGATCTGTGAGAGCGAACAGTATTCTTTATTCGGTTGTAACTTACACCTACGCTTGCATTACTGCAAAGTTGACAGAGCGTGAGAAACTCATGCATTCTCTTGAGGATTCCGAGGTTGGGATGTAGATATAAGACTTTTGATATGATTTCTTAGATTTAGATCTCACCAGATATTTATACCGTAGGATGTACAGCAAACTTTGATTTGATTTTTTTGTTATTATTTATTATTTCTTTGCACTGTTGACTTGATATGAATAATGTCGACTAACAACCCCGGCCAGGGTCGCCCGCGTTCAAATTCTGTTTGAGTCAGTAATTTATCAGAAATCTATTATTTTGTGTACAAATTGTTTAACTTCTATTTAAATTCCATTACTAAGCTCATTGTGACTGCCATTCTGCTGCTTTCTCAGTCCTGTCTTGGCTCATTCTGTGTCATGGCTCAATTTATGTAATCCTGTATTCTCTTATCCCATCCTATCCCTTTAAAAGAGTAATAAATTTTACTAGAATTCTTTGCTCATCCCATGGGAACACTACATTTTTTCGATAAGAAAGTAACCAATGCGATAATCCGGAGTGTTAGCTATTTCAATACAAAATTGAAACGGATTTGGTTCAGCCGTTTCTGAGATTAGCGAGGACAAAGACCCAGATAAATGGACAAAAACTCTATCAATCATTGTTCTGGGTCCTATTTCGTTCGTTGATTAGTCCCCTAGTAGATTTTCTTATTAATCGCCCATGTACAGATACCGACCAGTAACACATTTATTATATGTACAGATAGTAGTAGTAATTCTAAAATCTAATACTCTCGCGTTTCAGTTTAAATAATAAAGAAACGTTGAACAATTTTACGTACATAAAATTATATAATGAATATACAACAAGAATATTTAAATATTTTTTGATTAATTCCCCGTAAATTATTAATGCCAATAGGATAACAAAAAGTAACTCTGATGATAGCGATGGCGGCTGTCGATTTAATATAGAAATGTTAAAAATAACCTTTTACAATCAATTTCCTTAAAGACTTGATCTTTCAGTGGATTTGTGCACGCTTTATATCCTTACCCTTTGGCAAATCTACAAAAGATCTGTCTTTGAACATTTGAATTAAGTGGGACGGTGTTTAACGAAACTTTTGTATTATATTTATTGATTCGCTGTATTATATTTTATTTCTAATTTAAAAAATGGAAAATTTACGGCTAATTACATAATGATTAGACACAGTATGAATAACTTAGAGATAATAACAAGTTTTCACTTATAGATACACTGAAACTAAAAAAAATGCTAATTTTGGGAGAAGGCTTGTGTCGGTACGGCAATGTATTGATCAATGCGAATAAAGTTGGCATCACTACAGTGGGTTTGATTGATTGTAAACGGTTAGGTTATTTCTATATAATTTAAGGGCAGGCGTTTCTATTTATGCTACCCCACATAATCTAGTAATAATATTACTGGTGGTTATTATTATTATTATTATCAGCCATTAGTGTCCCACTGCTGGGCAAAGGCCTCATCCCTTTCCTTCCAGATTGTGCGGTCTTGGGCGATTTGAGGCCAATCCTGAAGAAACCTGTCGATTTCGTCTCTCCACCTACGGGCGTTTGTCCACCGCCGCCGTCACCGGACCGTCACCGAGAACGAGATTATTTCAGGCCGAGTTTAAGATGACGTGACGGCGATCGTGTGTCCACCGCGCCGATAAATCGGTGGCTCAGTTCCACTCAGTTCTAGAGGTTTGTCCTTTTTGATAAAAATAAAACAAACTAGAAGGATGGCCAGTTTTAAGCGGCGACAATTGCTTCTTCTGCTTTTGTACGATTGAAGGCGTAGGCGATTAAAATAATTTTTGGACTCTGCTACTCCAATTAACTTTTAAATATCGTATTTGAATTTCATTAGCCTTTTTGTTTACAAATTTTATGATAGACATAACAAAAACCGGGCGGACGGCCCGGTGCGACGGTACTGTGTGGACAAGAACAAACGTGTTTTGTATTGCCGGCACATCGGCCCGTCATAAAACCGTGCCGAGTTCTAGCGGTCACGCCGAAGTACTCGAAACATCGGCGGCCGGATGACGGTTCTCGGGTGACGGGGGTGCGGTGGACACATGGTCATAGTAAATGTATGTCCGCTAAATCGGCGCCGTCATCTCGTTCTCGGTGACGGTCCGGTGACGGCGGCGGTGGACAAACAGCCTACGCCTAGGTCTGCCGCGTCGCCTTTTTGGGTGTTCGGGACGCCACTCAGTAGCGACACTTACTGGTGGTAGCTCTCATAATATTTGTGATGCCATGGATGGCCAATACAGTGGAATACATAATAAAAATAAAAAAAAATAAAAAAAACTAAAACCTCATACTGCCATTTCAACTTGCTAATCCGGTAACTATCCTGGCAACTTTTAATTTATTATCAACGACATTTCAATATAATTATTGATTTCAACCGATTGTTGTTTGAAACAATCTCTCAAAACACATGTACTAATGTGCGAGTATCCATGTCGTAATATTGTTTTAAGAGTGCACACTAGAAAACTATAAAATAACGTGAAACTTTGTCTGTTGTTGGATGCCGGATGTCTAGTCTGTAAAGTATGCATTAGTAGGGCAGAGAGCATAGTGACAAGGCGATAGCGTGCAAATGTTTAATTATCGATATAGAATTTTTAGAATAACCTTGATGGTCAGTGCAATGCAGTTCAGAAAATTTACTAAGAGATGCGACTCTACACAATAGTGTCGTGGTTATTTTATTGCATTGCATATAATGACGAACATCCGCCTGATAGTAAGCGATACGACCGCTCATGGACAGTAGCAAAAACCAAACAACACCATGAATTACAAAGCAATGCTTGCCGTTCCACTGCGGTCGCCATCTTTAGAAATAAGAAGTTAATTCTCAATATGTCGATTGAGATGATATACAGATTGCCTTGAGCGATACGACTGTCATTTGTACTCTTATGTTAAATATTAGTTTCGTTTAAGATTTATTTAGTGTACAAAAGAGAAAAAATAAACAAATATGTCTAGTAGTCACTCTGGGTTGACTGTTGCGTTTACACTGCTGATTGGTGGAAATTGCGGTGGTACCTACCTAGGTGGCCTCGCACATAATTATGAGAAACCTGCCAACAGTAAATTGTTTGGAACTAAAACAATTTATGTCGGTCTTGATCTACCATCCGGACGGATAACATATTCTACTACCAACAGAACTGACGAAATTCTATTGAAAGCATAAATCCAATGGGTGGGTAAGCAACGTATTTGATCGTCTGTGGCCACCGACATCCATAATCGTCTAAAAGGCATTTGAAATTGGATGGAAAAATGAAGAAAGTAAGATCAAAGACAGGATTGATGTTGGCAGTAATAATGTTAAGTATTCATATGTATTTCTTTTCAAATATATACAAACCTAAAATAAAAATTAAATAAAAAATATATAATAGTAAACTGATCCACGCCCATAACGACAAACTTTATCTAGGAGTAAACCATCTACAGTACCACATACCGGCCGTATGAGTACTCTCATTCGGTTCACAGATATTACGGGGTCATATTAATGTAAATGGTTTTTAATTTAAACCATATGTTTCAATAACCACCCCAAATAACATTGTACTAAGTTTGAAAATTGACCGCCAGGTAGTTTTGTCATAAATCGCGATTTTAGTTTTCATGATTTTGATCAAATTGGTACGAGTTTTTACGGCTCAGGTAAGTTCCAGAACCAAACTCAAGTAAAGCGAAGCGGTAAAAATACTCGTATTTATACGGAGTGACCAAAAATCCTGAAAACTAAAATCACAATTTTGACAAAAAATGATCACGGATTGTTTTCCAATTTTGTGCAATGTCGTCTGAGGTGATGAGAAACAATATCAGCCTGTATTATTTCGACAAACTAAAATCTCTCATCGGTCGATATTGTCTGGGCTACACATTTTATCGTGAGGTGTGCTGTCAGCCACTTTGCAGTTTAAATATTTAAGTATAAAGCCATGAAAGTCTGATTTTGTATTACCCTTTTATACCACTTTAAATAAATTGTTCTTTCAATCGGATTATTCATGTATTGAAATCGTTGAGTAAGATTTTTCAGTTTTTTTTATCTATCCTTGCACTATTTCATTTGAATAAATTGATGTAGCAATAAAGTTTTATTTTTAGTATATTGCAATTTGCAAGTCGATGAAGAATATTGGGACGTTATAAAGTTTTTCATTCAGTTATTGGTTCTCCACTGCCTTTATTTAGTCTATAAGATATACGTATAGTCATGAAAATAAAACACAAGAAATATTCTTTAGCAATATGAGCAGCGTCGAATATCGTGAATAAAATTTAAATGATTCGAAATTAAGATATTACGTTAAAGATATTTTTGTGCGTAATATACTACTTGTCTATGTTGTCTTGTTGCCTCTATTAGTGTATGTCATGTAGACATTAATAGTTTTTTTTATCTATTGGTAAGCGATACGAACGCTCATGGCCAGAAGCAAAACCAAGCAATACCTTGAATTATAAAGCATTGCTTGCCATTACACATAAGATGTTAAGACTCAATATATCCAGTAGTTACTCTGGCTACTGTGTCTTTTAAACTGAAACGCAACAGTGTAAATACACTGCTGCATTTACATAATATAATATTTAAAATATCCATTGTCAATGTTTAAATAAAATTGATATCAGCGTTAATCGCTGATTCTTCGCTATACAGCGGCCTTACTCGTTGGCAGTCAGACTTGTGTTCGTACGTCGAAACAGTCGGAGGGACGAACTTTGCCAAATAAAAACTCATTACGCTGACATTCCTCGCAGCGAAGTTTGTATAAATACCCCTGGCGTTCCCCGACGGTTATAATCAATCCTTATTTATATCCTTGCCGTTTTAACCCTTCTCGAGCCCACGGCCTGAATTTTTCGAGTTGCCTATGACATCTTAATTATGATAAACAGTTTTTGTCAAAGGGTTTGGGGGCCATTGGGGATCTTTTTAAGCGTGGATAAGGTAATTATATATTTTCTCCATGCTTATTTGTACATTATTTAAGTACTTTGTGAGTTCCGTGTGTTTTATGGGTAATATTTTATCCCATCAAAAACATCCTGTAAAAAAATTCCAAGTCTCGCAGCTCAGGTTTTCTACCGCAAAAAGTTGAGAGATGCATGTAATACCAAGTCGATTAATTTATTTAGTCCTTAACACGTTGAACGCCATGACGGACACCATGTGTCCGACAGTATACTTTCCTCAGGGGCCGCACTAAAAATCGAAACTGTTACAAAAAATGTTGAAGTATTTTTTTTGCGAATACTGTAATTAAATCATTTATAAATAGTAAGCAACTTACAAAAATAGTGATATTTACATTACTTTTTGAGATATCGAATAGCGGCTCACTTGTCTAAACATGGTTTTTATTGTGGCGTTCAACGTGTTAAGGGACCTTCTATATAAAGTTATTACGTTAGTTATTACCATATCAATATTAAAAATTCTTTACGTTTTAAATAAATGGATCGACTTGGCCAGCAGCATGCTTCGTCATGTTTTTCTAGAGGAATGTTGTACAGTTTCATGGGCTGAATACACCATTTCCCTCTCTATATCCCCTCCTGTTATGCCTCATATATATATAGATATCTATCTACAACTATTATTCCATTATATACGGGTACAATGATTCATTAACTGCAAATGTAACTTTGTAATCCTATACATTTATATGGGATTACAAAGATTATTCACGCAGTTGCAAATGTTTGAATTTTCTCTTACTTTAGACACTAAACACTAATTATATTCTAAATTTGAAGGTTCTATGTCTGCTAGAAGTGCCTTAGACTTTTGATGATCGGTCAGTCAGTCAGTGAGTGACAAAATTAAGAAAGTTTGACTAGTTACAATTCTTAAACTACTGGTTCAAATTGAATGAAATTTTAAATATACCGTGTTTACACAATGCCTGCTTAATAACTGAAAATTCAAGCTTCATGCTTTAGCCACAACGAAGTTATAGGGGGTTGAAAATGGTCTGAATTGCTTCGAGAAAAGGATGTTACGGCCATGCCACTTTTTAGCTCGACTTGGAGGGGGCTCGGCCGCGCCCCCAGATATAAATGAGAGGGTGCGGGTTCGATGCCCGCATCGCGATAAGTATTTGTGAGGCCCGCAAATATTTATCTCGGGTCTGGGTGTCAGTGAGACCGAGAAGTCTCTTGTAGTTACTGGTACCTACGACACAAGACTATTTAAATTAATTTGATTGATCTATGTATGAATTCAAAACTATGTAAATATGTGACTGTAGGGTGTATTTGTATTTATATTGTACTAGCGGTCCGGCCCAAATCCGCCTGAGTGCAGATACACTTTTCAAAATGGCTTTCAAAATTTTCAATTCCGACTTCTGAATTTAGAATATCAGACCAAATGATCCTTAAAATATAGATTTTGAGACCAATCGGACCACGAAAAGTCAATAACATTTACTCGTATTTGCAAATTTTTTTTACTACTGCTTCCCTCCTATAGGTTATAGCTGGATGATATATGGCCTATAGCATTCTTCAATAAAAGACTAATCAAAAATAAAAAAGACTTTTTCAATTTGCACCAGTAGTTCCTGAGATTAGAGGTAATAAACAAAGTCTTCAGCTTTATTTATATTATAGTTACCGAATGTTTTGTCTTATTCGCTCAATCTAATTCAAAAGTTGTTTGAAAGGGACTAATTATTCGAAAACTAAAATAAGTCTTGTAATTGTCTTTGAATATGTCCAATGAACAATATTAGTATTAGTAGTGAACACCAGATAATAAGCCTCAACATGCGCTCATTGGAATCCAATGACATAACTCATTAGTAATATGAATGTGTAGTCACATATTTTGGATCGCAGCGGTTCTGGCGTAAATGTAATCCAATTATTGATACAAAGCAATACATACAAGAGGAAATCAAACTATACATTCTTCTGTACTGAAAGCCTTGTATATTGGCAGCGAAATATTATTGACGTAGATTATATATTAATGAAAGATGAAGAAGAGACATGAGAGATATATTTAATTGTTACTTTTTAAGTGCGTGGTGGTTTGTTGTTTACTGACTAGACGAAAATGTCAACGTGTTTCCGCTGGTCGCGAGTTAAAGTCCTATGGCACACCTATGATTTTGGAAGTCATGTATATAATGAAAGTCAATCAGCACGCACATAAACGGCGAAGGAAAATATTATGAAGAAATCTGCATACTACAGTTGAACGGATATGAGCTGATACAGTGTAAGGAAACCATGTAGGTACAAATACTTCGTTTGGTACACTGAGCTCTTGCCCGTTGCGTTTGCTCGGTTAACTTTATTGCCTATCGCTGATCCACGCAACTTCGTCTGCGTCACATAATATATTTGTCAAAGCATGATTTTATTATAGCCTATACCATCCCTAAATTGTTTTATTTTATTTCGAACAAGTAGTTCCTGAGATAAGTGCATTTAAAGAAACAAACAGTCACTATAGTTTAGTAATATTAATGTACGAGTATAGCCTTCCTTAATAAATGGCTTTTATTCGAACCAGACCCGAGATAAGCGATATATGATGAGCATCTACATATTTAGCATAATTACAATTAAACGATACAATGTTTACTGGCCGCTGGGAGATCCAGAAGTGTAGGTGACTGGGGGCGATGGCTTGAGTGCCGGTTGTCAATGATGTTGGTACGAGGCGCTGTCTCCGCTGCTCGTGGTCGATGCATATTCCGCCGTGTCAGCAGTTTCTAGCTCAAATACTGGCACCTGGCTTTATTGCAATGCAGCAGTATCCAAATCAAAATATTCTTTAGTCAAATGGTTTTTACAAGATCTTTTGAATCGTTAATTACTGCTACCAAAGCTTCGAAACGTGTTGCAACTGTGAAGAAAAAATGGCGCAACACGAACTGTTTTCTTCTATCCAAGTATCCAAGCGTTATCAAGACGTAAAAAGCGCGTTCAAACAAAAAAACTAACTTTTCAACTTTTTATATTAGTATAGATTATCGAGAGTCTATCAAAGAAGTGTCCAGACTGTTTTCTCTGACTTAATCTGAGTTCCCGAGTCGATCGTATGGCATGTAATTGGCAGGGCCGGCGGGCTTGGCGATCACTTGTGTTTGTTCAGCGAGCCCGCAAATGTTCCGTGTAGTGTTACAATCCTTAATTTGTTACTATCAATTGTAAACATGTTGTGTCCTTGTTTCATATTTATTGAATACGAAGATGTATTTTATTACAGGTATTGGTTAGGAATGCTCAGTCATATAAGTACACTGCTTGTAGGGTCCCACTGCTGTGTATAAGCATCTCTCATATTATGCCACTTTTCTCTTTTTTTTTCTCGGCAGAATCCAGGTTTGGCCTGCGAATTTGACAATGTCATCGTCCCATCTTGCTGCTGGACGGCCGACGCTGCGCTTACCCAGTTTTGACCACCATTCTGTAAGCGCCTTACTCTACTTACCATCAGTGCGTCTAGCCACGTGCCCAGCCCAACTCCATTTGAGTCCTAAAGTGAACTTTTCGCCATCTCGATCTTTTATTAGGCGCCGCATGTCGACATTCGGGTCTCGACCTTGTGGTTTGACCACTCCATAGCTATCTGTGCTACACCGATTTTGTGTAGAACATCGCGCCTGAGCGTCCATGTCTCGGCACCGTAGGTCTTGATGTGTAGGACACTTTTGTCGAAGAGGCGAGTTTTTAAGCTTTGTGGGAATTAGTGTGATTTTGGCACGACTTTTAACCGTTCGAAAACTGCCCAGCCTAAATGTATACGCCTGGAAATCTCCTTTGTCCGATGTTTATTCAGTACACTGTTAGTAATACGAAATTTAATAATTAGGGCATTACCTGGTACAGTCAGTAGTATAAGTTGCTAAACGTTTACAAGACTTCGAATGGTCATATTATCCAAAATAATAATGATTTCCAATATTGTGGAATAAAGACAGAATTAAAACACACACTTAACAGTCACACAGAAATTTCTGAAAGCGCAATATATTTTTTGATCCCAGTACACCCAAATCTGAAACAAATATTCATGAAATATGTGAACGATAGGGAAGACTGTTTCCTTTTAGAGATCAAACGCGCTTTCTTTGTTTTTCTATCTGACATGTACGGAATATTTAAATAAAGATATACTCGTACACACATTTTGGTTTCGACAGAATATGCTTTGGCAACAAATCGGCTGAGCGTGGTTCCGTGTTGTTTCAAAGCGATAATACTTTAGAGGAATAGAGGGTTATGTCGGCGGCCACACGTTTGAAATATCCGATTATGTGCTATTTGGAACGGTCCAACGACTGAATAACTGAACCATTCCACGCTCAGGGTGCACTCTGTTTATTTTCTTGGATGTTTGCATTCAATTGCAAGCATTAACGAGACAACATCTGAGGCGCAGTTGTTCAGATGCACGCTGTGAAACGAAGGACCACAGGTTCAATCCTTGCAAAGAGACAAATGTTTGTGCGATTCACAAGAGCTTGTTTTGGGTCTTGGTGTTTGTTAGACCGAGAAGTCTCTCGCGGCTTTGGACACCCGCGCCACAAGACTCGATTGTGACTGTTAGGTGTATTTTTTTTTTTTTTTATAATGGCCTGGTATAGTGGTGGCCTTCCACCTGATGGTAAGTGACAATGCCGCCCAGGCAGAGTATCTTTATATTTTATACTTACTTTAAATATATATTTTTTTATGTTGTAATTATTGTTGCGTCAGCCCATAGACGCCCCATTGCATAGCACGGGCCTCCTTTACAATTGAGAGTACGATTGAAAGTGGTTAGGCTATATAGTCCACCACGCTGGCGTAAAGCGGTATGCTCGACTTTAAATAACATATAAATTCTTATAAATCGCTATGTTATCTAGGTTTACTCACTTGTTGTCACATGTTCTCCTTTGCCGTTTTAGTGCGTGATGATACACTATCAATAGACACATGACTACGAAAAATGGAAAGTGTGCCCTGGGATAAGTATAGCTATATTTCTAATTTATGGGCAAATATTTTTTGCCAGGCCGCAGGTGCAATATGCTATAAAAAAATGATTGAAGTACAATATTGATCTCCTAGTTAGGCATGGCAGTTTGACTGGCTTCATTAGCGTATACGTCAAGATAACTACTCTCAATTTTGTGGTTCATTATTTTCTAACGTACTAAATTCATTGATTGAGACATAAACAATTTTCCGGTCCAATGGTTAACGCTAAACCGTCACAAACTAACAAAGTAATTAGCAGTCCAGCTAGGCACCGTCGAGTCTAAGCTACATTGACAAGTTAAACACATAACAAAGTTGCATTTGGAACTTGTAGGGGTTTACAAACGGTATGTTGGCGTCAGGTTGCTATAATGCCAGGGGTGCCAGTCAGTCGTGGAACAGTCTGGCGGCTGATGGGGTGACTTTGGAGCGAGGGCGATAGTTCCGAAATGTTTGCGGATATCTCGGACGTCGCCAGTCGCTTACGGGGAATTCGTGCCAGTCTTAAGTGGGAGGATTAAGCGTGGTGAGTGCCTTGTCGATTATCGGTTATTCATGTAGCCATTCTCTATAATCTATCTATCTAACAATATATTTTATTAGCTATTTCAATGAATTTTATATTTCAGTTAACAAAGATAGAGAGGTGTGGATATGGTACAAATATTGATAGATAGCTAGGTAATATAAATATATCTATGTGACCATCTTTGTTTAATGAAGCGTAGAATTGTACCGACATAGTAATGGTAATTATTTTAACCCCTTGTTAAAGATAGATAGTTTATAGGAAACGGCCGATATATGTCGGAAATATAACAATGTGTGAACTATTTATAACAAGACTGGTGACTACCGGTGAGATTGATTGAATAAAGTTTGAAGGTATAGCCGAAACTACTGAAATAATGGACGTTGAGTTTCCCACACAGCTCTCTATTATGATGTAATAAGACTGGAAACTATCCCAATTCTAAAATAATCCAGATTGATAAGAATTTTCACCCCTAAGAAGATTAGGGTGAAAAGCTGCTGTATAGAAATTCGTAGATGTTAAAGTTATCGATTTCATACATGTCATTTTAATTATTCATTTAGAAATGTAAATATTTTCAAACTTCGTACACTTAAAATTGATCCTGAAGAGGTTAATGAACCAAACCAGTGAAACAAAGCAACATCAAGTTTATTCTTTTGTAATTAAGGTCTTCTTTTTTATTGCAATGAATGGCGAGACGAGGATGGCATTCGCTCTATTTACCCCTTCTGAGAAAAAAGCGTGAGTTGATGTATGTAATTATTCAAGAATATTGATTCATAATTGAGTTTTTAATCCGAGTATTGGTGATTCCTTCTCATTGCATTTTGATATAGCGCAGACTACACATCAAAGACACCAGCTCGGCAACACAGGCCGCCGGCACAACCCGGAGGCCTATAAGAAAAAAAAACATCTTGTCGACTAGCGCCCGCCCGCGCGCTACGCCTGTGTTGTCCGCCTACATGTCGGCGGGATGTACTTTATTTAGATGCCTGGCGACACTCAACAATGTTATAAACATGTTTATGTCATACCACGCCGTCGTCATGTTGCCAACGAAGTTTTTCGACGTGCAATGTTGTCGACATGTGACGGTGGATTGGCTCGGTGTGTAGTGCGCTTTTCATGTACAGCATATGTAAGAGATTGCAAAACGCTTATCACTCGTGTGTTGTGCGCGTACGTGGCGACCATGTATTTGTCGCTAATGAACCGGGGCTTTGCCAACAAACTACATTATTATACTTAAAGCAATTCCAATTTACTTAGTGCCAGTGACCCGTCGCGCAGCAGAATTCTCTTTAACTATTCACCGTCACTTGTATTTATGCATTTATTCTTATTTTACCATCCGTACCGAAACGGTACCTTTCCAGCTCTGGAATGAGCTTCCTGCTTCGGCGTTTCCCGATTGCTATGACCCTCTCCAAACGAGGTTTTAAGATAGTATTCTCCTTACGGTGGGCCGTGACATGGCTGTACAGTACCATTGGCACTGTGAAGTTCCATGGGCGGATGTGAACGCTTACAATCAGGTGGGCAGCAACCGCGTCTAATAGACAATATAAAATGCATAGAGACCTTTCCTGGAACACCCCATAGTCGCCTGATGCTGAGCTGAGCTGAGAGTTCCATTGGCAGGGGCTAAGGCACCACGCTGGCCGAGTGTGAGTTGCGAACTTCACAAACTAAAGAAAATCTGTTTATATTTTTCAGTCACCACACTTACCTTGAGATGTTTTGATCTCATTGGACGTGCTATCTTCATTCTGCTTTCCTACAATTTTAGCAAGATTAGCTACTAAGGTGATAGCTACTTTGGACGATGGCGCCATCGAGAGCTCTACTGCGATTAAAATTTCAAGTGACTTACTCAATAGCGGCTCTTTGTGAGTCGATTATGATCCTAATTTAGCTAATCGGTAATTTTTTATACTTCACAATGCAAGTGCATTGCGCCGAGTGTAGTTGAACCTAAGTATTTTCTATAATTTTAAAATGGTTAAAAATAAAAACCGAAATTAAAAACCGGATATTTACAAGGCGAACGGTATACACGTAAATTGACTTGACACTATGAAGAGGTGTCTGAAACTCTGTGCCACCTTGTATCCCCATTTATGCCATTAATCTGCCAACAGCAAAACGAGCAAGAACTTAGCTGTAATTTCTGTTTAGTTAGTTACAAACTTATACTTTGACAGGCTCCATAACGCAGTTGCTTAGAATTCATGCTGGCTTGATACGAAAGGCCGCGGGTTCGATCCCCGCAATGACGCAATTTTTTGTACGATTCACAAGTATTTGTTCGGTCCTGAATGTTTGACAGATATGAGACTTGTATTTAAGGTTGGTGTCTGGATTATATTGGTTATATGACTGCTGGTTATATTTATTTTTTTCTATTGTATATACATTAATTCGGACGAATCTGCCCATTTATGCAGAGTATTAGCTGACAATAGTTAGGCTCTAACACTTCTAAAACTACTTTACTATGTAAGAGAGTGTACATGTGAGAGGCTGCCTGGGTGGGTACCACTGCAATGTCTATTTCTCCCGTCAAACAGCAGTTTAAATGCACTGTTGTGTTTCGGATTGAAGGACATTGTAGCCAGAGTAACTACTGGCCATATTGAGACTACACATCTTATGTCTCAGGATGGCTAGCGCAGTGGAATACCAAGCATTGCTTTGTAATTCAAGGTGTTGTTTAGTTTTGCTACTGTTCATGAGCGGTCGCATCGCTTACCATCAGGCGAACGGCATGCTCGTCTCGTCATTCACAGCAAAAAAAAAAAAACTAAATATTACTATTTATTTATGTCACAAATAAAATTATAATAAATACACCCAACAGTCACATACAAGATCCTGACACTACACTAAGATCGAGTCTTGTGAGATGGAAATTAGAAACAAACAAAATAAATTATGCTTATTACTCGTATATCATGATAGTACGTTTCAATGCCTGACGCAGGTTATCTCAAAGACTAAGTTTAATAAGATTTGGCTTAACGCAGGTTCGTATACTTTTAATCCGATAAGTTTAAAATTTATTTTTTATATTATAAAGAAAAAATATTACCACATTATTTTAATACTTCGCACATATTCGATGCCTCGGGCGTTGATTTTCAGCCAAAACAGCACCGAATATTTTATACAGTCAGCAGCAGCTGATAGCCTTTTTATTGCGGTGCGAATAACATGTTAATCGCGATTTAGATAACCACGTTTTACATAAAATCAGAGTTATTATTGTTTATTTGACTTTCAATATTTGGTGGGCTATTCCAACTCCTACTAATATTGTATCGTTTTGTTTGAATAATATACACAAATATTCAGCAAATACGCATTTTTTTATTCACGCATAATATTATTAGTGCCCCATGCAAACTTCACCTAATTAATTCTTTATAACGGCTAATTCTGAACGGTTATTTAATTATCTTGATTTAATAGTGACATAAAATATAGATATCTATATAGAGAAAAAATACACCATGCAAGAAACTGAATTTTTTATATTTTACTTTATAAAATAACTAGCGACCCGGTCCAGTTTTTCCCGGGTGCAAATAAATTTCTCTGCAATTATAATATGTATTTATACATGATAGAAACCTTCCTCACGAATCAATCTATCTATTTAAAATACCGCATCAAAATCCGTTACGTAGTTTTAAAGATCTAAGCATACATAGGGATAGACAGACATCGGGAAGCGGGGACTTTGTTTTATACTCTGTAGTTAAGAGTTTGAATAATTTGAATACATGTGTATATTATAGAGCCTGTAGGCTGGATATTTGAATCTACCAGAATAGTGCCTACAGTATGTGTTGATATTGGCTATCAAAACAGGATTGTGTTCCGGGTTAAGTCTATGTACGGCGTATGTAATTACTAATTAGATTTCTAACAGGCTAGCATAAATAGCAGGCTGTATGTGGCAATCTCTTTTTAAATTAAATTACAACTATCAATTGCATTGTATATAGTACACTTTAAAAAACTAGACACGGTCTTAGGTTGGGGTCAGGACTATTTAGACGACTGTTGGGCGTTATTAACATAACTACATTGTTTTGGAAATATAACATTAATAAATAAAATAAATAAATAATGCCCAACAGTCACATACATTAAGCCAAAGCCGCGCCAAAAGAACCTTCGTCATCTCCTAAGCAGCTCACACGGCATAGCTTTGTGTTGATAAGCAAATGGTGACATTTTGTATAAAACTGCCAAGTTACGAGGAGCCAGGAAGTTAATTAATTGAATCGTATCTACTTATCGTATCTACTTATATAAATAATTATGAATTCCAGGGATTTATGATTTATGTTTTGGTCATAAAGGGGAAAGTGATGTTAATAAAGCAAGGCCATATACTTTGGCCAACAAGATAACAAAAAATAACTTAATGACGGGGTAAGTGGTTTTAGGTTATCCTTATTTTGAGGGGAGATATAGATATAGGGTGAACTAAGGTATAGGGGAGTGTTCATCGAATTTTAACTACATATATAAAACATATATGTAGTGCCTGCCTCGGTGGGGTAGTTGTACTAAGGTACACAAATACAAAGCTGAGGTCTCGGGTTCAAATCCCGGGTTGGGCACAGTGATATTGGATTTTTCTATTTATTATCAGCCCAGAGTCAGGAATTTGTGCCCGATATGGCGATAGGCTCGCCACCTATCACATTGTGGGACGGATCATACAAGGCGAAATGTGGGTGCCCTGGCACCTCTGCCTACCCCTTCAGGGAAAAAGGCGTGAGTTTATGTATGTATGTATAAAACATATTGTAAATACAGTTAATTACGCAGTCAAAATTTCGGGCAAGGGCCAATCTTTGATAAATAAGACTATGCTTTCAATTTCATATAATAGAAATGTTGGTAGTTTGGACATTTCAGAAACATAAATTAAACGACTTCCATTTGACTATGTTTGTATGGGAGCCTCTAAGGTATTTGGCAGTCAGACGGAAACACATTTACCGATTGAATTATCAAACCAGGAATATTTGATGGAATTAAACAGCCATTCATAAATGTTACTCAAAACAGGGTAAACCAGGGCAGTACTCAACCGACGAAAACATTAAAGCCCCCATTATTAAAACAGCATATAGTTTGAAATTGTTTAATAGGCAAAATCTCTATAATATTTTGTATTTGGCTGGTGAAATGTGCGGCCATTTACATCGCCTCGATCCGACATGCTCCGCTTTCCGGATCTCGTAGGATTAAGCGCTGTAAGCGACATACCGCGTGGACGTCGGCGTTTTAACAACTCACTTTAGTATTTCCTTCACCGGTTTATTTTTTTCGGTTTATTTATTAATTAAATAGGATTATTAGTTCCTGAGATTACAGGTAATCAAGAAACAAACTCATCAGCTTTATATTATATTAGTATAGATTATGTATAGGGTGTATTCAGACTGCTACCGAAAACGAAGTCTGGTGGTAGATTTAGTGACTTCAAATGCAACTAATTTTTGAAGTGAAAACTTCTTTAGCGGCGTTGAGCACTTTTCTGTAATGGGTATAAAATCTTAAACTCGCGTCAGGACACGTGACCTGATCGTAAGACGAAAAGCGTAAGACGGATGGAGAGTAGACAGCTGTCAGTTAGCTGTCAGTTAGCTGTCAGTTTATAAAGCTTTGATGAATTGCCAATGATTTTGAGTGGAGATTTCAACATAAACTTCGCAGACGATAAAAATCAACTATTAATTGAATTTTTAAATAATGAATTTGGTTTAACTATGTCGAATGATCGCAATCTTAGCACAACGAAATACAAAACTACTATTGATGCGGTCTTTATTAGTCATTTAAATAGGTTCGAATCAAAACTGTTCGTTTCTTACTTCAGCTACCATAAACCTATCGTATCAGTTTTAGAGATTGGCGATGATAGTTCTGGTAATGATGATGGTGAAAAAGTCGTTGAAATTATGGATGAAAGTTGATTTTTCGGAGAGATAAACTTTTTAAAGTAAAATAATTGTAATAGTTTTAAAGTGTTAAATTTTTAATGTAATATAAATTGTCATGTTTGTGTACGATAGCGCAATAAATGAATATTGTATTCTACCACATAAATGATAGTACTTTTATACTGATAAAGCAATTGGTGCAAAATTATTCCCTAACCATTCCAAAATATCAAACATGCTCAACGTTAATAATCAAGTTTTCACTTCTGCCGGCACTCCCGGAGTGCAACCCGTCTTTTTTTTTTTTGTATTTTTATCTATCGTCGTGTTTGGGTGGTTAATACATATTTTATGCCTAAAATAATGATGAACATATTATTATTTTCGTTTTTTTGTTTTTTTTTTTTTTCATTGGCCTGGCATAGTGGCGGCATTGCACCTGATGGATAGTGCCAATGCCGCCCAGGCAGAGTATCCATTGGCATCGGACGGCAGTCCCATGCTAATGGAAACAATTATGCCGGCCTGCTAAGGTGCCTCTTCACACCACGGCGGAAGGACCCAGGATTGTAGGAAGGAGGGAACACGTGCGCCGGCAAACAATTCCACAGCCTGACGGTGCGGCACAAAAACGAATTTGAGAACCGTTTGGTTCGCGCCGGGATGGTGTGGACCGTCAAGCTATGGCTTCGCAAGCCAGCACGCGTGGTTCTGGTTAGGAATGGAGAGGAGGGGAGCAAGTTGAACAATTCTTCAGAGCACTCACCGTGATACAGGCGGTAGAACACGCTTAGAGAGGCGACATCTCTCCGGAGTTGTAGCGACTCCAAGTTGCTCGTAACGTCTGTATCATTCACAATGCGGATGGCCCGCCGCTGTAATCCATCCAAGGCATCGAGCAGGTACTGGGCGGATCCATCCCAGAGGTGCGAGCAGTACTCCATACCCGGCCGGACCTGCGCTTTATATAAGCGACAAAGCTGACCGGGCGTGAAAAACCGACGCACCCTGTTCAGGACTCCAACCCTGCGTGATGTGGCAGATATTACGCCCTCGATGTGATTCCTTGGATTGAGATCACAGCGGATATCCACACCAAGAATACTCAGGTCATTCCGCACTGAGAGGGGAGTACCCCGAAGAATGGGGAGGGGAGAGAACGGGGATTTTTTGCACGTGAACGCACACGCACGGGTTTTCTCGGCATTGAACAATTAAAATAAACATGATATGTAAGAGACAATATTATGATTTTAGCAAAAACTATATAATATTTACAACCCTAACACGATGATACTTAAAGTATGCCAAATTAGTCGTCGCCTTATTACCACTATATAAAAAAAATAGTATTATGTAAATTAAATTATATATTTTTTACAATATTATTTAGACCGCTACCTCTTTTCATGTCTGCGTCGTCCTAGGATCGACTGATATAGAATGCCTCAGGCAGTAAGTCCATCTATGACAATTTATATAAAGTTTTGAAAACAAAAAAAAGAAATAAAAAATAAATACATGGGATGGTAGTTGAAGAGCAACTTAAACTTCTTTGTTTTATTTAGGTATAAAAAAATGTGCTTTTAGAACAGGTCTCAAGAAAAGGGGAATAATAGTTCTATATACAATTATGAGAGTCCATAATGTTCTTTGCACCTGGGAGGCGTCGTGTACCGAATGACCCCTGACATAAATGCAAATCCGTGCCTGCCCGGGCACTTATGGTATCTTTGTGATAAGAACGTATCCTTCCCGGGATTATCTTACACGGGCCGAGTTGCTCTACGTACGTCGTTAGCCCGGATAACGGCCCTATCTGGAACATTAAGCCGACGAAAAACACCAGATAGCTCTATTTTTAGCATTTACTGTTAAAATATATGAGCTGTGTATTTAATAAACATGAGAGGATTAACAAGAAAATTATGGTAGATTATAATTTAATTTTGTGTATATTTTATTAAAAAAATATATCTTTATTGGAATAATAACTTCCTGCACTTTCATTAATTATAATTTAAAACGTAAAGATATTTATAAAGTAACTTACCTTTCGGCGGCGAAGTTCAGACCGAAGCAAGAGGTGTTTAGGGTTCTAAAGTGATGATATTTAGACTGAAATCTCACAGTGCGTGCTGTGTCCAGCAATACTGCCTTCTGCATCTGGCTCTTAAATCCACCGGCGAGTAAAAAACTCTGCAGGTGTTGGTCCAGACTCTTTGGTATCAATCTATGATCAGACACGGGTGCAATAATTATTGAGTAGACGTGCTACATGTCGATAACTAGTAAATTATTTTTTGGATTCAGTTAACTTTTACTTTTTAAATGACTTGATGACTTTTACTTTGGAAATGGGAAGGCAAAAGGGACGAGATAATGAAAAGGTATTGGATCTCTTTTGGCATCAGGATCTTTGTGGTTTTGTTAAGAATATGAGCAGTCGTTTATTACAAATATTTATTTGAAATATAACTATTATTTTCGGATTTTATCGCAGATTTGGTATAATTTTTCACATTTTTTAACTTCCCGATGTTTTGATTGCTTTCCAGTTTTCGTGGTCATGGGCCGGACTATTTATTTATTATTTTTGTCTTGATATGATTTCTAAAACATTCACGGCCTTCATAGCGAGAGCAATCTTCAGAACAAGAGAAATGTTTGAGCAGTCAATATATATACGAGCCATGTCGCCTGTCCCAAGAGTTCTTAATCAGCTAAATGCTTTCATGGAAGCTTACCCGCAATTCGATATCTTCAACGACGAATGGAAGCCCGTTGTTAGAAATTGTCTAAATTTTAGCGAAAATTATATTCCTCAGTAAGCTATCTATTATATATAGGTACATATAAAATGAATATTATTATTTTAGTATAAGTTTGTTTGTAATGTATGTTAAAATTTGTTAAGTTTTATGTTTTGTTCTTTATATTATAATAGGTAATTGAATAGTGTAATTGAAGTTTAATAATTGTACTGTTCAAATAAATAAATAAATAAAAAAATTGTCTGTATGTTACGACGATGAAACATTCCTTTACATTAAAATAAATAAATAAATTCCTTTACATTAAATTTCACATTGCTGAGACGAAGCACCTATTCATGTATATTGCTCTAGGATAGTGTAACACAATAGTTGAGGTATCCAGACTGCAACCAAAAAAGAAGTCGGGTGATAGTTTTGGTGACTATTAAGACACAATGCAATTAAAACTTTCGCCACAATATTTTTTTTGATGTTTTAAATATCATCGTGTTTGGGTGGGAAATCTATTGTTTTAGTTAAAATAATAATTTAAACCGTGCCGTACCATAGCGACTTTAAAAATAATAGGGTGTACAACATAAATTAGGAAAAAGTGAGTATGTGCGACTCAAATAAGACGATAGGTCTTACTGGTGGTAGGTCTCATATGTAAGAGGCGGCCTGAGTGGGTACCACCGCAATGTCTATTTCTCCCGTCAAACAGCAGTTTAAATGCACTGTTGTGTTTCGGATTGAAGGACATTGTAGCCAGAGTAACTACTGGACATATTGAGACTTAACATCTTATGTCTCAGGATGGCGAGCGCAGTGGAATGCCAAGCATTGCTTTGTAATTCAAGGTGTTGTTTGGTTTTGCTACTGTTCATGAGCGGTCGCATCGCTTACCACCAGGCGAACGGCATGCTCGTCTCACCATTCACTGCAATAAAAAAAAAGGAAAAATAAATAAACATATTTGTGGCTTTTTTTTTGCAAAATTTTTGTTTGCGTTGTGTTTGAAGTCACTATAACTGCCACCTGGTTTCGTTTCGGGTCGCAATCACGATATACCCTCTACAGACTTAATTAATGAATCGAAACTGTGAACTAATTTCTGTACCTACCTAGAATTGATCAATGGCAAGCCTACAGGCATGCCGAGCATAAATAAATATAATAAATATACCTAACACCAACACATACCTATGTGTCATACATAGTCCTGATCCCAAATAAAATACAAGACTTCAGTCGTGGATATCAGAACCTTTAAGAAACTTTTTCATGTCTCAAAATGTCAGGTCTGAAACAATTAACTATGTACAAATAAAGTTTTAGAATGGGTATCGAACCCGCGACCTCTTGTTTTACAACTTAACAGAGATTGTTGAAAATACACTCCCAGGAAACCAACACGAGGTTTCCAAACAGAAAATATTCAGGTTTGTTTACGTACGTATCAAGAGATTCATGTGCCGACATTAATTTCGAAGCTAAAAAATATGAATCAGGTTTACCTACGAATTGTATGCACAAACACGAGAGCGCAAATAAAACGACGTGCCCCAGACTACAAACAATAGTAAAAATTTGAGAAAATGAAATCTACACAAAACATTTACGGCGAGGCGGGTTTTAACGTATGTAAAGCAGGCAAGCTTTTTTTGCGAGTCTAAAGTAATGTTTTAGAGTAATTAAAAAGGATTTGTTGCTATGTTGCCAAGTATGTAAGCGTTGGATTAGTGTATCTTCTTCGTATCCAGTTATTTTCATAGCGATTCATCATCAGGAGTAATCTGTGGGTACATCTAAAGAACATAGCTTTCTATACTTGCACAATAAAGCGATCTACACCAAGACAGCGCCTGTTGGTAAGTTGTCGAAATAAAGCCATCAGCCGTAAAAGGCTAATCAAATTTGATATATCAGCCCATATACGTTCCACTGCAGGGCACGGGCCTACTCTACAATTGAGAATACGATTGAGAGTGGTTAGGCCATATAGTCCACCACGCTGGCCTAGTGCGGGTTGGCGGACTTACATACCATAGAAATTCTTATAAATCGCTATGGTATGCAGGTTTCCTCACGATGTTTTCCTTCACCGTTTTAGTGCGTGGTGATTGATTATCAATACACACATGACTCCGAAAAGTCAGAGGTGTGCCCTGGGATTCGAACCCGCGACCACGGTGAACATGTAGGCAGCCGCGTCTAGTCCGTTTACCAACAGGCCACCACGCACTTTAATCAAATTTGCTTGGCGTATTTGTTCAACTTTACGTTTTCATCAAACAATAGACGTTTTGCTCGTAGATTCGATTTAGCTTTTTTAGTCCAAAGCCTGAAGCGTATTGTACAGATTTTCATGAAACACGTACAGTGACAAACACGTCATATAAAGCTGCATAATATCAAATAATTAGATAAACAATTTCATAGTTTATAGGGTACTTAAGTGATGGCCATTTCAATACCATAATGTCCGTTTAGTCCATACCGGGTCAATATCGACTAACATGCTACAAATTGGCATGGGACGCTATGATGATCACTTTTCGGGCGTATGCGTTAGCAAAAAGGTTATTATATTTTTTCATATAAAGATGTCAAGACGAGAATGGTAAGCGATACGACCCCTCAGGGACAATAGCAACACTAAACAACACCATGAATTACAAAGCAATGCTTGGCATTCCACTGCGCTGGCCATACTGAGACATAAGATGTAAATTCCCAATATGTTCCTCTGGAGTCTGGTTGTCCTTCAATCCGAAACGCAACAAACAAAACATAAGATGTTCTGCTCATTATGTCCAAGAGTTATTCTGGTTACAATGTCCTTCACACTGGACCACAGCAGTGCATTTACACTGGTGTTTGGCGGGAGAAATAGACATTGTGGTGGTACCTATACAGGCGGCCTCTCACATATGAGAGACATTCCACCAATATATGTTCTAGGTCTGCACAGTCATAGCAATATGTAATGTTATAAGACAAATGAACGCTTAATAACATAAGTATGCAGATGTGTAACACTAGTAAGTAAACATATTGTAAAATACTGCGCAAATATTCATACTGTAATTATTTATTAATGAAGACCACTCAGTATATTATGCCAAAATAAGTAACTTTCTAAAGCGTGTAGAAATTAACAATTTTTGCAAAGAGTACAGGGTGCTCGGATTTGTTTTTAGAGTCGATTATCCTTTGAGTGGCTGAGGCGGAGCAGAAGCGCGGAACAGCTAAGCGAGTGGTGGTAGTGCAATTTGAATGTTTAACATACACTAATTTTTATGTTAGTATAATAGATTCTAATTTATACTTGGCTATCTTTTATCGTGGGTATATGAAACTACGAGACACTTCGGTCTCACAAACACCACAAGATAATTACTTGTAGACCACGCAAACATTTGTCTCAGTGCAGGGATCGAACCCGCGGCTTCTCATTTTATAGTCAGCGTCTAACCACGGAAGCTTTCATTAGGGATATCGCTGTGCCAATCGATCGAGTATGATTTGCACATAATAACCATATCTATGTCAACATACTCCGACTGTTAATTCTATTTTCAAAAATATTTTTTTCATCCAGTTATGAATTGTCTCATCATTTCATCAGCCTTCGGTTAAAAGTGTTACTTATTATGCCAATGTGCCCGAAATTTGATCTTTGTAAGACCCCCTCGGCATATCTCCTTGACATAGTTACTTATTTATGTAATACAGACCCTTTCCCCACTCTCCTTATCAACATGTTCACAATACTGCTAAACCGCTTTTTGTAATATATATGTAGGCAATATTGGGTTATTATTTACCGCTTTTTGAAGGCGAAAGACGTCCTAAATCAGTATGTTTATTTGTAAAATGATCGCAATAAAGATTTTTTTCTTATTGCTTAGGTTTTGATTTTTTTGGTGGTACTATTTAAAGCCATTGGTAAATTGGATACATAGAAATACGTAGAAGACATAGGATATACTAAATATAAACATAGAAGATGAATAAAATAACAAAACTCGATTAAATACAATTGCAACTCTCCATTACGCTCTGTGCAGAGAAACGTTTTTTTTTAATTTGCTTAATTTTAGTATTCATTTCCGCTTTTATAAATACTTTAAGCCTTTTATAATACAATGAGAGAGAGTGAGAGATAAACCTCTCACAGTGCTATTTAATAAATAATACGTTTACGGTTTAAATATTATAAAGTGCTCGGTGTGTTGGATTAATCTTAAAAATGCATTAACGAACACCACTCTTTTATGCAATCAGGAACTTTATAAATTAAAAAAAAAAATACAATCGTAGTTGTATTGGGTCCTATAAAAATATATTATATGTATAAAATTGTGAAATGAAATGCATTTATTGGTCATTAAGGTAATTAAAGAGCTCTCATGACAAGTCGATATATGTGTACATAGCACTTAATCTCTATTTGCAGAATATTTTCTTTATTGGTGGTACGTCTCTCATATGAGGCTGCCTGGGTGGGTACCACCGCAATGTCTATTTCTTCTGTCAAACAGCAGTTTAAATGCACTGTTGCGTTCAGGATTGAAGGACAGCCAGAGTAACCATTGGACATATTGGGACGTTACATCTTATGATTTAGTACGGTGAGCGCAGTGGAATGCCAAGCATTCCTTTGTAATTCAAGGTGTTTTTTGGTTTTGCTGCTGTTCATGAGTTGCCGTATCGCTTATCTTTAGGTGTACGGCATTATTTGTATTAATTTATTAATTGATAATATTTATTTATGTGTGTAGTGAACTAAAACGAATGCATAAGTCTCCCTAAAATACCATTACAACAAAATTGAGTTACTGCACCGTGCACTGTACTAGCTGCAATAGAATTTCAGGAACGACGAAGTTGGAGAGGCCCGCAGTATTTTTTATAAATTGGTCGGTTGCGGCTGTGTTTTCAATTTTTTAGAGTTACGCACCCCGCTTTTGCTGTAACCCAGCACCGACATTTTTCGATATTCGAGCCATTCCATTCTATTTTTTGTTGATTTGTATTGTGTATTAATAGATGCATGTGACTAGTAACGGATATTTCAGAAAGAAAAATATACGCTATAGAAAAAGGATATCAAATATGATCAAATATCTCTTACTGTATAAATTTTCAAATTAAAATCTTGATCTCAAATTTGTAACTTATTTGTCTTTGTGACAATCTCGCAGAGATTTGGCTAAATACAAAACACTTTCCGGATTTAACTTTTAGTCCACCACATATTCATTGCGGGTGTATGGCCGTCATATATCTTAAGCATTCTTGTTTTTATTGCATATAACCGTCAAACGAAGAAATAAGTCACCTGGTATTAATTGATCAGTGCCGCTCTTTTTCCATTCACAACGCTTGGATCATGTATGTGTGGTCGGACCATCAAACCGGTATGAGAGTGTGAAGCAAAAGGTTCAAAAGAGATAGAGCGTATCGAGCATCCGGCAATACGGCACTCGCCGAACGAAGTGCGACAGAACAGCTATCCCTTTACTTTAAATTTCTGTGAGATGGGACCGCAACGAACGAGCCTGCCGATTCATTCTGAGTCATGACTGACAACACTGTGGTTTAACCACTTCCAAATTTCCTTGTACTAAATAATAATATATTTAAGATTAATAGCAATTCATTTTTGAATACGCCACGTTCAACCAAGAGCCTTCCAATCGACTTTATTTTGGCGAGTTTTTTGTAACTTTTAATTTTGTTTGCATTTTACAAAATGTCTGTTCACGACACCGAGTGTTTTACCTCCAATGATTATATTTTATTAACTCTACTAGCGGCCTGGCCCGGCTTCGCCCGGGTGCAGTTACTTTTGGACTCCAGTCCACCATAAGAAACATATTATTTTGCGTACTATCTTAAGATATACCGCCTTCATATTGCTACATTATTGTTGCGTAAATTTAAGAGAGAAAGGTGTTTTTTTTAATTTATTTCTACTGCTATTTCGCTCCTATTATATAGCCGCTGTTATATAGCCTTTCTCGATAAAGGCGTTATTTAACCTTAAAATATTTTTCCAATTTAAACCAGTTGTTCCTGAGATTAACGGTAACAAACGAACAAACAAATTAATCAGTAATTTATATTGGTATAGATAGGAAACATGTGTTGCTGTCAGCGTAGCGGTTATATATTTTTGAAAAATAGCAATGAATGGAATAAATAATTCGTTGTATTAAAAAAACGATGTGCATTTTCACTAAATGTATTAATTTGTGGTTATTTTAATGTTTTATGTTTCATTGTTAGAAAAAAATATTTGCACATTTAAATTGTTACAGTTTCACTTTATTTTTAACATAACCAGTAATGAAGGCACTAGTGGTTGTCCATATAAATAAATATAATATCGATATAACTGCCTCGGTGGCGTAGTTGTACTACGGTACGGTTACAAAGCTGAGGTCTCGGGTTCGAATCCCGGGTTGGGCAAAGTGATATTGGATTTTTCTATTCAGTATCAGCCCAGAGTCAGGAATTTGTGCCCGATATGGTGATAGGCTCGCCACCTATCACATTGTGGGACGGAACATACAAGGCGAAATGTGGGTGCCCTGGCACCTCTGCCTACCCCTTCTGGGAACAAGGTGTGAGTTTATGTATGTATGTATGTAATATCGATATACCGACGTGCTTGAAACACAAAAGCTGACTACAATATTATGCCGACCTTCGTTGCTATGCTCCACCCAAACGACTTAAGTTCTACGAAACCAGAAACACACATTAACGCTATCCATTATTAAAACAGACTGCTTGCGATGGCAGTAAAGAAAATCTACAGAACCACGCGTCAATAAACAATTTCAATTTGATGGGTATACATTGTGAAGTTCAACGAACGTGGCTAAAACGCTAACAAGAGCGGTGTAGTGCCTCCCTCCTACCCCCTCCGGCCTACCTGCCCCGCTTCACCGCACCTTTGCCCAAACTTAATATGGTTTACATTATTCGAGTAATTGAATCAAAGCAACAATTTTTTTGCTAGACTTTTGGCGGGCCTTTTTATGTCTCTATTTTAACATTGACAGAATTATCACGATTAATATGGAGCAGGATTTTGAAATTGAATAGAAGCGTGTGAATTGCTAAGCTGACTGATAAATACATAACACCTAACAGTCACATACATAGTCCTGACCCCTGACCACGCTAAGATCGAGTCTTGTGTCGTGAGTATCGAGAACTAGGAGATACTTTTCGGTCTCACAAACACCCTAACCCGGAAGAAATGTTTGTGGGTGCAAAAATATCTCTCGGTGCGGGGATCGAACCGCAGTTTCTCATTTCACAGGCGGCGAGTAACCGACTGCCCCACGGAGGCTGTCAAATGTAGACAATATAAATTTTATTTTATATTAGTTATACAATCAAATATATTAAATTTAACAGAATGAAAAATATATCAATGATTAGGTAAGCCGACATTACATACTGGGAAGGAATCGGGTCGCTTGTCGTACTGAGATATCCAGTGTCGCCCGAAATGCGCGCGACCGCCACCGAGCAGTTTTTAGTCAGTACGCTGACGTAGGTTTTTGTTAGGGTCGGACTCGGTCACAATATCCGCAGCGTGCCTGGTAGGCCAGTGACACTAATATAATCTTTTTCGGCCTCCTCCGGTTTTTTTTTTAAATTGCAATTAACGGCGAGTCGAGCAAGCCGTTCGCCTGATGGTAAGCGATACGACCGCTCATAAACAGCAGCAAAATTCCACTGCGCTCGCCATCCTGAGACATAAGGATGTTAAGTCTCAATATGTCCAGTAGTTGCTCTGGCTACAATGTCCTTCAATCCAAAACACAACAGTGCATTTAAGCAGTGTTGTTTCACGGGAGAAATAGACATTGCGGTGGTACCTACCCAGATGGACTCGCACATCGATCACACGATCTTAAGTCTCAATATGTCCAGTAGTTATCGAAATGGGTATAGAAAGGAGGGCTTAAGAGATTTTCCACTTAACACAAAAAAATGGAAATTGGAAATGTTTTACCTAAAAATTAGTATCTGTCGATTAATTAATACCCCGATCAGGCATCATAAAAAGGCAGGTACATTTATAGTAATTTTTTTGTTAGTTTCAGATCCCTATTGAATTTATTTGTAAAGTTTTAATTTGGACGGCCATTTTTAGAAAAGGGACGGTTCGAATAAAATTTTGTTCACAATTCGCCTTTCTTTTACACGTGTGGTACTGTGTGTGTAACAACGATTTGATTGTGTTGGTTTGTGACTTATTTCTACATACATACATAAACTCACGCCTTGTTCCCAGAAGGGGTAGGCAGAGGTGCCAGGGCACCCACATTTCGCCTTGTATGTTCCGTCCCACAATGTGATAGGTGGCGAGCCTATCGCCATATCGGGCACAAATTCCTGACTCTGGGCTGATACTGAATAGAAAAATCCAATATTACTTTGCCCAACCCGGGATTCGAACCCGAGACCTCAGCTTTGTAACCGTACCGTAGTACAACTACGCCACCGAGGCAGTCGTAGTCGCAGTGACTTATTTCTATGTATGTATTTACGCATTTTAGTTGTATAATGTAGTCGTCAATGAGAGGTCTGTCAGTCATCCACAAAGATCTTATCAAGTCATAAAGTAAATCGGGTATAATACGCTTCTATGCATTTATTAAGTAAAAGTACTACAGTTAAGCCTGTACCAGAGACTCCGACTGATATGAATAAAAATTTGTATATAATTTTTTGTCAATAAAACGAGAATGCCCATTCTATAAAATATCATCTGTTCATACTGTAAAACTAAGGCCCTTATTCACAAAAAAATACTTTACTTAGTGTTGAAGAAACGCTATGCTAAGTAAGATCATAGTGATCGGTCCGTCCAGCCTTTTTATTCATGAATAATACTTGGGTCAATCTTTTACTATGCGAACGCACAGTGTCCAATGCGGATCAGTGATTGGTCAATTACTGTTGTTACTTTTGATGTCCGCTCTTCACTTACGCGGGAATCACACGAGAAACGTGAACGTAGAGCCGATTTACATATTCTTCGCTGGTTCTCGCCTTGTTCTCCAGTTTTAGTCGCTTATCTGGAACGAAAAAAAAAAAACGGAGAACAAAATCGGAAGGTGAAAATCTGCGAAGAATATAAAAATCGATTCCACTCGTGTTTCTTTGCGTTTTCGCGAGAAACTCGCGTGGGTGTCTTTGACAACTTCGAATATTTCCAAATATTTTATAAAATTTAATTGCTATCTATTTCTCCCGTGAAACAACACTGCTTAAATGCACTGTTGTGTTTTGGATTGAAGGACATTGTAGCCAGAGCAACTACTGGACATATTGAGACTTAACATCCTTATGTCTCAAGATGGCGAGCGCAGTGGAATGTTGTTACTGTTTATGAGCGGTCGTATCGCTTACCATCAGGCGAACGGCTTGCTCGTCTCGCCATTCATTGCAATAAAAAAATATATATATCTATATATATTAAGAAAACGTATATATGTTATCACTTGGCCCATAACATATAGATGATTTATCTATAATCCATCCATCCACCAGCCAAAAGAAGCCCACTGCTGAACATAGGACCCTAGCCAATTATTTCCACAGTGATCTGTTGGAGGTAGCCTGCATCTAAATAGATGATTACTAACCAGAAAACTCTTAGACGAATAAAATCTTAAGGCCACAAGTAATTGGTAAACAGGCGGTATTGGAAGGACCCTTTCAGTTAATTTTGTCAGTTCTAATTCGACAAGTGGTTATAGTATCTACAAGGAGAAAGGGAGTATACTTAGTAAATCTAAAGATCTACATCTAAAGATTTTGGAACTATTGAATTATATTTCTTGCACTTATCGTCCTGCGTTCGGTAAGGATCAATATAATTGTTGAACTCCTCCTTGCTGCTGTAATCTATTGTATTGAAAATGGAAAAACCTAATGCAAAACCTTAGTACGAAACACATGAAATGGCAATTAACATTCTCATCTGTTACTTTTAGGTCTTAAATCGACACTATGCGTTGTGTAAAGTAACTGTTAAGTTTCTTTACCTGAGGACCTCTTTAAGTGAACGCATAGTGGCACACATTCTGTGCGTTTGGCTGCACTATGCGTCCTAATAGTATTGTTTGTGAATCGGGTGCTAGTATCAGTGCGAAGATTTGTGTCCCTCATTAAAACGAAGCTATCAGGTCGTCTTTCTAGGGCGCAAGTGGTCAGACACCGACTGTGAAACGAGAGGCTGTGGATTTGATCTCCACTCTTAGACAAATGAGTGCGTTCCCAGGTATTTGTTATGGGTCTGGGTGCCTGTGAGACCGAAAAGTATCAAGTAGTTATTGATACCCACGACACAAGAATTGATCTAAGTTCGTGGTCATGACTATGGATGTGACTGTCGGGTGTATTTATTTCTTTTATCACATTTTGGGTGAAAAAGGTAAACTTTTCTAGCCCTTTATACTTGTATTCTGAAGAAAAGTTTCAAATTTATTTGAAACCCGCTAAGCCGTTTATGAGAGCCGGCTGCACATCCGCATAAACTAACAAACAGAAACTTAGAACAAAAATTCTAATCATCATTGTTTTGGGTTCCATTACGTTCATACAATCTAGCCATAATAGTTTTCCTATTTATCTTTCATGTAAATTCGTCGATCAGTTACAAATTTATAATATGTGTAGATTATACCCCCGTTTTCCGTATAGCTAGTTTAGTTATTTGACTTTAATTCCTTACTGTATTGTATTATCTCATATACGTCGCTCTGCAGGCAACGGGCTTCCTCTACAATCGAGAGTACGTTTAAGAGGGGTGATGCCATAGAGTCAACCACATTATTCAATTGAGGTGCCTTTACTAAGCCAGACAATGATATACTAGACGGGACTCTGCAAACAAAATGTTAGTAACAATATGAACGGTACCGTATCACTCCTCCTGTCTCTGTCAGACCTATGCAGTAACATTATCTTCCCTCTCGCTTCACTGGGTTCTCGGAGGCAATCACGATTGAGTCCTGTACCAGCACAATGCACAGAGATTTTTTTCCCGATGTCCGCTCTAGTATAATATCTCTCTCAATGGAGCAAGATGAATTATATTCATCGGGCTTTCATACAATTATTGTTACCATTGTCACGAGTCGACAAACGGGAAGCGGCTTATTGTGCTGTCCCACGTACAAAGGGGCTTGAAATTTTAATCTACCTGTGGTCACTATTCGTCGTGTATTCTAAACCTAATGCATTGCTTTGTATCTTCAATAGAATTTAAAGATATAGGTACATACTTATGTTTTTTGTTACTCTTATATTGAAAGTTTTCAAATGTCTGCTTTTGTTATTAGACGACAACTTGTTTGCCTCGGTGGCTTAGTTGTAACAGGGTTGAAATCCCGAGTCAGGCAAAGTGATATTGGATTTTTATATTAATTAATTATCAGCTTAGAGTCAGGAATTTGTGTCCGATATGGCGGTAGGCTCGCCCCCTATCACGTCGTAGGACGATACTTACTAGGTGAAATGTAGGTGTCCTTGCACCTCTGCCTTCTAAGAAAAAGGAATAAAGACAATACACAAATTTTTATCCAGTGTTGTATATCCAAAAGTATCTTTTAGATACTTTCTGATTCTAAAGAAACAATACTTATAACTTAGTCTAGAGTTTGGGCTTGTTAGTCAGGGTTTTATTTTATTTATTTAAATAGTTCCTTCTGTATAAGTACTGGCAGTCCTTCAGGTTAATTAAGGGTTCTACGCAAATAATCGTACGCAGACAAATAAACTACTAATTAAGCTATAGAGTAAGTTCAAAAATGTAAAGATCAATTTAAATCTGCCACAAAGTCTGTAAAACATAGTTGTATTTCAATATATTGGTTCAAGTGGCATATTTTGTAGTTACAGCAGATTTAGTTGTCCATAACATTTTGCCCATGAATTTGGATGTTATTTTACGACAAAGACAGACGATGCTGTCCCTGTCTCAAAAAAATTAAGAACTTTATAAACAAAGTTAATAAAACAATTCAAATAAAGACGTTGATTAGATTACTTAAAGTATGCTGGAAAGTTTCAACAGACTTGTAAAGAGTTGTGTAGTTTGTCTGTGTTAATGCATACAGTATTAATTTACGTAAATGCTTTCGAGTAGTTTTTATTCCAACTCTTTCAGCACTGGAATTGCAGTTTTCCGTTGAAACTAAGAAAGAAAAATAGTGGCTGTTTAAATGACTCCGTTTGCAAGGAGCCGTTTTCTCAACGAGTAGCGAATTTTTCTAAACGTGTAAGAATTTAAAATAATAATTATTTTTAAGTTTCGCGACTAATTGCGACTATTATTATCACTTAAGTTAAATGGTTGGTTTTACATAGTGTATGTTTAGTCAATAGTGAGTTACGCATCGCATTATTTTTATAGTTTTAAAACAAGAAAAAAAAATTTGCTTCACTTGGTTTTCAAAAGAAATAATGTAATCAGATTGTAATGCCCTCGTCACAGGTTATAATATAACAGTGCAAGTTTAGTTTGTGCTGTTATTAGTTAAACTTAATGGTGGGAGGTCTCTGATATGTGAAAGACAGTCTGAATAGGTACCGCAATGTCTTTTTCTCCACCCAAACAGCACTTTTACATTATTGTGTTTCGGTGTGAAGGACATTTTAGCCGAGTAACTACTATATATATAGATAGGCTCGCCCACATCGTCGGACAGTCCGCCTCGCCTACCCCTTTTAGGAAAAAGGTGTGAGTTTATGTTTGCATATGTATTTATAGGCTACTTCCTAGCTTTATCATGGGTTTATGCATCCAAAAACTCACGCCTTTCAAAGTTGCTTAGTAAATCACGCGTAAGATTCAATAATCGGGTTGTAGCCGTAAAGCCACAGAACAAAAACAACTTATTTTTCTCCCTTTATCGCGATGTCCAGAGGCGACAACAAAGGCACTAAGTAGCGCCCCAGCAGCAAAAAGGGCCAGATAGGGCAGGCGGTTTTTGCCACGTCGCGTCGGTCTGATCTATCGACGCGTACGGCTGACCGAGGGTTTTTCTGAGAAACTTAATGATTTAGCTAATGATAGTGGCGGAAAATACTTGATTTGGTCTTTCAATTTCTGTTAAACGTTATTGTTTATTGAGTGAAAAATTGATGTATTGTTTGAGGCAAATAACATTAAAATATGTTCTTGAATTATATTAGTCGACGTTAAACAAAATGTTATTGCTAGGAGCAGGTTTTGTGACACCTAAAAATAATCTACCTCGCTGGCGATTTCCAAGATAATTGTTGTTCGTTTGGTTGAATAAAATGAAATTCGTTTATTTGTTAATTAAACAGCTCTTAGACAATACATATTGTATTTAATCTCTATTTTAAAATAATTATATTTTTGACTATTTACATTCCATAGATATAGTTTTCGGTAATTCTTGATTATTATTTAAAACTATTATATGCTAAGAATTAAAAAACTTAAAAAAATTTTAGTAAAAGTAACAAATAATATGTATCATTGTATTTGTAAACGTTAATTATATTATTAAGAATGTATCGAATAGATCGAATCAGAAATGAGGAGATCCGTAGGAGAACCAAGGTTACCGACATAGCCCATAGGATTGGCAAGTTGAAGTGGCAGTGGGCCGGGCACATAGCTCGTAGAACCGATGGCCGTTGGGGCCGAAAGGTTCTCGAGTGGAGGCCACGTACAGGCAAGCGAAGTGTCGGACGCCCGCCTACAAGGTGGACGGACGATCTGACTAAGGTCGCAGGAAGTCGCTGGATGCAGGTCGCTTCCAACAGGTCATTGTGGAGATCATTGGGGGAGGCCTATGTTCAGCAGTGGACTTCCTGTGGCTGATATGATGATGATGATGATTATTAAGAATGTACCTATCGACTTCATTGGCCATCAAATCATAATATATGCGCCACATATTTCGTTCGATTAAAAAATAGTATTCAAGGAAATGCATACATAAATTCACTCCTCTTCTCAGAAGTGGTAGGCAGACGCGCAACCATGACACACACTTTTCGCCGAATATTTTCGGTCCCATGATGTGATAGGGGTACCTGCCTTTACAGTTAACTGCGCTGTGATTGTAAAACTGGAGCCTCGGGTTCGAATCCCAGGTCGGGCAAAGTGGCTTTGTCTGTCTATATCAGTTCGGAGACTGGAATTAGTGAAATGAAATTCATTATACACGTTAATCAATGTTTGAGTGGATCATGAACATTATTGAAACCAATAGTTCTCGAATGACTTCCACGAAGTAATCGAAGCGTTAATGTTCCTTAACAACTAGGACGGACGGTAGAATAAAGGTTGTCTCTGCAACCAGGTTGGTTCCCACAGGCTCCTGTAGAAACCCTATATACACCAGTCGTCTTTCTAAAATTAAAGATGGTGATTCATTATTATTTTTATTTAATTTTTCACAAAACAGGTTACAATCGTAAGGTTACAAATCAAACTAAGTATTTTATCGTAACTAGAATTCAAAACGTGTGTTTCCAAATATAATACTAGAATTATCACACACGCAGTTTCTAAAAGTTAGAAGCCGTGATTAGGTCATAGGTGTCGTAATAACCGCTTTTATTCCGGTAGCTCAGTCGTTCTGGACTATCCGTCATACAATATACATGCGTATTGTAAATTGTGACTGCAATATGTTTGACTAATTGATACGTCTGGCTAGTCAGCCGTAGCTTTGCGTACAATTCAATAATATTTTAACGAATTGAAGAGTTGGAAATTTGGCTGTGGTTTAACATGGAATTTTAGTCATTGGAATTGCCAACGTGTAGTTCATATTATATTCCACTCGTTTCTGTGCACTTCATTGATTATGAATTTTAATTAATCTGACCGGATACATATTATTTTCCATATTAACTTATTTATCTTTTATCTTTGCAATGTTTTTAATTAAATATAGAATTAATTTGTCTCTGTATTTAGCTATAGGAAGCTGCTGATCAAAAGCCTGCAATTTGAATAAACTCAGATATAATATTAACTATTAAACTAGCGTTGGATGATGGCCTGATTTTTTCATTTAAAAAATACTTTGTTGTTGTGTTGTGTTGTGTAGTAGCGATACTAAATAATAATGTAAAATTAAAAGTCAAATCGTAGTTTTGAAGTGCTCGATAATCGACTTGAAAGATTCCGTTATATAAATAAATACATATTTACAGGCGAAACAAATTAAAGCGTGTTAATAAGGAAAAAAATATAGCACATAATAATATATTACGTCGAAGTCTGCTATTAATTTCCCAAAGATATATTTACATACCCAGTTTTCTGTCAATAAACACGTACAAATAAATAACACTCGAGTTCATTTCTCAGAATCCTTCTTCTCTATTGTAATCTCGTGGCGAACGATCTACTAATACGTATAAAGAATTTTATAGCGCATAATACTCGTTTATTTAAATAGCTATCAAAATACCATTTAAATTATTATTGTCTTGCAATAACCAATTCATTTTATCTTATACTTTCTATTAATTTCAAAATTTTTATGTTGAGAGAGCGCTTATGCTTCAAAAACGTACATTGAAATGGTGGTGCGGGGCCACCTTTTTCTGTCTTTTCTCACATTGAACAGGTTACACAACATTTGTTTCTCAAGAGAAAAAGCTATTAAGCTTCCCTTTCGGTACCCCGAGGAGGCCGAAGGGGGTATATCAGTGTCTCTGGCCTTCCAGGCCGGTACAAACGCGGATATTGTGGCCAAGCTGGGTCCTGGCAATGCCTACGCCAGCATACTGACTACAAACCTCTCGATAGCCGTCACACGCATTGTGGGCAGCACCGGACATCCCGGGGCAAAGGGCGCCCCGATTTACGTCCGCGGACCGCCCCGCGCAAAACCATTGCTGGGCCTTATGTTACCATTAGGAGGGCCCAGATTACCTCCATTTACACCCCAACTTTTGGACGCCTGCCAAGCTGTTATGGGCGTCCAGGTTGCACAACATGCAAGAATTATTTGAACCGAACTCATTTTAGACGGATACATAACTAAATATTCCTGGACACATCTCTAACTTTTCGGAGTCATGTGTGTATTAATAGTCAATCACCACGCACTAAAACGCTGAAGGAAAACATCGTGAGGAAACCTGCATACCATAGCGATTTATAAGAATTTCTATGGTATGTAAGTCCGCCAATCGGCACTAGGCCAGCGTGGTGGACTTTATGGCCTAACCACTCTCAATAGTACTGTCGATTGTAGAGGAAGCCCGCGCTCTGCAGTGGACGTGTATGGGCGGATACAGAAATAACTAAATATACTTTCGGTTATCAACGGAATTTATCGAAATAATATCTACTTTTGGAGACGCAAATATATAAAAGCACCTTTTATATTATAAATACTCTAAGATTAATTTAATGTGTAGATATTATATTTAATCGTCCAACGGTAATTTTATGATTTAACAGTATTAATATTGTTATTTAGTAATACAATATATTTATTTCCCCTATGCATAAATATGAATACGGACATGCATATTTTCATGAGTAACGGCACAAACAGTAATTTGGCTGAAAACCGAATATTTGTCTACGCTTTCCGCCGCTTCGGCAAACATTTGCTTTTTCGACAAAAATGGTGCACATTTTGAGATGACACACATGTTTAGAAACAAATGAAATAAATGTAAAAGACTTTGCTCTATCAGAATCAACGCCCATCTTCTAGCGTAATTTATCAAAATGAAGTTTCTCCTTGTTTTCTCTTTCTTCTGATATTCGCTACAATTACTTTTACTCTTTGTTCCCTGCGCCACATGCACCCATAACCAAATAATTAATTACACATTGAAATCGCTGAAGTGCAAATTAATTTACAATTGAAACATTCAATTATATATTTATTGTGCGAAACAAATTAAAATGTATTGTTGCCAATTGTCAAATTCGTCGGAATATTTATTTGTGCCGTTCATTTTAATAACAGCTTACTGTTTGATCAGAATACTCGTTAATTTGCATTCTAATTCGATATCAGTTTATTGACTAATCTGTGTCAGGCCAAATACGTCTCACTGCAGGGCACAGGCCTCCTCCACAATCGAGTGTACGGTTGAGAGTGGTTAGGCCATATATCTCATCACGATGGCCTAGTGCTGGTAAGCGGACTTGACGTACCATAGAAATTCAAACAAATCGCTTTGGTATACAGGTTTCCTCACTATGTTTTCCTTCACCGTTTCAGCGCGTCTAGATTGACAGTCTATCTCGAGGAGGACGGATGTGTAGACGGCGTCATGTTTATCACAAGACATTGCAGTCACTTTACGGACTCAGAGTTAAAAACTTATTAAGGGTATTATAATAATATATAACATACAACAGTTACAAACATAGTCTTAACCTCACACTAACAACAAATACTTATGCATCACAAAAACATTTGACTCGGTGCGGAGACTGAAGCCGTAGCCTCTCACAACCGGCGAGTAATCCACTGCGTCACAGAGGCTGTCAATATAAAAGTTATTCGTCGACCGTCGTATACTTGCACCAATGCATATTTTGTGAGCTAAGATCGATAATTGTACTGAGACCCTTGGAGAACCGAAACCCAGTACCTAAGTGTCTAGAAAATTCTAACTTTGAGTTTCATCCGCAAAGATTTTTATAAATTTACTAACGAGCACCTGGAGTTGGGTATATAATTTCTCACTTGCCACTGGAAGTTTTAACAACATAATATTTCAGTGAAACATAATGAGGTATTGTGTTTCACTAACAATCTAAAAAACATAAACATTTAATTTACTACTCGTGGATTTTTTTTATTCTTACATTGTGTCTAGACATTTCATTTTACTTTAAATAATTGGCATCGTATAACGTATAAATAATTCAACTAAAATACACCTAGGCCTATTTTTACAAGCTCTCTCGTGTGGTCAGTAAAACATGTATTATAATCTATTTGCAAAAAGATTTTGCTTATTATTTCACCACGGAGCAGGCCCTCACCTTTTTGGAGACAATAGGTCTGTCGTCCATTTTGTTTTCCTAATGGTTCACATACATCCAATATCCTTTCAATATGTCGCACATAACCTTCATCCTCCTCGATTCCGGTTCCTCGATGTTTTCGTTCATATTTAATTCCCACAATATTTTAACGACATTCAGTATCGTGTTACATTTTCAAAGTGGTAGAGATTGCCATTGTCAGTCATGAGTCATAACTAAGCATGAATGGGCAGGCTCGTCCAGGGCGGTACCACTGTCTCTGTTTTGCTGTCGCGTTTTGATCGATGAGTGAGTTGGCCGGACTATTGTAAAAAAAAGATGTCAATCATGCGACATAATATTGTTGTCATTATACACCAGAGAATTCCTTTACTACGTTTTCTTATCGTCCATCCAGTGGTTATCAGTAAGATATTTCGTTGTGGAACAAGACCGCCTATTGTATTAGGTGTACAAATAAGTTTTAAGGGATTTTTTTATTAATTTTGAATTTTTAATGAGAAAAACTAGTATAATGTATATCATTCAAAATATTACCCGTCGCTTTCTATTACCTTGGTCCATATTTCAAGCAGCATACGGATACCGCATTTAAAAAAAAATGTCATCTTTTGAGGAGATCCAAGAATCGAGCCAATTTTTCACATCTTCGTAAGAAGCGTTGTCTTGCCGGAAGATCACATTGTCATGTCTTTTGGCATATTGGGGGCATTAAAGCTTTAATGTTCGACTCAATTGCATCAATAGAAATTGTTTGTTGAGTTACTCGCAAGTTTTCAGCTAGTTTTAGCATCTTGATCCAGTAATGGTTCCAACTCAGCGTCTTCGAACTTTACTGACCTCCCTTCATCGCTGTTGTCAAAATCACCACTTTTAAAACGCCGGAGTCAATACTCGCATGTTTTTATTGATGGAGCATGCTCTGCATATGCTTCATATAGCAGTTGATGCTCTTCAGCTGCACTTTTCTTCAAGTTGAAGCAAAAAAGCAATGCTTCCCGCAAATGTTGTTTAGTTGGCACAATAGTTGACATAGTTTGAGCCACAAAAATGCGTGTCGTTTCCACTTCAACGAAATACAACGTACTATGAGAGGAAACTGGTTACGTTTTAACATGAATACGCAAGTTTCAAGATAGTCCGATGCGATATAGTACTAATTATGTCATCTTTTGTAAACCCTCAAAACTTATTTGTACACCTAATACTTACCTTAAATATATGTAGTTGCATTTTTATGTATCCCCGGTATACTATAATGATAAATAAATATATTAGCAGCAAAACGCATTGATTGTGAATGAAAATATGAATACAATGTTTATCTACTAGTTAAACAATAAGAATAATGCAAGGTAGTTTAAATGTATACATGTAATAAATATTAACCAGACAGAATAACCACTTGACATACCAAGACTTCTATCGAAACGGTTCCTACACACTGCCGCATAATTTTCTGCACGAACCCTATGTTGGGGATAATAAGGCCCACATTTTTATACTAACTTAATCGTCTATGTCTTCAGGCAGTTGTAATCACCTCTACTACCGAACTTCTGAGGGTCGCATTTTAATTATAATAAATACAAAGGCCGCTATGACAGACCCCTGATGTGCTCCCGCAACCCCCAGTTGCCTCATTAGTCGCCTCTTATGAGAAGCACCTAATGTATCAAATCTATAATACTGTGCATTTCTAATCCGAGAATTACCAGGTTGCAAAATATCCCGCTAAATGCGTATAATTCCAACAATTGCGCGGATTATTATATTGTAAATTTGTTTCAATGTAGTTGGCACGTAAATGATCCGGAACATCTCTTAATCCGTTTAACACCAAGTTGTTTGATGCTGTACAATTATATCGGATGACACGGTTAAACACTGTGTACTGTGGTGGAAAACATTATGGGCTCACAATTACGTGATTTTGTTAATTTCATAAGCCTTTAATTAGAGCGAGGAATTAGTTTATTCATTTGTATTTTTTTATATTGGTTCAGCATAATGACTGCACTGCGCCTGATCGTAAGTATACATGCATGCCGTCCAGGCAGAGTATTGAATGGCATCAGACGGTCCCATGACATTCGATACAATTATGCCGGCCTGCTAAGATGCTTCTTCACTCCACGGCGGAAGGACCCAAGATTATAGGAAGGAGAGAACACGCCTGACGGCAAACATTGCACAGCTTGACGGTGCGGCACAGAAAATAATTTGCGAACCTTTTGGTTTGGGCCGTGATGACGGTTTAATCAATATTTAGTGTTAGTGACTATTATAACTGGGTTCCTTAATTGGTGAATTTTAATGAATTTCAAATTAATATATGCAGCAGTACTGATGAGAAGCGATTTTCGTGCGTTGTATACTTAACATCAAACCATTGTTTTACGGTAGCCAACGCGCATGTAAATTTTATGTAAACAATTATTTTTGTTTCTTTATTTGTCTTTACATTACTACAGGTTACTAGATTAATGGGTCATTTACATCGTAAATGTTTTTGCTTGTTCCATACAATGAAGTTAAAGCGGTAATCAACGTGCAGCGTGTAAATAATGAGTAACTTTTTTTATTTGGTTTTGCTACTATTTATGAGCGGTCGTATTGCTTACCATCAGGTGAAAGGCATGCTTCTCTCGCCATTCTTAGAAATCAAATAAAAAAATGCTATTCTTGATCAATTTCTATACAAAATCAATTAATGATTGCAAATTTCCTAGTTTTTTTTTAAATTTGATTCTAGTATTACTTAGCAGTTATTTTATATTCAATGCATGTTGGGACTCCTACAGGTAGCATTAAGAATGTTACCAAATTGTAAGTGTATTTGATATTAGAAACAATGTAATTACCATTGAATTTCCATAAATCAAAAAAGACCCAGTAGATGAAATGTTCATATAAATTATTGTTTTAAATATCTGCAACAATAACTAACTAGCTCCGTGCAAATGAATCTTCAATAATATTTTGTGCAGTTAATTTATTTTCTGTTCATTCACCCATGTTATAAAGACTTCATACAATTTCTACCTTCTTTTTATATTGAAACGATTTAATCCACAATGTTTAAGCTCATGAATTCCCGGCTCGTTTGCGAGCAAATTTTTGCTCCAGAAATATATTCGAGCATTTGCGTGATTTATTGAAATTAACCGGTTCCTGCACGTTGTCGGGGAGTAAAAATTACAAATGTTGTTGAATTAATCACCGCTCGTTGGCTTCACATTTGTGTCTCATTTTTCACTGGTGTTTGTGAGTTAAATTGGTTGTAATTATGTGAGACCGAGCTCGTACATTCGCTAACTCTAACACGCGTTCATTGAGCTATAAACATACAATTTACATTTAACGAATTTAATGCTTTGGAATGATATATTTTTGATGTTGATTTTGTTTAATGGTTTTGATAAACATGAATTTTCTTCTCATTGATTTATATTTTATGTTTATGTAGGGAACGACTTTCATGATTTTTGATAATATTCGGCTGTTGCACACTTAGTGGTAATTTCATTGTATGATAGTTTAAGTTAAAGTTTTGTATTATCATTGGCATTAGAAATTCCAATTGAAGTAAAAGAAACTCAATGCATGTAAAATGTCCTCTATTGAGGGATTTTTATTTCTGAGTGATTGGAGCAGGGGCGGTGAAAAACATCAGTGGGACATACAAACATGATACAGAATCATATACACATAAAAAAAATATTAGTACGTCTCATTGACGAACTTTCCATGAAGCACCCTTACGGATAAAAGTGTAATTTAAAGTTTTCACGTGGTATGAAATGTTAGACTTTACAAACAGTCGTAAATACATTTCATATAAAAATATTAAACGCAATACACCCAGCCCTCTCGACCCGGCTAAAGAAACGTGAGCTGTAAACAAGTTATTTTTTTCCAGCTTGCATACAGATCCAATCTAGCCGGTTCGCTTTCAGATAAACGAGGAGAATATATTCACAGCGCAGTAAAACAAATAACAAAATTATACGGCAGGAGCAGGATTGCATCCCGGGAGAGCGGCTATCTGGAACGTCGGGAGCTATCGAGGGTTTCCTAGCCGGGCTGTCGTCCCAGCCCGTCCCATCCCGTCCCGGCGCTCCCAGGCGACCCAGTGGCTTCGGGCGGACCAGAATACAAGCTGCAGTTATAAATGCGGTGCGATTACTCACTATGTAATCTACGCGGAGGGACGAGGCCGCCGCACCGCGCTCTGTCATGAGAATTGCAAGGGAGGAAATCCGGCATTTCAAAACGTTCAACGCAATGTTATTAAAGAAAATCTCTATGATAGCAATAATTCAACATTTTTATGATATGCTAAATATATTTCTTTTATTTTTTGATTATGGGATCTCTGAAGTTCAACGTGGTATATTATTAATACATATAATATTTTTCCACTTCTAAAAAACTATACTCTATGAAAATTATCATTTACTCCGAACTTAGTCTAAGGTTACGACGGATTTGGATATTTTGTAAAGTATTAAGATATATTCCTACAGTTTTACAGCAGTTTTCAGAGCATTCGTCGTGGTGTCGGAGTAAAGAGAACCGCTCTGGCGACCTTAAAAAGAATGTATTCCCCCTTACCTTAAAGGCTGGCTACGTATCTCGATGCCATATGGTGTTGCAAATGTTCATGGTCGGTGGTGATCACTCATCATCAGGTGAATCGACTGCCTGCTATTCTACATAATAACACAATACGGTATCTAATGCTAGAAACAACTATGTTTATCTTTCCGAGGCTTTTAATTCGGATCAGTTTACTATGACAGGGTAGTAACTAGTCGATCCACTGGTAACTTCAGAGAGCCTAAATGGCGATCATTTTACGCACAAAAAATCTAGATAGTTATGCCATTATATCCACCAATTCCAATGTACTATAAAATATTTTTTTTAAATACAGGCAACTCAATGTAGCCGGTGCTGTTATTTTATTGCGATTTTTGAACGGGCTTCCTCGTCTGAACTCGACTATCGCAAAGCTAGGGGGTGAGGTAGGATGGGAGGGGGTAACACAGCAAAATTAATGTTTAAAGGAAGTTGACCGTGGTCGGTGCTCTGAAGTAGAGCTCGTAAAACGTTCTTTGCTATGTCCAAAATATTTATTAAATGTATTTAATAATGGTATTTGATTTCATTCGTTAAGCATGAAGGGTACGGAAAATTAGTTATCATATTCAACAAAATTTAAATTTAAATAAGAGCTGGTGTGGGAAATATCTACTATATTAAATAATAGCCGAAATTAATAAGCGATCTTGATCTCTATCTGTTTGGAGGGATTCCGAAATTAGTTGAATCGTGTCTAAGATTCATCAAAACGCAGAAATTTAGCATATCTTGATCGGTCAATTCGGGTTAATTTGATATTTTTGTTATTGCCTTAGTTTATTTGATCTTTAGATAAGTATTATGATTTCTTATTAATTCGATCGCAAAGTATTTTAAATGAATCGAAATCATACACGAGAATAAGTTTCTTTATAAGATTTTTTAAAGCCTCGACAAGACAAAGACAAAGTAATCATTGTAAAGTAATAAATTTGATTCGACGTCTGTCTCCTTATTAAGTGTTCATTACTTGAAGGGAAATGGCTCATAAGCAGTGAATGTTTTCTTTCAAAATTAAATTAAGTGAAATTTGATTTGGATGTAATTAAGAGTTAGTACTTATTTAAAGGCATTTTTCACGTCATTTACACTTCCAACGAACATTGATTTAGCAAATACTACATTTTAAAAATTATATGGCGCATGATTTATGGAAATATGGAAATATAATTTTTAATTTATCTCGTACAATCATGGACCATGTAAATATTTTAAAAATACAATGTAAAATAAATATGATGAACGTTGCATTACACAATATCTAAATATTATTCGTGAATTTTTGTATAGGTATATAGATAGTGAACTGTTTTTAAATTTGTAGGTCATGATACCTCTAAGGGTCGGGAAGCCTTGCTCAAGGTTTGCTGTTCTTAGACAGCATAGGTCATATTAATAAATATATGTAAATACTCAATCTTAATAAGTACGTTATACCAAGTTCATTATTAAAAATATAATGTAGGAGTTTAATTCGTAAAATATTCCATTTTCTTCTAAACCGTTCCACATGATGCAAAAAATCGGCAAACTCCTGTGATTACATTAAGATATTTCTGTCATATAACATAAGCTTACGTCGCCTAAACAATATTAAGCGAATCCTTTATGGAACTCGATCAGAATAATTGACGGCGCGGCGGTCATAAAAATTGGAGGTCATTCGTTACTGTGATTGTTTGAAATCAATACTATGTTCGGACTGTGAAGCTTGGATTTTCTGTTTATAAGGCCTCATTCTAAAACGAACTGAACTGTATCGACATAGACATGAGCGATATACACGATTCTTCGAATGCTCGGATGTTCGAAGTCCGGAGTAAGATACAAGATTTCCACTTTAAAATTAATAGTAGTCTATTATACTTATAATTTCCTCCAACATTTTTTTTTATACTGGCCCGGCATAATGGCTGCATTGCACCTGATGGTAAGTGCTAATGCCGCCCAGGTAGAGTATCCATTGGCATCGGACGGCGGTCCCATGCCAATGGAAACAGTTATGCCGGCCTGCTAAGGTGCCTTTTCACGCTACGGCGGAAGGAAGTTGAACAATTTTTCAGAGCACTCACCGAGATACAGGCGCTAGAACACGCTTAGAGAGGCGACATCCCTCCGAAGTTAGAGAGAAGAGTAGGAACAACAACAACAACTGGTGGTAGGTCTCTCATATGTGAGAGGCCATCTGGATAGGTACCACCGCAATGTCTAACACTCTTCTCTTCTCGCGTGAAACAACACTGCCTAAATGCACTGTTGTGTTTCGGATTGAAGGACATTGTAGCGAGAGTAACTACTCGACATATTGAGACTTAACATCTTATGTCTCAGGATGGCGAGCGCAGTGGAATGTTGCTACTGTTTATGAGCGGTCGTATCGCTTACCATCAGGCGAACGGCTTGCTCGTCTCGTCATTCATTGCAATAAAAAAAAAAAATACATTAATGAAGCTTTACGTACGGCCTTTGAAAATTCGAAGTTCGTATCGTTTCATAGAGTCACCCCTCTGAACTCACGAAGCATGCAGCGTGCAAATACGAATTTCAGTATTTTATTACCCAATCGTTAAAATTTGTTATTAAACGAGTTTTCAAATACAAATACTAAAGTAACAGCTCGTGTGGAAACCAACAAATCCACTGAGGGGTGTGCGGATATCGCAGCAGATTAATTAAAACTTAAACAAACCCCTCAAGAATAAGCTAAACACAAACTCCGTTATTTAATGTAGTCTTGTTTTATTTAATGACGTAGAAATTCGGAAGCAATATTAACTTGACTACTTTCTGGTAGCTCTGCTGTATATATTCAGCTTGTACGATGTAATCTATACGGGAAATGTTGGTTTGAATCCAGCTCGTCGGTTAATCATTATCGAGTGGCCATGTCAAGCCGTTGCTTTTGTTAGCATGAGTTCCTGGAATGGGAAAGCGGATTATTTATTATTTTATATTTACATCTAATAAAAAAACGAACTAGAATTATTTGGTTATATTATCATAGTTGCCGGATTTTAATTTTAATTGCCAAGCTCGTATGACGCCTTGATTTCAAGAGGGAGAGTCGTCTACAGAGATTTGAAAGAAAAGGAAGAATGGATGTAATCAAAGACTGAGCAAGTTATTAGCTTGAAAGTAAGTGTTTAGCAATCCCTATATTTTTTTTTTTAATCTAAATTTTTTAAGGGACTTTTATACTTATAGAAAATACATGGCAGTCCCATCGTACCTTATAAATAAATATCTGCACAGCAAAGCAAGATAATTACAAAAACAGCATAACACAAATCTAAGATTCCTCAACAACCAATAATTAAATTAAAACAAACTAAATACTACAGAAGACAAAAAGGTACTATCGTAAAAAATCAGAATCGTGACATTATAAACTTATCATATTTAACACACTCACAGTGTGACTTAGGACAAAAATTTCAACAAGAAATTCGCAATTTTCGACCTCTATCCATTATATAAACAAGCAAAAAGATTATTAATAATATCACCCTCTTTAAAATATGTTACAACAAACCGAATACATTCTTCAAATACAAAACTGCATATTAACTTAATCTTAACATCCAACTCGGAATTTGATGTACAAATTTCCTTAAATCTATCCATAATGATTTTCAAACGACTTAATTGATTACTCTTTCCAGTTTCCTCCGTATTCCTTCTCGCGTCTTCAGACTTATAAGCAATTGATTCCTGCTTGTCTATATTAACTGACTTTCTTTTAGGATTTCTATTTTCCGCGCGTGTCAATGAATTTTCACCTAAAATTGGCGAATTCCTCCCACATTGTTCCTTCACATAATCTTTGTTTTTGTATTTACTACAAGATATCATATTATTACTGTCACGACTACCTCCCTCCAACACATTCCTATATGATGTTTTCTCATTATCCTGAGGTTTATTAGTTAACTGCGCGCGTTGACTTCTCAAATTGTCGAGTCTCTCACATACAGCCTTTTTATTCACAAGCATCGACAAAGCTTTTTTATAAGTGCAGTTTTCTACACACATAATCTCTCTTCTCTCCTTTTCTTTTAAAAACATAGGACACGACTTATTCAGGGCCATGTGCGCACCCTTACAATTTAAACATTTAAAGTTGGTAGTTTCACAGTTTCTATGACTCTCCCCACATTTTGGGCACAAAATCTTTTTTGTTGGACATAATTTCAATACATGGCCATACCTCCAACATCCAGAACATTGGGTAACAGGAAAGGTGTATGGTTCAACTTTTATTCTACAGCCATATATATAAACAAACGGAGGTAAGGTCTGACTTTTAAAACAAAGCCGTATACTCTCACTGTTTACCCATTCTCCATTATTACATAAACGCTTCAATCTCCTTACTGAAACTACCTCCTTTTCACACTCCAAACTGTTTACAATTTCCTCATCATTCGTCTCTAAATCAATTTGTTTTATTACTCCAAATGATAAATTTACTTGATTCGCGTACTGACATCTATAGCCCATGGTTTTAAATATGCTTAAATTAATGAGTTTCTCTGCATTTATTTTATCTTCAAAGTACACAAGAACCCTGTAACGAGTTTTATAATAAATCTTTAATATTATGTTAACATCCTCCTTTTTCAACAACTTTGCCAAACCAAATTGTTTCAATAAAACCTCCTTTGCCGTAATGCATACTATTATTTGATCATCATATTTTAGTATTGACGAGTTATGATTGACATTTGATAGATCGTTTTCTGAATGATGATTTTTCTTGGACAAAATTCTTGCAAATCGTTTATTTTTTCTACTGACCGTTGTGAAACCATCATCTTCACCTACTGTGTCCTCACTGTCCTCCCGGACTCTCTTCTCCTGCGTCCTCTGAATCTCCATAGCATCACTATTATTGTCACCATCTCTCTCTACTCCACCTCCGTATTCATAGTAAATTTGTTGCTCGCAATCCATTAATCTCTCTTCCTCCATAATATCACTTCCACTGGAGTCATCAAAGAGAACATTATTATAGATTTCACTCATTAAAATACAATTTAAGAAATTAAATACTGTTATTTATAATATGACACATGCGCTCGTGACAGCGACTCACGCGAGAATGGGGATCCCTATATTTAAAAACGGTAAAAGTCTTGCAACGCCAAAATTGGCAATTTTTGTGCGACTGCCAACATCATTTATTTTTGAAAAGTATCGCACAACCATTTGCACAACAATTACTTTATCATATTGTTTTTCGTATCGTTCATCATTCAACACTCTAAACCTGCCATGTAATACTCAAATCCAAATTTAATATAAAATAGTTATATGACTTTCAAATAATAGTAAAAAGATATTGTAAAGGCGTTTGAGAGTCAGACACTATTGATTATTTAGCAAAACAAAATTCATATTCAACTCAAAGTTTGAGATAAAAAGCAAACACGAGCCATACTTATCAAAACGCAGTCTCAGCTCAGCGCGGGCAAATAATTTGTGTACGCTGAGTTTGCTTTGCATTGTTTACGTGAATTAATAAGATACGAGTAAGACAATAGAATAGGTGTAACTTCAAAAATAATGAATGCCGGGGTATCAAAGTTGCAGTTTAAGGGGCTACACTCAAGTTTGAGCGCCGTGAACAAAGCATTTTCGACTGTTGTTTGAATAAACTTCAAATTTTAGATGTACTTGTTTGCAGTAATAAATATAGTTGATTGCGACTGTTTAATACATTAAAGGGGAATTATAAATGAATTTGCGATCCTTGAGCAGTTATAAAATCAATGTATCTACAATATGATGGCAACGCAATTAAAATATACAAATTCATGTGGACGCAATAACATATTGTTGTTTATGTCTGTAGGGTTCACACTCTCATTGATCTAAACACATACATATACCAAAAGGACTAAGCATTGTCAAAAAATCTTGTATTGTGTTTTTGGATTTACGCGAACTTAAACTATTTTAATGGATTTTATCGCGGATTTGGTTTAATATTTAAATGTTTACGTACGTAATGTGTACGTGAGGAAACCTGCATACCATAGCGATTTATAAAAAATTCTATGGTATGTAAGTCCGCCAACCCGCACTAGGCCAGCGTGGTGTACTATATGGCCTAACCACTCTCAATCGTACTGTCGATTGTAGAGTAGGCCCGTGCCCTGCAGTGGGACGTATATGGGCTGATACAGATTTAAATGTTTAATTTCCCGACAGGGTCACGGGGCAGACTAAGTAAAAAAATATAAATCAAACTAAATCCGTGAAAAATTCGTAAAATTAGTTTTCTTCCAAAAAACTTGAAATTCAGTATTTCGCCAGGATTCAAAGCAAAAGTAAGTCTGCAAATTCGATAATGTCCTAAAACTTTATTATTATACGTTTTAAAAAGGTACACCTTCAGTAGTCTGGTAAAAATGTCGAGTTTAAAAGCATTATCAAAAGACGACAAGGGACTGAGTAAATTACGAAGTTCAAACGCGCTACGAAAAAGTTTGTGAATATCGATATAGCCCTCAAAGGGCAAATTATACATTTAAGACTTTTTGTAACATCTAAAACCATAATTATATTTCAATCTGATGAATTTCCTATTCAAAGTAGGATCTTAAATTGTCTTATTTATATGTCTAGCTCTAGAGTGTACTTTTAGGATAAAGCTTGAATAATGAATGGTAAAAATAGGACATAATAAAAGTATTTAGCATGAATATTCATATCCCTCAATATAACTCTTTAATTGTACAGTTGAGTGTACTCAAATGTCGGATCAAAAGTAAATTGTCGAAACCCCAAGCGAAAGACATACATCGAACAAAGCAAATATTAAATATTGATTTGTCTCACCGTACTATGTACGACGCCGCACCAAATGTTAGATCAAAGCAACTTGGAAATGCAAAACGTAGAAAAATGAAAAGCTACATTTTGAGACAGGAATATCTTTCTCTACAGGAATATCTATCTTTACCGTATGAAATACAGAACGGATTCTATTAGTATGTGCCAGTGCTATAACTTTGTATTGGAATGGTCTCACGTCGTATAAGTGTCTTCCTTTGTGTAACATTTTATCATATTCTCAAAGTCACCTTGGAAAACATACTGAAAATAGGATTTAAATATTTTAAACGAGTTAGTATCAGTCCACATAAATCCCACTGCAGGGTACAGGCCTCACACACACCTTTATGATGAGTCCTTTATAATCAGAGTTTAAGTAAAATATGCATATTGTAACACATCAGTGTAATTGAACTATCAAGTTCAATTGGAAGATACTTTTTTCCATCAAGAAAATTTTCTATATCTGTATCAGCCCACTTACGTCCCACTGTAGGGCATGAGCCTCCTCCACAATCGAGAGGACGATTGAGTTTAGTTAGGCCATATAATCCACCGCTTTAATGCGGCGGCGGACTTAAAATACCATTGAAATTCTTACAAAACACTATGGTGTGCTGGTTCCCTCACGATATTTTCCTTCAACGTTATAATGCTTGGTGATTGACTATCAATACACACATGACTCCGAAAAGTTAGAGGTGTGCACTGGGATTCGAACCAGTAACCAGTGTGAATATGTTTGCAGCCGCGTCTAGTGTGTTTACCCACAAGCGACCACGCACATCCGACTATTGTATTTTTACTTTACTAGTATTTTATTTTAAGATATTTAATGCTTAATGCAAAAAAGCCTTCTGGTTTTACTATGTCATCTCTTGAGTAGTTCTTTAGATATACTACAGAAATACTGTATCGTCTTAGATACCGCAATAATACAAATTCCAATCCAGTAACAAGCAATCCTGGTGCGTATTTAACGAAATTACTCTGTGTGATTTGGAGGTTTTATATATATCGACGCAGGCAAGCGATTTTGTCGAATCTTAAAAAATGCGTATGTACGTTTTGTATTTTATTTAATTGATAAAAAAAATACCGCATTGAATTTCCTTGTGAAAATGTAAGGTTTTATTTTAAAATGTTATTATTAAATAAATGGTATTCCTAAGTTTTCTAGTTTAGAGGTAATTCATTTTTTAAATATATTTTTTTTGATCCTGGTGTAAAATTGCTTATTTCGAGATACGACAAAATCGCGTTCCTGCGTCGATATGTAATTGGTCATGAAGGTAAAAATCAAAAACCCAACTACCGATAGTCAATCGATTTATACGCAGGTAGTTTGCTTTTGTTGGAGATATACAAAAACACCAACACTTTTTAATAAAATTGTAACCGTCCATTCCCGAAAATTGTATAAAAGGTGTGTTCCACTGTTCCTCACTTCAATATCAATAAAATATTGTCAATCAGGACAGAAGTTTTCACCGCCATATCCCAATAGTGTTGATTTAATAAAAATTTTTAACCGACCTCCAACAAAAAGGAGATTATCAATTCGATCTTATGTATGCAATATTTTCAGAGTAACAGTTTTAGAGATTTTTGCCTATACTATAGCATGAGAATAAAATTAATATTTAAATGAATTTATAAGGCTCAAATATGCTATTTTTTTTTTAAATCGGTGACCAGCCTTAATTTTTAGAACCAGCTATACCCTGCGGTTCCATCTGCATAGTTGATAGCATGATTTTTTGTAGCTTATATTCGTATCGTATATAAACTTCGATCGTCCGAAGTTTCGAACTTCGTTTCGGATTAATATAGTAGGGCCCATGATGATAGCCGTGTAGCAGGCTTCTAGTCGTATATAAACATCTATAGGTACCACATCTTTGAACATGCTTTAAAATACAAGTCCAAACGTAGAGGTTGCATTTCTGCCTACCCCTTCTGAAAAAATGCTTGAGTTTATGTATGTATGTACGTTCCCCTAAACTAGTTAATATCTTCTCAGTAATGTTTATTGAAATGAATGCATGAGTCAAGATAGTGGAAACGCTAATCCACTTGTGTTGCTTGCACGACAACTCCCAAGTTGAATCAAAGCTTATAACTTTGTGCTTCAATACAGCTATTACATAGAATATTGGTCTAACATATTTGTGAGTATCGTGAAATGTAATTGTACGCCTTCTTGGGATTCCTATTGTGTTGATTTGTGATTGTGTGATGATTTATAAATAAAGGTTTCCTGAACATTGACAATATTATATCAACAGCTATTTTTAAGATATATACGAAACCTTTGTGTAACGCAATTAGATTATTATTTTACACTGATTCCACTTTATACTAAGTTCACGTAAAGAAGAAGTCGTTATAAATATCGCTCAAGACCACACGAACTTCTCTTCATAATGTTTAATTCAAGGAAATCAGAAAACCTCGCTTAAAACTTCCTCATTGAAGAAAAAGGCTCCAAGCATTATTGCTCCCAACGCCATGTTGTTGTTTCCATAAATAATTCAACTGTTTCAATATTAACTTTTTCGGTGTTTTTGGTAATTTCGTGGTATGACGAAGTATGGTAACAAAGTTGGCAATACAACGAAAAAATGTGGTGCGGTGCCCGAGTAACAATGTTCGGTGAGCGGCATGTTTACGTGCGTTCTGCCATGGCACGAAATATAATTGTTCTGGGAAAGTTCGTTTTATGGGTAGAAATATCCCAATATTACCTGCTGTGTGGTTTATTCGCAATCCACGAAGTATTTATTTATTTATTAATGCTTTATATACAAAGAATAAAGGCGGACTTAATGCCCGAGGCATTCTCTGCCAATCAATCTTTAGGTGGCGCAGAGAAATCAAAGTTAAACGCATCACTAAATAATCAAAATAAGTATCATTTGCCTTTGGAAATGACTTACGGCCGATGCCAATAATCAATCGAAAAAAATTAGATTGAAGTCAATCTGTTTTGTTGTCAATTGTTTTCTACTTTTCGATTGGTCTCCTGTCATGTTGCCATAGTTTATTCATTACTGAGGTTGATTATTGGCAATATAGTATCAGAAAAACGATTGAGCTGTCAATCTAAAACGGCAAATTTTGGATTGGGTTTGTTTATTGGCAGCGGCTGATAGTGTTATGAAAGTAGAACTTGTTTAGGCGTTGCTGGGCGTATCGCATTTTTGTAAATAGTTTACTTAATCATTCGTTCGTACGTTTCAGCACATGAACTCTACTGTTGAACATAGGCATTCTCCAATGAGTTCCACATCGACTTATTTTACTTCATACCACAACATTAATCACAGTAATATAATAGGCACCGGAATCACAGCTGTATTTACAAAGTGATTCACAGCCGCACTCAGAGACTTTTAATTTGACTTAAATTGTTCCATAGCTAATATTATATTCCTTAGTACAAGGTATAATTTAAACAAAAAATAATATCAAAAGAATAGCGATAAATAAACTCATCTCGTACAAAACTACAAACATAGTAACTATGTCAGCAAACACAGTAAAAATAAAAATAAATTTTGATTTTTCACTCTGCTCATAAAAGTTATCCATCAAATAAATTACAACCTGGCTGAATATAAACGTGGCCGAATTGGACGGTTTTATTAATATCATTGCCATTTATAATTATTGTCGTTTTTGCTTTTTCTTTTTTTATTGGTATATCCGGTACACATACAAACAGGTCACCTGATGGTAAGTGATCTGGCGCCCATGAACATCTATAGAGTTTGGGTCATGGGTGTGTAGCCAGCCCATCAAATCGGGAGGAGAGAGCGAAGGAAAAAGGCATAGTTTTCGGTAGCAGTTTTGATATACCCCGTATTATTTGGACAGCAGCATAACAACCACGCATTCGCACGCCAAAAGACCGCAGACGATCAAAATTTAAAACCCAATGCAGTGCACTGACTTTTCCGAACGAGCGAAAATAATTGATACGAGTAAAATACGGTATAAAGTCGATAATCATTTAGTATGGTATCGAGAGTTTATCGCTCGTATGAAACTCGTTTATTTACAAAACTTTAAGACAATATTATTTTATATCTGGCGTGTTTAGGACAGCATGAAATTGTTTGCGATATCGTAGTTCTGTTTATTTAATTTGTTTTGTTTTTGTTTATACTATTTATTGTTCGATTCGCACAGGGGCTGACAGTTTTTATGACCAGTTCACATCAGCAACATATTAACTATTCGCGTATTAACTTTCTTATTTATATTTGAACTTAATTTATAAAATCAATATGATTGCTTTCCTCTATACTAATTTTCCCGTCCTGTTCCTTTATATTCCATCCTGTCTCATATCACTCTATCCCCTGGACAGAAGGCATGTAATTCTATCCCATCCCATTCCTTTGAGTTTGTAAAAGTCAATAAATGTATTTCAGTTCTTTGTTCATCCCACGGGATCAGAACATTTTTCGGATAAAAAATGAGTTAATTCAGGGTGTCGGCTACATACATACCAAATGTAAGTGTAATTCGTTCAGCCGTAATTATGATTACCACGTCACAAGGCCACTGTTTGGAATCATACTTGAAATGATCAATGATCTTATGAAATTCTACCTCAAATCAATTTATTTATATCACGCAAAAATCTACGGCAAATTGTGCAGAGCCAAGTTGTGAGAGTTGAAAATGTATAAAACTTAAATCTTGTTAAAGTGTCGTTAAACGGTTCTCCACTTCGTTTTAGATTCGTATCGATTTGTTGTCGGAAACAGCTTCGAGCTCCCCAAGCCGCGTGCTGACGGAAATTTCACAATTACCTATTCTCTCTCGGTTCGGACGATTTCTCAAAAGAAGAGAAGTATTTTATTTCACAATTCGCCTGGATAATTTAGCGTTTCAGTAAAGTACCAATGAAGTTTAGTAAAATGCCTGGAATACTAACGTGAATACTTTGAAAACTATAATATTGAGATATTCTAGGCTTAAAATTCATTTTGATAGAGTAAAGACTGGAATTTCCTACACTAGAGGAATAGGGAAGACCCTTCTTTTGATTGATTAACGCTATACTGGTTGCCTATCACAAAAAAAATATTTCATTCGCTGTTATTAGAGACTGGTTCGAAGTTCTGTATTTCGGATGTCATTGAAAATATCTTGTTTAAAAAAAAACTATTATTTCAGTATATTTGATGGACATTTCGTTTTTTTATGGCTGTGCATGGTGAGATGAGCGCGCCATTCGTCTGTTTGTAAGCGATACAACCGCTTATGGCAAGTAGCAAAACTAAACAACACCTTGAATTACAAAAATATAATTGGCAATCCACTGCGCTCGCCATCCCGAGATATAAGATGTTTAGTCTCATTATGTCCAGTAGTTTGGCTACAATTCCTTCCCGGAACACAATAGTGCATTTAAATTGCTGTTTGGTTGCAAAATTAGAAATGATTACGGTGGTACCTACGCAGGCGACTACTTATATATGAGAGTCCTAGGGCCCGATTCTGAAAAAACGAAGTATAGCTCGCTTTGTTGTTTTATGAGTTTTGTTGCTATTTAATTATTCATTTTATTCTTTTTCGTACACCAATCATATCATGACAACGAAACGAATGGTCAAAGAACAGTACAAATGGCAGTCGTATCACTCGAGGCAATATTTTATCGACTGTCATGGGATGAACAAATTAATAACAGAAAAACTCAACTACTTTAGTTTCTATTTTTTTGTAATTATTTAATACGGGAACAATAATTGCGTCATATTTTTTTCATTCGTTCAATAGTTATATCGTATTAACCGTTAAACATAAAAAAATATATAGCTGTTAATATGCAATCGCTGTTTCAATATTTATTCTGTTATATTTCACTTACGGGCGATACAACTGCCGAATTCTATATTAATTGGAACCTGACAAGTGGTCAATCGCGTGTCCACCATATGAAATAACGCTGTCAGACGGACAATTACACAGATTTTACATTGTAAAGTGTTTCTTTTTTTATAACAATTTTATATAACTGTTTTTTCAACTCTTTTAATAGCAATCATGTTTACAAAACGGCAATTGATTCTGAATCAGAAAAAAATAAAGTAAAAACATTCTCAACGAAGTTGGATTATGCCGAATGGATTGAATATAAAGTTCATGCCGCTCGTTTTCGCTCGCAGATCATAATATTTGCAGCGGGAGATTTAAAATGTCACTGAAACGAGGGGTTTGATATAATCATTGCCGTGTCGCCGTAGGCGCTCGGTGCGAGGTGACACCAAGGGTATAGCTTGCTGGATTTGGCTGTGGAATAACATTTTATTTTCAGCAACATTTTTTTTTTATTGCAATGAATGACAGGGCTATCCTGCTGTTCACCTGATGGTACGATAAGACAGCTCATGGATAGTAGTAAAATGAACAACACTTTGAATTAAAAAGCAATGCTGGGCTCCACTGCTCTATAAGATGTTAAGTCTCAATATGTCCAGCAGTGACTCGGACTGCAATTTCCTTTAAACCACAATTACACCGCATTTACACTGCTGTTTAGAGGGAGAAGTTAAACTGCCGTGGTATGTAGATACATACAATTACATGTAGCCATCTGGGTAGCCTGAAGGCTTCTCACATATGAGAGACCCACCACCAGTGAATTGACGTTGTACCAATTGTTTCGACGAATAAAACCTACCGCTTGTAATTTATTTATGCGTCATCAACGATTTTTTGTCGCTAAAAGCACTTTTGTCAAAATATTAGGAATAGTAGTAGACGACTGCCTCAGTGGTGTAGTTGCGCTACGTGCGGTTAAAATTCCAATTTGGGGTCGGACAAAGTAACATCGGATTTTTATATTCATTATCAGCCTGCAGTCAGGAATTTGTGCCCGATATGGCGTTAGTTTGGCCCGATCGCATCATGGGGCGGAACTTACAAGGCGTAATGTTGGTGTCCTGGTGGCACCTCTGGCGAATTTCGTGGTATTCCCCTTCTGGGAAAAAAAGCGTGAATTTATGCATGAATATTAAGAAAAGTTTTCTCCAGCATTTATATATACTTTATTGTACACCATAAAAAAGGAAAAATAACAGATTAAATACTTAAAACTAAAGACATGGTAACAATTGGCGGCCTTATCGCTAGCTGCGATCTCTTCCAGGCAACGTTTGGATGGACTGGATTAATATAATAAAGAACCCATTTTATTAAATTGGACATGTTAGTAATATCAGATTACGAGTATACATTCTTGTTGTTAATATTATGAAAACATATCTCAAACAATCCGTAAAATTCTTGAGTACGGCCTACGTTTGAAAGTGGATTCCTGTGGCTAGAACAAAAAACAGAGCATGTTAGAAGTGGCAGTACTTGGTTAAAGTTAGTGAGACTATCCTATGAAAAACAGACTTCCTGTAATAATTTTTATGCAGCCCTTCATATTATGTTTTATAAGATAGTCCTCCAATAAGGTGGAGTGATGATATCCGAAAGATGGCTGGTAGCGGTTGGAGACGATGGGCTGAAGATCGAGCCCAGTGGCGTGCCATAGGAGAGGCCTATGTCCAGCAGTGGACGATATACAGGGTATATCAAGACTGCTACCGAAAACGAAGCCGGGTGGTAGTTTAAGCGACTTCAGACACAATGCAACAGAAAAAGTTGCAAAAAAAAGCGACAATTTTTTTTGTTATTTTTTTTCCTATGGCCATATTTGGGTGGTAAATACATTTTTTCCTAAAATAATAGTGTATGCCCTTTTATTTATAAATACTCTAAGGCATAAAAGAGTTTAAATTATTATTTTAGCAAAAACTATGGATTTACCACCCAAAAACGACGATATTTAAAAAATCATAAAAAATAATTGTCGCGTTTCTATGCGAAATTTTTAATTGCATTGTGTTTGTAGCCACTAAAACTACCACCCGGCTTCGTTTTCGGTAGCAGTCTTGAGATACCCGGTATATAGGCTGATGATGATGATGATGGTGATTTGTTTTACTTACCTTGCCATTACTCCCCTCTCCCCTGAAGATCTAGTCTCGTGTCATAGGTAGAAACTAAGAGAAGAAGCCGTTTCGGTTTCATAAACACCCAGACCCGAAACAAATACTTGTGGACTGCATAAATATTCCGGAGTTTGTCGGATGTAAAGAAAAAATCAATATATACCCGTATCAATATTTTTGCTGGTTGTAGGTTTCCTATATGTGAGAGGCCATCTGGTTATGTGCCACAAGATCTAATTTACTAGGTAAACAGCAGTTTAAATGTATTATTGTGTTCCGGATTGAAGGTCATTCTAGCCTGAGTTACTACGGGACATATTGAGACTTAACATGTCTCTGGATGGCGTGCGCAGCAGAATGCCAAGCATTGCTTTGTAATTCATGGTGTTGTTTGGTTTTTTTATTGTAAATGAGAAGTTGTATCGCTTACCATCAGGCAAACGGCAAGCTCGTCTCGCCATTAACATCAATAAAAAATAAATAAATTATGAGACCCATCCAGTATACTAGATCCTTGTACGAAGACCGAATCAGTCTTGAGGGAATATTCCTGACGTATTAGGAATTTACCCTATAACGCTCGAGGTGGAATAGAATCTATTTACCGACACACTTATTTTGAATTGTTAGACGATATTTTATGTTTCCGGTTGATTGCCGTCTTATTAAGGATGAGGAATATCACAAATAAAGGATATTGACTTGAATATTCATATTTATTTTTATTACACTCATATTAGGATCGTCTGTATGTATGTATGTAATAATCTGGAAAGACTTTCGACGCCTTCCAAAGGGGGATTGATTAGAAATTTTGCACACTTAAAAAGGCCCGATGACAATATAATAATTATACATTTTGTCTCATTATCATTACCAGGATCTCATGATATGCATTTTTTTATTATTTTAATTCGTTATTTCCGCGCCTGCTGCTGTCCTTGGAATTGATAGCTGTTTATACCAAAATGTTTATAAAAAACAATCGTTTTAAAAACCAAAAAATAAACATGTAGTAAAAATAATTAAAATTGAGTTGTGAGTTAGACTATCAAGTAAAATACATATATTTTATTGTTAAAAAGAGTGCTGTCTTAATAACAATTGATTATTATAATACACCATTCACCCTAGGTAGTTATGAAACGATTATATTATATTACATTGGTACGATAAAGCAGCTACATTGAGCCTGGTGGCCAAACAGCACTGTTCTGTTCTGGTTTGAAAGACATTCAGCCATTCTTTGTAGCCCGAGTAACTACTAGACATATTAAGACTTCGTATGTCTCAGGATGGAGAGTGTAGTGGAATGCCGAGCGTACTTTATAATTCATGGTGTTTGGCTTTGCTAGTGTCCATGAGCGGTCGTATCGTGTACCATCAGGTGAATAGCGCGTTCGACAACCTATACATTGGATTTAAAAAAAAGAGAGATATCTACTTCTAACACATTATCTAGAGTGTAAAGCATACTTACGATCAGCTGTATTCCAGCCTGTGTTCCACGCTTATATGAAATTCAACGCAAAGTTATAAAAAATTAAAAGTTGCTTGTTGGAGAATTGTTATCCAACTATAGATTTAAGGAGAGGATCATCAATAGATATTATCAGTTCATAAACTGAACTTTTGTACAAACGTTCCCCAACTTCCACTAGTTCCCGATTCCAAATTTGCAAAAACGACTAACTATGGCGCAACTTTCGCGCGTTAACATTCCAGTTTTCGGTTGAATACATGGGGAACTGAGTGCCACGTTAATTTTCCGGCGAGTCGCGTTCGGATTCGAACCGGCGATTAATTAGGCGCTTTTTAATTAGTAGCGTGTCTCGCGACGTGTGCTCGGAGTTCTGAAGTGCTTTGTCTAGGAGTTCACCTTCTCTTCTAGTTTATGACGCTTCTGTGGAGTTGGTTGTAATTTTGGACTGTGTATTCTGTGTGAGTGTGTGTATTGACATGGGTGTAGTGGCCTATTGGTAATGGACTAGACGCTGCTGCCAACATGCTCACGTTGGTTGCTGGTTCGAATCCAAGGGCACACGTGCCTCTTTTCAGTGCCATGTGTGAATTGATAGGTAATCATCACGCACTATAGCGGGGAAGATAAACATCGTGAGGAAACTTACATACTACAACGATTTGCAAGAATTTCTATGATATGTAAAGTCTGCCAATCCGCTCTTGATCAGCGTGTTGGACTATGTGATCACTCTCTAAAGACAGACCATCATACAGGGTATATCAAGACTGCTACTGCTGCTATGAAAACGAAGCCGGGTGGTAGTTTAAACGACTTCAGACTCAATGCAACAGAAAAAGTTGCAAAAAAAAGCGTCATTTTTTTTGTAATTTTTTTCTTATGTCCATATTTGGGTGGTAAATACATTTTTTTCTAAAATAATAGTGTATGCCCTTTTATTTATAAATACGGGTAAGGTATAAAAGAGTTTAAATTATTATTTTAGCAAAAACTATGAAATTACCACCCAAAAATGACGATATTTAAAAAATCATAAAAAATGATTGTCGCGTTTCTATGCGAAATTTTTAATTGCATTGTGTTTGTAGCCTCTAAAACTACCACCCGGCTTCGTTTTCGGTAGCAGTCTTGAGATACCCAGTATATTGGTTAGATGTTCCATGCTTGATCGATTAAAATAAGTTAGATTTAATAAATGAATAGCACATATTTTAATTAAATATTAGGTTTCTGCACTTTTTCTCAATAAAATCTCTAACTATGCCAAATTTTATGCTCCTCCGTTCTTGCAATTGTCTTAAAATACAACATACAAATATCTTCATGAATTAATATGCAGTTGTTGGCATGACGTGTCATGTATGTGAAAACAAAAAATTCACGCACTAATATTTTGTTATTAAGTTGGTTTTAAACGTGAGAAATATTAAAAAGGCGTAGACACATTGGAACTGCTAAAACGATGGTACATGTGAATTGAGCTGTGTGGAAATGAAGTTTGATTGCCCTCTCGTCATTCGCACTCTCGTGTGGTAATTATTGTGTGGTTGAGCGAGAGACTGGTTGGGAGCGGACTGGTAACAAACTGAATTGCGGGTTTCTAGCTAAAAGCGCAACACCTAGACTTTTCAAAGTTGCATGTGTTTATTCTATTATTGCCCAGTAATAATTGTAATAGTGGAACATTCAAAGTGTAAAGAGATTGCGTGTTCCGGAGAATTGTTTCGCCTCGCAAAAGACAATATGCTGAGCTGACTGTCTCTATTATTTGTAGGCACTAAAAGAGAACAAGAAATACAACAGCAATGGAAAGTGAAGTGGAAAACGTGCTAGGCAGTTCTGAACTAGAGTTTCAAAAGTTGATTTTAGATAGCCAACGAGTGTAAGAATTATATCATCATTCAGCAACATATAAACTAAGTAAATTAGTTTGTTGCCCCCTAGTTTGGGACAGGAAGAATATAAAGACGATAATTTTTCTGGAAGGTATAGTGTTAACTATAAACCGTTCCAGGCATTTTACCCTACAATGGCTAAACTGTGCAAATAATTAATAATTTAATTAAATATATTAAATATTTTAATTCACTTATAAATAATTTTGTTTATTCCATCGGTATTATTGCCAATACATGTTTGACACGGAAAAACATCGGTTAGTCTCAAAGATTTCTAGATAGATTTTTTGTTAATTGCTATAAATGGCGAGACGAGCATACCGTTCACCTGATGGTAAACGATACGAGCGCTCATGAACAGTTGCAAACCAACAGCACCTTGAATTACAAAGCAATTCCAACGCACTCGCCATCCTGAGATATATGATTTTAAGTCTCAATATGTCCAGTACTTACTCTGGCTAAAAACTCCTTCAAACAGAAACACAACATTGCATTTACACTGCTGTATGGTGGGAAACACAGACATTGCGGTACGTACACCCAGACGGCATCTCACGTATGAGAGATTTCCCTCTAGTAAATTTAATATTATGAAATTCTACAAGGTGTCCTACGTAACGTACACAACACGGAGGGGAAGTATGTTAAATATTGAAGATAGACAATTTTACTGCAAGAACACGTCATTTTTATTTTAAAACTAATTTAAATTGCATTCAGAGATTTATGAATTATATTTAGTCTACCTTTCATTTAAGATGTTTTGTTATATACATAAAAAAATCCTTATGTTGATTGGTATCGTAAAATGATGGTTGTTTTGTCATCACATAACGGGCTTAATTCCCGCTTCAGAATTATTCAAAGGAAATTGAACGCAGTTGTTGAGTTGTTTTTAAAATCAAATTGTGTCTTCTTTTAGTGAAATTGTCTATATTATAAATTATTCAAGCATATTTAAGATACTTTGTGTACCATGGCAGTGGATCAATCATGTAATATCCAGTCTCAGTAGAAACGTTTCGTAATCCACTCAGAATTTTGTACGTAATCTGATATTACTTTCATGTCGGTACAATATAATCTTTCTTTTCATAAAATCCTTATACATGCCGCATTGTCAGCGAGGGAATTTCTGAATGAGATAGAATTATGAGGACATATATACGCGTCAACTTTTCCTTTAGTTCACAAGTGCTAGTGAAAGATGAGGCTGGATATACGGCTTCTATTTAATCTAGGTTTTAAGTGCAACTAAAGCGAGACAAAGACTATTAATACAATTTATGCGCAGTTGAGAGCCTCAGTATAAGTAATAAGTAAAAAGTATATTTATATAACATATTTTGTACGTAATTTCGACCATACATATAGAAATCTGACGTGAAATGACAACGTTCAAATTATTTTCGATGCTAAAGACCCATTAATTCTTAATAATTTAAATGTCTCATCTCTGTTATCCTCAAATGCCGGCAGCGTACCTGACACTGTAATACAAGTTTATGGTGCATACTTATATTTTCCATCACAAGAGTCGTTGCGCCTGTTGCTCTTCCATAAACAAATTCAAATGGGAGTTTGTTTGTTACTTTTTACGCTTTAACCACTCAATCGATCATTTATTATCAGGGATTTGTAAAAACACACAGAAATCTCTATCCAGTTAAATAAAATCTTCCCGAGAGAAAAAATATAACATTGTGTTTTTACATTGATGTTACTTGTGGTGACCAACAACCTTGTTTGACAAAATTTGCACACACGCAAGTGAAGCCGCTGGCAAGAGACATAGCTCTTGAGCTTAAGCACTTGGCGATACAATCACCTTTACACTATAATGAAATTCCGAAATATTTTGTAGTATACATAGCAAACGCTCAAATTATTTTCTTATTAACTCATCTTTTCATCCCATGTTAAATTTTCGTGGGTGATTTCTAATGAACGTAGTGACAGTCTGTTGAATAAACGAACAATATTTCTGTTGTGTAATCCTAAATATATTAAAGTAAATACGTACGACAATATTTTGAGTTTGTGAAACGCTCCTATTTGGGTCTATGACTGACAAATAAAAGGAATCTTCAGCCTTTGTAGTTTCTAAGCTATTTTAATATTTTTGTAAACAAAGTAAATAAGCTTCTCGCTGTAAGGTAAATATCAATGACCAATTTATTTATACAGCATAAAAATCTAACAAAATTGAAGAATCTTAACTGTAGCTTTGATCATTGATTGAAATGATAAAGATGAAAGACGGGGATAAGCTGGCACTCGAGAAAGGAGCTTCATTCATACACTTTTGTTCTAAGATCCAAAAGATTCAAACGAATACTTTTCACTTTGTTAAAATATATAAGTTCGTCTGAAAAGAAATATTTATCAGCGACTGTTCTGAGTATTTTAAAGTTAGGTTCTGATTTATTAATACATTTTTTGGTTGAAGGGTCATGATGGAGAGATAAAACTTTATTGTACTGTATTGTAAGTACTGTAAAATAAAGAGTTATACGTAAATGAATAGTGAATACTATTTACTTTTATTTTGATAAAGCTGCTTGCTTGCTTCTTTTGACAAGTGGCGGTCTTATCAACTTTAGTGATCACTTCCAGACAACCAAACACGATGGATTATAGTGTAAGAACATATTATGTAACTCGGAGTGTTTAAAACATATATAATAACATACATACGTATATATATAAGCTCACGCCTTTGTCCCAGAAAGGGTAAGCAGGCTGAAGTTAGGACACCAATATTTCGCCTTGTATGTTTTCCATATCACGATGTGATAGGGGCCAGCCTATCGCCATATCACAAATTCCTGACTCTGGGCTGATAATGAATACAAAAATCTGACATCACATTACCCGACGAAAGTATATTGTTTTTTACAATATCTTTCATTCCTCAGAAATCTATATTTATAAATAGCTATCGGAATCTATTACATTCGCGATGTCGATGAGTACAGCAAGTATGTGGAGCATTGTTTCATAAATATTAAGCATTCATTGTCCGATTGATTAAGGAAGGGCGAGGCTTTCTGGCAAAGTATCTCAATACTTAATACGTCCCAACCTCTATCATATAAATAATGTATTATAAATAACATCCATCAGTCCCTTACATAGTCCTGACCCCATACTAAGACCGACTCATGTGTCTTGGGTATCAGGAAATACGAGTGACTTTTTGGTCTCACAAACACCCAGACACGAAAGAAATATTTGTGGTCCGCACAAACATTTCTTTCGGTGTGGGAATCGAACACGCGGCCTCTCGTTTTACAGATGGCGTCTAACCTGTCTTCTAACATCTGTGGAGCAGACTCCACAGAAGCTGTCAAATGTATGTTTCCTAAGTATTGTTAATTAAAAAAATAAATTAATTTTCCTAAATTCGTCTCCACTTTTAATTACGCTAACGAATACGAATACAAAGGGATGTTTAGGTTAGGTTAGGCTAGTATTGAGACAAATTATACAATAACAAGGGTGGATAAAAAAGCTAACCTAACCTAACAATTATTTTATGGCCGTCGCGTATTTTCATTTTCAGTTGACTAGTGCGATTTATTTATTTTATATAAACAAGGATTCATTTTTATGCATTTCCTAACATCATCTCGGAATTGTATACAATCCTTCGAAAATATATTTCTAAGGAAATGTTTGTATTACAGAATCTTCAAATCATTATATTTTTACACCAAATTTCGTATTTATGCCACGAATTGCATATATTTGCTAGTAATGTCGTAATGACTAGTTTTCATACATTATCGGTAACATTATTATATTTATAACTAAAGATCACGAATATTCCTACAATAAGTTATGCATAGTTTGTTCTTACTCAAGAAACACTAACACCAAAACATAATACGTACTCCAACATGTGAGATCCCGTTCTTTCATTTTTATATCATTCTATTTCTCATTGCATATATATAATATACATAATTTAACTACGATCAATTCCAATAAATAGAACGAAAAATTAGACTGTGAACTAAATATACAGCATTAAATTTTTTGAATGCACTCTTTTTTACCATTGGATCTTTCCTTTACCAACCGGTTGTCTGGAAGAGATCGCTTAAAGCGGTAAGACCGCCAGTTATATCATCAACGTTATGTTTCTATAACTATTGTTTTCATCTTTTTTCTTTTTTTTGTCTTTTGTTTATCCTTTGTACATCGTGTTATAATAAAGAGTTATTATTTTACACTGTAGAATAAAATGACCCTACACAACCAGAACAAAATTAAATTAAAATGTACATCTGAAGTCAAAACCAGTGGGGCTGAAACGAATTTAGTCGGTTTTTTATCAGAGTCGGCGTGCTCGACGCCTTTTGTTTAGCTTTCATTTAGCTCGTGTAATCTTTATTGTTAATCTGTCGGCGACTTTTCAGGGCATGCTTTCGACCGTTTGTAGGTTGAACTTTTTTTGTAATGGAATTCATTTCGTGTTCTGTTAACGTTAAAGTATTTCTGGCCGGAAATTGTACTCGCTTTATGTTGTCTATGACTAAGGGATTCCTATTGCGTTGGTTATTCTATGGGTTGTAGGAGTCAGGAAAGAATATTGAGCTTCTATCACTGATGAATAGAATGGGACGGTAAAATGATTACTTTCCTTAAATCGGGTTATTTTGTGTGACATTTAGATTAATAACAACCACACATAAAAGATAAGAGTTGTTATAGAAAATTTTATTACTTCTTAGTATAATGTATAGTAAGTTTTTGGTGCAAAATATTTACTTAAATCTTAGTTTAAAGCCATATACACAAATAAAATCTATAATTATTTTATATTTACGTACTACTAACGAACTATACAGAACGAACAGAGTGAAATACAAGACAGACTTCAGGCTTACAGAACTACTGGGAGTGACTAAGCAAGTAGTGTAAATACAATGTAAATCTATGGAAATGTCTGATATGATAAGATTTTAATATGATTATTTTATTTTGGTTTTGAATGATCTAAATTGAAAGTGTTTAGAAACGCACAGTATTTATTTTTATTTGTATTGAAGTACAAAAAGTACACTATCACTATGGCCATATCAGATGTCTTAACTATAAAACTTCGAACAATGAGGAATTATATAATATCCTTTTCGTTCACTTCGTTTATAAGAATGTGGAATTAATTTATCAAAAAGATTCTGCACATTTTATGTACTTTGCTTTACACTCGAACCCTAAAAAGGTCGACTCAGCCAGACTGATTAACGGTGATTACATTAAAACTCCATTCATTAATTTGCAGGGTGAGACGAAAAAACGCTCGGATGTTCTTTGAAAGGCATTACGAGTGTGGGCGTATACAGAGTATAAAATATAGATCTTACTTAAGCAACGTTAGTACTTTTTTTGGTTTGGGATGCAGTACATTTACCTGCTAATAAGTAAGGAGTTTTTAATGTTCTTTCATTGCAGTGAATGGCGTGATGAGCATGCCATTCCCTGATGGTAAGCGATACGACTGCTCATGGGCAGTAGCAAAGGGAAACACCACCATGTGTTACAAAGCAATGCTTAGAATTACACTGCGCTCGCCATCCCGAGACATAGATATTTGTATTGGAAACTACGAGAGACTTTTCGGTCTCACAAACACCCAGACCTGACTCAAATATTTGTAGGCCTCACAAACATTTCTCTCAGTGTAGGGATCGATCCCGTCGCCTGTCGATTTACAGTCATCAAATTATTTCTGATGTTTAGACTATAATACCGTAAAGCTTCATTAAAATACTTTGATAGCTCTTGCGTGACGAAGGCGGAAAACTTTCATACATCGTAATTAATAATATTCTGCAGCCTCTGCAACGCAGTTGGTAGGATGACTGCTGTGAAACGTTAGTCTGCGGGTTTGATTCCCATACCGAAAAATCTGTCTGTTAGGTGTATTAATTTAATTTTATCGTATGAATTACATCAAATTTTTTAATGCCTATTTGACTCAGAAAGAAATATATTCCTCATAACTATTTAATCGTTTAAACGCTGTTCACGGTCGAAAAATTCTTTGAAAAGCCTTATCGCAGAAAGCACTAAAACACATTTAATCACCATTCCTCATTCCGCCCCGCTGAAGCTTGTATAAAACCTTAAAGCCCACTCAAATGCACAAACCATTTCCTTGCATTTCTACTCCATAAAATACAAATTACAATAATAAAATTAACGCAACATAAACAAAGTGTGGAGTATCCGGAGGAAGGACTATGCCCCGCACTCCCCCTTTTCATCCCCCCTTCACCCCCCTTTACCTCCCAGTGCCCTTGCCCCCGGCCCGCCAGCAACTAGCGAAACAATCACAAGTTTTAATAACCTTTTGTTCAACGCAACGAAATAATTTCAGTTGCTTCACTGTGAAAGCAAGGGAGAAAATGAAATTGCTATTTTGAGTACTATAACATATTATATACATGAAACTATTCGTCTGGTTATTCTAACTTCTATATGTCCATATTTCAAGATTTATATGGAACTGCGCTTTCTAGTTTATAAGTACATTGAAATACTTATAATACTTAATAACTTAGTTTTTGTGAGAAAATGGTACTATCGTGGTCAAGTCGATCCATTTATATCTAGCCTTAAACCATGCCTACAGCGAGACTCTACAAATTATTCATATTATCTATAGTCCTATAATGAACAATGCTCTATATCGCTTGTTTATTAGAGGTTCTTGACCATTCTTCTTTAGTAAAAAACGTCTTCTAAACCGGGTGGAAGAATAAAAAAATGACTAAAGCTAAATTATGTTTAAATTTTTTATGGATTTAATAAATTATTTTCATTTCTTTTTCCATTTTCACAAATGCATTGGGCATGCACCTGCCGTCATAAATCATTCCTGTCTGTCCAAAGGTTACCTCGGAAAAACCGTTCATTGCGATAGAACCAACCAATGCATAATAATTGATTTGTATTTACGTTTACTTATAGCTGTTTTAAAGTAAACATCAATGAAAATTCATAAAAGAATGTTAAGCTGAATTTTGTAAAGCACGATCGCCTAGAACGTTATTTGAATTCATTCTTTATTTTTCATGGTTAGTTGTTATTACTCACCAATAATATCTTCTTTCATATCTATTCTATATTATCTATGTATATTTTCTATTCTATATTAATCTCTACATTATAATGAATTTGTAATTGATCGATGTCTATACATGAAGGGTATTTGAGATATAAATAAATAACAGGCAAAAGTCACATACATAGTCCTGACCCCACATCGAGTCTTGTGTCATAGCCATTAGTAACTATGAGAGACTTTTCGGTCACACAAATACCCCGAACCGAAAGAAATATTTGTGTACCGCACAAGAATTTTTGTCTTGGTGTACGCTAATCTCAAAAATAGGTGCAGTTGTGAATTTAGTATGGAGGTAACTGACATACTAAATTAACACATAGACTTTATATCCAGAGAAATGTGGTGTTCCCATGGAATAGACAAGTAATTCAAATATGCTTGATACTTTTTTGAACTCTAAGGAATGAGATGGGATAGGAAAGCACAGGGTAACATGCCTTAAGTCACGGGATCTAATGATAGGCGCGGGATACAACGGGACGGAACTGAAATATCACTGCAAAGGACTTTGTATTTTCGATTGCAGAGGAGGCCCGTGCCCTGCAGTGAGACGTGTATGGGCTGATCCAATACATCGCCCCATGCGTTGCGTATTAAGATTGGTTTTGTTCTTCATTATGTCATTATTTAAATTGAAAGGGCAGGAGGGCCTTTATCAGAACTCATCTTCTACGAAATAATTATGTAGGTGGATTGATATGTGAACAGCGAAATCACAGGTTCTTGTTACAGAGTTTAATCACGAAACAAAAACAAAACAACACCAACTTAGTCAGGACACTAAAGAAGAACAACAGACTTTAACTTATTTAACATAGCGATTCGTCACAAATGTGGTCCGCGGGCTCCGTCGTCTTGAATCCGTGTCTCCAGACGACCGCCCTCAACACCATCGACAATGACGCTTCGCTAGGCTGACTCTGACAGCTAAAAGTTAGTCAACCTGAGGTATGAAATTGACGGAAGCGCCGTCAAATTTATAAACTATTGCAAAAAATAAGGTATTATAATGTGAATTACCTTAATGAACTTAAGTGATCACGTGATAACGTTAAGATGATGTGAAACGTGATGAGCTAAGATCGCTCTTGCATCGCAGGTGTATGTACAAACATAAATTAAAGATGCACAAACGCCCCGACTTGGGTAAATATCTCTAAGCAATACTGATGTTTCCCTGTGCATTATTAGTATAGCCGGATAAACATTAATGTTTATCCGTGCGGGAACGACCCCGTATTTTCCCGGACCGAAAGCTATCTTAGGAAGATTCCTGTTCGAGAATTTTCGCCTCGGGAATTCTTGGGGAAACCATGTATGGACTCAAGATTATAAAGCAATATAGCATTAAGCAATATGTCATTGCAAAGGCCTTTTCAAATGCTACAACTTCTTTGTTGGTATGAAATACCAATCCGATGTATGAAAACAAAACCGTTATACGGGTACTCTATTAATCGTCGTTCATGGAGTTACAGCATTTAAAACATTATATAATGACTCATCGCTTATTTTTATTGCTAACTTGATAAAGTAAATAACAAGAAAATACTATTATTAAACGAACTACCAAAACATAAAATATCATCCTCACGTAATGTACTACACCGCAGGTAGACAAGATAATATTCATAAAATCATTATTGCATAAGCCTAAAATATATTTATATCACTAATAATTAAGCAATGAACGTAACGTGTTCACATGACGTGCCATGGTTTAAATAAATTAACAAGCAGCATAATACAAGCATATAATTTACGGTAACTTTTGCGAATAATTTTTCACACCCCAAAATGTTGGGAGCGAAATTTTAGCTGAAACAACAACTGTATTCGCGTACACCTGAGCGGCCTATAAACAAGCTTTTACGCGTTTTTTTAATTCATTCAGGTGCCGTTTGAGCCGTGGCTGGGGGGCGCGCCGTTAAGGGTTCAAACACGGGGGTGCGTGGCGCTGTGAGCTTATTAACCCGGCGCGGTGTCTTGTCGACTCGCGCTAACGTTGTATGTAATGACCCTAAATGTGGAGCCACATATTCAGCGAGAAACAGATTTTATATTCCACGCAAAGCTCATCAAAAAGTATACCGGTTATATCAAGACTGCTACCGAAAACGAAGCCGGGTGGTAGTTTAAGCTTCAGACTCAATGCAACAGAAAGTGCTGCAAAAAAGTGACGATTTTTATTTTGCGTTCATTGAGATAATATACTGGAGGGGACACTGCAAACAAAATTTTTGTCACAAAATGAAGGGTACATTCTATTTCTGTCTCTGTCACATATCGTCGTATAAGTAACATATCGTCCATCTCGCTTCAATGTGTACCCTTGTGCACGCACCATACGCAGATATTTTGTTCCCGATGTCCGCTCTAGTATAATACCTCAATGTTTGCGTTTTATTTTTTGTTGTAACTGCGGTGTGGATGCACCTTTCAATCAATTTTATCAATTTATTGTCTTTATCATTTTTATTTGGTCATTTCCTGGTTCACCCGTAACATTTCTTTTATTTGTCGATTAAATAAATATGTCGGTTCATAATGTTTAATCTAATTATACTATAAGTACTTCCACGTCCCGACCGCCGATTTTGACAGTTGACGTTTGTCAAATTCAATTTGTCAGCTTAATGTAAATAGAAATAGGGTTTATTTTAAAAATTTGAAATATGACATTGACAGTGGACGTGCAAGTACATAAAGTGAAATAGACATACCGAATTTAAAACTAAAGTAAAAGATTACGTATCTGTCCGCTCGCCGCTTCCTCTCCACTCCCCGCCGGTACTAGGGCCCAAATATAATGCCGCGATTCAGTTCACATTCATTAACTGAATTGGGTACGGTAACCACGTTTAACGTTTATGCGTGCCCCGCAGCCGCCATGGTAATGAAAGTGCGACGTTTTGTCCGTTTCAGTTGATACAATAATTATACACCTGCACTACTATTTGTGTTTACAGTACATCAGAGTTTATATCTTATTTTATTATTTCAATGGATGGTGGACGACATGGCATTCGCCTGATGGCAAGAGACACATGGACAGTAGCAAAACCAAACTTCGATTAAGATTATAAAGCAATTCTTAGCAATCCACTACGCTCTCCATCCTGAGACGGTTGCCTAGTACGGGTACGCGGACTTTACATACCACAGAAATTCTTACAAATCGTTATGGTATGGTTTTCGCAGGGTGTTTTCTTTCACCTTTATATTGAGAAATGATTGGTAACAGATACACACGACTCCGAAAGTCAGAGATGTGCTGTGGGATCTGAATCCGCAACCACCGTGCGCATAACCAGCCAGATCTGGTCCGTTACCAGCAGAGCCACCTTTCTAATTAACCATTAATTAATTAATAATTCTAATTTACTCACTCAAGTATCCCGCTCGCACAATCACAAGCACTCGGTCAATATATTCACCCGTTCGTCCGCAAACAAATCACATTCAGAGTAGGATAGCATTAAGGAAGATTATCTTACGTGGTGGTATGGATGAGAAGGCACGTAATAGACTGTTATGCCCCAGAAACACAAACAGCCTAGATTTTTTTTTCTTCTTCTTCTGTATCAGCCCATATAGGTATGTAGGGCACGGGCCTCCTCTACAATCGAGAGTACGATTGAGAGTGGTTAGACCATATAGTCCACTACGCTGCCCTAATGCGGGTTGGCGGACTTACATACCATAGAAATTGATTTTTTATTAATTTATTAACACTCTCTTTATAATAATTATGCCTAGGACCCCCAAACGCCCAAACCGGAATCCCCAAACCGAAATAGGTTTGACCGTGGAATCACTTGTGAGTCTTACTTTAAATTACATTATTCATTTGTCAGAGTCCGCCTGGGTAGATACCACCGCAATGGCAATTTCTTTCGCCAAACAGCAGTGTAAATGCACTGTTCTTTCGGTTTAAAGGGCCAGAATAAATACTGGACATATTGAGACTTAACATCTTTTGTTTCAAGGTGGCCAATCAATGATTTGGAAAATGGCAAGCATTGTTTTGTTACGAAATAAATAATAGTTTTATCTCAATTTACAGAAGTTTATAATATCAACATACAAAACATATTTCTTGGTTTGCTGCTTGATTGGTGGCACACTACCGCCATTCAACACTGTCATTTTAGCTACTTACACGATTATTTCTCGATCTCACCGGAGCGTGGCGCTAGAATCGAAAAAATCGTTTTCAATATTTTTTATGAATGCAGTTGCACTCGTATGGGAACTACTGTTTCGAATTGGAAAAAAATATTTTTGTTATGTGTTCGATAGGTCATTTATCGAGGAAAGATATTGATATCATGACGATATGGCTATAGTAGTAAAAAATCTAGCAAATACCGGGAAATTTTATTCATTTTTCGTGGTACGATTTGTCAATATTTTAAATTGACAGTCGGAATTGATCACCCCATTTTGAAATGTGTACTTGCAACGGGCGGCGCGGCGCCGGGCCGGACAGTCAGTAGTGTGATAAAGTGATTTGAAGAAACAATTCTATTCCGTTTTGTTTGAAAAGTGGGATTCAGCCAAGTCTCAGAATATTATCCACACGTTTAGTGAATAATTTACACGAAGGTGCAAACATCGTAGCATGAAGCTATTGGATCATTAGTTTGTTCGTGCAATTGGAATGTATAGAGTATTCTTTCAGCCTGAATATCTAAACGGAAAATATAAATTTACTTTAGTCAGATGTAACGGATAAGCGGCAAATGGTTGAGTGATCTTCATTACGTAAAAGACATCAGCAATGTGTGTACAAACTGACAATGGTAATATATGTAACCGACCACACCGCTTCTCATATTCAATTGTCAATCTTGTCATACTCAATTGTGAATCTGTATACTATTTCCATTGCCCTCTATGAGAAAAACAGGTTAAAAGTAATTTTATTGACTCAAAAAACCACATTTAAGGTGTAAAGCTCTTAAAAACCCCATTTGTATGCTGTACAAGTAATTTGCCTTAAATACAATAGACCTAAATTACCATCGCATGAAGGGTGGACGGCAATTAAAAATTTAATAGAACCGTTCCGAACGGACGGCAATTAACTCATATTGTCCACTGAAAACAGGCAGATAATAATTTTGAAATATCGTTAACTTTATTATTTATCGGGGGAGCTCACACATTGTGCGCGGAACAACGAGTTATTTCATTTGTGTTGATGAATGTGTATTGTGTGCGCACGAGGACAGTGCCGCAGGCAAGTGGGGAGGCAAGTCACTGTCGTGCTAACGATTCCACTTTGCTATTTTTCCGTGCATTTTTATTAACACCCGGTGTTTCCGCTAGGAAGTCTTTTTATATCATGTGCACTGGTGTATAAACGTTTTATAAAACAATAAATTAAATTGAAAGAGATTGTTCGAAGCGGATGAACAAATTAAGCGGGTGATATAGACTAAGATTTATAGACTCGCGTGATTTACAATGCTGTACGAATAAAAAGAGTATTGAATAAAAATATATATACACTTCATATGGCAAAGCAATCGTATAAGCTTTTCTATCGCTTTAATGAGACCACAAGTCCAGAATCCTACCACATTCATATTTGAGCTTATAGCAGAGATTTATTCTGGATGTAGATTATATAATTAAATAGTAGAATTCAGCACAGCATTTGTAGACGTAGTTTTACTATATAACATTTATTTTTTGCTAAATTACGCGCCACTTTCTTCTACCCATAATTTTTACCTCCAGATTTGCAGGAATAATTGTAGTTCACTGATTTCTGCTCCCCAGGAGTAAATGTTTAAATCTTTGGGGGTTAACATCAGTGAGTTACACTGATACCATATACGAGTTAATGGCAACTTACAATAATCTTTTATGAGGTTAGTCATATCCGCGCAGTATACAGGGTGTATCAAGACTCCTACCGAACTGCTTTACTGACTACTTTTAGTGACTACAAAAAAAATCGCATAGAAGAGTGTCAATGTATCTTGTGATTTTTAAATATTTTATTTTATTTTATTTATTCCATAAATATCATTCTGTTTGGGTGGTAAATCCATTGTTATTGACAAAATAAGAATTTAAACACTTGCGTACCATAGTGTCTTTAAACATAAAAGAATTAACACAATTATTTTGGAAAACACTTTGTATTTACCACCCTTACCCGATGATAGGAAAAATTAAGAAAAAAAGGCATTGCTTTTTTTTGCTTTTAAAACTACCACTATCCTGTATAATTTACAGAATTGGATTGAGAAGCAACCCCTGAGGCACTCCTCTATTAATCGAACTGAAATCAAAGTGTCGTATCAAACCTCTTACGAGTTCCAGTAAAGCTGAAGCGTACAATTCCTAGTAGTAGGTCTGTAGTTTAGATTTATTGTAACGACGTCATGATGCGTCTGTTGTTTTAAGCGTAAGTTCCCTTTTGTGTTATCCGCGGTGTAGGGTTAGTTTTGAATATTCTAGTTTTAGTCGGTGCGTGAAAGTTGGAGTGGCACAACATAAAAGTTACATAAGCTGCTATGTCATTGATTTCCCAGTGATCACAAATTTAATCCTAGGTTCTAGCCTATAGATCCCTCTTGAAGAGTCCGCCTGCAATCTGTTTAGTCAATGAGTGTCCTATTTTATAGCGCTCGTAACTCTCGCAGTTTGAATCAAAATTATTATAAAACTATGTATAATTAGGTCCTGATCGATGTTTGTTTCCAAGCGATAGAATGGAAAATTATACCCGTTTTTGTTTTATTTAGTATGTGCCAATAGACATACCACGAATTTTAATGATGTGAAAACATTGATAACGTGATTTAATTAATTTATGATTTTGCTTATAATAATATTATTTTAAACTATATGAAAGTAAATTACAATCATTAAATATTTATTAAGAGTAATTATCGCCGCCTACTTAATGCAAAATGTGCTTGTATTTTTATTGCATTTGTCTGTCAAACGAGTAGGTAGGTCATCTGATGGTAATTGATCACTGCTGCCCATGAAAATCCATAACACTTGTGGGATGGCGATCCATAAAGTCGTGAGGGAAGCGGAAAGAAACAAGGATGGGAAGAGGTAATGACGACAGCTTCCGTGACCTGTGAAATGAGAGGCCGCGGGTTCGATCCCCGCACCGAGAGAAATGTTTGTGTGGGCCTCAAATATTTCTTCCGGATCTGGGTGTTTGTGAGAGCGAAAAGTCTCTCGTAGTTCCTGATACTCACGACACAAGACTCGATCTTAGTGTGGGGTCAGGACTATGTATGTGGCTGTTGGGTGTTATTTATTTATTTATTTGTAAAAAAAATGGATATTGGACAACTGGAAATCTCACTCAATTTACGTGGAAATCGACGTACGCTTTATGTGAGATAGTGGTACCGCCCCGGACGAGCCTGCCCATTCATGTTGAGACATGACTGTAAACAGCGTGGCTCTACTCTTGATATGATTACGAATAAAGTGATGTATACGATTTTCAGATATGATAATACACTTCATTATTTAGATATGTTATGAATAAAGTGATGTATACGATTTTTAGATAAGATAATATACTTTATTACTATAAGAGATATTTCTCAATGGAGTTGACGGCAGGTAGACGGCCTTCCAGCCGAGCGCAAGGGGACTGCCTTTCTCAACACAGAGATATCGAAACCGTGTTGAGCCTATTAGCAACAAAAAAAAAAAAAAAATCGGCATACCCAACACAAATCTTTGGATGACCATCTTTGAATATTTACACTTATCATCGAGACACAAAGAAGAATCCACATCTCTACCTTTCTCTGTCCCACTGTCTCTCTCCGTCTCTCTTCAGCCATAGAAAGGGTTCCCCAAAGGGTCTCCAAATAACATATTATTAAGAATTCACCTACCTCCAACTATATTTATTTTTAACTCCTAAATTTTATTCCGTGTAAAATTTATAATTGAGTTTTGCATACAAAGTTCGGTTGGAAGTAAGATATAAATTGACAGGCGGACAGTCCACAAGATTGATCGTCTGACCTGTTGCATCGGAACAGTGGACACCTGCTATGGGTTGTGACACCTTTACTAGTCTCGAGCCATTGTTTGCTCACTATATTTAGTACGAAAAACGTTTATTATAGCATTTCAAGGAGCCTGTGATACGAAAGCTTTGATTTAGAGAAAAGTAAGTATTTTATTATATAATTCTGTCTGTTTGAAATTCCAGGTTTAATGATTGGGATTCTAAGCTTAGTTCGGCAAGTCAGGCTGCTGCGATTAATGTCACGTCCACATTTTCATATGAGAAGATTGTACATATAGTCAAGTATTCCACAATTTTTTCATTCACTGTCGAAGGGAATGATATTATATACATATGGCAACTAAACGAGCCAGCAGGTCACCGGATGGTAAGTGATTAATGCGGCCCATGTATAATACCATGAATAATACATGTATCGCTGGCCTATCAAATCGGGATGGGAGGGGAAGAAAATATGATAAGAAGAGTAGACGGATGTTGGGCGATCAGGAAGCTCACTTATGCCACTTAGGCCGATGCCAATAATCAATCGAAAAAATTAGATTGAAGTCAATCTGGATCATTTTTTACTTTTCGATGTCATTTACCATGTTGCCATAGTTTTTTTACTACTGAGATTGATTATTGGCAATATAGTATCAGAAAAATGATGAGGTGTCAATCTCAAACGGCAAATTTTGGATTGGGATTGTTTATAGGCAGCGGCTGTTAATCTAACGAATATTCGAAAAGGCAGCGGTGCCCAGTCACACCAACGTAGTGATCGGATGTTATCTAGCACCCTTGTTGAAAATCGCCGCTATGGTACTGCTTCAGCAGTACTGCAGCACAAAGCTGAATGCGGGTTCCTATTGTTACCACAGTATTTAGTCCAAGATTTACGTTTTTTTGTTACTTGTCTTTTTAAGTGAATAATTTTGCTTTATGTTTTTAATTAAATTCATAATATATTCAAATATTTTTGTGTTGTTGTTTAGTGTCATCAATTATTTTTGTTTTCTCAATATTAATGAAAATTCTTATTTTGGTTCCGTTTTCCGTTTCTAAGTTTCTCAATTTACATGATTTTTCAATGTAATCTGTGCTTTCCAATAATTGACATTAGCGGAATTGTAGTATCTGCGACAGACCCATAAAATAAAAAAACGAATTGTTGGCACAATTAGATTAAGTAATATGATAACCAAATTTAGTACTATGGGTATCATTTGATATTGTCTTTTATTGCTATTTTAGTAACTAAAATATATTCTCTTTTTTGGACTGAAATGTTTTTCTTATCTTTTCATTTATGATTTTTGTACCAACAATAAATAAATCTTTCTTTCCTTTCTTTCTAGGTGCTGCACTGCTCACCAACCCAAGATCACGCATCGCTGGCGGTTTAAGGTAAGCATAAAGTTATTTTAAAAATAAAAGACATAATTTGATACAATGCATGCAGTACACATTTTAAAAATAAAGATAGAGACGTCTCTACATTCACGTCCGACGAAAGAATTAAATAGGGTACGAGAGTTCACAAACAGCGCTTTAATAGAGATCATATAGAGTTCCGGGCCGACGTACCACCTAGTTTATTACGTCGCAGTAGACCTCCGGCGAAAGAGAGCCATGTTATAGTCGTACAGTTGTGTCCAATGTCCTAGTTCGAGTATAGAGCTAGAAATTACTACGATTTTTCGATTTAAACTTCTTTTCTGATTAAGTACTTTATGGTCTATTTATTTAACTAAGTTTCTCCAACAGTAAAGATATTGTCAAAATGAATACTATTTTTTACAAGTTGCATTATGATGTATATACCCATTACAGGAGTACACAAAACTTATAAAATTTACACATGCAAACAAATGAAATAAAATACCGGGTATATCAAGACTGCTACCGAAAACGGATTAGGATGGTAAATACATAGTATTTTCTTAAATAATAGTGTACACTCTTATATTTTTAAAGACGCTATGGTATGCAAGGCTTAAAATTATATTTTTAGCAAAAACTATGGATTTACCACCCAAACTCGACGATATTTAAAAAATAATATAAAACATTGTTGCGTTTCTTTGTGAAATTTTTAGTTGCATTGTGTTTGTAGTCCCTAAAACTTCCGACCGGCTTCGTTTTCGGTAGCAGTCTTGATATACCCAGTATATATAAAAATAGACTAATCAATTTAAAAAAAAATTAATAAAAATAAACTAATTTTATAATTCAGCCGAATCCAACGATTTTGTAAAGAAACAAACACAGCCCGTATTATGACATCATTCAATAAGGTTGCTAATGTGGATTAATTACTGAGAAAGGATAAAAATAAAAACAACGATTAAAAGATTCTCAAGGTTGTTTTTGCCAGAGAAGAACGGGCAAGGAAATCAGGCGTTATTTTTTCAAAACAAGTTTACAATACAGGGTTCGCAGCTCCAAGGTCCAAGATTAAGTAGGGGTTCATATTAAATCACTTTAAAAATATTTTTACAGAATTATATTATAAAGATCAAGAATTTTCTGATAGTACCAATACTGCTCACAAGTATCTACGTTTAGGTTACACCCGTTCGCCTCTAAGCTAAACGTGGAAAAAAAGAAAGAAATGTTGAGAGCAAAAAAACAATGATTTTCCCGCGATATCACCAAATGGATCGTGACAGCCAAATCTTACTTGACGTTTTTTTTTGTGAGAAGTGGCAATAATTGGAGAGTTGATTCATATTATAATCAAAACTGGCAGTGAGGATTTTTCAGTAATAAAATAGTGAGGGCCTTATCAACTATATTCATCTATTGTAAGCTGGCTTAGTACGGATTTCAAATATTTTTGAATTTTTTGATGAACTTTTCAAATCCCTTTTTCCTATGACACTATAAATCATTCAAGTGAATCAGCCATGATGATGAATCTTTGGATTAATTCGTATAAATCCGTTGTTAGAGACGATATATGCAGCTGTTAATTAACTATATATTGAGGACGCTGAAAATCTTTGTAAAGAGTTGTAGACCTACGTTGTTGTCAGTCATGACTCAGCACGAATGGGTGGGCTCGTCCGTAGCGCTACCACTGTCTCACAGGAGATCGCCGTGAAGCGACAGCTTTGCAGTTGCGTTTCGTTCGATGAGTGTTTTTCACTTCCCAATTTGATGCGATTGGTCGGTACAATGCAATTGAATTAAGTGAAAAACTCGATTCGAGAAGGTAGATTCTAGTACCGTCCGAGAAAAGGATGCACATAAGTAACGTCTTAATTTCAGAGTTGTATATTATAGACAGGAACTTACGATCTCTGCCTTATCAGTCCAATCATCTCCTGAGCTTGGTCTCTCGGCTTTGCCAGTTTAAAGTTCCGTGCGAGTAACATTGGTAGCGGTACTCGGCGTCTCAGGCGACGTATTGAATCCTTTGTGTTTCAAGATTTGCTCGGTGCCGCACTAGACGAATGGGACTCAGAAAATGCGCAGTTTTTTGTATTCCAACTAGAATAAGTTTTAAAAGCGTCTGTTATTGAGGTAAATGGCACATGTTTAGCGGACTTTTATTGGAATGTACGATTTCGAACAGTACTTTTATGTGATTGAGGGCCTTCAGTATTGTATGTCGTGTTTTTATTTGCTACGTGTTATTGATAACGAGCTTTGGTACAAATAATTTCATACTCTGATGATTTGATGACTCTCTGATGTATTGTTGGTTTCTGATATTTGTAGGTGGTGGTTTTCACTGCCTCATTGTATTACGTACGAATACTGGAACGCCATTCAAATAATAAGTTGCTCTTAACAGCGCACGGTCCACTTAGCCGGACATTTAATCGGGATTAACGTAGTTAAGCGTCATTTATATTTAAGTTGCCTTCCAGTATTTGGGCGTAAGTGATTCCACTGCACGTAATGTAAAGCAAATTGTCGTATATATAGAACGGTTATCAACTATTGTCACAGACACCTGTCAGTTACCTGTCATAATGTGACGTTGACATGTGATAGCCCCTAAGGCGCTGTTATAGGTTGTCCACGATCTTGTGTCGCCGAAAGCGCAGTTATCAAAATAATATGAATAGTTTTTTGTTTTCTCATTTTACTGCATATGACATGTTAATACTATTAGAAAACGAGTATAAATGCCTATTGTTTTTACTATGAAAACATATCTCAAACAAATAATTAAATAGATATTTTTCAAATAGGATTTATAGTTCTAATTTTCGCCACATACAATAGTCAATAAATGACGTCTTTTAGGTAATACGCCGAGCCAGTTGTTAAATGAGAGGTGTGAATGTCTATCACCGCACCAATTTTGGGAGTTTCATAAGTGTTTGTTTCGCACATACATTCATAAACTCACGCCTTTTTCCCAGAATGGGTAGGCAGAGGTTGCAGGACAACCACATTTGGCCTTTTATGTTTCGTCCCATGATGTGATAGGGGGCGAGCCTGTCGCCATATCGGTTACATATGTATTTATGACTCCGGACTAATAATAATGAATAGAAAAATCTAATATCACTTTGCCCGAGCCAGCATTCGAACCCGAGATCTCAGCTTAGTAACGTTACATACGTCTAGTTATGCTGAAAAGTTTCTCGTATTTTCTGATTCAACCTAAAGATCTATATCCTAATATGAGACAGGGACTATGTATATGAATTTAGAGTAATTATTTTTATGGAATTATTAATTTCACAGATTGTAGCCGGAGTATCAATTGGACATATTGAGACTTGACATCGTATGACTCAGAATGACGAGCGCAGTGCCAATGCCAATCATTCTTTGTCTTTCATGTTCTTACCATCTTGCGAATGGCACGCATGTCCCGCCATTTATTGCAGTAAAAAATAATAGTTCGATTGCTTTGTTTTGGTATTAAACTTAAGTAAAAAAAGGAAAAATGAAAAAATGATTCGTTCATTATAATTATCGTGGCTGCATATACTAAAAAATAATCTCATAAAGTTTAGGATGCTATTCGCCCAGGTGGGTAGCTCTACCTATGTAGGGTTATTTTTTTACATTTTGTCAATAATAAATAATAATAATAAATAACACCCAACAGTCACATACATAGTCCTGACCCCACATTAAGATCGACTCTTGTGTCGTGGGTATCTAGAACTACGACAGACTTTTCGGTCTCACAAACACCCAGACCCGAGAGAAATATTTGTGGGCCGCACAAACATTTCTCTCGGTGCGGGGATCGAACCCGCGGCCTCTCGTTTCACAGGCGGCATCTAACCGCCTGCGCCACGGAGGCTGTCTAAACTAAACTTAGAGAATAATACCGATTATATAATAAGTATTACTGGTAGATCTCTTATATGTCCATATCAAAATATCCTAAGCAATGTTAAAATTATACTCGATATTGTTACAAAGCGTTGGATATTTACAACAATTACTTATCTGACAGCACCCCACGCTTTATAGCAAGAAAATGTATGTATTTTGCGACATTTTCTAATCTTAAACTCATTATCAGTTATTTTTTATTTTTGGTTGGATTTTTTATGAATGCGTGTTTTTTTAGTTTTAAACTATAATTTATCTACTATAAGCACGATCGCCAGTCATTTTATAATTATGATAGAATGTATTGTTTAAGTATTTTGGTATTGTAAGAATAAAAATTATTACATATTTAGGAAAAAAATGCCAATGGACTATATCCATTATTTTGAATATTATAAAGTAAGAAGAAATACTGTATAGAGAAGTATGTATGAAGTGATAATATGTTCTACGTCATTAGGTTTGCAAACACGAACACGCCACCCTTTGAAAACTCATTTGTAAATGTCGGGAAAAACTCGATATGTCCCCGAGTTTTTGATCCAATGCTTTATCCATTAACTCAACGAACGATTTTCACAAAAATATTCGCCTTTTTAAATATCTTTCCTGATGTTTATATTTATCGGTAATAGCTTTTTAATATAACCTCATTGATTTAGCTATTAATAGGCTTGAAACTATATTTTTTTTCGTAATAGTGCATCCACACTGCAGTTGCCTTTTATGGAGCAACATTATTATTTTTTATTTCACTGAATAGGCAATCGAGCATGTCGTTCGCCTGGTGGTAAGCGATACGACCGCTCATAAACAATAGCTAAACCAAAAAATACCTTGAATTATAAAACAATACTTGGCATTCTTCATTGACTGCCTCGGTGGCGTAGTTGTACTAAGGTACGGTTACAAAGCTGAGGTCTCGGGTTCGAATACCGGGTTGGGCAAAGTGATATTGGATTTTTCTATTCATTATCAGCCCAGAGTCAGAAATTTGTGCCCGATATGGCGATAGGCTCGCCACCTATCACATTGTGGGACGGAACATACAAGGCGAAATGTGGGTGTCCTGGCACCTCTGCCTACCCCTTCTGGGATATAGGCGTGAGTTTATGTATGTATGTATGTATGTACTTGGCATTCCACTGCGCTCGTCATCTTGAGACATAAGATGTTAAGTCTCAAAATGTCCAGTAGTTACTCTGGCTACAATGTCCTTCAATCGTTCAACACTGTGGAGCACGGTAACATATGGCGTCAATTTGAAACTTTACCGATTATCTGTTACAATTTATTGATTGTTAGATACTCATCACGTCCTTACTGCCAAATAACAGAAATTAACAAAATAAACAATGTTATCACATGTTACCACATGAAAGGCAACATAAGATAATATTATGTTAATATGTACTAAAAGTAATAACATTTTGCTATCAGATGTTGTTGAGGTTAAAATGTTGCTTGACAAAAGTGACAGCGGTGTGGATGCACCTTCACATCCTTTTATCCTTTGGTATCATATCATATGTATACAAATATCTTTAGACTCTGAAATGCATGGATTTTGTGATGAGAAATAGCGAGATCTTCATAAATATTGAGATAATAGTTATTTATACGTTATGTCACATTAGTTAATTGAAGTATACTGTATAACCTTACTTTAACTTTATTACACATTTCATCAATTATGTTTAGACCGTATTTAAATAATATTTACCAGATAACTTGCCTTATCGACAGCCAGCCATGAATCTGTATCTACTTAAATACTTTACTTACTTTAAATTCCACATAGAATACCGTAAAATGAAATAAAAAACAAAAACACCCAGACTCATATAAATGCACTGCACACCATCAAAAAAGGGCAAACGGGAAGGGTCTGAAAGCGAAAGGCAAAAAATGCAAACCGCAGGAGCGCGTCTTATAATCTTTCCAGGCATTATGTCGGCGGCATGGGTCGCGAAACATAAATAATGAAAAACGCTGTGAAGGTTCCGAAACTGCACAAATAGGTAATCTTATTTCAATATGAGCTGACCCACCTTAGGTCTGCGTCGCCGTTTATATCTCCTCTTGTGAACCCTTGCTTGTAGCCCAAGGGAAGAGATATTGGCGTCAACTTTATCCTGGTTTTATTACTGTACGGCAAAGCAACTATTTTGCACCTAATGCCGGGTGCAGTGCATTCCACATAGAGTATACACCGATGCACTGGTGATGGGTTTCTCATATGTGAGAGGCCGGCTGGGTATATACCACCACCTATTCTTATTCCAAACAGCAGTATAAACGCACTGCTGTGTTTCGCTCTGAAGGATATTGTAGTTAGAATAACGTGAGATTGGAATCTCTTGCCTGTCATCACAATTAACGCGGAAACATACTGTTAATACGCCACGTGACGCGACGCAACATATTGTATTAAGTGAAATCCGATTGCCCTGTTATCTGTGACCACACTACGAATACTTTTTAGTCATATAAAATAGCACGATTTGTTTTTTTTTTGCATATATGTTTGCGCCTTAAGGCCGGAATAAAAAAACACTGAAACCGAGATGTGTCACATCGTATCGGGTCGGGTCGCGTTACAACATTTTGTATCCATTTATATGCCAGTCCGATTGTACCTTAATATACTCAAGTATGAGATATTTTATTAAAATTAATGTCTAAGCTGAAGTTTTGATATTTACACTATTATAAAACCGAATATATACACAAGCTAAACCGGCTAAAAACTTAGAGAAAACTGGTCGAAGCTGATTATTGAGTGGTAGCTATGTCTTATTGGTGATTAAGCTACTTGGTAACGAGATAATATAGACTGAACCTAACACGCGATAACTACGACGAATTTAACCTTGACGGATGATGAAATATTTTACCATACATACAGGGTATATCAAGACTGCTTCCGAAAACGAAGCCGGGTGGTATTTTAAGCGACTTCAGGCATAATGCAACACAAAAAGTTGCAAAAAAAAGTGACAATTTTTTTTTGTTATTTTTTCCTATGACCATATTGGGGTGGTAAATGCATTTCTTCCTAAAATAATAGTATATACCCTTTTATTTATAAATAATCTAAGGTATAAAAGAGTTTTTATGGATTTACCATCCAAAAATGACGCTATTTAAAAAATCATATAAAATAATTGTTGCGATTCTTAGCGAAATTTTTAGTTGCAATGTGTTTGTAGTCACTAAAACTACCACCCGGCTTCGTTTTCGGTAGCAGTCTTGAGATACCCAGTATACATATAGGACCCTATTCATAAACAGTTTAAAAACGTATTCTATTTATCCAATGTTTCGTTCCTTTCGTACGAGTTTCGAATTCAGTTTGAGCGAAAAAGACAAAAAATTAAATAACTCCAGTAGATTTGATAACTGTCCATGTTACCAACAAATAATCCATTAATCGGAATCTGCGCCACAAAACGTTAAACATAGTTTTGTTTTACATTTTCCGCACCATCTCACACCTCACATCAAACAATGGCTGAAATAAGAATTTATTATTGGATTCGTGAAGTTGTCGGTTGCGTGAACCCGGTTTATTGGTGCCGCCCGCACTACATAGCGATCGTACCCTACATCCTTCGAGTCCCTTATTTTTCACACTACCCTCTACTATTGCTGGTGCTTTGATTTTATTTCAAACGGGAAAGGGATAATGTTTTGAAATAAAACCCCGGAACATTAAGCTTTGAAAAGGTTTTGCTCAATTAATAAATCATTTTATGTGAACATTCAAACGGTGAAGTTGTAAAAGCACTATTTGTAAAATATCTATCTTTTGGATTCGACATTTGTTCCTCGTTTTCTTGCAGCTATACTCATAATGGTCTTTATATCGGGTATATCCAGATTGCAACTGAAAACCAGGCCAGGTAATATTAACTGACTTCAGACACATAATAATTAAACGTTTTGCAAAAAAGCAATTTTTTTATAGTTTTTTTTTTATATCCTCTTTGGATGGTAAAAACATCGCTTTTCTTAAAATAATAATGTACATCCATTTATTTATAAAGAAGCGATGGTAAGCAAGGGTTTAAATTAATATTTCGAATGAAAGTATAGAAAACAGGACGATACATAAAATATCACAAAAAATACGTGTATTTTCGTTAAATTTTTAGTTGCGTTTTATCTGTAGTCACTACCCAGCTTCATTTTCGGTCGCATTCTGCATATACCTTGTATTTTTGCAAGTTCATCATGCTGAAACAAATAGACAAGTTGCTCAACCGGATCGGAAGACTAGATTCTAAGAAAATTAAATTAATATTGAAATAAATGTAATAAGTGAATTTCTCGAATTCGGTTGTACCTTTGGTATAGGATACCAATTTCATTCACGCGCCACTTGCTGCCTTATGTTTATCTATTAATTCCGGGGACTCAGTTCGCGGAAGTTATTTGTATTAACGGTTACAGAGCCGCAAGCAAGTTAATTCAGCCATTGCCAGGATGGCAATACAGACACTGATATGGAAACTAAAACCCGAGGGAATTGAATTTTAATTCAATATAACAGATCAGGCATAAATACATTTTAAGGTGCATGTTTGTTATTGTAACTAGTTTATATTTTTTTAACGTGAAAATTGCTAAGTTACTTATAAATGATACTTAACTATGAACTTTGCGTTAAATTATTGATTCGAATAACATAGTTCGAGAAACGCGACTAGAAAGTGTCTGAAACGATTGATTAGAGAAATTTCAGGTATTTGAGCTTCCTTAATCTGCTTTCTTTATATATTAGAAATAACACAGCGCGTATGTCAATAAATATGTTAGTCCTAGAATACAATTTGTACCTTCTAATCCATTTTTTTAATATAAATCGCGATATGGCTTTCTTTGAATTCATAAACATCGTGATATCACCTAAGCGAGTAAAATCTAGTTATCTCTGCAACCAAAGTTATTGACTTACCAAAATTGCTCGTACAAACTCCGTACACCCCTGTGTGCGCTATCAACGGGTTCAGTTCATTAGAGAGTGACTTCAAACGTTGATTTCTGTGTCGTGCGAGCACACAACTGAGTGTCGACTGAGCTCTCTTTCATTTAGATCAAACGGTGCGGACGCATTGTGTTTGAATTTTAATTGAGGTGACATTGGAAATTGTTGCCTTCGCAATCAAGAAATTACTTTTGTGTTTCGAATTGTTATGTATATTTAACTGATAATATATTGATGTGGGTTTTATTGCGCTTTCATGTCTTGGCTATTGAACTGATAAGATTTTGCAATGGTTCAAAAAAACGGCGAACGACATTGTCAAAGTCAGGCCCAACCTGATGACTGATCATAATATGACTGACCATAATATGAAAGAGGCTTATATCCAGCAGTGGGACCCTTTAGGCTGTGAATGATGGATGGTGATGACACACAAAAGAACACCAGTGTTGATCGACTTCCGCAGATCTAAAATTGATAAATCTTATGAGAACCGTGGGTAAAATCATTTTTTTAATACATGCATAATCCTCTGTATCTCACAGGCAGAGACTATAGATCGCCACTTTGGCTGACATACCACCTCCATTTATCAACCTCTTCATCCATTTTTGTCGATTTAGGGTACTTTTTACCTGACCCTTGTTGAGGATATCACCGATTTTGATTGTGTAGGTTCGGTGAGTTCGACCCTACTTACTTCTCCTTCAACACTCGTCTGGTTTATTTGCTTGGTTAGTATTCTTTCATCCATCCTCTCTACATGACCAAACTATCGTAGCATTTTTTTTGGAAATTTTCTTTTTTATATCCTCTTTCACTACACAAATTTTCATCATGGTTAAACAAATTTTAAACTTAAAGACTTTTTTCCCGTTTCTATGAAAATCCAATTATTTCTAATGTGAAATGAATTTACAATTTGCTAGACTGTAAAATCGGACTGTGTATGTAATTGCATTATCAGCCCTCGTTTTCCGCTTGTGCCCGAGCCCCTGTCTATATCTCTCAGCGACAGGTCCAATTTAAAATATCCGAACAGATTTGGATTATGATTCTACTACAATGGTATCAGCCATTATAATCATCCTTTGCTGCACGAAGACGCTCATCTACAGCGTTGGAGGTTTTAGAGAGGATTTTGAGAAGATTTAATTCTAGTAATAAGCTATATAAATGTGAAAACATGTTAAATTTTATTTGTAAAAATAGAACTGTACATTACCTAGATATAGAACTGTTTGTTTTCCGAACAAAAAAAATAAAAATGACGCTGGCAAAGTGTGGATTAGTAGAAATTCACAAGAATTTATAAGGTAAGGTAAGGTAATAAACCTTAACCTTCTCCTTCACCGTTAAAGTAGTGTTTTAGACTCTTGATACTCAATTATTGCTTCTACAATAAACTTTAAGCCACTTGACAATCGCTTATACATTGCTTGGCGGCAGAAATTTGCGATGGTTCCTATTCAGGCGGCTTCTCACATTTGAGAGACCTACTACCAGTTCGTATAATATCATCAAACGAATATTTAATAGAAACCTTTATTGCTAATAAAACCGTACGTACCGTTTAAATGAAATGCTGCTGGTGAAATATAACCTAGAGTTGTAAACAAAATATTTTAAGAGTCTGCAATCCTTACCAATTTATATCAAGATTATGAAAGATTTTTCTAGACTCCCTTTGTATAGCAAACAAATTCCAGTTCGATTTCCCGGAAATGCAATCAAGTATTTGCGCAGATGGAATAATTCTACGCTCTTCGCACAAAATAAAAACTATATAAATCCATCCCGCTCCCTCTTTATTGACATTCGCCGTTTTTTCCCCGCTTCTACAAAACTTCGATAAGTATCCGTGTCTACCCAAATTATAATAGCTCCCTTGTTTCCATTCGGGCAAGTTAAAAAGGCTAAATTAAATCTACCTCCGCCCTCGTCAGACCTCTGGGTGGAACTTCACCAATTATAAAAGTTTAAAACATATTTTACTCCCTATAACTCTGCAAAATAGGACTCTGCCATTATTATTGTTTGTAACGGAATATTTAATCTCGTAAACTTAATACATTTAAGAATGCTAAAATGGCGGCTATATATTTAAAAAACGCGGGTAGAAGTAAAAAATGTAGCGCCGTGAATCATTCGCGATGCAGGAACTAAGTCACGCCTGTAATGCCTTGCCTTATTTCATTTTGTTTTAGCTCGGAGACAACGTAGTTCAGTGGACGCAAGAATAATGATACCAGCCCGACAACAGATGTTACCCAACTAAAAATATATCATAAAGTTATAAGTCCCAGGATGTAAACGAAAATTCTTACAGTAAATATTCATTTGTGTCCGGCATTTCGTTTCCGCCATGAGGAAATATGAAATGCGAAACTTCATGAGGATTTTTATTTAATAAATTCCATACTGTTTAATTTAACGCGTTCTCGTCTCATATTATAGATTCTGGCTTTTTTGAGTTTTTTCTAAAGGTTTCTTTTGGATATACTATGTGAAATATTTAATTACGTTCAGTTTTGAAAATACTGAAATAGGTGATTGTATATTATATACATATAATAATTCATGATACCATCACTCGCTATAAAGCTATATTTTTCATATTCTCATTTAAGAAAATACGGATATATATACTATTTGCTATATATATTGTGTTTTATTTACTATTTGTTATTGTTATATACATTGTGTTATATACTATTTGTTATTAACAATTTGATAAACTTGTTCATAAATGTTAGTAATAAATGCCACGCAATACCAAACATTGCTTTGTAATTCAGGAGGTTGTTTGGTTTTGCCACTGTTCATGAGCGGTCATATCGCTTACTATCAGACGAACGGCATGCTAGTCTCGCCATTCATTGTAATAAAAACAGCATGTTGAATTTATCAAGGTTGTATGTTGACGCCGGAGAGCGAAGGTTACAAAAAGTGAAGTTATTGTAGAACCACGTCAAAGGAGGAATGGTCTCATTTTCTATTCCATTCGTTTCGCGCAAAACACACAAATCACTGTAGCTTTGCCAGGACGTAAATGATAGGCCTATGTTATAAACTACAGCGGCTATTGTTAGGTACCTTATTTTGAGTTGCGTTTATTCTTCGCCTCAGCTTTTTCTGTGCACAGTCCGGTTGTATACTTGAGATATTTTGTGTGTGGTAAGCTGTGGTTACTGTCCGGGCATCTGCTGATATTCATAGACGTATGAATGAAAAAATGAAAATGAAAATGAAAAAAATAATTTCAATTTAATTTCTAATTTCTATATAACGCCTTATTGTAATATTAACACGTGTGCTCCGGGGCCATTTTTTTTTTGTTGCAGTGAATGGCGAGACGAGCAAGCCGTTCGCCTGATGGTAAGCGATACGACCGCTCATAAACAGTAGAAACATTCCACTGCGCTCGCCATCCTGAGACATAAGATGTTAAGTCTCAATATGTCCAGTAGTTGCTCTGGCTACAATGTACTTCAATCCGAAACACAACAGTGCATTTAAGCAGTGTTGTTTCACGGTAGAAATAGACATTGCGGTGGTACCTACCCAGATGGCCTCGCACATATGAGAGACCTACCACCAGTAAAATTTGTCATTTTCAGAGAACTTACTGCCAGTGTGTTTGAGACCCACTAGAACTCGTACTGTACAGCGTTGCGCATGAGACCCAAACAATTTCCTTGTAATGCATAACTCGAATTAAATTTTTTTTTGATTACTTTAGAAATGTACTTAAAATGTAAGCAGCGTTCATTTAGAAATTAACTTAAATTCCAAAGTATAAAAATTAAAACAACGAACATTCATAAAATTTAACAAAAAATTTCATGTCACTCTTTATAAAAATGTTAACGATGGGAACATATTACGTTATTCCCTGAAATGTTTATGCCTGGCTTGATAATGTGTTGCCATGACAGGTCTTTCCCATTTTTTATCGAAATCAAAGCGATCTTTGTCGTAATACTGTTTCCGTCTGCATCTTCAAGTCTTTGTAATGTACCGCATATTCTCGCTTACTCTTCTGTCTCACTCCTCATCATAAAGCTATTTGTATAGCGTACTTTATTCAGTCTGAACGAAGACAATCGAGTTGATTTAAATAATCAGTTACGGTGTATGTCTTGTTTTGAGTTTTAAGCCCTTCAGCTTTCTTGTAAACATAGAATTTTATTTACACAAAATTTTAAAAATTGGCTACTGGACATAGGCCGCTGTATTTGAAATCTGATTACTTTGATCGTCCAGCTCTCATCTTAGTACCTAGTAGGTACTGCCGCTACTACCTTAATTGTCGTTCTGCGAAGATAATTGCCCTGCCAAAATGAGACCATCCTAAATTAGTGTAAGTGCTTTATATTGTATTTCAATCTATTGAATCACGAAAGAGGGACAGCTTGTAAAGCAAGCACTAACGAAATAAAACATGAGAAAGTTGATAAAAGGGAATAATGCATAAATGACATTTACGTCAAGATCTAGAATTGTTGAATGCTTAGATGTTTGCTAGTTGATTTTTTGATTCGAATATTTTTATATATATTTTTGTTTCGAGATAAAAATTGTCAAGGTACCCTAAAAGAGGCCAACAGGGGTATGTTAGTGCAACTGGCCTTCTAGTCCGGCGCACTGCGGATAATGCCACCGAACCAGGTTCTTACCAAGGCCCACAATAGTATACCAACTAAAGCCCCCCAGTAGCCATCGCGTAAATTTCAGGCAACATACCTTAGGTTGGGAAGCGCCCTGTTTTCTTTGTTGTGATGCATGGCGCCGAACCATGTTTCCTTTCATTGGAGAACAAAATGTATGATATGGGCGTCCACGACAGTTGCGAAGCCACGTCCATCGCCATGGGGTACTTTCAGCCAATGAGGGAGCACCACTTTGGCAATACGCGCAACGATTTCGATGACCTCTTTAGGTCGCTTCCTACGACGGGTAGGAGATACCGTGGCGGAATTATTACGCCCAACCATGGCGCAGGGCATAGCAGGAATAGTCCCTTAATTCCAGCACGATAAAAAAATAGTTAAAATACTGTGATCAATAATAAATAAAATTTAATTGCCTTTAATAGTTTTCTTAATTGCACTTAAATACCAATTTCGCCCGTAGAATTTTTTTCAAAATTAATCAAATTGTATTCGCTTTCATCTTTCTAATAAAATTGCCACAAATGTCTTTCATTTAGAGAATATCATAATGTTGTTACCTTGACTACGGAATCTGAACAGATACCCCAAATTTAAACACATTATCTTATTTGCTCGGTGAATAAAATACTTATTTTGTAAACGAAATTATCAAGAGAACTCCATTTTTTCCTGTTTCGAGAGGAAAACTGCTGAGGCCCCCTTTCGGTACCCCGGACGACGCAAAATAAGTATTTTAGTGTAACTAACCAGCGCGGCGTACCGACTAAAACTCTTCTGTTGCCTTTGCGCGATTTGTGGGCGGCACTCAGGGGGAGACATGGCCCTTCCATGTCATCGCCCGCTGCAGATCTGGTTCCTGTCATTTAGGGAACAAAGTTGTCACCCCACTTACTTGCCAATTCGGACGCCATTTTAAAGTGTTATGGGCGTCCACCACAGATGTGACGCCACGCGCTCTGTTATCCATTTCGAACCGCAGCTAGTCAGTGGACGCCACTTCCACAGAATGCTCAACTATGACAACAGGTCTGCTCCAATAAAGGACAGGGTATATATAGGTATTTCTTTTTACGCCGACGCATATTTCGACGGCCAACTCCGAGAAATTTTGGCACAACACATTATAATCAATATATTAATATAAATAACAACCAAAAGTCACATATATAGTCCTGAACCTACAGTAAGATCAAGTCTTATGTCGCAGATATCAGGAACTATGAGAGACTTTTCGGTCTCACAAACACCCAGACCCGAAAGAAATATTTGTAAGCCGCACATACATTTCTCGGCTCTGCGACCTCTCGTTTCACAGGCGGCGTCTAACCGACTGCGCCACAGAGGCTGTCAATAAAAATAATTTCTTATTTTGCTCTTTAAAAACTATTAAACAGGGGATACTGGTGCGGAATTATTACACCTAACTTAGGGGCAGAAGAGAACTCTACTAAACTTTTATGTAGTACGAGGAGAAGTGCTCTAAAACACACTTCTTTAATCCCCAGTCCCTCAATTAAACAAGCTGGAAATAGGTAAACAAAATTTATTTTTCAGGAAATTTAAGATAACTATCCAAGCAGCGTAAGTCCATACAAATATATGTCCTTTTATTCTGAGATGGCAAAGCGACTTCCCTTCACTGGATGCTAAGTGCAGAGCCGTCTGGAATTTCAGCTGCAAAGTGAATGACTGTCTCTCAGTTGTCCGCAAAATTATGCTAGCTAAATTCTGAATGTACACTGGTTAATCCTTAAGGACAGTTGGGAATGTTGGGAAGACATATTGCACATGAACGTTGATATTTTACCGAGCCAAAGTAACTACGTCTTAGTAAATATTAGTGTAGAATAATTATTCCCAAAAACATGTTTAGTAATAAAATATATAGTTTAAACATTTTAAAAATAATTCATAATTAAAATAAAAATATGGAGTAAAATACATTTGTTTCCTATAAATCATGGGGTGCTGAAGGATAAGTAATTGTTGAAAGCATCCCACGCTATGTAAGAACGAAATGAATTTTAATCCAATTATTTTACTTTTTAGTTGAATCTTTCATGAAAGCGTATTTTTTAGTTTATTTGAACTATAATTTAATTGCTTGCAATAAAAACATCTAGATTTAGAAGACAGCTGCGCGCAAATCGACCATATTTTATTCACAGGTATTGTCATGGGTCCTGGATAAGTATGCAAAATTTTAAGTTAATCCGACGTTTTGAAGTGCTGGTAAATCGATGATTTCGTTACATGAATACATATATACAAAAAATATATACATACATACATGCAAACGAATTTAATAAAAGCGTATAAATGAGTTAATGCTGATGTCATCTAAAGTTTTACTTTATTAGACTGAACTTCCACAGTCGGCGATGGATAAAGAATGAGTGATTGTTTTGTAAAGGCGAAAATTCTCTGAGAGTTTTGCTTAGAATGCCTTTAAAGGAGGGCGAAAGAGATTTTGTTATTGGAGGAATCCAAAATAGACGTATCGCTGGCATACCGAAATTATCGGAGAGAAACGAAAACGTCTGTGAATTTTCTTCGCGGGGGTTTGAACTTTGTACCGCGAGATGATAGGATTCCGAAAAACCGAAATTTTAATATTTCATAACCAGTAAAACGCTAGGTAGATAGACAGTGTTTTTACTACTACTTTACTTCGTTGAAATTTCCTTCGCGTTAAATAGAAAAACTAGACAACAAAAACAGTGGATAGCGTTTCCTGCGAAGTCTGAAAAACCCAGGTGATTTCTTTCCCAGAAAGAAACAAGAAAGAATGGAAAATAAACACATTATTATTTGTTGCTTATTGTCTGATATTGTGTTGTGACGATGAAAACGACGGATTAATTGAAAAAAAAAGCAACTAATGTATTATATTATTTTATTTTAAATTAACAGAAAAATAATAACGAATAAGAAAAAAATTAACATAAAAAGAAAATAAAGGTTCATTTCAATTGAAACAAAGCTTTTAATTTCAATACTAATACTTATAATCTTTGTTAGGTTAGTTAGCATAAATATATTTCTTATTAACAAAGCTTACAGTTGTATTTATCTAAACTAATATAAAGAGGAAACATATTATTGTGTTGAATGGGCTCTGAAATTACTGGACCGATTTGAATAATTCTTTTACCATTAAATTTTTTTTATGCCTGATGAACATAAGGGATAAAATATATTTTTTTGTATCTGTTCCTTGGCGGAGCCAGGTCGATCCACTAGTTATGTTATTTTAAAGGGTATATCAAGACTGCTACCGAAAACGAAGCTAGGTGGTAGTTTAATGACTTCAGACACAATGCAACTAAATTTTGTGCAAAAAAATTGTAACGATTTTTTTTGTATTTTTTTCTATCGTTTTATTGGGGTGGTAAATACATACTTTTTTCTTAAATAATGGTGTACACCCTTTTATTTTTAAAGCCGCTATGGTACGCAAGACTTTAAATTATTATTTTAACAAAAACTATGAATTTACCACCCAAACTCGAAAATATTTAAAAAATAAAAAAAAAAAAATGTGGCATTTCTACGCAAAATTTTTAGTTATATTATGTTTGTATTCACTAAAACTACCACCCGGCTTCGTTTTCAGTAGCAGTCTTGATATATCCCGTATACTATTAGTAACAAATGAGTCTTTTAATATGCTTTAATTAAAAGGCCTTATAAGTAGCTTATTTCATCAGCAAAGTGAGAGTTTAGTATTATTTAATTATTTAATATTTTTTGGCTTCCTAATATACACAATTATGTTTAAATACTTCAGTTCTTTTAAGATTATCTTCTCTTAGATGCCGGTTACGTTCTTGGATGTTTGTAATTAATAATGTATGTCGAAATAAAATTAATATAATAAAATAAATATAGAATAAATATAGAATAAATATAGAATAAATATAGAATAAATATAGAATAAATATAGAATATATAGAAGTGCGTGGTGGCCTGTTGGTAAACGGACTAGACGCGACTGCCTACATGTTCACGGTGGTCGCGGGTTCGAATCCCAGGGCACACCTCTGACTTTTCGGAGTCATGTGTGTATTGATAGTCAATCTTCACGCACTAAAACGGTGAAGGAAAACATCGTGAGGAAACCTGCATACCATAGCGATTTATAAGAATTTATATGGTATGTAAGTCCGCCAACCCGCACTAGGCCAGCGTGGTGGACTATATGGCCTAACCACTCTCAATCGTACCCTCGATTGTAGAGTAGGCCCGTGCCCTGCATTGGGACGTATATGGGCTGATACAGGTACAGGTGTAATATCTGTGTATATAGGTATAGGAAAACTTTAAATACTTTATGATTATTTTTGACCAACATAGCAACTTCACACATATAAATTTAAAAAATGTATATTATAATTTGCATACCCTAAGGAACCTAACCGCGTACACGAGAAAAAAAAACATCAATAACTCCATTAAAGTTATTATATTCTGCTCACGCCGTTAAGAAACAAATATAAAAAGATTTTATTATATGATAAGCTATAAGAAAGAGGAAATGTGTAAAGAAAGGGATATATAACACTCGGCATAACATCGCGAGGAATTTTGTTGTTAATAAATTCTTCTGAAAGCAATTGACATTTTCAATATACTGCTGTAACGGATGTTTGTTTGGTTGTTGAGATATCAAAAATATTCTTGAAATTAGTCTTTTAAAAATATTATAAAAGCTATTTATCATTTAGTGTACCATATTTTGATTTGTATTGTTTGTTGTACTATAAGTTATCATAGTTACTTTACTGTAATGTATCGGCCCATAAACGTTCTACGGCAGGGCAATAGCCTTTACGGAGAGTACGATTGAGAGATTTTAGGCCATAATGTCCACCACGCTGGCTTAGAGGGGGTTGGCGGACTTTACATTTAAATTTTACAGATCGCTATGGTATGCCAGTGTCCTCACGATGTTTTTCTTCACCATAATAGTGGGTGTGATTGACTATCAATACACATGACTGAAAAGTCAAAGGTACGCGCTGGGATTTGAACTCGCGACCACAGTGAATATATAACACGCACTAATCATCGTTAAGATCTGCAATAAATAGTTATAAATGAATCTTATAAAAATAGGTGTGTGCCTCAAGCTAGAACGTGCCTTTACCGTTTTATCAATCTTATTTCCAACTTGGCAATCATTCACTAACAGAAATATAAAAGAACACGAGATAAGCAACGATACCAACTAAGTTACGCCATAACAAACCCGACGTACACATAAAACTCCACAAAGGAACATTCGCACTTTCGAGTTCATTTCATTTCGCGGGACTGCCTACAAAATATTTACACCGGCGCGTTTCTCACATCATTTCATATTCACGTATGCAACTTTTCATCTTATTCCGAGGAAAACAGGAAAATTATATTTGAACCGTCATCTTTCACTTTCGTGGTTATAAAAACGCGTCATGTTTTTGCTGCGTTTTATTAGCATTAAGAATCTATGCTAGTGATAGTTTTTAAGATTTAGACGCGTGAGATCCGTGCTATTGTTTCTTCGGCGATAATTCAGCCTCCGTGGCTCAGTTGGTTAGACGCCGCCTGTGAAACGAGAGGCCGCGGGTTCGATCCCCGCACTGAGAGAAATGTTTGTGCGGCCCACAAATATTTCTTCCGGGTCTGGGTGTTTGTGAGACCAAAAAGTCTCTCGTAGTTCCTGATACCCACGACACAAGACTCGATCTTAGTGTGGGGTCAGGACTATGTATGTGACTGTTGGGTGTTATTTATTTATTAATTTAATTTTAATTAAATTTTCTATCCCCATATTTCTGCTGTGCGGTTTGAAGGACATTGTAGCCAGACTAACTACTGGATATATTGAGACTTATCGTCGGACATATCGTTTACCATCAGAACCACCACTTGTTCGACCCATACAGCAACGTGTCAGCTCACTGCCACTACACAATACGAAATTCTTCTTTAATTTATTATATTCTTGCACTAGTAATTTTTTAGTACTAAATCCGGTTCGTATAGACCATGTCCATGAGTCCACATGTGTCATCTTATCGATCGTATCGCGTACCATCAGGCGAATGGCATGCTCGTCTCGCCTCATTGCTTTAAAAAATGAATATTCTCGAATCATTGCTTTAAAAATGAATATACAAGCACCTACTACTGCTACTAGTGGTGGTAGGTCTCTCATATGTGAGAGGCCACCTGGGTAGGTACCACCGCAATGTCTATTTCTTCCGTGAAACAACACTGCGTTAATGCAATGTTGTATTTCGGATTGAAGGACATTGTATCCAGAGTAACTACTGGACATATTGAGACTTAATATCTTATATCTCAGGATGGCGAGTGGAATGTTGCTACTGTTTATGAGCGGTCGTATCGCTTACCATCAGACGAACGGCTTGCTCGTCTCATCATTCATTACAATTAAAAAAAAATACCTACGTCGGGAGGAACAACAGCACTCCGAACATATAGTCACTAAGCAGTTTCATAGAGTATTGCATGGCATGCGTCACTTCTGGATAATTGGGTAGATAAAAAAATGACTGAATCTAAATTATGTTGAACATTTGAATTGATTCAATAAATTATTTTTATTTTCATTACATAGTACATGGACATAGAGGTAAAATAGACAAATAAATGGTACACTAAGAAGATCCTACCTATCCATCAACTAGATAACATCTCGCCAATAGGTAAATATATATAGAATACTATAAATATTGAAAAATTTAATATTAACTACAACGGACAGAGAGTCGATACTACCAATGTAACAAGATTTTTGGGAATATTAATGGATGATCAGCTATCATGGAAATTTCACTCAGATGACGTTTGTACTAGATTAAGTAGAGCTTCATTTATACTTTTCAATCTGTCGAAAAAGGTTAATAAACAAACTCTCATAATTGCTTATCATGGTATAGTCGCGTCAGTATTGAGATTTGGAATTATATTCTGGGGAAATTGTTGTGACAGGGAGAGGATATTCAGGGCCCAAAAACGTTGTATTCGGTCCATATTTGCCCTCAAAGCAACAGAAACCTGCTCACATATATTCAAATCATATAAATTATTAACATACCCATCGTTATACATATTGGAAGTTGCTATGTTTGTTAAATCTAACCCACATTTATTTAATACGTTGGCTGATACAGCAACACGCCCACATCAGATAAGAACACAATATCAGAATCTATTACACGTAAATAGGTATAACACTGCATTATTAAGAAAAAGCATCTTAACAATGGGGCCGAAAATATACAATAAAATACCACATAGCTTCAAAAACCTCCCTACAAAGTTGTTCAAAAAGAAACTAACAGCATTCTTAATAGATAAGTGTTATTACTCTTTAAATGATTTTTTAAGTAGTGAATGTTTTTGATGATGTTATACAATTACAATACCTATATACATATATACAATTACCTGACGAATAACTTGTAATGTAATTTATAGTATATGGAACTGTTATTTTGAATAATTATTGACCATTGTATTTTTGTCACTGTCAGATTGTTGAATATTTAATTGTAAAAAATATATTTTTATAATCATACTTGTATGCCAATTAAGGCGGAGCATAGAGCGCTTAATTTAATATTATTCCAACTATGTAATACCTATGTATCACAAGTAAATAAATGATTGATTGATTGATTGATTGACTCATTTGCAAGTACGAGCATAGGATTTCCAATTATAAAATACATGAACTAACGTAAAGCTAGGTTGCTGGTATGCGTTATAGTATATAATGTTCACTAACATAGTAAATGATCTGATAACAGGCCTTAGCGCTATTGTACTACTGTACGATAAAAATGCTGAGATCTCAGGCTCGAAGAAGTTCGGGGTCGGGCAAAGTAATACCGGATTTTTTTATTCATTACCAGCTTAGAATCAAGAATTTGTGCCTTAGGTGTATAATATAGTGATAATCCCGCCCTCTATCTCATAATGCGAAACGTGATTGTCCAGACAGCACCTCTCCTTACCCCTTCTGGGAAAAAGGTGTGACTTTATGTATGTATGCAAAGAGGCCAGTTCAGTTCAAATAGCATTAAACTTCTTGTGTCTAAAGATAAAGAGAACAAAAACCACGCAGAAAACCGTCGCATCCGGGTACAAACATTATCCCTAAAGCGACCTCAATCACGCACAAATCTCCATTTCCCGCTCTCATCGGTTACCATTTGAAAAATGTTAAATATCCGCCATTGTGCTCGCCGAAGGGCCGGCCTGGACGTAAATTAGCCTCGGATATCCGTTTCATTGGCAGACACGAGTGTTGGATAATAAATCGGCGGCGTGACCGGGCCCATGGCGGGCCTATTTGCAAATTGCCGACTCTCCCCCGTTTAGGTGACGTCCATAAATTATTTGGCCAGGTTGCGGGCTGTCTTTGATTCTATAAATTTCGCTTTACTTGTGTTTGTTTTGGTTAATTGTGAGGCTTATGTGTTGGAACCTGGAATAGGTAATTTAGATTTCGATGACCGAAATTCCGAAAATGTTTTCGTCACGTGTTATTTTTTATGATTTTGTATGTTGGTATAAGTTGGCATAAAGTGTTTGTATTAAATGAAGGTACTAAAATCGAATTTAATATTAATATGGCAACCCGATGTACTACGATGTAAAATGTTTGGATACTTGTCACTTTTATTTATTGTTCATAGTAGGCTCTTTGTTGATTCAAAATAAAAAACTAAAACTCTACGAAAATGTATAAAAATATCTATCTATTCAACGAACACAAAGACATATTATTTAAGAGTGTAGTCGTAATTAAATAAATACACCCAACAGTCACATACATAGACCTGACCCACACTAAGATACCTGTGGATCACACAAATACCTATTTGTCTCGGTGCGGGGATCGAACCCAAAGCTTCACGTTTCACAGCCAGAGTCTAGCCAACTGTACCACGGAGGCTGGCAAATTTGTTTTTCTTTAATGTCAATTGTCACCACTTCGTATTCTTTTTTGCCAATTTATACGGTTGTAACTGGATATTATTTTATTGGGCGATATGGTAAAAGCGATCGCTTAGCAAGGATTCCTTAATACTTGTGCTGGCCACCGGTAAATCCTCTTACTAACCAAAGTCATGGTAACCCAGTTAAATATCCTAACTAAAATAAAATTAACACTGCTAACTCTTATGCTTCCGAAGAGAAAATGCCACAAAATGTTGTACTATAATATTATACTTTTAGGAGCTTCATTAGAAACTATGATTATTTTTAGTTTGATTTAATTATACTAGAGAGATCAAGGACTGAAAATTCCGCGCTGCATTGTACTGAGTTGAAGATATGTAGGTATTGAAAATTCGAATAGCTAGAGCCACGGTGTTGTCAGTCATGATTCAGCATGAATGGCCTGGCTCTTCCGGGTTGATACGACTGTTTCACAGGATATCGACGTGAATCGACAGCTTCGATGTCACGATTCGTTCGGTGATTGAGATTGACGGATGCTCAATACCGTTTCCAAATGCCATTCTCTTTCCTTCGAGATTCCTCTTGGTTTGATGGGTCGGCCACACGCCTTGATAATGGATATGATCGTTGGGAATAGTCATGGGCGAAAAAACATATTTTATCTTAGCCATCCCTTTGCTGGACATAAGCTTCTTGAATTGGATGTAATTGTAAAGTCCACGTTATTGCTTGGTTATAAACTGGCAATTATGTATTTAGACATGAATCTGGATAATCACATTTACTAAATAATTTAATAGCAATGTAGATAGAAGAAATAAAATTGTACATTTTGAAGAAAATAATTTTATTTCATTCTGAATACAACGAGATGTGTTACATGGCCGGTGCTCCACAAATTCTTTTATTACGTATTTTCCAGCACAGAGAGCTGTAAATTTTGACGGCCGATAAAATGTAAGTCGATTAAGATCGGGCCACCGGTCCGTGCGAGAATTATATAGCGTTGATTGCTTTTCACAATACTCCTAAAAACTGGTATTTTCTCTTAAAGAATTGACGCGTGACCCTTTTATCGCGTTGCAGAGGTACTTTATAGAAGGCAACGCCCAGTGATAGTAAATGTCTGGGACGAATGAGAAACATTTGGAAGTTATTGGATGTAGACAATAATAAAAGTTAATGCATAAGAAGTGTAAGCTGTAATATTTTCTGAGTTTACTACAGAATTTCAACGAAGTTCCATAAATACCTGTGACGCAACAAATATTACTGGAAAAAGTTTTTTCAACAAATAAAATCGGACAGACTGCCTCGGTAGAGTAGTTATACTGCGGTACGATTGAAAAACTTGAGGTTTCGGGTTTGAAACCCTGGGTTATTGGTGGTGGTGGTGGTATGGGTGACAATGGATTTTTCTATCCAATATCAGCTCATCGTCAGTAAACTAATACCTTACAATTCAGCTTAGAAGATGATCAAATTTTTATTGGTCTTAGTAATACCTAATTTAAACACACAAATAATATTCTCTAAACGTCACATATCCCGTATCAATATATTATAATTATCCCATCGTCATATCTATACGATGTAAGCGTAGTGTATGACGCCCTCTTGCTAGGTGGCGTGACGATTTGCATAAGTTCGCTAGATGCGACAAGCTGAACACCGGGTAAAATGGCAATTTGGAGGAAGCGTATGTCCGGCAGTGGACAACAAAAAACTGACGATGATGATGATGATGATGATGATTTCCATATCCCATCAGAGATTTTTGTAGGTTTATTTTAGAATGATCTTGCAATTCTTCATTCATATGAACAAAAATATTTATATAGGTACTTTTATATATTTTGTCATTGTTGGCTAGTATCGATAAAGAAAGTAGAAAAATCTATTAATAATGTATTGTTAAATCAATTACTTATACAAGCCTATCGACATATTGGTGAATTATTTGCTGCGTGTAAATACCAAAAAATGCCTACAACCAAATACTTTTACAGCACTGAGTTACTTTGTGTATTAATAAAAATGAGGTGTGTATAATATACCATATAAAACAATAAAGTCATTAAAATCCAACACCGGATAGGTAATGAAATAAATAATAAAACGCCACAGAACTTATTCGTATCATGACGACAGTAAAAAGAACAAATAACAACCGATCAAAAAGTGAAACACATAAAGAATTATGTAAAGAATTACAAATGACGCAGTAAATTTGGGATAAGAAGGACGTTAAACTAACTGAAAGCGGGGCATTTACATGAAGGATATGACGACCCGTAGTTTTACAATGTAATAAAAGTGATCCGGACGGTTAAAGCGCATGAATTAATTCCGTTGGTCCAAGTTTGAATGCGGAATGAAACAGGGCATCACGATGCGTTACGGCGCCGGCCGGTCGTCGGCTTTACGACTTAGATGTTTCATGTTCATTTACGTCCTAAATGTTACCGTTATTTTTAAATGAGATGTGCAAATCCGTGATCGTTTTTGTTGCCTTTTTGTTTTACTGGGTGAAATACAATATTAAATATTTCAGTCTTTTTTACAATGACTGGAAATTATTTAAATTGTTTATTTTTAATTTATTTTTGATACCAGTGGAGATAAGAATAATTATACGGGTCGATGAAAGGTAATCTTCCCTCATAAGTTTTTTTTTCTATTGCAAAAAAAAATCGCGAGACGAGCTTGCTATTCCCCTTAAGCTATACGACTGTTTATTGACATTAATATGACCAATGACAATGACATAACAAAACCAAACAACTCCATGAATTACAAAGCAATATTTGGGATTCCATTGCCCTCTCCATCCTGAGACATACGATGTTAAGTATCTGTTTGTCCAGTAGTTACTCTAGCTACAAAGTCGTTCAAACCGGAACGCAACATTGCATTTACTGTTTGGCAGGAGAAAAATATATCCAGGCAGCTTGTCATAGATGAGAGACCTACCACCACAGTTTAAAATTGTTGGACCGTTTTCTCAACTCGGTGAAACAGTTAAATTAATTTTTAAAGAGCTCGAGTTACAAAAGAAAAGAACCTGGATCACGGCTGTCTCTCAGATGCTCTGTGTAAATAATGACGAGGGAGGAAACCACGTCACAAATTAAAAACATGCACAATTATGAATATATAAATATGTTGTTATAAATTGCAGTTTATTTCTTTCTTGGCTTGAAATGTATAGAGACCATAAACGACGTTTCTAACTAAATCTGATTTGATATAGGCCGAAATTGGATCACATTGGGGCTTGAGTATCTATAACAAAAACTAGGGGCTTGGGCTTTGGTTTTACAATGTCTACAGCGCGGCGTTTCTATAACGGGCGGACAAATTCTGGAATAATCTATTTACCTCGATTTCTCCTAACTGCCACCATTACTCTTTAACTGAATTTTACTGATTGAACTTGATACTGAATTTTAATATTTTAAGGTCGCTTGAAAATCGCGTTCAAACATTTACGCAGCTAGTTAGTCTGGTCTATGGATTGTTTGACCTTATATCAAGCCGAACGTTAAGCCATATGTTGAGACTAGCCACAAAATGTTGAATTTCTCTATCGTACGTCGCAAACATAGACTAAATTCGTAGAAAATAGTAAAAAAAAAATAGTCTTGAAAAGTAGAAATCTCATATCTTACTCCGGAGTCGAACATGCGAACATTCGAAGTTCGTATATTCGTTTTTATAGAATAACCCCCTTGATTGTTTTAGCGTCCATTCAAGTGTTATTATCAAACAAATAATTTAAATTTGTGATCAAAACCCTAAAATAGTTACATAACCAATTGCCCTCCACGATGGCGCCATCCTGTGCTGCCGACAGGCCGATAATAGTGCCTTAATAGCCGTTCCTCGCGGGGACACTTCCGATCAATTTATACTCGTTAATTTACCGGTCTACGAAGAAGCTATTTGTGCTCGATTTTGTAATAGATGTAATGCTTGACACTTGTAAAGGTGTTGGAACCAACAGCGTTTAAAAAAGATTACTTTATGTGATTAATGAAATCTTTTCTAATTAACAACAATACAATGTAATATTATGCCTTACTCTACTGTATTGTGTGTAACCTGTAAATAGTGGAATGTTGAATAAATAAATAAAAAACTGAATGTTTTCCAAGTTTAAATCACTGCTGAGAACAGATCTCCTTTTCTATTAAAATCATATAACTTGGATAGAGCAAACAGTAAAGCGGGTTGTCCGATTTCTCGCTATGTGTCAAGCTAGACTTAAGCTTTTTAGCTAGACTTATATAATGCGGATGGTAAGATTTCATAAATGTGAGAATTTTAATGGATATATTTTTATGGAGAAGTTCCATATTTGGAAATGCACTGTAATATATTTATATCTACCATTAAAAACTGGTTGTGAGAAGCCAGAAATGTGAGGATTGGAAATTGCGACCACCTTCGTGGGATTCAGTGACGGACTGTACCCCAAGCAGGAACATTTTGAAGTATCGTATAGTAATAGTATCGTGACAACGATTACTATACTATAACTACTCCATGTCGGTAGCATGAATCGATTAACCATACTCTCGTGAACTCGATACTATTACGTTACGATAGTGACAGATAACCTAGGGTAATGAACGAATGTTATTGAATGATTCGTGCGGAATTGTCATTCACTACGTGGGTATATTAATTTATTATTATTATAAAATAACAAAAAAATATAAAACATGCATTAATGTCGCGTAGAAAGGTTATGGAAATAAATTAATAAGCAAATACATATTTCTTGCTTTTATTCCGCAATATACAAAAATGACTCCAATTAATTATGCGTTTAGATTTCCGAACGTAGCAATTTTTTTTTTTGATTAGTTGTCAAACAATTAATGCAAATTAATAACTCTCATATTATTTAAGTTATAGATAAAGATATGTACATATGTTTTATAAAATCCCTCTATATTTTAAGGAGGAGAGCTTTATGAAAGTATTCTCTATCTTTTTGCTCGTTAAGTTCCTCGGCAATTATTTTCACATAATATTATGCTCACACTTCTCTGCCCTAAGAGCTTGCTCGACTATACATTGACTTATAAAGTTATAAGTATAACATAAAATGATTAAGTAGGTACGCAAAACGAAAATCAAAGTTCCATGTAAATATTTTATTTATAAGTTTTTTTACAGTTTTAGGTTAGGTATGTTTTTAACTACAATAAATTCCAGACTTTCTATATCCTCATACTTGTTCGCAAGATTCCCAAGTTCGTTGCACCGATTCCAAACAGTCCATAGTCTAAGAAATAACCTTCATATTTGAGTTAGGTATCACAATAATTATAACTTCATATCACAGCATTGAATTTCATATAACTAGCGAAATACGGAGTAGATAATTACACGCAATAACACTAAGGCATCGGGAAACACTAAGCATGACCGTAATTAACACATTTTTCCTTAATTCGATGTGTAGAAATACAAAAATATACTCTCGATAATGTTCTCACGGTAAAAATGTCGGTGACAAAACAATCGTATTTCTCGATAGTAAATCGGCGATACTATACGTCAAAAATTATTCCTGCTACCACTTTTCATACATTTGCATAGTAAAACTATCGTTATTACCATACTATAGTATCGTAAACGTTTCCTGCTGCCATAATTTAGTTCCAAATACGCTCACAATGGCGCTGTTCAAATTCCCATACAAAATTTTACTATTACGATTACTATACTATAGAGCCAAATGTTCCTGCTTGGGGCACAGAAGTCGGTATCAAATATTCTGCACGTCATTTCGAATTGGAAGCAATAGATAGGGTATGATAGCTCTCGTGGCGCAGGCGGTTAGACGTCACCTGTGAAACGAGAGGTCGCGGATTCGATCCCCGCATCGAGAAATGTCTGTGCGGCCCACAAATTTTTCTTTCAAGTCTGAATGTTTGTGAGACTGAAAAGTCTCTTTTAGTTCCTGATACCCGACACAAAACTCGATTTTCGTGGGGTCAGGACTATGAACGTGACAGTTGGATGTTATTTATTTAGTATCACAACATCCGGATACTAAAATTGAATTGCCCACAAATACAGTAAAACTGAGGAGTAAACACAGCTTCATGTGAATAACTAGTGTCCGCACCGCATTTCACACTAAGCATAGGTCATACGCTCCATACACAGCGCGCGTGTTTAACATAGCGCGGGAGCCTCGCGTCCCTCTCTCGCAAACAGCATAATTCGAGCGAGCCGGTACCAACCAGACGCATTCCAGTACTCGGGCCTTTACAATTTGCGTTCGTAAACGCAAAATGGCGTTCGGTTTTCGCTTGATATTACGAGTTTTATACGTGTTTGTACGTGAAGTTTGCTTTATTGCGAATGGCAATAAATCTTCTATAGCTGTTGCTTGGGTTGGAGAAAAGTTAGCTAGTTTACTATTACATTTCGTATGACTGGGATGAAGTATTAATTACTTCAAATAATGTAAATTATTAACAATCTGTAGGGCTAGCTACTGAAGACGGTGGTCATTCCTTAGGTTCAGGCAGCAGCAAAGAAAGGCGACGGTTTCGATCTCCACACTGAAACAAACTAGAATTGGATTCACAAGAAGTTTTACGTATCTGGGTGCTTATGATACTAAAAACCCTCTCACTTTTTAGTATCTCGTAATAGCTACGTCACAGTACTTGATTAAACTTAATGCCGGTGGTAGTATACGTACTCCATACTTACCCAATAATCGTTGGGTACGTATTAGTCTATAACGTCTTTACCTCTTTGCCATCAAAAGTAATTATAACTTTTTTTTTTTTTTTTTTTTATAATGGCCTGGCATAGTGGCGGCATTGCACCTGATGGAAAGTGCCAATGCCGCCCAGGCAGAGTTTCCATTGGCATCGGACGGCAGTCCCATGCCAATGGAAACAATTATGCCGGCCTGCTTAGGTGCCTCTTCACACCACGGCGGAAGGACCCGGGATTGTACTTTAGTTATTATTATTCACAAGAAGTTTTACGTATCTGGGTGCTTATGATACTAAAAACCCTCTCACTTTTTAGTATCTCGTAATAGCTACGTCACAGTACTTGATTAAACTTAATGTCGGTGGTAGTATACGTACTCCATACTTACTTAAATAATAACTAAAGGAATTAACAGTTTTTGTCATGTGGAAACAAGATTCGTGCTTTCAACGGTTGGGTTATACTTGTATGCTCTTTTGGCATACTTAGATGAACTCAGACCGAATTGGATGCCCAGGATCGAAAGGGTCGGATTCTATTGACTGCACGTCGTATGCATCATCCAAGATCGTCAGAGTGATTGTACAGTTCCCAGAGATGTAGATCCCGAGGCAATCTTAGGGATTATTATCTTGACGGTGATCAATGCAGGGTTATAATTATGGCAAATAAAGGATTAATCCAGCTCTTGTCAGCGAATGAGAACTAGTGGAGGCATTTGATCTTTAACGCTCATCGCATTAAAGATCTCGTGGAAATATGGAAGAGCAAGGAGCTGCATGGGTTTTGTCGGGCTTTTCATGGGTTTCATTTGGACCGGCTAGCGTTTGCATCTTAAATTATTTTCGGTAACCTCTTTGGGGATACTGACGATTTTGATATTACAAGTATGGACGAAGTTATTAAATCGAATAACTATAAGAATTCACATCCTAAAGGACGATAAAGTGGACACCTGTCAGACAAACCATAGTCCCGGCCAATCAATTTTCTAATTTCCGGTTACTCGTATCGTGCTAATTCGGCTAATTACTACCAATAAATAAGCCTAATATTGTGATAATAAATCGATTGGCGTGCTAGGTTATACTTGTTTATATTCCTAATTTGCATGACAATAAAGTCGTTACAGCAGGAGAATACAAATTTGCTATATAAATAATTGGATTAAGTGCACAGGGTCCACATCCCACAAGTCAGTAACCTCGTGTCCACACCCAACCAAGTATTTCTTCCTAAGTGTGGTTTCTGCACCTGGACAGTGGACTGATACCAAAGAGGTTCGACCAACATATCCAGAGGTTCACAATTGGTAGTTTAGTCAAGAGCTAGATCCAAAAAGTAGTATTGCTTGATTCTACTCGCACGGCGAAAAGGTTCCTTACTTTGGATCCTTAACCACCGGTGGTTTAGATTAATAATTTCATTTTCAAGCCTAGTTATCGATGGTAACTGGAGGTAAAAAAAGATTAACAAACCTAAAGTAATGAAACCATCACTTTGAACGCAGCACTGTATTACAAACACAAAAGCGTGCTGCAATGGTTCGGAAGCGCCGAGGTAATACATCAAATGCAGCTGTCAATAAACCGAAGTATATTATGTTATCGGAATGCAATGGAGAGTTGTTGTTTGTTTGTTTCATTGGGAGATATAAAAAATAACATTAATGACAGAACTATTACAATTGAGGTCTTACGAGTAGAGGTAAAATGCTACATGCATTGAAAGAGATTGTAGAGAAGAATGAGATGAAGTTTAATGATAAATCAAGTCTTATCCTACAGTTTGATGCCAAAGAGCCATTATTCACAGTATTTAAAGACTTTTGACCGGTGTTGCGATCAAGTGGAATGTAAAGAAGGGTTAATTATTGGATTTTTTTGCCCATTGGATTTTTATTCCCAACACACCATGCAGATACGAGTAGCAATTATTCAAGTCGCAACATAGATTCGTAAGTGTAATGAAGAGTCATGCACACGATCCAAAAATGGTGTTAGAAATAAAATATAAATATTCCTATCCACCCAAATAACGCAGCCTGCATCGGTTTCGATTTGATCGGAATAATTGTGGAGGTCTGATATAACAGCTGTCACCGGTGAATATTCTCACTTTTTACTCGCACGACTGAGTAAGCAATACCTGTAATAAATACAGTGCAGTCCGAATAGAATATTCTGGAGCTTAAGATAGCTATCCCTAGTAGCCAATTTAGATTGCACTCTGACCATCAGGTGCAGTACCCGAACAGATAGTGGGAGCTTCGCGATTGCATTAGGATGAAAGTGGTCAAAAACAAAGGGGTTTGACTATCAACCCCAGTTGTTATGCATCGGATACGACGACAGAGGCGGTTAAGTTAGCCTTTGCGGAGGTGGTCGGGATGGAACTGACATTAGTCCGACCGAACGCAGTTAATCACTGCATTTGGTCGCCGAACGGCGGGTATAACATGATGTGGAACTAGTTGAAAGTTAATTAGTAGGTGAAGTCCACTTTTATTTGTAATGCGGAACTTATTTATTTGCAATTTTATTGCTATGGCATACAGCAGTGAAAATGTTAGTTTACTATGAGTCAAAAAAATAATGAAAATAATAACTCGTAATATAACATTAGGTTATCAGATAAAGTAAGTTTCAAATTTATAATTTTAATGATAACATTTTATGATTCGTTTTAAACATTTCAATTCTTGTATCTATCCTACAAAGCGAGGCTGTAACCACCATAATGGATACTGAAAGACTAAAATGACGTCAATCCGAGGGTAAGTAGTATAAATTGTGTGTTAACTAATCAGTTCTTACGCTATTCTCTCCGGATATTATACATTAAATAATATATGATAAGTGATTAACTCATATTTATTGTAAATACATCACTCTTTACTATACACAGCGAGGTTGCACACTACCGGATTGACGTAATCACATAAAACACAGTGACTAGCGTTTTCGTACGTGTACGTGTCGTAGTTCAAAATTCCAATTAAAAGCCGAATTTACCGATTGAATAAACATTTCATATATTATTATCAACTTGTTTGTTTTGACTATGGGAACAATTTAAGATTATTTTAAAAGAAGAGTGTAATATCCTTTTATGGAAACCGAATTAAGCCAATACAAGTCTACAATAATTTGGTATATTTCATTTATGCACCAATTACGAAAGGCGGTAAATGTACAATATCTTCGTCGCAAATTGTTTTCGCAATCTACATACAACAAAAACAACACAATCTAAAGTATATTTTGTACAACGCATTTGACGTAAACTGTGTATGAGGCCGAATCGGGCCAAACCGATTATTGACCGGGCGAGCGCGGCGCTGGCAGCCTTCCAAACTGGCTGACATGATGGCCGTGCAGCGCCGTGCTCCGTCGGGCCCCTTCGGACCCGCTAGAGCCCGCCGTGCACCGCCAAACACCGCCACCTTTCACGAGCTGCACAATAAGCCCGCCGACGTGACCGGCCATCGAGAGCGGTTAATCTCTTATTGAGTGCCGCTTGTCGCTTCGTTGTGTTTTTATTCCGTAAATTAGAACAGGATTTGAAAGTGGATGTATTATGTATGCGCAGGTATTTAGGTGGAGATTTAAGTTTTTTTAGTGGAGTAGAATTTTTCATTATAATTTAGGAATTTAGCCTACACAATTCTACCTTTTTCCAAATGTTTGTGACCTGATGATGTAAGTTCCAATAAACTTAGAACCTTTAAACGAAGCGTAAAGAAACTATTGAGCAGCCCGTCATAACAATGTTGAGAGATGAGTTTATTATGTCTGGTATATTTGTTAGTACCTAGTTATTTCTTGTATGTGGACGATACTGCACGTAGCCTTCTGCTTAAGTCATTTAAACATAAAAACATGCTAGTAAACAAGACATGAGATGTATCCACACCACAGTTACTTATTGTTTACGAACGTTTCCAAATGTTATTCAGAAACATCTGTTAGCAAAGTTTTATATGTTAAGGAACGTTGTCTAAGATGTGGAAATAATCGGTTGGATAGCACAATGGCGCTACAAAATATCATTGCCTATATCTAAAGCGACATTTTGTCATACTGAATGGCTCTTATAATTACAAACGTCACTATTACATAAATATAGCGTTTATAAAATAAATAAATAATAAATACACCCAATAGTCACATACATAGTTCTGACCTTACATTAAGATCAAGTCTTGTATCGTGGGAATTAGAAACTATGAGAGACTTTTCAGTATTACTAATACTAAGAACCGAAACAAATACCCATGGATCACACAAATATTTATCACGAGTGATCGAACCCGCGGCACCACTGTTCATAACTAGCGTCCAACCAATTGCGCCATGAAGGCTGTTATGTCAGTTTTATAACATAATAGTGTTGGATGTAAGTTATTGTGTAATAGACTTCTTATTGTGTAACAAGAAGCCACATTACACACGATTATACAACGAAGACATCTAGATTTAGTACGAAAGATGCTCCCATTCAGTAGCCTGTCGCAAGGCGTTTGAAAAGGGTCGCCTATTTAAAGGTTGAATGATCTGTATCAAAGAGATGTGATAACGTCTTGTCGTACAGAAATGATTATGAAAAGGATTTTCTTAAAATTCCCTAAAATGTTTTATGAATATGGAGTATAGAAGATCCCCAATATCAGATTATCATTCCGTAACTTAAAAGCACCACGCGTGTTTTCCTATCATTGGAAAAAAACTGATTACATTGTTTAAAATAAACCGAAGACTATTTGCTAACAAATCTCATCTTCATAAAGCATCAGCACAATTAACCAATTCTGTTGTGTCTTCTTATTATAGTTGTGTTACCATATAATGCTCTAAAGTTTAAAAAGACTAATATATGCAGTCACTTTACCAACGCCGACAAAAAAAGGACAAAAATACTCAAGTCTTAAACTTCATATATGAGCGTGACTAGTACACACATTTCTCCAGCATTTTGTCCCATAAGGTTCTTATAGCTACAGGACTCACAAATATAATGCCAGTAACATATTTGGGACGATAAATCTATTGCTTGAAATTTACAATTCTTTAAACTAAGAAGAAAAGACAAAGCAAAACACTAAGCTAGATAGCTTATATCTAGCGACCCTTTCTACTAATAATCAAGCGAAGACGAGTTTCTTTAAAAAGTACGATTACAATGTTAAAAAGTTTTATTCACAATTTATAAATGAAATTTCTCAATCAGCAAACAACCAAGTTGCAAGTATAAACTTTTCTATTCAGAGTTCGTAGACCCCACTCTTAATGGCTACAGAAATATATGAATAAAATGTCACGGATTTCATACACCATTGCCTCTCACTGTTGACTCAAAGGCAAAGAATGAATGAGATGAAATGAATGAGTAACGCATACAGCAAACGAAATAGTTGAACGGAATGAAGGGAACGAATTAAAAATAATTTTTCGCTAGTGAATTGGATCTCTTTATCTATACTATAAAGCTGATGAATTTGTTTATTTCTTTTAAATGTCAATAACTACTAGTTTGTTTTGGAAGAATACTTTAGTGTAGTATTAATCATTTTTCTACGAAAGCTATATGCTAGATTATAACGTTACCATATAACCAAATGGAGCAGCGTAACAATGAAAAAGGTTGCAAAAATTGAAGAAAAAATTAAGCTAGTTCGCGTAATCATATTTTTCTGATGTGCCTGAGTCAAACAGTAATTGGACCCGGGCGAAGCCAGGCCAGGTCGCTATCTGTATCTGTATCTGTATCAGCCCATATACGTCCCACTGCAGGGCACGGGCCTCCTCTACAATCGAGAGTACGATTGAGAGTGGTTAGGCCATATAGTCCACCACGCTGGCCTAGTGCGGGTTGGCGGACTTACATACCATAGAATTTTTTTTTTTATAAATCGCTATGGTATGCAGGTTTCCTCACGATGTTTTCCTTCACCGTTTTAGTGCGTGGTGATTGACTATCAATACACACATGACTCCGAAAAGTCAGAGGTGTGCCCTGGGATTCGAACCCGCGACCACCGTGAACATGTTGGCAGTCGCGTCTAGTCCGTTTACCAACAGGCCACCACGCACTTCAGCAGCAGGTCGCTATAGACTAATAAATTGGTAAATTCATTAAAGATTAAATTGATGAGTTGTAATTACTTTTATTAAGATTCGATAACCTATTCATGTGATATTTAATGGTGGGTAGATTTACAGGATTTGTGAAAATTTAGGATGCGATATAATTAGAGCCGACACGAATGAATTTGTTTGAATTTGCTAATTAGGTAGTTTAAAATCCATTGGTCCGTTTTACTATAAACAGACATAGCGAGACGAGATGAAAATATCAAATTGGATGAATTTAAAACGGAGTGATAAAGGCGACAGGCGCCGGAAATATCGGTTTGTCGTCAGTTCGAACACGCTTGCGTACCAAAGGGTCTATATTTTAAGGGTATATTCTGTCTGTATCTGTATAAGCCCATGTACGTCCTACTATTTTTTTTATTGCTGTGAATGGCGAGACTGATGGTAAGCGATGCGACCACTCATGAATAGTAGCAAAACCAAACAACACCTTGAATTACAAAGCAATGCTAGGCATTCCAATGTGCTCGCCATCCTGAGACATAAGATGTTAAGTCTCAATATGTCCAGTAGTTATTCTGGCTACAATATCCTTCAATCCTAAACACAACAGTGCATTTAAACTGCTGTTTGACGGGAGAAATAGACATTGCGGTGGTACCCACCCAGGCAGCCTCTCACATATGAGAGACCTACCACCAGTAAGTGTCCTTCAAACATATCAGAAAATTGGAGTGAAAATAATAATAATCCGAAACTAGAGCTCGTTGTCCTCGGCCTTCATGTAGCTATAAGTACCAAGGACCCTTCCTTACTCCCTAATTGTGATTAACTTGCTAAGTTTCCCAACTAAACTTTCTTATTACGGAGTTTTGGGACTTGGCCGACTGTTGTCACGCCATCTTTTGAGCAGATTGTCGTGTAGAATCATTTATGGGTTTCTGATGTTTTGGCATGCTTTTTAAGAATATGTGTCCCCCACACACTAATGAGGGGTGTTATTAGCTTAAATAACCTATTACAATAAAGTAGTTTAATTCATCAACATAAATACGTTGTATTTTATATTCAATTTTCCTATTTATAATAAAGCCAGTTTAAAATACTGCCAACAGTACAACGCCAGACATTCGATTCAGCTTTATAAATGTCTTTTAGAACCTCTCTTTAAATATAAATAGTATTATAGAGAATAAATTGTTTGTTTTTTCTAAATCAGTACAGCTAAACCCTCAATCTGAAACAAAAACAACAAATGAATGTTTGCAATAAAAGACAACATCAATTTACCCATTGCTGACATTTAAACGAACCGAGCGAAAATATTTAACATTTTTTATTTTCAACCTAAAATTCAACAAAGGCAAACAAACATACCTCAAGCCGTGCTAAAGTAAATAATGCCAACAAAAGATAACTTTGCAAGATTAAATAGGCCATTTGAGCGATAAGGCATTACGATTTTTTTTCATCTCGGTTTCCAACGGTAACGAGGTCATAATCCAGGTTTTTGTCGGGCCTCGTAATTGGCCCTTCGTCCCTTGCAAGTCAAACAAAGGCAATTATTTATTAGGGTACCTCGACACAATGGAAAAACGAAATATCGCTTGTATCTGTGGTTACTGTTGTGTGGCATTCGGTCATGTGTAATGTTTGGAAACGTATTGAATTCCTAATTAGTCCTCTTTTATTTATTTATTTATTTAATCCTTTTTTGCACTTTACAGAAATACTTAAAAGATATTACACAATATAAAAAAATAGTACAAGTGGCGGCCTTATCACACTAGGTAATTTCTTACAGGCAACCATGGGATGGATATATTAACAGGAGATAGAAAGGGCAGTTTAAGGTGTAAAAGAAATAATAATAATCTTTATAGATTATCTTTTTAGCATCGCGATGTGTCAGCGTATTTGCGTTGTGTTTGCTCGTATGGGCTATAGGTAGTACGTATAGTAGACTTATAGAAGGTTTTTGACCAATAGAAGATTTGTGAGTTTTCGATATGGAATCTTATCATATCTTATGGCGAGGACTGGTCTATGGGTTGTCGATGCTATGGCCATGGGTGGCGGAAATCACCAATTTGAGGCCTATCATCCACACTCGCCATAAAAAGATGGTCTCGAAGCGAGACCTGCAACAAACTTATCGCCTTACATCCACATTTTTCTCTTCATTTTGTTTTGTTATCATTTGTATAGGTAACAGCACGCCGCTCGAAGAGAGCGGATGTTGTTGTCTATTGTCGCCTGGAACACCGGAGATGCCGGAAATCTGCTGTTTTAATAATCCGACATAAATTGAACAATAACATTCGATATAATGACAGTATCTTAAAGACAGACCGGCTCATTTATGATACTGAAAAAAAATAAAAAATAAAACTATTTCCGATAGACGTGAATGTCGAATTTCGGGAGGTTAAAAATGTATCCAAGTCCTCGACAAAACCCGTAAATAATAGTTTTATTTCAACGTGTAACATTCACGTAAATCTAAGATATTATTTATCGTACGTAACCGTACTAAAATGCACAGATGGAATTGTAAAATATTATTCTGTTCCTATTTCAGTAAACGATATGAGAGCGGCTAAAATCAATCATACACATTTTTTGTTCCATTCATTGGTCTGGTGCAGGCATGCATAGGCGGCGAGCCGAGAGGGTTGAGCATTCTATTTGTGTGAATTTATCGGTTTTAAAAATATCATACGATATTTTGTCTGGGACTAGAATTTAGGCTCGGCTTGGGAATCTCACTCAATACGAGTTAAGTTAAAGAAAACTTTTATATTATAGACAGCCTCCGTAACGCTGTTGGTTTGAAGCCGTCTGTGAAACGAGAGGCTCCGGGTTCGATTCCGGCACAGAGAAAAAATATTTGTGTGATCAAGAGATATTTATTTCGGGTTTGGGTGTTTGTGAGGCCGAAAAGTCTCTCGTAGTTTATGATACCCACGAAACAAGACTTAATTGATCTTAAAATGGGATCAGGACTATTTATGTGACTGTTGGGTGTTATTTATTATTAATATCTTTATAGTACTCTACAAAGGCCAGTAATTATGTAAAAATGAAAGACAATTAAGTTCTTGAAGAATTAAACAAGGTAAGTGGGTCACGTCTGTACCTCAATCAAAACTTAATCTTCTCCGCTAACAAATTTATGAAGTTCACGCAGCCAGTGCTAATTACTATACGACTAATCAACACTGAGACCTCTGGTTGGAATGTATTTATTCACTAGGAATAACTCTCGGAGCGTCTACTGACGAATAAAAATAACCAAGCAACAATTTAATATTTTGGGGACAAATTGGAAACGTTTATGATGTCGATTTGTTAATAATATAATAAGAAGAAAACAACAACAAACATTTTAAATTTTAGGAGGAAATTGGAAACGCTTATAATGGCCCTTTGTTTATACTCATAATTTTATTTATTTCAGTTCTAAATTTTAGTCCATAATGTTAGTGCCTACGAATTAAATAAAAGTACGTTTGTATTCTTTCACAATATTGTGTGTAATTTAATTTTAAGTCATACGACTGATAAATCAGAATGTAAGATAAACTTAGAAACATTATTTTTTAATAAGTAAAAATGTTTACGTTTTTGGTGAAACCTATGTTAAAGTTCTAAGCAGACCGATATTATGATATTCTTTTCGATAGCAAGATACTGTAGATATCATCTGTAAGGGGCGTAGTCGTTTGTACTAATATAAAAATCAAAAGTGATCGGTACTCCGCTCACCGTAGGCCATCGAGATTCCCTTTTCTTGTCAATATTTTATTGTGATTTTATGTAGAAAATTTCATGAACTTCTTTTCATTTTAGATGCTATGTTATATGGACAAAAATAATCCTGGCGATCCAGCCATTTAGCTATCGTAAAATAATGGATCTTTTTATTACCACAGGGCGGGTTTGACTCGGTTCGCACTTTAGACATGCGATTATTCTAAAATCTTTAAGTCCAGCTTAAATTGTTTACAAAATTGAATAAATTAATGATGTCTTCTTTCAGTAAAATTGTCTATCTACAAAATAAAAGATACAGTTTCCCCTCTATTTGCATGCCCATAGGACGGCCTGTATATTATGTATACATACAGGGTGTAGGATATAGTCTTGATATACCCAATACATAATATACATATTGCACTCGTAAAGTTCGGAGTATACTCAATCTGCCGTATGATCGTCAAAGTGCAAGACTTTATAAGCGTTATTAAACAAAAATTACCTTTAGGTCAATCAAGATACCATTATATGACAAGCTTTAAATTTTATCCTCAAGATAAGTAAACCAACTTTATGTAATAATAATATAATATCAGGCGACAGGCATACTCGCATCGCCACTCATTGCTAAAAAATAAAAAATAAAAATGGTCTACATTTCTTTATGAAATTCACTTCACTGCACAGAGAACAATTGTTGTAATCATATTTCTGTCAATAAGCACAAAACGTTGAAGCATTCCGTGTTCCAACACAATGTTTGAATCTTTAGGAAATACAAGTTAAATTAGCTCCGAACTACGTCTGAGCGGCCATATATTACGAAATTGCAGGCAACAAGACCGTTTGAAGGGTTGTTGAGAGACTTTGTACTACTGAGTACGGAAATAGCGGTAATTATATGCATTAATAATAATTACACCGATTTCTTGTTCGGTTTTGTATAGCTTAGCTATGCCACATTCGGACTATCTCGTGCCCTGGGTTGATATAAGGAGAGGCTCAAAATAATATTAAAAAAAAGCCTCTGTAGCGTAGTTGTACTTCGGTACGATTGAAAAATAGAGAAAAATAAAAATATGGGTGTCCTGGTTGCTGCCTCTGCTTACGCCTTTTGGGACAAAGGCGTGAGTTCATGTATCTATGTATGCACAATTTAATGGACAGCATTTTACTTCTAGATTTTTTCAAATGTTTTTATTGTTAGATCTCCTTCCTTATTACGTGTTATTATTAATCCCCGGTGATAAAGTACATACCACAGTGACACAAATAGATCAAACCTCATATTAATAGAAAAACAATGAGGACCTTTCCAAAAAAAAGAAAGAGAGTAAGAATTCAGAAAAAAATATCGGCCCCATAACTTATCTTCTTATGATTCACAAATTAGCACCAGGGTTGAACCCATCGTCTTTCGTTTCACAATCAGCTTTTGAAACCACTACGTCAAAGAGGCTTTTGATAATACTATTTATATCAACACCGTATATGATTGAAAATAAACCAACGAGAAATCACATTAAAACATCACTGAAATAAACGATCTTATCAAATGAAATTCAATACAAAATTCACTAAGAATAAAATTGATTTCAAAGCGTACCTAATACCGTAAAAGTTTTATTTATGAATATCTTGTATATCTTGCACTAATATTAATAATAAAATTAATACCATATTTATTTTATTCTATTTATCAAAAACTTTAAATCTTGTAGTGGGAGTAAAAAAGGGATATAAAACTAGTAACATCAACAGTCTTAATTTTGCATGAAAGTGTGCGGGAGTAAAAGATTCGATAAGAGGTCCAAACAACGCTACCACTCTTTCATTTAATACAATAGATGCCTCTTGTTACATACCTTTACAACATACCTATGTTAAACCAGTTTTAAATTAGCTTGTGTATGATCAAGTTATTGTATAGTCATTTATCTAAATGTTATACTTTACAATAACTTGATCATAGTCAAATATCACATTAAGCCGGAATAATAAAATGTGACGGTTATTATATTTTATTTTATTTTACAAATTTTACTTGGTAGTATTCGTATTTAACGAACTCAACCTCATAGTACAAAAGAGCCCAAAAATTTAAACAAAAATAGATTAGAACGTAGCAACAACTACGAATGTATGTATTCACTTATAAACTTATCATCAGACGTCATTACTTAACTACGTTAACTTAGTCTCATTCTCTAATTACATTGGACTAGCTGCCCGGCCCGGATTCACTCGGATGCGATTAATTTTTCGCTTCACTTCATATCCGCCCGTTCCAATCTACTTTAATCCCATGTATTTAGTTTGAAATAAATAACTTTTCGTTTCAAAACAAAGGTAGTTTGGTATTAAACACCTCGGCAATCAGGCTTATCTCACCTTTTCCATTCTTTTTGTTTCCATAATGTTGCTAATTTTATAACCTTAAGGAGAATTTTTGAGGTAGGCCAAAATTATAATATTACATATATCATCATCATCATCATCATCATCATATCAGCCACAGGAAGTCCACTGCTGAACATAGACCTCCCCCAAGGATCTCCACAATGACCTGTTGGAAGCGGCCTGCATCCAGCGACTTCCTGCGACCTTAGTCAGATCGTCCGTCCACCTTGTAGGCGGGCGTCCGACATTTCGCTTGCCTGTACGTGGCCTCCACTCGAGAACCTTTCGGCCCCAACGGCCATCGGTTCTACGAGCTATGTGCCCGGCCCACTGCCTCTTCAATTACGTATATGCATGTTTCATATTAAGTTTTAGATAAATCTAACCAAATGCACGTAATTACACATACAAACTAGGAAAACCCTTTCTGTCCTTTAGTTTTGAAATAAAGAATACCATGTAATAGTTCCAAAATTCAATTTATCTCTATAACAAAAAGTATCAAAATTGGTTTAGCAGATGACAAGTGAAAAGACACCAGATGGACAGAATATGGATTACTCTCCACTGTACACTGAAGTGGATGCTGCGAACGAATGTTTACGAAAACTGAATGCAGAAACAGGCCACAGTTCATTCCGTACCGCTTTACACTCTTGACGATCACAAAACATTTAGGGATTGTACACTACAGCAGTTAAACTGAGAATGCCCGTATATACCACAACATTTACGGATAAATCCTTCAGTGTCGAAGTATGTTACGAATACATAATATGTATGAATAGTATTATGTGTGTATTAATTAGTTTATGATTATATATTTTTGAGCTATTATTCCTTATTTTTATTTCCTTATTTCTCTTATATCCATCCAAAGGTTGTCTGGCAGAGATCGCTCAGAACGATAAGACAATGGATAAGACCGCCTTTTGGATTTTTGTATTTTAGTTTATCTCTTTGTATTGTGGTAATAAATTAGTGTTCAATAAAGATTAATAAATAAATAAATGAATCCCGTAACTGAGGATCGAACATGGAGGCTTACTCTATAAGAACGATACGAACTTCGAATTTGCGGACGTCGTACGTAAAACTTCATTAATGTGCCTCTTCTATCAAATACACACTAGACACACAGTTCCCTGTAAATGTTCTGTTAAAAAGTGGCACCGATGCATTGAAACAAAAAAAGAAAAAAAGGTCACATATTCCAAATATATTAATATAAATTCCACCTTATTCCTGGAGCTTAAAGTAGCTTTTCACATAATATTGTCGAAAGTTCTGCGACGTTTCAGAAGCAACGGTCGGTGCATGACAAGGCGAAATAGTGCTTAAAGCACTCTTTTTCGGTGCCATTTTCTAAGCGCTCATGTTGTATCTAGTGTATATTTGATCGAAGATGTGCCTAGATAATCTTATAGTTTATTACGGACGTCGAACATCCGAATATTCGAAGTTCGTATCGTTTTTATGGAACCCATGGACCGCACCGCGAACTTTGTGCGCACCGGACCTTGTTTGATCATTTGAGGGGTATTCCACCGCACATTATTATCTATACGGCTGGTTTTACCCCAATCTGGCGATAAGTACCTACTTATTGTCCTTTCGTCTATTGGGCATTTAAATTAGCAGTTATCGTATTAACAATATTTACTGTAGTAATAACAATTATTAAACTAATTCTGTATCAGCCCATATATGTCCCACTGCAGGGCTCGGGCCTACTCTACAATCGAGAATACGATTGAGAGTGGTTAGGCCATATAGTCCACCACGCTGGCCTAGTGCTATTATAAACTAATTATAAGTATAAACTAATTATTAGTATAAACTATATATATATATAACTAATTATTAGTATAAACTAATTATTTTAATGTAATATGCTTTGTTATGTCGTACCAATATTTATACGTTGCTATTGCCACATTTGAACTCTGATAACCTCGAGAATTTGAAAGCGAATATTCCATGCGATTTAACTTGTTAATCCAAACTCATTTGAAGCTCAATCACCTCGATACTAGTTGACTCCGGACGGTTTAATACAAACATTGAATTTAATGGCAACCCACTTGCACTGTCAGGAAAAAAATGAACTAGCTATTCGAAAAATCACAGAAATTATTGGAATATACTTTACATATACTAACAAAATAAAGATATATTATTCAGTGAAGAATAATAACCTTAAGAAAAATTGGGGATTCACGCTAAGATTAGAGTTCCGTGCATATTTAACGTCACTTCATACTTATAAATGACTCTTTGCACTGCTTTAATTTCTGCGTTGCTTCGAGTTTCAGGACAAATTTTTACATACAGGCGAAAGTTATGAATAAACAACTTACATACTACTTAATATACAAACTTTTATTTATTTATATACTTTATTTTAAACCAAAATTTATAAGAGAAACAATGAACAAATAAAATACTTAAAACTAAAGGCATGGTAACAATTGATGGCCTGCGATCCCTTTTATATGTAGATAACGGATTCTTTGAACACGATTTTAGAACACTTCAAAACGTCGGAATTAATTTAAAAGAGTAATTATCAAGGATCGGTGATAGCGCAATAAAGTTAAGTCAGTAAAGATAAGCAATTATGATATTTTGAAAATATAAAATTTATCTCAATTATCTAATGCTAAACTTAATGTTTTATGGACCGGCAAATGAGTCACCTTATCGTTGGTGATTGTGGTGCCACAACATTACATGCCCATCGAATATATATTTCATTTTCATTTTTTTTTCATTTTCCAATCAAACTTCACGTCTATTTCCTGTGAGACAGTAGTTCCGCCCTGGACGAGCCTACCCTTTCATCCTGAGACATAACTTACAACATCGTGGCTTTACCATTTCCAGATTTTCGCCAATCTGTTTTATAGTCATATTTGGCTATCAACGCTCACTTGAAAAAATCAGCTTTTATTGTGAGAAGAACAAATATTTAAAAAATAAATGATCGAAACCTTGCCGAAGCTCAACCTCAGAGCCGCAACCCGATATAAAAGCCAATTTCGTCGGCAAAACGTGTTTGTATTCACAAATAAAAATCTGAAACCTGATTGCAAAAACTGACTAGTTGAAACCGTAGATGTGGAAAACCGAACGTGAGAAATGGTGAGACACAGCGCTAAATCGCTAAAATACCTTTTAAATCCATGCCTGTACCACGAAATTTTACCACAACCTTCTTTGATGCTCCATCTTCGTCTAATATATAGTGTGGGAAAAGGATGAAAATGTTACCGTATATTTCACGCAGCGTGGTAGAAGTATGTGAGCAGTTCCGAATGTTAAGCCCGCTTTTATTTATTTCAGTTTATGTGGTGCCTCTTTAGAAATTGCTGTTATTTTATTGGGGCCTAATGTTTCCTACTGTAGTTACTGGATACAAATAGGTCGTGAAAGTCTTTGTAAGTTCGTATACGTTCTTTTGATTGCTTCCTTTAAAACCAGTGAAATACAAGCACGTAAATTAATTGTTATTGTTTATATCATTTAAAAGTCACTATGATTTTGTAGCAATTTATACACCGCCAATAAATAACTTTGGTAAATATCCTCATGACTGTTTCATTTTTAAAGAAAAAGTATATTTATAAATCACATGATAAATAATTGTTTTTGGTTCCATAAATATCATGTTTTTTAAACTTAATATAATATAATACATATTTATACTATTAATAATAAGTATCTTAATGCAGACTGACACCACTATTATTTACTTACTAATACAGTAAGTAATAAAAAATATTTCAATTGAAATTGACCTAATTAAACGAAAGACGCGTTCTCTAATTCATAAGGCAATCAATATTTGTTTGAATTTTGTTTAATTTACGCGGCGTCTTATTCATAAGGCAATCAATATTTGTTTGAATTTTGTTTGATTTAGAAGAAAAATAGGAATTTAGCTGAAGCCCTCTTTAAAAATTCATAAGTTCTATTTTATAGTGGCGTAGGACGTTTAACATACCATACTAGCTAATTATTGTGAACTGGTCGTGCAAAAATTACTTTTATGACTTGCGTTTCTTGAGCTGTATGCCATGTTGCAAAAGTAGTCATTTTAAATTAATTATTGCTTTTAATCTTTCAGTTTTAAGCTAATTACTATTAATAACTTAGTAAGAAAAGATTGTTGAATCAAATGCAATAAAGGAGAACAAAGACATTAGCGCTAAACGTAGTCGGCGAGTTTCAAGACGACCTCGACTTTTGTACTTTTATTATTGTCCGGATTATATGCACTCGGTGCCCGGGGCAATTTGGACCGCTGCGGTGACCACACGTTGGAATTAAATGACAATTTTATTAAGTTCACATGCAGGTTACGTGGGTGTAAAGATTTATTAATATATGTTAGTTCAATACATGGACTAGCTACACGTTCTACTGAACCAAACAATAAACATAATAAAATCACTTTTTGGTGTTCATTGTTATAAGATGAAAAAAACTTGCGTTCCGGATTACTAATACCTCAGTTCGCCCTATGACCATGATGACTATAATAATTTCAAAAGTCGGAAAAATGAAAATAAACCAATACCTGTGAAAAAATTAGTAAAAATTGGGAGTCCAAACCTGAAACAATTACTTCTAGAACACAAAAAATATAAGTTTTGGTTTTAAGCCAGCCTTTTTGACCCGCTTCGCCACGGATGCTGAAAGATTTATCCTTGCTTGAAAATAGGTGTATTACATTTCATGATCTTTGTGAAATAACTAAGTTTTTATCATAAATATCCGATACCACATTAGTTTTCTACTGTTACAATATCCTAATATAAAATTCCCATGAAATACATAGAATCATTATCAAATAAAATCTATGCTATTATATTATCATACTACATTAACTATGAAGTTCTAGAATCTATAAATATATACAAATGTATACTAGTTTATCCACATCCACTATAAAGTATAATTTGACCCATTAAGATTACATCTCTCAGATAGCTCATAGTATAGTCAGTTTTATCCTGTCTTTAGCGTGAATCATGGGTCTCGTAGTGGGACGCGTCAGGAGCAAGTTTAAACAAGTTCCCTCACTTTTATTAACGTCCTCTAATAATGGAGTAGTTGCATTATAACGCTGAAAAACTTTTACAATTGCCAATTCAGTTTGGACACGTAAGGGATTGATCGCAGTCGCAAGAAGTTTACATTGACTGGGAAAGTCTCGACTTATCCTTAGTAACGCGACGCCGTCGGAAAAACTACCGACGACAGAGCCAGTGGCTGTAGATCGGTGTTTTTGCTTCAATAGAATACTGTAAAAGGTATGAAATGGGTTTATGAATCTAGATTTATTTGATTTTTTTGTAGACTTTAGTTACAGTGGCAAGTTTACTGGTGGTAGTTTTCTCATATGTGAGAGGCTGCCTGGGTGGGTACTACCGCAATGTCTATTTCTCCCGTCAAACAGCAGTTTATATGCACTGTTGCGTTTCGGATTGAAGGACATAGTAGCCAGACTACTGGACATATTGAGACTTAACATCTTATGTCCCAGGATGGCGAGCGCCATGTGGAATGCCAAGCATTGCTTTGTAAATCAAGGTGTTGTTTGGTTTTGCTATTGTTCATGAGCGGTCGCATTGCTTACCATCAGGCGAACGGCATACTCGTCTCGTCATTCACTGCAATAAAAAGAAAGTAATATATGTTTTATTGAATAAATTTTTATACGTCCATATGTTGTCCACGCAACTACTGAACAATGCAGAGATTTTTAAGAGAACTTAGGTTATAGCTGGCCACTACACTGGCCACTACACTGGCCTATTGTAGATTTATCACATACCATAGAAATTGTTTGAGCTCTATGACACCATACCTGTACATCACCTGGTCCTTAATAACTTATAATTATTAAAATCAATAAATTTATATAATAATAATAAAAAATCTTTATTACAACAAAGATTATTGTAGTTTCCCGCCAGTAGATGGTTTTAAGTACATAATTATGAATGAAATAAACGGAAATACGTTTCTCGTATGAATATATGTACGTTCGAAATTAAACCAGAAATACTGAAATCAAAACATATCACAACAATAGAATTAATCCTTCTTCAATCATTATAAGTACGTAAAAGGAAACGTAGGTTCTTTCCAATCTTATTATTATCTTCATAGTCAAAGAAAGTTTTGCAATTTCTTAAGAAGTTTCGCTTTATTTTAAAGGAGTTCCTATTGAAGTAAGTTCGTAAGCTAAGAAGAAACACTCTTCCTCCGTACCATCAAGGCAACTAAGAAGTGTATTGTATACCTAGGGATCAGCCCGACTGTACCAGGGGGCAGTTTTTTTTTGTCCTGTCTACATAAGAAACATTTTCACGTACTTACTATTTTATCTCAATTATCCGTTATATGTCTGTCCCATGACACAAGCCATGTAATTCTGTCGTCCTATCCCATCCCATCCCTAAGAGCTTAGAAAAGTATCAAATATTTTAAAATTTTTGCTTTTCCCACGGAAATACTACATATTTCGCGATAAAAGTAACCTATGTGTTAATCCAAGGTGTTAGCTATATGTATTCATGCCTAAATTTTATCGAAATCCGTTTAGCCGTTTCTGAGATTAGCGTGCGCAACCGCACAGACAAAAAATCTAACAATCGCTGTTTTGGGCTATATTACCTACATCAATACAGTTCCCCCTTTAAATATTCTCATATCTCTTCCATGTACATACATCGATGAGTTACAATTTATTATATGTATACTGTTGATATACGGACAAATAGAAACTCTACCCTTACAAAGACTATGTATACTTGCGTTGAAATTCAGTTTAACATTTATCAGGTGACCCTGTAGTTGTCCACTTTTGACTATTGTAGAAATGGTTCAGCTGATCCAATAGTCGATACAATAGTCAAACCAACTGGAAATTTCAGCTTCGTGAAGTCCATAGGATTCTTATAGTGGAGTAACCACTAACTCACTTTTTTATAGCAATCAATGGCGAGATAAGCACGCCATTCACCTGAAGGTAAGCAAAGCGACCGCTCATGGACAGTAGCAAAACCAAACAACACCTATAATCACAAAGCAAAGCTTGACACAGAAGATATTGAGTCTTAATATGTCCAGTAGCTAGACTGGATTGTCTTGGATTGGATGTCCTACAAACCAGAACAAACCAGTGTATTTACACTGCTGTTTGGTGGGAGAAATAGACATTGCGGTGATATCCAGGCGACTTCTTACATATGAGAGACCTACATTAGTTCTATCATTAAATGAAATTATCAAGAAATACTTGACGATTATTAAATATTTAACATCTTCATTATAATTATAAGTCTCCAACTGCCGAATCATAATATCTCAAGACTGTAAAGCCTACAAGAACACTATGAGCTAGTAGCACTCTCAATAAAATTCATCCACTTTAATTTAAGATATTCAAGTCTACATTAATAAGAACCACTTGGAGTAAAGTTTATAGCGTTGATGCAAAAAACGGACTGAGATTAAAACTCCAATTAAAGTTTAGACTTTTTACCCGCCGCGTAGCCCCGCAGAGCGATTGAACCGGTCAAGATTCAGCCGTAAGAAATATCTTGAGCGGGAATCGATATGGAAACCGATTAACTGCCAAGTGGTTTCATGTTTAAATCTTCGGCGACCTCGTTTATAAGTTGCACCACTTCTGATGTTTAACGGATGACTTACGGCGAAGTTTTTCCAGTCTTGAGCAGTAAGGTTGAAATTTAAATAAGCTGTTTTAAGATTTCCTATCTTTGTTCGTAAGACAAGAATTTTAAATTCATGACGTTATAATATATTTAGAACTTTTCATAAGACTGTTATATTAGAAATTTAGTATTTATGTATAATGGTTTCTTAGATTTACGCGAATGTTACACATTGAAATAAATCTATTATTTACGCATTTTATCGCGGATTTGGTTTAATTTAACATTGTTTTACTTCGCGACATTTCTATTAATTTCCAGTTTTCATGGTCATCGTCTGAGTGAAGTGAAACTCATCAAATTTGCGATAAAATTTATAAATAATAAATAGTTGTCTTTTAATAGTATTAATGTAGTTCCTACTTAGTTACATTAGCTGCATAATACTATTCGATTAAATTAATTAAACTTCTTTCACGAATTTCCAAGTAAAATCGGTTGGAACGAACTGAATAATAATTAAATGTGTGACTCATTACGATTGATAGGAGAGTCAATAATACAATCACTAAAATAAAAGATTCCACGAAATGCAGATCTCAGTAAAATATTTGATTTGATCCTAGCAGGAAATATTATTATTATGAGGAGAAAATCCGCTAAAGAGACAACCGTTGGATAAATCGTATTGTATATGGAAGCAATGAAATTGACGCAGATTACGAATAAGGGTCTTTGCGGTAGATATTGTCGGGTTCAATTTCGCGATGGGAAATAATTTTGTAGGCCATTAAGATTTAACCGTTTGTGTATCTATAATTTGTTTTTGTAAATACACCAGTTATCAGATATCAGAGCAACATTTTTAAAAATATCTGTTTCACCAATACACGATACTTTCAGGACAACTAGAGAAATTGTAAGAGTTAATACGGGAATTAGAGTTAATAAGATATAGAATAGGTATTTCAAATCCCGGTCTTTGCACATCACTACCTATACTTAAAAAAATGCAAAATAAGTAAATAATATCATACAAAGGTTTGTGTAGGTGTATTGAAGCAATGGGTCAGTGGCGTCCAGCATTAGCGAAGTTCCGTCCTTTTATCACATTATCGTCAATAGAATTTATCCCTCTGAACCTTTTAGCTGCCTGGAACCTCACGACCCTTATTAGAGTTTTTACTCCTGGGAAAATGTATCAATATACTAGTCTTTGTGTAGAATTTCCTTTGTGTTCAATGTTGCAAATAAAACTATTCGTATAAGTAAACAAATACAGTAGAATTGAAAGCCAGACAGTAGTTCCACAAAATACGGATCTTATTTTGAACTAGCGGCAGAATAAGCTCTTTAGCATACCTTGGGAGATGCCAATGTCCAGCAGTGGACTATAACGGGCTGATGATGATGACTCTGAAACTAGATGGGGTGCATATTGTATGAGTGACATATTGCAGTCCCAGACAATATACGGATAATTTATAATATTTTTTTCAGTACGTAGCGTCAACAAAACCGGTACATTAGTGTCGAGTGAATATAGACAATTGTTTACCGCGAATGTGGATGCCATTACACATTGGGCTGATGGTAGGTCTTTCATTTGGAAGAGATCGCCTGGGTATCACTGTAATGTCTGTTCCCCCCGCCAAACAGCAGTATGTTCTGCCGTGTTTCAGTTTAAAGGATGTTGTGGCCAGAGTTATTCTAGGCATATTGAGATTTAACATCTTTTGTCTCAGAATAGCGAGCATAGTGGATTGCCAAGCATTACTTTATAATTCATAATGTTTGATTCCGCTATTGTCCATAAGAGGTCGTGTCGCTTACCATCAGGCAAATGACATGCTCGTCTCTCCATTAACGGCAATAAAATAAACTTCCCATTACTTGCAATTTTAATTTGTCCAACCGAGATTTACAGTAAGATTATCTTTAAACGCCTTTAATCTTAAAGTTCCTACATGTAACCACTGGGCCAATAAAGATTTAAATTGAATGTTAAAAACTGCAGTCGACATTAATGATACAATGAGAGTAGGTATGCGTGTATGTTATCGATGTAGTATTGACAGACTGACGGCTGGGTTGACGTGTGTGCCACGCTGGGACTGGTACGCGTCAACGTCGCTCTTATTGATTAAGTATTCTGCGCACGTTTGAAATATTCTGGTTTTAAGTTCACAATTACGGAAGTATTTTTGGAGTTTCGAGAAAATATGGTTATTAAATTGAAAATTTGGTGTTTTTATAGCGGTGGTTGACTTAATACCTTTAATTTAGTAGATGAATGCACTTTATCATTATCATCAGCATCAGAATATAATTTTTCAAATTCTTGTTTTTGCATAGTCTTCTTTTTAAAAATCCTGAGGTACATTTTAGAAGCAGTCTGCATCCACTATCTTGCAGCGGTATTTAGCAACCTATGTTAATATCATTTATTATATTTATTCACCTATTTTATAAATGAATAAATTATTATTTAAAATAAATAGAAGATGGCGATTAGTGTGTTTCTTTAAAATTATTCAATAGTATGGGAAATACAAATAAACTTTCGGCTCAGTCTTTTGCGTTTAGCATATTTTTTTACTTTGTAGTATGTTTGTTTGAAGGGCATTTTATCTTATGTCTCACGATGGCGACATTCTGAATATTATCTGAGACTGCTTCGCTGGCGCAGTTGTGCTGCGTTATTATTATATCGACTTCGAATCCCGGGCATAGTATTATTGATTTCTTCTATTTATTATCAGCCTGTCCTCAAAAATTTATGCCCGATATTGCGATAGACTCGCCCCCACATTGGGACTGAAAGCACGAGGCGTATGTGGGTATCTTGGTAGCATTTCTGTCTATTCCTTCTGCTAAAAATACGTGAGTTTATGTATGAGAATTCTCAAATATTATGACATTTGCGGATTACTGTATCCACAAGTCATGTAGAATACGATGGCTAAAGCTATTTCTAATGCCATTTCATTACGAGTCATTTTTATGCCAAATTATGGCTAACGCAATACCCAATAATCTTAAATGAATGGATCGATCCAATACCACAAATCCATGGACTGGAATTGTCCGCAGAAGTGGATAACCGAGTTGAAAGAGACAAAAGGCCCGGTCGCTGTCACTCAAAGTACAATAACGGTCAGGAACTAATTACATCGGAACTAAGCAGAATTTTAAACTAACTTAGTTTTGAGGCAGCAATGAAACCAAAACTAGACAGCTGAATATAAATTAGCCAAAGTTAGCCCCAAAATGTTCCCAGTGGGCACAATGGCATTTACACAGTTGACCATAATAATTATGTGCACAATATATGTAACAATATGACTATGAATGGCAAGATGAGTTTGCCATCCACCTGATGGTAAGAGATACGACTGCTCATGAACAGTAGCAAAACCAAACAGCACCTAGTATTACTATTATTATTAATGCTTGGCATTCCAATGCGCTTGCCATCCTGAGACATAAGATGTTAAGTCTCAATATTTCTGATAATCACTTTCACTTCTGACACTGCTGGCAGGGCAGCTGCAGTCTGTTTAGAAAACAAAGATAATGCCAATGAACGTAGCTTTTCTTTAATTGTACTCTATTTAGATTGTTCTTATTACAACTAAAGTCTAATTTCCTCAACTGGTACAAATTGTCGTTGTGTAGATGATGTCATGAAGCGAATAGGTTGTCTCAATGGTTATTATTAAATGGTGTTTATGTCCTTTCAACAAAAATTTCCTACGAATGATTTTTTAAAGACTATATGTGTACGTATACTCTGCTATATCATGTCTGCATGCATAGAGCCATGGCTTTTAACTTACTTCAGTCAGCAGATAATTAGACCGAGGACTGACACGAATGTTTTGAGTCCCACAAATATTTGAGTCGAATCTGGGAACACCCAGACATGTGAGGCCGAAAAATCTCTCATAGTTTCTGATACCCACGACACAAGACTGAATTGATCTTAGTATGGGATCAGGACTTTGTATGTGACTTTTGGGTGTTTAATTCCATAAATATTATAACCTATACATAACACAAAAAAACAAAAATGCACATTTTTTTGTTATTACTTTTTTAATGTCGTGCTTATTGATTATTGTATTTTCTGGCTGATCATTGTTTGTAAATTATTATCACTGTATGCGTTACAAAGAATATAAAATTTTCGTGTTTTCAATGTAAAATAAAATAGTAATCTCTCAGGAACCCATTTCCTTCGGCCGACAGTGTACAAACAGACGTTAACCCGCTTAGACGGAGTTTAAAGTGTACGAAATAACACGAAAGCATTACAATGTTGAATTTTAAGAATGTTATGACACTGCTACGAGCTTGCCACGTACCACTCGCGTTATTACCAACTTCACAGTTTATTCTGGTGTTTATTGCGTGTTAAACCGCTTCCACAGTAAAGAAACATGTTTATTTAGGCATTTTGGCGGAAAATTATTATGCATACATAGTTAATGGAACAGAAAAGTATGCTAAATTACCATCGTATAGTAGAACTTAAAATTTTTATGGTGTAATAAAATTTGTCACGATATAATCCAATGTAATTATAAGTACCCTTTGGATTTCCTTTTTTTTTAGTTTTTACAGGCGTAACTCACATAATCAATTATATTTTCAGTAAAACCACAGTTCGATCGATGTTCCGAAAATATAGTGAAGTTACGCCTTTACTCATTAGTTTAGTTGGATAGTAGTAAGTATTTGCCAATATAATTATGGCCAATATACATTATCGATTGAGTGCGACGGTTGTGTTACAAAATTCAACCCAAATATTATCCTAGCGTGCTTAATTGCTTTTTCGCGCTTCATTGAAACGACTAGTTAGTATATGAAGGTCGGGACGTGTCGCCCAGCAAACTATTCCATAACAGCCGTGCAGCCGGCACGGAAACATGCGATTTTTCGATTTGTTCCGGTAAGTTGTGGTTTAACATTGCGTGCTTATCTGACTTTTAAAACCACATCTGTACCACCTGTACCCCATATTATAAGTACGAAATAGTTTCCATCATTATTTTAGAGCAGAAAAAGCATTTATATAATGTACGAGCTTTTGCTTACAACTTCGTTTGCATGATTAACTGTACTTTAAAATAGGTTTTATGTATTTACTTAAATACATTAGTTACTATTACTTATATTAGTTATTACTTATATTAGTTACTACCCTTATTTCTCTTCTGAAAAGTAGATAAACCTAAAACTACTGATGACGTTATTATTTATTTGTGATTTTTCTGTCCAGTCATGTCACGCTCATTCTCACCTAAGGCATGTAATTCAGTCCTATCACATAATTTGGAGTATAAAAAAGTAACAAATATATCGGAATTCTTTCCTCATCCCACGAGAACACTACGTTTATCGGGATAAAAAGTAGCCTAATCCAGAGTGTCAGTTACGCGCACAACCGCACAAATAGACAAATCTAATATTCACTGTTTCTGTTTCTATTAGTTTTTCTCATTTATATTCCATGTAACATGGATTGGTTACAAATTCATTATATGTATAGATATTATGTGCCTATACATTTAAGGCCCACATAGAAAAAGTAAAGCAAAAGAATTCTCGAGGCAATCGCTTTGAATATTCCGTCTGCATCTTGAGGATTTTATCTTAAAACATTTTACTGGTTAATAATTCTAGCCGTGAATTCGATAGACTGACAGCCTTTCTTTGAACCAAATTGATTTGATTTCGGGAAACACGACATCCGTTAAAGTTTCCACGAATCTTTTCCCCAAGCTTAAGGTAGAATATCTTAAAGGGCGTTATATGTCAAATAAAAGCTGTTGGCAACGATCTCCGATTTAATATTATTTATTTACGTATAAATATTTATATTTTTATATAAAGCTTTAGAACAGATATTATTTTCTTTACTATTAAACATAATGAAAGTGGATGCAGCGAAAGTATTATGGCAGGGTCGAGCAAAGTGGCCGTCTGTAGTCGATACCCCTATGGGATACAGGAGTAACTATTATGAATATATGTAATAAACGGAAATATTTGTATAATGTGGCTGAAGATGATTGTTGACTACTGCATAATGATAGCTTAAACAAGAGCGAATTAATCATAAAACTAGAGGAAGACTGGTGGTAGGTCTCTCATATGTCTGTATCTGTATGGCTGCCTGGGTAGGTACCACCACAATGTCTATTTCTCCTGCCAAACAGCAGTGTAAATGAAAGAAAGAATATATGAAAGAATGAATAATGGGGTTAATATAAAAGACATTCGGTCAGTACTTAGCACTTTCTCTTAATCGAACCGTTGATACTAGGTAAGTTGAACACTTGGCAATAATGGGTTGACAATTTCTATCCGTATTATATTAAAAGACCACCAAAAACGAATTACTTGTAAACAAACTATTACCACAACGTTAAAAAGATTTATAATAAAACTCCACTTTTGAAGTGGCATTCATTCGTTGGTGCGGCTTAGTGTCACGAGAGCTGTTGACTGCGCGTTGTATGTCGTGATTCAAGCGAAATTCCTTTATCTTCGCAAAGACAGAAAACTAATGTTAATCCGCGACGCGACGGGAAACGCTACATGTTCTTCGAGATACTGACACACAGCAAAATAGTACGCAGCAGTGCAAATTTAATATTACCTTTTTTATATAGTTCAATTATCATTTGATATTCAGCCCCAGAAATTCCTCGGTTGAACACAGGCCTCTCTAAAGATAGAACTTTATATTTAAATACTTGCATTTGAATGTTTATTCTTTGTTTTCCATCTTGTCGTCTTTATCTCCTTCTCTGATATCCGTACTAAGGTTTTCTGGAAGAAATCGTCTAGAGCAATAAGACCTCCATTAATGTGTACTGATTATTTTATATATCTTCATTGTTTTTTCTATGTGTACAGTAAATTTATAATTAGTTTTTAGGGAGTTGTCAAATGTCCAAGCTTGCAAAGCGGATTGACATCCGCAAAAAGCAGTTCAGAATTTGTACTCGATGTTGTGATAGGCTCGCTCCCTACCACAACGTGGGATGGAAAACAATAAACGAAACGAGAATGTCATGGTCGTACTTCTATTTATCCAGTCTGGGTAAAAAGGTATAATGTGTGTGTATGTTTATGTGCAAAATTAATGTTTGTACGTATTTATCAATTTCTGAAACCCGTACTTCCGAGAATATACTGTGTTCTAAATATAATCCATATAGCTCGACGCAAGAAACGACGGTGACTACCTCTCGATTTGTGTAGTATATTCTCGTGTAACCGATGACTTCGGTGCGATGTAGCGAATTCCACTATCTTAATATGAGCATTCGTGAAACAATTATTTCTGAGTAGAAACTATAGATTTAAGATTCTCGGATCTATACTCGTACTTAAGCTGAAGAGCTTGATTGAACGTCCTTATTTCAAGGATACGAACTACTTGGGATGTTGTATTGTCCTTTAATCGAGAATGGCCATATTGGGTAATTTTTTATCGCAGGAAAAATTATGGCGGGATTTAAAGAATGAAAAAATAACTATACCGGATTTTTTAAGCTAGCATTAGCCGTATGAAGTAAAGGTACCGTATTTTTATTTCAGCCTCTAGGAGAACCAACATTAAATAAAGGTGTCTCTAAATAGACCAATTCTAATACAATAATGCTATTTAAATATTACAATTTCTTATACATCAAAACAGAGAAAATATTATATCAAAATTTGTAGTTATCTTAGTCACTGAATATTTTGTGTTCTTCGCTCAAACTGGATTCAAAAATCGTTAGAAAGGAACAAACTATTTAATATCTTAAATAGGTTTATAAACTATTCATGAATAAGGTCTTAAACCTATACTATACAATACAAAATTCTCCTTTAATATATTATACTAAGGTAATATTTTTCTTTAATTATTTCGATTTTATTTTCTACTACAACTCAAAAATGCATTGCTGAATATAAGGCTCTCCTAAGGCACTTCAAAGCGACCTGTTAAAAATGGACAGCGCCTAGGTACTTGCTGTAAACTTTATTTTATTTACTTATTATTATATCGTTTCATATTTAAAACACTTATAATGCGCATTCCCATTATTTAAATGGCAGCTGATTATTAGTACATTTTGTTTTATTTATAATTGACATCTTATATTTACTAAATTGATTTTGTAAGATTTCTAAAAAATATAATTAAAAAAAAAGACGGGTTGCACTCCGGGAGTGCCGGCAGAAGTGAAAACTTGATTATTAACGTTGAGCATGTTTGATATTTTGGAATGGTTAGGGAATAATTTTGCACCAATTGCTTTATCAGTATAAAAGTACTATCATTTATGTGGTAGAATACAATATTCATTTATTGCGCTATCGTACACAAACATGACAATTTATATTACATTAAAAATTTAACACTTTAAAACTATTACAATTATTTTACATTAAAAAGTTTATCTCTCCGAAAAATCAACTTTCATCTATGGATGAATGGATATGGATTTCAACGACTTTTTCACCATCATCATTACCAGAACTATCATCGCCAATCTCTAAAACTGATACGATAGGTTTATGGTAGCTGAAGTAAGAAACGAACAGTTTTGATTCGAACCTATTTAAATGTCTAATAAAGACCGCATCAATAGTAGTTTTGTATTTCGTTGTGCTAAGATTGCGAACATTCGACATAGTTAAACCAAATTCATTATTTAAAAATTTAATTAATAGTTGATTTTTATCGTCTGCGAAGTTTATGTTGAAATCTCCACTCAAAATCATTGGCAATTCATCAAAGCTTTATAAACTGACAGCTAACTGACAGCTGTCTACTCTCCATCCGTCTTACGCTTTTCGTCTTACGATCAGGTCACGTGTCCTGACGCGAGTTTAAGATTTTATACCCATTACAGAAAAAGTGCTCAACGCCGCTAAAGAAGTTTTCACTTCAAAAATATTTTCAACATCTTTACACAATCACAAAAATATAAATTTCTTAAGCACGAAAATAGTTGCCTCTTTACTTAAATCCATCACGGGACCTATCACGAGCGTGAAGTCATCAAATTCATCCTTTTAGCAATAAGTATCAACGCAATGATTAACAGTTATACGCGCTATCACTAAATATACTGTAGTAACCTCAGGAAGTTATATACAAAGCTATAAGCTCTGCCATTCCTGCGTTGAAATGTGGAGCGTAAATTTTAACGTTTACCACGTAGAATCCCCCGTTTGATTAACATAATCTGTCCCTGGCGGATTGTTTAACGAATGTATTGTTAGAAAATAACAAGATTGTAGCGAGCTCAGTCGTCTTCTGTAAGACTTTGGGTAAGGGGACGGAAGAGTGGCAAGACGGAGTGGGTCATATGATATAATGTTGATTATCATTACAATTATTTATGAACCCATTCGATGCTCTATCTGGATGGGACTACGCTTACCATCATGTGCAGGCATTTTGAAGAGAGGGAATAAAAAAATAATGCTTCTTATTATTCACCTGAAACTTTAGTCTTAGCCTTCCCTTTCAGCGCAATAGCCTGTTAAATCAAATGACGGAACATCGACCCAAAAACCCATCACTTTCACTATTTGGATACGTCTATTCATGAAGAAAAACATCATAAGAAAACTTGCATATTTGAGTTTCGCAAAAAAATGTTACTGACTCGTATGTGTAAGCCACTAATCCGTAGTAGGGCAGTGTGGTGAACAGGCCTAGAACTCCTCAATCACAAAAAAAGACTCCTCAGCAGCGAGATTTATAAATACTGATTATAATTAATACATTTTTAACAAAGTAATACTTTTTCTTCACTTACCTTAACACCGACGCTCCTTGTGTTAGGAGATCCAATGAATAAAAAACCGCAACTGTTTTGAGCAATTGGTCGAAACAGGTAGAGGACATTAATTATTGTTTCTAAATATAAGCTTCACACGAGCCTCCATAAAATCAAATCTATTATAATTAATTAAGTCCATATCAAAATCACAGAATTCCACTTCTTTGTGTATTTTTTGTATATTATTCAAAAAATACGAAAAATTCCACAGTTCTATTCTGAAATCAAGGGGACTGGGTATCCAGGTAACGAAAGAAAAATAGCATTTCGCCAAAGAATACCTCATTCTTATTCATATAATATCATTATGCTACCATAATTTTTTCGCCCAACCCGGTATAGATAGGTATATATTTTTGAATAAAATTTGAGGCAAACATACAATTTTCTGAGATAATACCTGCTTTTAGCTACTAAATTACGAACCGCTTAACTGATATAACGCTAATTTAGAGTTAATGTCAGCAAACATTAAGGTGCAGCTGTAGTTCTAAAGCTAATGTTGTACTGGATTCTGGTTACTAAGCAGTGGTTTATTAGTTTTTTTTAACATAAATGACATTCTTTGGTTAAAACCTAAATATAATAAGTAACTCCGATTGGATTTGAAGAAGACACATAGTATCAGATCCTGGTAGATAGAGACAGTTCCGCCCTCACGCCCGCCACTGCATCTCATGTAAGCCAGGATCAACAGTAGCACGCTTTTTAATAACACCGAGCATTGAAGCTCGGCGAGTCATATCTTAGTAGCTCCGAAAAATGTTGATAGTTAACCAAAAGACACATCAATGTGAAAGTAATTTTAAAGAAGTTCTACCGATATTACTAAAATGTTGATGACCAGTTGTAAGAACTGCAACGCAAATTTTGAAAGATTTACCAAATACTATAAAAAAAACATAACAAGACTACAAACCAGTAACCAGAGATAGACCAAGCAATTATTGAGCAGGTTCCTGTGCTAGGACAACCTCTATACCTTACAGAGAGAAATATTAAGCGTTTATCATATCTTAACGATCTATACACTTTTTTAGTTAGGAAAAATTAAATGTAATAAAAATATCTTCATTTCGATTAAATATTTTATATACTATACTGAACACAGATGTTTAATCAGTAATCGACTATGGTGATGTGTGCTATTTTGACCTGAATGCAGATCTTCTCAACAAATTAGATCGACTTCTGAATAATTGCATTCGTTTCGTTTTTAATCTTCGCAAGTATGATCATGTGTCGACTTGCCGTTCCCAGTTAAAGTGGTTGCCCATTCGCCAACGCCGTAACCTGCGTGCACTTACTCTTCTGCATTTTTTGCTTGTCTCTCCTTCTCGACCTTCTTACTTAATTCCCTGCTTTCAATACCTTGGTAGCAACCACGATAGAAATCTTCGTTCATTTAATAATTTACTTCTTAAGTGTCCCTCCCATAGCTCTGATTTTCTTCATTCCTCTTTCCATGTCCAGTCCGTACTTCTTTGGAACGCGCTCCCTACGGAAATTAGGACGTGCAGGAATCGTCTTGCATTTAAAGTGAAGGTTCGAGAACTGTTTCTAAAACAAATGGCAGAATAGTCAAATTAAGTTCTCGTGTCATTTATGACATGTATATTTTATAGCTATATATTGTATGCATCTATATATGTTATGTATGTATATATATATATATATATATATATATATATATATATATTTACATCCTAAAGTGTTTTTGGCGTCTAGTATGTAGTGCATCATTACGACGTCTCCCAGTTCCTCTTACATTTTTTTACATGTCGTAATGAATAGTGCTTAGTTTTTCGATTTCCAGCTCCGTGGGGTACGTTATTTTCCGATAAGTTTATTTTTCGCGATATTCTTCTTGCAGTCGGGTCGCAACATTTTTGAACCCCGAACCATGGTAAAACATTAACGGCATCCTGGATATATTGATCCTGATTTACCTAAGGCACCGACAATTTGACATCCTCAGAATGCGACGTTGCCAGCTTCGTCACTTGTCTCTTTCTTTTACTATCACTTGTTTGTATTACACAGTTTCATCATTTAATTTATTCCAATATTGGTGAGTTCCATAGATATACGGACGTCCAATATTGATATGAATAAAATAAATGCAAATTATTTACTTTATTGAAAACGTAAATTTAAAACATGGTCTTTCGTTTATTTAATATGCAATATTATATTTAAAAAAAATAATCGTTATGATTGAGCCCTTTGATTGGTATCGTAAATTGATGTTGTAATTTATTAACTGACAGGTTTGATTCCCATTTCAGACATGCGATTATCAAAAATTATTTTAATGTATTTTTTTTTAAATTAAATTTAAATTTTTCTCTTTTTTCAGTAAAATTGTTTATTTACATTATTAGAGAGATTAAAGATTACAATGTTAAAGATATTTCCCCTTCATGTGGCATCGCATCGCCGTGGTACAACGGTTATATCAGTATATCCCTCTTTGACGCCAAACTTACTGATTACTTCCCTCAAGGCTGCTTATAACCCTACCACCAAGGTCTGCAAGAAGGCCTACATTATGCGCACGAATCTGAGAATGTCGCTGGGATTGAGCGTGTTCAGGCCAAGCATACAACCAGCACCCGCGCTTATTTTAGTTTGCCTAAAGCCGTTTAATCTCTTCTTTCGGCCTTTTTTGCTACCACTGAGATAACTGGACAGATCGCTAAACTACAAGCCGTAGAAGAAAGCCACATTTGTTGACAAATATTTTTACGGCTAATTTGCACTTTGAGAACTCTCAGTTCACGCTGGCGCTGCCTAACGATATTAAAACGCGTGATATTTCTGTCAATTGGTGCAACGTAGGGTGTGATTTTCGGTCTCTCGATATTCGGAAAACAAGTGTTTTAGATAGTATACTAGCGTTGGTACTGAGGGACTGTACAGCAAAGTTGTCTTCAACATGGAATGTCCTCTACCAAGCGTCTTACCTTTGTAGTATTATACCTAAAGCTAGGAGTCATCCCGGTAAAATCTATTCCAGTATTCGTAGCATCTTTACATTAACAGATGACTGATTTTGATATCAAATGTATCTATGAGTACGTCATAACTGCCTTAAGTTATCCTATTAATATTGTTTAAAAATCTGTTGTGTTAGAATGAGCATGGATTAACGGATTGAATGGTAAATATAAATATGTCCCTTTTTCACATAAACTTTCAGTTATTACACTGGGTGAACTATAATTTTCCAGCATTTAATGTTTTCATATATCTTTCGAATGTCCGTATATAACTATTGCGCGTCCGTATATTAGCTATTTAATGTCCGAATATTGCTATTGGGCGTCTCTATATAGCTTTTGAACGTCCGTATATAGCAATTGGGCGTCCGTATGTAGCTATTGCGCGTCTGTATATTAGCTATTGAATGTCCATATATAGCTATTGGGCTTCCAAATATATCTATAAGACGTCCGTATAATATAGTAATTGGGCATTATTGCCCCCCGATCCTGAATGTTGTCATTAATGCTACTAATTCTAATTGGTTTGAAAATACCGTACCCCTAACTGAAGACATGTAGAAACCAAACCAGGACATTTGGAAAAATATATAGAATTTCATAAAATGAATGAATTTCATAAATAGTTTGAGTCAAACAGCAAATGGTGAACCTCAATGGTAAAATCTATGTAAAACATTTTCTCATTCTTATTGTACATGCATACATAAACTCACGCCTTTTTCCCAGAAGGGGTAGGCAGAGGTGCCAGGACACCCACATTTCGCCTTGTATGTTCCATCCCACATAGGTAGGTAGGTAGGTAGGTGGCGAGCCTATCGCCATATCGGGCACAAATACCTGACTCTGGGCTGATAATGAATAGAAAAATCCAATATCACTTTGCCCAACCCGGGATTCGAACCCGAGACCTCAGCTTCGTAACCGTACCTTAGTACAAATACGCCACCAAGGCAGTCATTACGCTACCAAGGCAGTCTAGTCATTCTTATTGTAAACATTTTAATTTCTGGATCAGCCCATATACGTCCCACTGCAGGGCACGGGCCTACTCTACAATCGAGAGTACGATTGAGAGTGAATTACATTTTAATTTGTATAAAGTTAAAATAAATAAGATATTTAATTATATAAGAGAAATATCTTATAACTAGAATATTACTCCCACTTACTTCAAAACATTTTTTAATTATTTGTATGTTTTCAGTTTACTTTTTACTGATATAGGGTAATCGATCCTAGGTAATCAAACAAAAATAAAAAAACATGTAAATGTTTTACTTTTATTCAATGTTTCAGTTTTCAATTAAACATGATAATTATAATGGCTATCATCACGCCGAGCGCTAGAAATAGAGGGATAAACGTTGATTGATTTTGTCGCCATCAAAATTATTAATCACTTCGTTTTAGACATAAGACATAACTTCGCCATACATTGTTAACGAAAAATAGTTTCACAACTGCTCGAACAACTCAACTTATGTATCTACATACATACTATATTTCAATAAATATTAATAAAATTATCTTGAATTAATGGCACTTTCAGCTGAACGTGAAAGTTGAATATTGTTTCTAGAACATCTGAGACTTTAATCGCTATAATTAACATTACCACAATTATGATAGATAATCACAGTATTACTAGAACATCTCAGACTTTAGCTGCTGTAATTAAAATCACAAATAATTATGATAGGTAATCACGATAATACTAGAACATCTCCGACTTTAGTTGCTACAATTAAAATCACAATAATTATGATAGGTAATCACGGTAATACTAGGACATCTCAGACTTTAGTTGCTACAATTAAAATCACAATAATTATGATAGGTAATCACGATAATACTAGGACATCTCAGACTTTAGTTGCTACAATTAAAATCACAATAATTATGATAGGTAATCACGATAATACTAGGACATCTCAGACTTTAGTTGCTACAATTAAAATCACAATAATTATGATAGGTAATCACGATAATACTAGGACATCTCAGACTTTAGTTGCTACAATTAAAATCACAATAATTATGATAGGTAATCACGATAATACTAGGACATCTCAGACTTTAGTTGCTACAATTAAAATCACAATAATTATGATAGGTAATCACGATAATACTAGGACATCTCAGACTTTAGTTGCTACAATTAAAATCACAATAATTATGATAGGTAATCACGATAATACTAGGACATCTCAGACTTTAGTTGCTACAATTAAAATCACAATAATTATGATAGGTAATCACGATAATACTAGGACATCTCAGACTTTAGTTGCTACAATTAAAATCACAATAATTATGATAGGTAATCACGATAATACTAGGACATCTCAGACTTTAGTTGCTACAATTAAAATCACAATAATTATGATAGGTAATCACGATAATACTAGGACATCTCAGACTTTAGTTGCTACAATTAAAATCACAATAATTATGATAGGTAATCACGATAATACTAGGACATCTCAGACTTTAGTTGCTACAATTAAAATCACAATAATTATGATAGGTAATCACGATAATACTAGGACATCTCAGACTTTAGTTGCTACAATTAAAATCACAATAATTATGATAGGTAATCACGATAATACTAGGACATCTCAGACTTTAGTTGCTACAATTAAAATCACAATAATTATGATAGGTAATCACGATAATACTAGAACATTTCAGACTTTAGTTGCTGTAATTAAAATAACATAACTTTCGAACTTAGTTGGACCTTAAAATTCGGTTTAAATACTAGAACAATGTAGACTTTAGCTATTGATCTAGAATAATCAATAATAACAATAACGATTAATTGAACCATTCTATACATTTGCGCATAAATTTAGGTAAGTAATAATTTTAATACTCATTAAAACTTAAGAATGATTTCAATTTAATATTTATGAAAGTATAAAACCAATCTTTATACTTTTTGTATAAGTAGTAGTAGTTTATATAAATAAAAAAAAACTACACCAGGTAGTGTAGTAAAACCCTTTGCTGACCTACATACTAAGTATAATATAGCCTTATTATTATTTATACAGGGTATTATATCAAGACTGCTACCGAAAACGAAGCCGGGTGTTAGTTTTAATGACTACAAACAATACAACAAAATAATTCGCATAGCATCGTGACAATTCTTTTTATGGTTTTTTAAATATCGTGTTTGGGTGGTCAATCCATAGTTGCATGTTTGCAAAAATAATAATTTGAACTCTTGCATACCAAAGAGTTTTAAGAAATAAAAAGGTACACTATTATTTTGGAAAACTTATGTATTTACCACTCAAATACGACGATAGGAAAGTAATAACAAAAGAATATACTCGCATTTAAAAAAAATAGTTTCATTATGTCTAACTACTACCGAGCTTCGTTTTCGGTAGTGGTCTTGATATAACCTGAATTAAATATATTCTTAAGTTACCTACATAATACGGCGGACAGTAGAACGTTGAAATACGTATGTTGAAACAAACGGTAAGTATATTATGCCTCCTCTATCCGTCAACAGATGCATCTGCAGACATCGTCTTCGGATGGGTGTTGCGATCGTCAATTGGAGCGCACGGTTTGTGTCATTTAATAGATTTTAATTATTATTATGTAATCTAACGTCCCGATCTCATTTAAACTGTGCATTCCACTTGACGATCGCAACACCCATCCGAAGACGACGTCTGCAGATGCAACTGTTGACTGCACACGGGACGGGGTTTGAACGTAAACTAGATGGCGACGGAACTTGGTTTTATGTCTTCACTGATATAATATTTTCCCGTCACCTGTCGATTTATGCCCCGTCACGTACAAGATGGGATGGCAATTTTACGAAATATAGTGTCAATCAAAATGCATACATTTTCGTATGCACTTATGTATACATTTTGTGTCACTGTATTTGGAAAAAATCCTTTCGCGGCGCGTACGGGATAGATCACGTCAAGTCATATTAATTTTGATAGTCGGATCGTAGTTGACTCCAGTTATCATTTTATCGTTTTGAATATATATTTTGTATATAGACTTTAATTTTAAGCCAGTCCTTGTTGTGAAGAAGTGTAGGGTATTTGTTTTTTAATTCATCACATTCAGCTCGTTTTGGGGGTTTTTTATACTTAATGTGGTCTTTAAAATAGTTGATCACGACGTTTTTTTGTTCACTTGTCCAAGGAACAAGTGTTCTCTTTTTTTTAGTAGATGTCTTATGACTTATTTCTTGGGAAGTGAAAGAAGCTTTCTCGTCTATACTCGGATTAATATCTTGCGATGGACCCGCTTCTTTTTCGAATTCAAAATCAACAACTTCCTGATTTTCTATCCCGTTCCCTGTAATTTCTTCATCTAAGTTCAATTCTATCTCATCTAAAGCTTTTCCTTGATATTCATCCGCTTTTCCATCTTCCATCAATAGTAAAAGTTTAGAAATTTTTGCAGTCTGATAAACATCGTTAGGTAGCCTGTAACTATTTTTATGTACACCCAGAGTATGACCCATAAAAGTAGCCAGTTGTTCGAGCTCTGATTCAGTCATAGTAAAAAGCTGGGTCATCGTCGCTAAATGTTTCCTCAGCCGCGTAGATGTAAGAGCCCTATAATTTTTGGCGCCACTTGCTTTAGCATACTTTTCTAAAACTTTGTAGCCACAAATAGTGGATCCACCTGCCTTTACAAATAACAAGTTGTTGTCATCTGCTATATACATGTGCCTCACTGATAATATTTTTTTTATATCTTCTTGCACTTCAGAACTAAATAGTACTGGCACCCCCCTCCCTCTTTTACCTCGGATCACTATTCTTTTTAATTTACCTATTAAAAATTTTTCAGTATTTGAAAGAATTTTGTCGAATTCCTCATATTTATTGCTATCGTTGCCATGATCATTGTAATCTTTTAAACTTAGCCTTTGCAGTTCGCCAGGCCGACGTCGATTTAAAAGCAGAACGCGACAATAGGTACACTCTACTAATTTATTAAAAGCTTCAACGTTTGTGTTTTGTTTGTATTGCGTTAAATTATTGGATGACTTTTTTGATATGTCACAAAGATAGTCTTTGAAGATTTTCAAATCACCAGCAAGTGGCACCATGGATATTTTGTTCCACTTCTTCATATTAAGATCATCGGCAGCTTGACTAGAAATATCAAACTTCCAATTCTCACCAATTAATTTCGAAAGTGATTTTAAATCTGCTTGTATAGAAGCCGTCTGGACGGTGGCTTCCATTTTATAACTTTGCAATAAAGCTATACTACAACATTGTTTTATTGATGTAGCAATGTTCATAGCATATGTCGGTGCAGCAAATTTTTGCGATATGTCATTATACCGGGCTACAATTTTAGTAGCGTGAACTATAATTTCATAGTACTGTGGTTTTAATACTTCTTCCAGGCTATTGATATTATTGTTTAATTTCATTATTTCTGCTAGTAATTTTGCTAGCTCCCTCATCTTGCGTGAGACCACAGTTGCGAAGTGTTCTTCGCGATGTGTGCGTAAATATTGTGCTCCAAACATGCAAATTAATTTGTCTTTTTTGGCGATTAACGATATTTTGTCCGGTTTCATACGCGGAAATACTTTGTGCATGAGATTATAATCTACTTTAAGGTATCTTATTAGAAAATTCTGTGCATTAATTTGTGCATTTTTCGTAGAATTAGTATTATCACATTTTTTTAAATGTTTCCAGAGTTGTTTCCTTGAATAAAAACCTAGACATTTGGAGCACGGTAAATAATCACTCTTTTCAGAAAACCTACACTTCTTCACAGGTTTGAATGCATTTTGTGTATTACTCACATAATTACCCTTTTTTCTTAAAGCGCTAAATATTTTTTTACGGTTAAGGCTATTTTTAGGATGTGCTACTGCTAATTGTACTTCAGGTTCAGCTAAGTGGTGTCGAACCATATGACGTGAAAAATTCAAAATGAAATTTTCACAGTAATAACAAAAATCTCTTTCTCGAATGCGTTTACCTTTTAAATTACTTTCTAATATTTTTTTATCTTCCAGTACCTCCTTTTCGGTTTCCATTTTTTCTTTATTTGTTGTGTCCTCTTTCGAAACTTTCGCAAGGCAATCTTCTATCCAAGAATACTTTTCTTTTTCTGCTGGGTTTGTATCGCAATGGTTTGAAGGAACCTAAAATAATATTACGTTATATAGCAACTACTAGCTCTTTCTCCCATCTTCGTCTGCGTAAATGTCTCATTTTCCCATGTAAACTTTCATACCTCTTATTGCATTTACACTTCGGCAAATATTCATACACACAAGCGTTAAAACAGGGCGTTTGATATTCGTTTTTTGTCATTGAATCGAAAATAAAATTAAAAAAAAAAACAGCAATATTGTAATAAAAAGAGAGAAGTAAACCTAATATTTTTATAAATCTAAAATGCCTAAATATTTTTTGAGGTAGGTGCTCTCTGAACATCTATGATCTATATAACATCAGGCTATGAACTATGCGGGAAACATCAAGAGGGATAGCTGGTCCCAAACCTTAAGGCTGGCACCGTCATCAAAAAATGTTTGGCATAATTTGAAGATTGTTTGATGTGTAGGTATGCATGTCAATTTGCTACTGACCTTATGCGATCCATCTAAGCATTCGTTTTCTATTAATGGTTCCTGCTCGAATTCTGACGAAGATTCATAAGTTGATGGTTCATAATTGTTATCATTAGAACGGTTAGAACAGTCAGACTCATTGTTATCTGTGTCTGTCATCTGAGAAGTAGTCTTTTCCAAGATAATATTATCCGCAGTATCATAATTTTCTATACTTTTAGGATCGTGGTTCAAAATAGCAGGTTCAATTACTGTCATTGACTCAGGCATGTCGTTGAAAGACTCAACATTAATATATTGAAAAGAATTATTATCACCGACCTCACTAGGGGGCACATTATGGGAAAGAGATTCATTGGACTCTAATACAAAGTGTATAATTGAAGAAATGGAAGGGTCAGTATTTTCATGGTTCTCAGTTAAATCTAAAATATCTGTAACATTTATAAGAGGAAACGAGCAATCATTGGAACTTTGAGGCCCGGAACCGTGAGCACTGACTGGGATAGTAGTTAATAATATATTATCTTTGTCCTTTATCTCATGATCGATTGTTTGAACAGACGTTGCATCATCTCTACTTGCTTTCATTTTGCATTTTCTATTTGTTTTTCTTATATCGTTTCTCTTTTCTTGATCTAAAAAAAAATGAAAATATATTTTTTTAAATATCACATATTTTGCACAATTTACTATATATTTTTTCATGAAAAAAAACCATTTCATTTTTTAAACAACTGAATTCCTATTAAACTATGATGGTACCTGCTAAATTAATGATCAGTCTAACAACTAACATATTTTATTAGCTACATATATACCCATACAATATAGTAATCTAAAAGGCGTGCGCAGATAAGTACTCATAAGTAAAAAGTAAGATATTTTAATTGTTACGTATAACGAACCTATAGTTGGCATCACGCTTCTTGTCTATTATTTATGTCATGTAACATTAGCTGTTGATTTGTAAATAAAAATATATACAAATAAAAACATCATAAAATGGGTTCTTTACTGATTAGATATGCGTAACCGCGTAGACAACGCGGATAATGTCACGATTAGCAAGCAGTACCTATCCAATAATATTGCTTACGGCGTAAGTATATGACAGTTCGAGAACAAATATACGGACGCCATAAAGCTGTGTTTAAATAAACGGCATCTATGTCGTATGGGCGTGTGGTAAATTTTGTAAGTACCAATCAAATTTAATAATATAATTAATACTTAACGCATTGTTACAGGTATGTTTTCATAATATATAAACAACAAGCATTCGTACTCGAAATCTAATAGTATTAAAATGTCATGACAGCCTCCGTGGCGCAGTTGGTTAGACGCCGCCTGTGAAACGAGAGGCCGCGGGTTCCATCCCCGCACCGAAACAAATATTTGTTTGAAGCACAGGTAGATTGTTTCAGGTCTGGGTGTTTGTGAGACCGAAAAGTCTCCGGTCACCCACAACATAAGACTCGATCTTAGTATGAGGCTATGTATGTGACTGTTGGGTGTATTTATTTATATGCCGGGTATATCAAGACTGCTATCGAAAATGAAGCCGGGTGATAGTTTTATTGACTACAAACACAATGCAACTAAAAATTTCGCTAGGAAACGCGTCATTTTTTTATTATTTTTGAAATATCGTAGAGTTTGGGTCTTAAATCCATAGTTTATGCTAAAATAATAGATTAATGCTTTGCATACCATACCGTCTTTAAAAATAAAAGGGTGTACACTATTATTTAAGAAAAAACTATGTGTTTACCACCCTTATACGACAATAGAAAAAAATTACAAAAAAAATTGTCACAAGTTTTTGCACAAAATTTAGTTGCATTGTATCTGAAGTCACTAAAACTACCACCCAGCTTCGTTTTCAGTAGCAGTCTTGATGTACCCTGTATGTCCGAATGTTATTATAAAGTGTGAGGAGAGAATAACTTCCTCATATTTCGATAACATCATAAAAACAACGGATTCGGATGCCAAAAGATTGTAGACGATCTATAATTCTATATGGACGTCAAATTGATACAAATGTAGATAAAAGAAATACAATAAATATTGTAATTATAATAAATACATCGACGAATTCAAGTATGTACTTGCCGCCGTAGGTACGCTGGGTGAAATTATCGGAGATGATATCTCGATGCACACTTTAATAATAATAAATAAATACATCCAACGGTCACAAATGTAGTCCGCATCCCACACTAATATCAATTAAGTATTTTATCGTACGTATCAGAAAGCACGAGGCTATTTGGTCTCAGAAACACCCTGACCCGAAACAAATACTTGTAGGCTTCACAAGCTTTATCATAGTGCGAGGATCGAACCCGCGACCTCTCGGTCGGACGGTGTCTGACCAACATTGCCGTGCAGGCTATTGATATTAATGCACTTTAGTAATGTTAATGTAGGTACAAACCTTTATGAGTTTAATTGTTTAATTCAGTACATATAACACACTCATCAGTTGGATAGTGATCATACAATAAATAGTTACAAATATGACAAAAAAATACATTATTTTGTAGCCACCAAATGACGTTGACATCATTGTTCATGTCGACAATTATATGTTTCGGTATTCCAAAAGAACTTGAAAACACTTCACAATTGAAACACTTATCTCGCAATATGAAATGAGTCGAAGGCCACGGCCACTTTAATTTCTTTTTTAAAATATATTTTAAGTAATTTTTGTTCAAAAATCTGTCTATGTCAGCAAAGATAACCATTTTGTAAGAGAAATGTAATAATTTAGTTAGGTAGGTTAAGAAAATTGTATTTTATTACGCAGAAATTAGATACCGGTACAAGAACAGCAGACATTGAACTGTCGTTCTGTAAGACCTTTACTATAGCAACCTTTCTACTCTAGATACTACATACATTTGCCGAATCATATACTTAGAAACAGAAAATAAAACTTACCTGTAGTCAAAGTATTATCTTCGAGCAATGATAAAATTTTTCTGCTACGAAGTCCACGGGAATTCATCTTCCAATAAGTGCCCTTAAGTTTGTTTTTAAACAAAACCAAAACCGGATACCGAATTAAACGCAACACGTGCCTGATCTACGATGGTAAATATTATTTTGATTGCAGTAGATATTGTATGTCACTGATTTAATATGCAAGCTGGCAACGTCGCAATTCCAGACGCCAAATACGCGGATTCTTAGTCAGGAAATCTCTGGAATATACGGCTGTGGATATACGCGCTGCAGCAGCGCCACACCTGCGCTAAGATTTTGTTGTGAACTTTTCAATATATTATTGAAGCCATTCAAATTATTTTTTGGCTTCTATCGATTTTTTGCCTACGGCCTCTCAGGAGTAAAAGGACCTAAGTGGCACCGGCCACCAAAGTGGCGTCCGGTATACGGACGCCCAAAGCAGGTGGACGCCAGTTTAAATGCACTTTTTCCTTCAGGGGACGCCTATTTGTTTGCGGGTTAAATATATATATATATATATATGTGTATATGTATGTATATATGTATATGTATGTATATATGTATATATTGGTATATAATTGTGTATTTTTTTTCTGTATCTTAGAAACACCCTTTTAATCTCATCTCTGCATCTCCTAAAGGTTGACTGGTAGAAAATGCCGACGGCATTAAGTCCGCCTGTACATATTGTATAAAGTTTAAATAAATAAATAAATAAATGTTTCTAATGTGGGTAGGTATTTGTTGAAATTACATTGCGTATTCCCAGCTTAAAGAAGGCAACTCATATCCATGCCCTATGGTGTTGCAGATGATCATGGGTGGCGGTGTTTAGTTACCATCATGCGAACTGTATGCTATATACCGATAATAAAAAATAAATAATACATCCAGCAGTCACATACATAGTCCCACACTAATTTTGAGTCTTGTGTCGTGCGTATCAGGAACTACGAGAGTTTTTACGATCTCACAAACAACCAGAACCGAAGCAAATACCTGTAGTTCACAAAAAAATTGTTTCAATGCGAAGATAGAATCCGCGCCCTCTCGTTTCACAGCCGTCGTCAAGCCAAATGCACCACAGAGGCTGTCAATCTATGAAACAATAATGTCACCTTTCCACGACTTGATATAATACTGTCTACATTAGAATTGATCTAATAAACTCAAGCGAGGTCTTCGGAACCTTATAGGGGATCGTACTTCCAGCGATAATCCTAACTCCGTCCCAGTTGATGCCAATTTATGCCGTCATGTTTCAGATTACGCCGACTAAGCATTAATTACGCATTTAGACTTGAGCGTGTGTGTGACTGACACATCAAAGCCATACTCTACGGTGTCTACTGAAATATTTGAAAATTAAATTGAATTCATGTACCAAATTGATTTGTGCTGTTGAGTCAAGCAGTTTTGGTAAAGGTGATTTTTTCTCGTCTTCCGCTTAAGATAATGTTTTTTTTTTTCATTTATAATGTTTTAACAGTTTTTATTATTATAGCTTTTGCTATTGCAAAGGTCCGGCAAAAGAACAAATAGGTCATCATAGAGTACGAATCTGGTATCCGTTTCCACCCGCAAAGCAATAAGTAGTGCCATGGTTGGACTGTAATGCAATATTACCTTCGATTTTATTCTCGTATTTATTGCAATCCATCCAAAGGTTGTCTGGACGATATCGCGGTTTTTTATTTTGATTACTGTTATTTCATCAGATATATTCAACAGATCACTGTTATTTAGATTTAAGTGTCTTGATTATATTTTTTTAAGTATTAAGTACAAAAATGTGAGGAATAATTAATAAAATAAAACTCCAGTTATATTAATTTTGAAACCAGATTTTCATCACCCATCATTTTCCTCAGAAAGCATTCTCGCCCGTCAGCGCTCTTTAAATTCATTCACGCATCGCTGGTTTATTAAATTATATTAAAAATGTTACATTTTGAAAAAAATATCAATGTAAATGAACGTAAAGGCATTACATCGCCGAAGAAATTCATTTAATTAAAATAAGAGATATGGAGGTAGAGTTAGGTAGAGATGGTAGAGTCGCGGCCGACACGCGCCTCAGAGGTGATAACGGCCCTCATTACCACCGGACTGGGAGACCGCATTCAACCCGTTACGTGACTGCCAAGTGCCTTCGCGACTCTATTCACACCGTAGCGCAACCGCTCTTTGAATTTAGTAATTGATTGATTTTGCTCGGTTGTAGTCGGGGTGTGAAAATCTAACCAACAAACTTACTTTCGGATTTATAACAGTAAGTTTAAATAAAGGTTTTTTTTTTTAACATTAATTGCGAGGTATTTGTACTTTTGTCTTTACACGGTTTTCCAATTAAAAATAATCAGGCATGGAAATTTATTTTTAACACTTTTGTATTAATAACAGAATCGCCATAATTACTTAGATATTAAGCTGTAATTGCGTAAAATGTCTAAAAATAAAAGAACTTAACGTTTCTCGCTACTGTGATAAAACAAGGCTGCAGACGCAAGCAGTTTTCAAATGCAAATAGATAAGTTATAATTAGTAAAATGTAACTTTAATAAAAATAGATATAAATCTTGTTGCGTTTTTATTGTTTATTTTTTTAAAGTCAACTTTTAACATCTAAGGTTGTAAGTGACTACAAACAACTTACACAATTTATATTATAGATTAACTTATAAACATTAATCAATTTTAGATAGCAAATTGTTTGCTTGTCTCTCTTGTATTGTCTCTTGTCTCTCTTGTCACAGGCATGTGCAATTAATACATACCTAGTCAGGTCATAAATTCTGTCACATGTTTGTATCTGTATCAGCCCATATACGTCCCACTGCAGGGCACGGGCCTACTAAGTAAGTACGATTGAGAGTGGTTAGGCCATATAGTCCACCACGCTGGCCTAGTGCGGGTTGGCAGACTCACATACCATAGAAATTTTTAGAAATCGCTATGGTATGCAGGTTTTCTCACGATGTTTTCCTTCACCGTTTTAGTACGTGGTGATTGACTATCAATACACACATGACTCCGAAAAGTCAGAGGTGTGCCCTGGGATTCGAACCCGCGACCACCGTGAACATGTTGGCAGCCGCGTCTAGTCCGTTTACCAACAGGCCACCACGCACTCTACTCTACTCTGTCACATGTTTAATATAAAATAATTGAAACAAGTTTATTCATTATGTAACCATTTATATACTAAAATGAACTTAACAAAATATAGATCCTTATGACACTAAAGTTTATTCAAAATGACCTCCGTGATTTTGAATACAGGCCTTCAATCTGCGCGGCCAGTTGTCTATCGCAGCACGAACGAGGTCCATGTCAATATCGGCGGCTGCCTTAATCAAGGATGTCTTGAGTGATTCCAAATTGGGATGAGGCTTTGAGCACGCCTTTTCCTCCAAGTATTATATCTTGTAATCTAACGGATTCAAATCTGGACTTGAGGAGGGCCAGTCTTCGTGCCGGATGAAGTCGATTTCACGCGCCGCCAGCCAGTCTTGTGTGCTCTTCGCTCTATGAGCTGGCGCCGAATCTTGTTGGAATACCCAGTGCCTGTTATTGAACATGGTATGAGAAACAGGTCCCACAACGTTCGTTAGGACTGTATTTTGATACACAACTGCATTCGTTTTTACACCTTTCTCACAAAAATGTACCTCTGTTAAGCCCTAATAAGAAACTCCCAACCATACCATGAGCGAGGATGGAAAATGACCTCGTTGGACACGCGGAATACGGTTGCTCGCTTCTTCACTACTGTGTGCGTACACCTTATCATTTTGTTTGTTGTAGCTCTCTTCTACGGTAAAAAAATTTTCATCTGAAAAAAGAATTTCCCGATATTTTTTTTCTCACGTACCGCTTCGACAAAGCGCGGCATCTCTTCAGTCTCAGGTCCATTAGACGAGCATTCAAACGATGTCCTGTTTTTCTTCGATATGCCCGAAGCTCTAAGTCTTCATTTAACACCCTTTTCACCGTGGTTCTGTTTAACCCCTAATCTGAAGGGCCAACAGTTTCTGCTTACGTTTGGGATTTCTTTGAATTCGCGCCTTCACAGTTTTTATTACTGCTGGAGTCCTAACAGACCGAGGACGACCACTTCTTGACCTGTCATCTACACTAGAGTCTTCACTGCATCGTTTGATGGTACGATAAACGAATCTTTAGGTTATATTCAAATTTTTCAGTATGTCAAAAATTTGAATTGGCGCGTAACCGCAACGATGCAACGCAATAACTACAACACGGTCTTCTTTAAGCGTCCACTCCATATTTAAAAATGAGTAAAATTCTAAAAAGTATACATTTTTATTTTCATGAACAATTTGAAATTCGAATTCAATAAACTTTTTTGTAGGCAGCATTCTAAAAGAAAAGTTTTTACTGTGTGACAATACTTATGACCTGACTGTGTAGTATACAGCCGCTTCCCAATGTTCTTGCGAAAGGTAAGATCTTGTAAAATTCACTTTTTAAAAGATCTCAGTTAATTTCAAGCTTTTCAGTTCTAATCTATAAGTGAAGTGATACAAGAAAAAAGTTAGTCCGTGTATTTTCTTTCTAGTTATGTTTTAAAAAATATTACTATTATTGGCGAGATGAGCATGCCGTTCGCCTGATGATAAGAGGCAACAGCTCATAATATAATAGTTTCTTAGTTTTACGCGAATGTCACACATTAAAATAAATCTATTATTTACAGATTTTATCGCGGATTTAGTTTACTTTTAAAATTTTTTGACTTCCCGACGTTTCGATTACTTTACATCTTTCGTGGTCACCGGGCGGACTCGGTCTATAAATAATGGTTTTATTTCGAAGTTTTAATATTTCCAGTTTATAAAATAAGATAAAAAAAAAATATAAGCAGATTCGACGGTGTGAGCGCAAGCCACATAATCCTGTGCCGTCCCTTAATAAACTACCTGGTAAACATTAATATATAGTAGGATATAAATTATGGACATAATATTTTAGCAAATATTTTACGCTTCGAAGTTCGTGATGTGCGGTTTTATGGCGGCCGTTTTATTAATTTATGCCTTTGGCTGTGTTGACACGTAGACTTACGTTGTATTAAGCTTCGAACATAAATTGTAACCGATGATATGAAATTTATGTCTTCTAACTTTTCAAAGTATAATTCTGAAGTCAAACTGTTATATGGCAATGAATCTGTAGCTATTAGTAGGATATTATCAAATAGATAACATATCTTATAAATGCGGTTGTGAGTTTGTTGGTTTCAAGGTTTCTAAATACTGATGTGATCATTGTGAAATAGTTACATGTAAGACTGCGCATTGTGTTTATAAAAAAAAAATCAAGCAAAATTTGAGAGTTAAAATATGTGTAAACTGGATCGTGAGAGGAACGAATGCAAGACGGATTTGATGAAAGTAGGAATGGAATGAAGGGAAAAAAGGAAGGACGACGTGAAGACGAGTGCATGTACTGAAATATATTTTTTGCTAATTTAAATAATTTAAGTAGTTAATAACAAAGAAGAATTTATTTGGCCCAAAACCTTATGCTTTCTACATACATATGTTTATAAACTCACGCCTCTTTACTAGAAAAGGTAGGCAGAGGTTACCCACATTTTGCCTTTTATGCTCCCACGATGTGATAAGGGACGAACCTATAACGGACCCGAATTCCTGACTCCGGATTGTAATGAATGGACAAATCCAATATCACATTGCCGAACCCGGGATTCGATCCCGAGACCTCAATTTGGAATCGTATTGTACTACACAACGAGGCAGTAAATCATTTATAGGGGTACAAAAAGAACAATAATAATGGAACCCACTTTTGCATTATTTAAGACGCTCACGATACTTAAAGACTGTTAAAATGGCTTTCATTATTGAATATTTTGTAAAACGTATTAATTTTCATTAAAGTAATATAATAAGTAACTACTAGACATATTAAGAATTAACATCTTATGTCTCAGGAAGGCGAGCGCAATGGAATCATTGCTTTGTAATTTAAGGCTTTGTTTTGTTGTTCATGAGCGGTCATATCGCTTACAATCAGGACAATGGGATGCTCGTTTAGCCTTAATTGAAATAAAAGAAAATTGAATTTTATGTAGGAATAAAATATATTTCCTGAAGATCACAAATTGTGAGTTAGTCGGATAATAGCTGATATAACTGCAGCCTCACAACAATATAAAGTGAGAAAGTGCCAGCGACACGATATCGAACTAGGCGATAACTAGCGAGATGTCTAAACCAGAACTTACTGCGTCAGAGGCAGAGGTTGCCAAATAGCTAAAATGTAGTTTTCATTTATCTGTATCTATACATATAATATCTTCGTAACCGATCGATGTCTGTACATGGAAGATAAGTGAGAAAAACTGATAGGAGGGGGGGGGGGGCTGTGTTAACTAACAGCCGCTGCCAATAAACAATCCCAAACCAAAATTTGTCGTTTTAGATTGACAGGTTAATCTTTTTTCTGATACTATATTGCCAATAATCAATCTCAGTATTGAATAAACTATGGCAACATGACAGGAGACCAATCGAAAAGTAGAAAACAATTGACAATAACTAAAATTTTTAATAAAAAAATAAAAACCGACTTCAAAACAAAAAACCACTAAAAACCAAAAAATAACAAAATAATAAGTACCACTGCAAAGCAAAAAAATAATATTTGTTTCATGAAACTTGCGCTTGTTGATTAATTTGCTTAATGACTTGACTAGCCAACAAATCAAAATATATGCATAACATATCGAAGGCGGGCCGCCAAGTACCAAACATGTAGGACCTATGCCTTATATTAATTTAAATATCTATATGTTTGGTACTATCAAAAAACCGTACAATTGGATTGTAAATTTATTTGTCGCTTTATATTTAGCCTTAGAAAATTCACTGATTAAGAAATACATCCTCTAATGATTTTCAGAACAACAAATAAACAGATAACACAAACAACATTTGAATATTTATTACGAAAGACGCAAATCTTTGACATGCATATTAAGTTTAAAATATACTATAATCATGTTGTCAGGAACTGTGGCTTTATATTATTCATGAAAATTATATAGATTCGCTTGTTTATGAAATAAGCTAAGTGCAGAGACTTTGTGTGAGAAATACATCCATTTCCTATAACCCGCATATAAAGATAAAATATCGTAGGAAATATTATTCATTTTCTTTATGGATAGCGTCTCAATAGAAGAAAACAGATTTCAAAGTACTGTTAATTTTGTTTTGTAAATAAGTTTTATATTTTAATTTTGTTTCTTGCACTGTATTTTATCTGTACATAGTCGACTGTTGCCAGAAACTCCATTAAAAAGGAAATCAAGAATTTGATTGCCTGAGGGATTTTGAACTATGATCTACATAGTTCAAAACGCTAGTCATGTGTTTGGCATTTCATTCCGCTTACCCACCTGAGACATAACATGTTAAGTCTCAATATGTCCGATTGTTACTATCGCTACAATGTCCAAACCAGAACACAGCGGTGCATTTACATGCATGCTGTTTAGCTTGACAAATAAAAATTATGGTGGTATCTACACAGATGGCCTCTCATATATGAGACCTTTCACTAGTCAAAAATCTTGTAAGGATCTCCATTTCAATTTTCTAGTGCAGTCATTACTCTCTTGCGCATATTTTTAAAGAAACTTAAGACGCAATATCCTGTGATCGTAAAGGCGTTCTGCATGCAATGCTGTAACATAGTTTAAAGCCTGTTTTAGAATGCACACCGGCGAGTTATTCATACGTTCATAAAACACTATTCTCGACTACCGGTGTTGCATCTACGTGATATCAACAATTTACTTTTCTAGTCTAGGAGGGCGTCTTTGCATGCTGTGTCACCTTTACTTCATTTGGTATGTAATTTTGTTTGGCAATTATACTAATGTTATGGTATTTTTTTGTTGACAGTGAAGGTAAGGTTGGATAGACGAGAGGACGGACCACAATGGGTATAGGACTATTAATATCCCTTAGTCCATAAGTACATATATAACACTAGTCCATATATTATGACATAACTCATAATATCCATAAGTCCATTAAGAGTTATGTATGTCGCATTAGATAGCGTTGGATACTAAATTTAAAACGCTGCCTTACAATTTGATTACGTTACTTCTATTAAAACAGTAATATTTAAGTATTAGCGCATTGCAATATCGATGCCGAAGGTTATTAAAAGTATGGTAGTCGTGTATTGTTGTATGTATTACCTTTTCGAAGTTACAATTTGCCGCGTTCGGAAAAAAATACACACACAGATAGCCACAAAGCGACATGATTAACAGCCGCTGCCAATAAACAATCCCAATCCAAAATTTGCCGTTTGAGATTGACATCTCAATCTTTTTTTTGATACTATATTGCCAATAATCAATTTCAGTTGTAAAAAAACTATGGCAACATGACAAGAGACCAATCGAAAAGTAGAAAATTTTCTAGATCAACTTCAATCTAATTTTTCCGATTGATTATTGGCATCGGCCGTTAGTTAGCTTTTGACAGATGGTTAACCATCTGTCAAGTTTTCGTCAAAATTAATAACTTAATTATTCATAAATATACGTAAGTATACATATTATTTATGGCCAAATTATAAATAATGCTGATTGATTTATACATACATACATAAACTCACGCCTTTTTCCCAGAAGGGGTAGGCAGAGGTGCCAGGGCACCCATATTTCGCCCTGCATGCTCCGTCCCACGATGTGATAGGTGGCGAGCCCATCGCCATATCGGGCACAAATCCCTGACTCTGGGCTGATAATGAATAGAAAAAACCAATATCACTTTTGCCCAACCCGGGATTCGAACCCGAAACCTCAGCTTTGTAACCGTACCGGAGTACAACTACGCCACCGAGGCAGTCTGAGGCTGATTGATTCGCCATTGTAAAATATAGTAGTAAAAGTGAATTTTATTTTTTACATAAATAAACACATAAGTATAGGTATTTATGTGTTAAAAGCAGAGCTTTACACAAAACTAACTTTGGGTTACATGCTTCGGTCATTGTTATGAACGGTTACAGCTTTGTTATTGCATTTCGTTGGATAGAATATCTTCTAAATTCTATCCATCATCATTTGTCGAATACTCTAAAGCTATTATTGATTGTCGTTTCGACCCAGCGAGCGAAAACAGGACACGATAGTAGAGACTCGTCATAGTAATTCTCAGAAGTTTGTTGCATTTTAGATTAAGTCTTCTGTATAATGAATATGGTGTCTATCGATAGCAGATATTCTGCCAGTATCAGTAGTGCCAGTATTCTGTGGCCAGTATAAATTAATCAATATTCAAATCACCTGTCACAAGATTTTTTCTATATTTAATTTCTACCACCACCGCTCCGGAATGTGTTGTAGAAGAAAAAGAAAGAAGTGTGAAAAAGAAACGGCGCCAGAAACTCCCCCAACAACACTTACAGTCTTCTTTTTTATAGCCATATTAAATTACAATGGTTAATTCAACCCACCAATCTTTCGAAATCAGTAGTATGAGCACAGTTTTCCTCGTTGCCACCACGTGCCAGAACTTCTAAACATTATCCTTAGAGTAGTCAGCGGTGGCGGTGTACAGCTCTCGGACAATTATTCTTTCAACGTGACGACGCGGCGCGACCGTGGCACGTACTATAATTCCGTTGGTCTTTGTCGCCAGCGACAACGAAGTTTGCGAGCGACAAACTCTCAAATAATACGTGCTCCAGTTGTGAGGACGATAATATCGACGCCAGGGACGTATTCACGAGTATTTGGCAGGAAATTTTCCTAGTTATTTAGTAGTTTGTAGTTCGGAATGTCGAACTGTGTGTAGTTAGACGTTAGTTAGGGAACAGAGGTTATAGTCATCTCACGGCTGAACTAGAACAAGGTTTCTCAATAGCTACCAGCATTGGTTTGGGGATGTCGCCGAACACAGATACGTAGAGATTTTATATCGAAATTATACTCACCCACGGACCATTTAAACTATTTCTATAATTCTAGTATTTAATGAATACATTTTGGTACAGTTACTGCTCCTTATTTTTTTATAAAAGTTAAACAAAACAGCCTCCGATTGATTCCCGCACCGAGACAAATATTTGTGAGTATTTTTTTCATGTCTGTGTGTTTTGAGACTGAAAATTCTCTCGTAGTGTTTGATATCTACGACACAAGCCTCGACCTTAGTATAAGTTTAGAACTATTTATATGACATACATACATACATAAACTCACGCCTTGTTCCCAGAAGGGTTAGGCAGAGGTGCGAGGGCACCCACATTTCGCCTTGTATGTTCCGTCCCGCAATGTGATAGGTGGTGAGCCTATCGCCATATCCGGCACAAATTCCTGACTCTGGGCTGATACTGAATAGAAAAATCCTATATCACTTTGCCCAGCCGGGATTCGAACCCGTATTTTATGTGACTGTAAGATGTAATTATTTTTTAATTTTCATATCAATAAAACACTAATAAAAATGTTAGTTGCAATTATGTTTGCTATTAAACAATAAAATTCTTACCGAGAAATGCTATAAGCTATATATCATGACGCTATGACCTATAAGAGGCAAGCAGTATACTAGCTTTTGATCATTGGATCTATTAAAACTTACAATACCGCGAGATTTTCCTTAATCGTGATGATTTTTAAGAGAATTAAGTAAAACAAAATAGTTTTGTTAGGGACCCAGCCTAGCTACAATCCGCAACATGCCGGGCTGGAAGGCCAGAGACATTGACATATCCCTTACCCCTTTACCATAGCTACACCGGGGCACCGAAAGTGGAGTTTAATAGCTTTTCCTGTTAGAATAAGAAAAAGGTGTTTGAGTAGCACCTTTTCCTACTCATGGCGGAAAAAGGTGTGACTTTAAATATAAATGTAATATGTAAATATGATTTCCTCTCGAAGGAAAAACTATTTAAGTTACACTGCCACTTCTTTAGAGTTCTTTAGACTAGCAGAACTGTAATGAAATAAAAGCTTTAAATATTTTATGTCAGTGCCTACATTAAAGGTTAATATCATACATCCAGTCGTTTCGCTAACGAGGACCCTTAAAAAATGTATACTGATTACTCCACATCTGAGTTGAAACTCGACTGATAATTATCTAGCGCGGGTTGATTCAATTTCAACCGGCTTTTAGATTCATCAAATCAGAAAATTGATGAAAGGAAATTAAATCTGGGTATGATTGCTGATAAGCTACATTTTGAAGAGATTGGATGTTGTTAGTTAGATATATTTATTAATTATATATTTATTTATTTTATCAGTTTGATACCTTTAATTTTTTGAGTATACTCAGAAAAGTACAATTGAAAATAGAATGTTTTACATAATCAGGTGACTCTATTGTCATTTTTCTTAATTGAACAGCATAAACTACATATCTATTATACAATCTATAAGCATTTGAAATGCATGTAGGCTTACAGTCTTATTCATAAACAATTTTAAACCTATTTTAGTTATCGAATGTTTTCTCCCTTTAGAATGACTTAAATTCAGTTTGTGCGAAGAAGGCATAACATTTTTTTGTGCAATTAATTGCAAGGCGTGCATGCCGTTCGCCTGATGGTAAGCGATGCGACCGCTCATGAACAGTAGCAAAATCAAATGACACCTTGAATTACAAAGCAATGCCTGGTATCTCACTGGGTTCGCAATCCTGAGATATAAGATATTAAGTCTCAATATGTGCATTAGCTATTCTGGCTGCAAAGTTGTTCAAACGGAAATACAACAGTGCATTCATACTGCTGTTTGGCGGGATATAGACATTGCGGTGGTACCCAGGCGGTCTCTCATATATGAACGACACCACCAGAAACTCATTGGTCACTAAAATAGATTAAAAATATGAATAAGACATTTAGTCTGCTACACGAGGCCCATGCTTTGTAGTTTATAAACTTCTCATTGGAAAAATCGAAGCACCTTACAAATTTATGTTTTGTAAGGATTATCAGAAAAAAACTAATTTGAATTTAAAACATCAAAATTAGGATTTGAAAGTCTGGTGGTAGGTCTCTCATATGTGAGAGGCTGCCTGGGTTGGTATCACCGGAATGTCTATTTCTCCCGTCAAACAGCAGTTTAAATACACTGTTGTGTTTCGGATTGAAGGATATTGTAGCCAGAGTAACTACTGGACATATTGAGACTAAACATGTTATGTCTCAGGATGGCGAGCGCAGTGGAATGCCAAGTATTGCTTTGTATTTCAAGGTGTTGTTTGGTTCTGGTACTGTTCATGAGCGGTTGTATCGCTTACCACCAGGCGAACGGCATGTTCGTCTCGTCATTCAAAGCAATAAAAAAAAAACCTAAATGTACACATTATTTTAATAATCGTTGCAAAACAAACTTATAAGTGGTTTTTTTTATGACAAGTATATTTAGGCGGTGATATTTTTTATATTGAATAGCCTACCTCTCACTACGGACCTGTGCAAGCCACTTGACAATTCACAAAGCGCGCCTAAGAGTATCGTCTCGCGTTACCTAAACTTGCCATAAAGTTGTTTTGTGATGATGTTACAGAATTATCGGATGTGATAGTGAAAATAAAAATATACGGCCCTTTTTGCTGTATTTTTTTTGCGGTGATATATTGAATACTCAGATAGACAGTTTAGGAAGATAGCGCTAAAAATACTCTTTTCAGTTATATCCTTGTTAGTGTCATACTGCTTTTGATATATAGTTTTGATATTATGGACACTTTTGTATGTAATAATATAGATTCTGTGACATTGCAAGATGCTCTTGGAGGGACGTCAATATTAGAGCAACGAAAATATGTCCCATATGTCCAGTAGTTATTCTGGCAACAATGTCCTTCAATCAGAAACACAACATTTACACTGCTTTTTAGCGGAAGAAATAAATATTAAGGTGGTACCTACCCAGGCGGCATCTCACATATAAGAGGTAGGTCTCTTAATTGGTACTACCTCTGTGGTACTACTAAAGTGATTTTTAAACATGTAGAATATATTATTGGCCGCCCAACCGTCGCTACTTACACTTTCGGAAATAGAAACAGGCCTTAGTTCAGAACAGCCTTATGTAGTTTAATATGATACACTTTAAACTCTCGTTGAAAATTGACAGCTGATTAAAAAAAATGGTTATTTTCAGTTACATACACAAGTACGATTGTAATTTTTTTATAAAACATGCTTTAATAAATTATCAATGAATAAATTGTAAATATAAAAAATGGCATAATATCTAGAATTCCCTTTTGATACTAAATTATTTATTTAATACTAAATGTATGCTTTGAAGTCGCGTTATTCGATTAACGTTTACCGAGCACGTACACAGATTGTAAAGTAGTAAACGTACATTTTAATTCCTGGTATTTTCATCGGCTTTTGTATTGTAAAGGCACGATTTTCCAGGCTTGAATATTTCCCGGAAATGTTGACGTTATTCTGTCACCCGTTCCTTAATTATTTATAAACTTATACTAGTAACCCAATACTTAAACAGCATATTGAATAAAATGTGACAAATTGAACACTTCATTTCTTACAATAAGTACAAAGTATTAATAATAATATTAAAATGATTATACTTTATCATAAGGTCTGCTACTATACATTAATATAATATAGGTATATTTTTTTATTGCTATGAATCGCGAGACGATCCTGCCATTCGACTGATGGTAAGCGATTCGACTGCTCATGAACAGTAGCAAAGCAATGCAAACCACTGCTCTCGCCATCCTAAGACATAAGATGTTAAGTCTCAATATGTCCAGTAGTTAATCGGGCTACGATATCGTAATAGCCGAAACACAACAGTACATTTACACTAATGCTTTGCCGAAGACAGCCTTTACCAGACGGCCTCTCACATATGAGAGATCTGCCACCAGTAAAATACTAAATAATATTTTTTTTTTATTCAGGCTAATACAATGTTTGGCCAGCAAGTAAATATAATATGCAAGTGTGACATTAGCGGGGGCGCTCGGCCGCAGCGACCGCCGTCGGATCGCTGTCGTCACCAGCACTAGCCGCAGACATGTGCCATTAATACCTTATTTACAAGAATATTACTAATTCTCGTTAATATAATAATAAATCCCTGCTCCGGTGTCCCAAGCGTTATGAGCTGTCCTTCAAAGAGGCTTAAACAGAGTCCTATCCTTACGGTAGGCAGCAACCTGGCAGTGCTGGATCACTGGCATTGCGAAGGTCCATGAGCGGCGGTGATCCCTTACCATCCTGCGGGACCCATGCCCGTCTGCCTGCTAATGGCCAATAAAAGAAGAAATTACTAGTAGCAGGTCGTTCATAGACGGCCTATGTGGTATGGGGGCGTTTCGAGAATCTCGCCACGGTGTCCCCTGCCTGCCGTAGGAGGTGACTAATGGGGAAGTGAAGGTCGCAGACGCGCAGTGGGAGGCGTCCTTTGTACTTGAGTACTATGTACGTCGTTTCTGATACCCAGGAGACAAGAATTTATCTTAGTTGTAGGGTCAGGGCTGTATTCGTGTATGTGATTGTTGGTTGTATTTATTTATTTAAAATAGTACGGTTGCATTAAAAGCATAAAGAAGCGTTCGAAAGTGGAACTTAGATGAGCTGAATAAGGAAGAGAATTCGATACGCTGTCCAACCATACAGTTACGAGTTAAATAATATACACGTATTTCCTTGAAAGTTATAAAAATGATCCGATTCGCCAATATTGGTATCATCTGGCCCAATTCATCACGGCATTGGCTTACAGTAAAAAACAATTTTATTTTTGAGTTCCAAAAGTTTGCTTTGCTCGAAAATTACTGCAATAAAAATATGATATAGGTCAACGAATTTCAGTCGGAAATCAAAAACGGTGGTCGGATTGATATTTGTTCAACTAGACACATGTATGTGACTGCTAAAAACTAAAACATTTTTTTTAGAAATTAATTGTAATCTGAATATACAAATTAAATGTCGATAGCAATTAATAGGAATTGACAAGGCAAGTGCTTCGCAAACGCCCTCTGAAATCAGAAGTGTGAAAATTTTTATGAAAATGTAATATTTTCGGAATTGCAGCTTATTAGGTTTTGTACATGTGTGACATATTATTTCATTAATTAATGTATTCGTCAGCACATATTTCAAACATTTTCTTATATTAGGTATAAATCTTACTAAGGTGCCGTACAAGTTTTATCAATATTGGATTAGTAATTTTTGAAATATACAGGGGCGCCCAAACTTTTTCAATCCGTGGTTCACATAAATTTGAAATTAACTTTTTTAATCACATTTGTTAATGGAAAGTGTGTAACTTAATCAGATATCTTACTGATAATAATCAACATAATTTATAATTAAACATATTTTTCCCAGCTCGTTGTTTCAATTATACCGTTCACAACATGTAAGTGTTCTGGTACTTGCTTGATTTGTTAATTAAAGCGCCATTTCGCCGGAGACTGTTTCTCGCGGCGAGAATCGTATGCAATTATGGCATTACATAACCACTATTAGATTATCGTGTTTAACAAATGAATTCACGATGTAACTTTTTTATATCCCTACAATATTCGCAGCTTCGATGTGTCCGTCGCACGATATCCAGCACTTTGCATAGTTGTACTAACTTGAACCAGAAGAGCATAATTATGTATGCAAATAAATTTAAATAATACCATTGGAACGGTAAGTTCACCGCTGTATGTACTTCGTAGGTTATTGCAACTGTGCAGAGTGTGCAGAAATAATATTACTTACTTACTTAATAATTTAACTAATATGAATTGAATTATATAATTAAAAATTTTGTTCAATTACGATTTCCTTACACCAACTCAACAAATATATAAAGAGACAAAAATACTTAACATATAGTCCTGATCACACACTAAGATCGAGACTTGTGTTATGGGAATGAGAAACTACCAGAGACTTTCCGGTCTCACAAATATCCTGGCCTGAAATAAATACCAATACTTCACAATTTTTTTTGTATCGGTGCGCTGATTGTTTTCGCGGTCACTCGTTTGACACCCGGTGTCTAAGCAACTACGCCACGAAGACTGTCATTTACGATTAAGGATTACGCATATTATCGCACCGTTCAACACAAATTGTTTGTCAGTCTTAGTGTAATTGCCCATTACGCCAATACTGTCGCGCGATTCAATATCGTAATGCGCGCTTAGCTTTAAGCTTCTTATATAACAGATAGAGCTTGTGTTGGATGTATTTTGATTGCATTTTTCGTTTATTGCAATAAATAAAATAAATAAATAAATAAAAATATTTTATTTCTCACCACTAGTTACAAATATACAATAATATTAATGTAAGAGAGCACAGAAAAGTATTTTAATTGTACATTACACTAGACAATTATTCCTGTATACGTGGCTGTAAAAATGGTTTAACATTAGTTGACTCTATCTCCTGAAGTAAGCTAAAGCCTGTATCTCTGGAGATAGTACTCGACCATGCTTTTTACCCTCAAAATATTTCACGTGCCACTGTCACCTCTCATCCTCCGTTGTTGTAATCATATAATATAACAACTTGTGTTTTTATATTGTTGTATATATGTATATATATTTTAAATTAATTTTGTGTTTGTGTGTGTGTGTGTGTGTGCGTGCGTGCATAAATAGCGAGTGAATCCCATTCGGTTGATAGCGATACGCCCATTGACAGTAGCAAAACCAAATAACACCATGAATGACCCAGCAATGCTTTGTATTCCGCTGCGTTCGCCATCCTGAGATATAAGATGTTAAGTCTCAACATATCCAGTAGTATCTTTGGCCTGAGATTTTTTTATCGAAAAAAAAAAAGAAAAGGTTATCTGTAAGAAATCACTAGAAAATGCAATCTCGGCCTTTTTTAGCGAGATTAATCTCGCACGAAAAAAAGGCGTGATCACGCGAGTTTCACGAGATTGCACTCGAGCATAAAAACATTTGTTTTGTTTACTAATAGTTATTGATAGCTAACGTGATTGAGTTTCATTGCATTCGAGTATTTTTTGCGTTAATATTTATTATAAAAGAACTGTTTTATTCCTAAAAGATTTTTGTTTGATATTAGAAGAGAACACTGTTTCTTTCATTTGTTATTTGATAGATAGGTATCTCAGAGTTAACTAATTACAAGTTTATTATAAACTAGTGGTCGCCTAGTGATCGAAATTCGACCAAATCAAGAAGAGAAAAAGTTTTTACCTGTATGATGATGTTGTTATTCTGATAATTCATTGCAGATTGCTGCTACAGAACTTTCTTTATGCATATAATGATAGTCCGTGTACATTTAAATGTATCTTACTGCTACACAATTTGTATAAGCGCTCAGCATTTCACGTTGTATTCGTTAAATAAATCTTTTCTGTTTGCCATGCAACAAAACCACAGTAAACAGTTTTTTCTGATTGACATTCAACGATTTCTATAATAAACCAAAGAAACAATTTGACCAAAGAGTATGTATACGTGTACAAATACTTGTGTATGCGTGTGTCAAATGCATGCTGGTTTATTTATTGATTTAATGTACTTTTTATGCATTATTATTAAAAAAAAATTATATTACATTTAATATTAGGCCTAATATTAATATTATTGCCTCATTTATAATTAATATTCTCTTTTAATATTAATATTATTACCTCATTAGGCAAATAAAACCTTTTTTTTTATATGTCTATGTCAGAAGAACAAAATAAAAAAGATTTCTTTTCTTTTTTAATAACAATTTGACACCAGAGTATGGATGCGTGTACAAATACTTGTGTATGTATGTGTGTGTGAAATGCATGGCAGTGTGTGTAATGTTTTATTTTTTGATTTAATGTACTTTATAAGCATTATTATTGAAAAATATTAGCATTCTCCACTTCTCCTACACATAAACTATAAGTGTGCCAAATTTTATGCTCCTGCGTCCGCGCAATTTTCGTAAAAAGGGATCCAAAGTTTTTGCATCACGTATTAATATATAGATTATAGACAGCTACGTCAAACAATGTTTGATGCATAAAAGTCTATTGAAAATTTTCATGAAAATAAATGTTTATCTTATCATACTTATTATGTGATTATGTGCAAAAAAACCACACTAAATTACTAATCTCGCAAGATCTCGAAATTGTCCAGATCTCACTGTATAGTTATTCATAAACTCACGGGATCTCGCTTGAGCCCCAATATCGCGAGATTTGCATTCCCTAGAAATCACCTAGAGCGATAAGACCGCCATCTGTACTTTTATTTAATTTTAATATCTTTAATTGTTGGTCTCTTTATGCAGTTAAGAATAAATAATAACAATAAAATTGTTCAAACGGAAGTTTAATATGATCGTGTATTAATCATGAGGGTCATGTAATAAAATTTGTATCGATATGGTTAGAAATTTGACGTCGCTTTCGTCGTATTCCTGGACCCTTGGGTCCTCTTTATTTATCGACATGTTAAACAGGCTCGAGTAAAACTGCTGATGTTCGAGACCAATAATGTTGTCGCCGGACGTCATATGCTGTTTTTACATACATTTTACGTTTATTCATAAATGCTGGAATATGTGCGTCGAAGAACGAAAAGCGTTTACAAATATATAAATATTTTTCTGAGCTGGGGATTTGTGGATACACGTTGTATGTTTTTCAGTTGATTTGATACAAAGTCAAATTACTTACTATGTTAATTACTTAGCTATGTTAATTACTCATAACCTTAGCTGCAGAAATAATGAAAATACAAAGTTCAATACTGAGGTTATTTTTTTACCTATAGGATTATCGACACATAAAAACCTTTTTCTATAAACATTTAATAGTATGCATAACAAAGCCAAAAAAACTTCGACTTATGTGACGAAGATCAAAACGCGTTATTCTCGTAAATATTTTAACCCCGAATATTTACTTGCCAAAATCGAAATTTCACGTCAGGAATCTTTATCGTCACATTCGTAAGCGGGCCATCAATCGCGGCCCACACCGCCCGCCTCGCGGATAAACTTGCTCGCAGTCGAAACATAACAATAAATAACGTTGTTCCGTTAAATACATCCAGCGCTTGGTAATTTTTATACTCCATAAAGCGCTGCCATTATCCCAGCTAATGTTGTAAACGCGCGTCCGATTCATTTGCATAAAAGATTCTCTGCCTTTTTTCAGCGGTCCATTTGAAGCGCTGGAAAAGCTTAATTTGACCGCCGTCAGTTGGGTGTTGTACTACTGTAGACAACTAATAGTTTAGCACCTCTGTTTATTGTACTATTCATGAAAAAATAAATGATTTTGAACCTCTTCGAAAATGGTTCATCTTCTGTTCGAAGATGGTGCTTATACTAAGGTATACTTACCTTCATTATTAACTGCATTTAAAGGAAACAGATTTCAGGAATTCTGAGAATTATTTTACTTTCTATGTAAATGTATATTAAAGTGACCATCACATAACCACCACAAGCATTAGAGTTTATTTCCTATCTTCTTTCCCTACATCACTCCATCTGCTTTCTATGTAACTCTTGTATCTGAACTAAGGAGTCCTCACTAAAAGTATGAGACGAAGGAGGATGTCCACAAAATATGACTGCCTTTAATGTGGATCTTCAGTAGTTACATGATGCGACAGGGTCCTCCGATCAACAGCTGACTGCCAAATACAGAGTCTTCATCACCCAGGCTCTAAGTCTTCTGCAGAATTAATTCGAGGGTCTGGCTAAAACCGATGATAGTATAGACAGATAGATAGTCGAATCAACTGACGAGAATCTGTTTACTTATTTGAGGATATTGTAAAGCAACGCATTTGAGTTCCAAAAATATGGGAATTGTTAATAGTTTTTGTTCTATAGTAAGTGTAACAATTACGTTTAAATTATTCTGATTGGAAATAACATTTGAATCCTTAACAATGCAATCTAGAGTAGTAACATAAATTGCCGTGTTTTTGCCTTGTTAATAACAAAAATAAATCTAATTCGAAAACTTTTTGAATTTATCATCAAAATTGTATCGTATTCATTGTAGGTTGAAAACCCTGTTGCTGCACAGCTATCGAATAGTAATCAAAAGCCGTTGAATGTATCCTCTCCAAGCCGTAATCAACCGTCAACCGTAATCAATAGTAAGCGATGAAACACACGCTAGTGCACGTCCACAAACACAGGGCTACCCATAAGATTATTGACCTGGAAGCAGAATCTTGCAGGTTACACTGGGATATTTTGGGGTTATTGGTCGTCCGAAAATTCTAGAAGACCATTACTCTGAAGTCTTATGACTTGGATGATTTAAACCACGTCAAACACTTGGAACCTACTTCAATGTTGTAATGGGGGATTTTGACGCAAAATTCGGCAGAAGTGTTGAAAGCAGAGCAAATTACAACGCTTAGGTCTAAGATTTGAATTCCACGTAGGATAAAGTGATATTGGATTCTTTTCAACATTATCATCCTGGAGAAGGAATGTGTGTACGATATGGTGATAGACTCATCACATATCACATCGTGAGACGCAATGTGGCAAAAAGTGGGTATTGTGATTACATCTCTGCATAGCCCTTGTAGGAAAAAGGTTTTTATAAAAAGGAATTTATATATGCATGTAATTATGTACAAAAAAAAAGTAAACAAGAGCCATTACAATTCACAGACGAAAACTAAGGTATATTGTACAAAAAATCTAAAGATTCACTCTAAATTAATAATTCTGATAAAGAAAAAATAAGTATTTAAACTAGTGAGTGCTTGTAAATTTGCGCGGGATTATGTGGTCGTTTGCTAAAGTTATTATTTTCAATATTTCTTCCGCCTATAGTACAACCCACTCTTTTTTCCCATATGATGATTCAGGTGCAATATTGGTATCTTTATATAGATGTTTTTTTATTGCCATGATTGGCGAAACGAGCTTGTCATTCCCCTAATGGTAAGCGATACGACCGCTCATGAACAGTAGCAAATCCAAACAACGTCTTGAATTACAAAACAATGCTTGGCATTCCACTGCGCTCCCCATCCTGTGACATAAGATGTTAAGTCTCAATATTTCCAGTAGTTGCTTTGGCTACAATGTCCTTCAATGCGACACACAACAGTGCATTTGAACTGCTGTTTAGAAGGGAAAATAGACATTGCAGTGGTACTTACCCAGGCAGCCTCTCCCATATGAGAGACCTACCATCAAACATAAAAAGGTATAAATTACCAGACATTATTTCAAATATGTAAATTATTGATACATTATTATTTATTAGTTGCAGTAGGTTTATAAAACTATTTGCACAAAGGTCTTTCCGCAACAAAAAATAAAATCGATTTTACCTGAATGTATCGAGCTTTAGCTTAATTGGTAGACAGGAAATGCGCAATCAAATGATGGATGACGAGAATCCGAAAGCTTTGAAAGCCGAGAGCTTTAAAACCTATCACAACGAATTCACTAATAACAGCAATCGTTAAAATACGTTGATTATACAAAAAAAACCTTGGAGATTACTGTATGATCTGACACCAGGTTGGAATATTCGGACATTTGGCATTCAAAATAGTTTTCCGCTTGTAGAAATCAATACTTCTATCTATGATATTATCATTTTCTCCGAACTTAGGGTTACGACGTAAGTTAGAGGATTCGATCAATTGGTGGAGTACCTAGGCTCATTAATACGTTTGACTTACGACGATCAAACATTGGAAGTTCGTTTCGAATCACACAGTTACCTTTTTAAGAGGGGCTTTACAAATTTAATGTTTTTGCTGAATCTCTACCTTTAAAATGCGTTTTGGATTCAAATTGTATTATTTTTATTAATTTATTACTAAATAAATTACATTGGGTTGTTATGCTGTGGCCGATGGTAGAATAAAAGAAATGGAACTTCAAAACATACTTTGCGTAAAGGTCGTCAACGCAGCGATGACACCTTTGATGTTAAAGTTGTTTAAGGACGGCAGTAACCATTAACCATCAGTTGACACGTCGGCTCGTTTGCCATCTATGTAATAAAAATTATATGCAGACAAATTTTAATGAGTCTAAGCAAGATAGGCATTTTTCAGTCGAATTTAATCTTCTTTAATTCGTAATTAATGAAATTTAAAACTCCCAAGTCATTTATACAATCTGCTATGATGCACACGTCATCTAAATCAACTCTTATTTTTGTTCCAAAGTCATTGGTGGCGAAATCAGAACTGTATTTACGATCGCACTCGCACGGGTCCTCAAGCAGGACTCTCCGAATAAGGGGCACTTATCGATGGGACAAGTTGATGCGGTCGCAAATTGGTGTTGACACTGGCTTCCATGTTTGTGAGAAGTGGATTCTGCGACTGTACTCCTAACTACAAAATGCTGTATTTGTTTGGGCGCTATCTTAGATTTTAGCTTTGTCAGCTGAAGGCATGCTTAGCATGCTTATATTCTTACGGTAATGTTGAAATACTGTAGTAATGGGTCGGTTCTTGATGGTCTTTCGCTCGAATACTGGAACGCCATACAAATTATAAGTCGCTCTTAACAGCGCACGGCACACTTAGCCAGTACATTTAAACGGGATTAACGTAGTTAAGCGTAACTTATATTTAAGTTGCGTTCCAGTATTCGGGCGTTTGTCACATAAAAAACTAATATGGAGCGATGGTATGTCTTAGTGTTTCTTTTGATAAATGAGATTTCAAGATGCCTATTCTCGTAGACCTTTTTTTTTTCATTAATTTGCTTTTTCTAAACCCTGCTATTCTGAGGCTGACATCGTGTGCGTATAGATGCTCATGTTTGGCGGTTATCACTTAAGTTAAGCCGTTTGCTGGTGAGCTCAAACTATGCGTTATAACATGTTATTAGAGTCGAAGATGCGATCAGCTTGAAGTATGCAAATCAAGCGGCAGAATTTCCCATCCCAGTAACGTGACGCTTTCATTAACAAATTTGTTTAGAGTTAGGAATTCTTGGTAAAGAAAGCGCGTGTAGTTTTAAGACAACAATATTGATTAAATAGGAGGTAGATCTATTTTGTATACTCATTCAAGGAATATGGGAAGAGGAAGAGAAAACAATACAAAGTGTTGCTTGGTGAGTTATTTTGCTTGGTTCCTTTTTCATATTTTTAAATCGCGTACCTAAGCGGTGGTACTTTAATTTTAAAGAAAAGTCAATATCATTAATTTTCTATATTTTTTTAATGATTATATTTTATTTATATTGTAATATTACTTTCTTATTGTAAAATACTGTTTACTTATAAGTTTAGGTAGTTGCTTATTTAATTTCTCTTGCATGTCACATTTAGTTTCAGTGTCTGTGTGGACAGATAAATTGGATTTCTAACTTTATTTATCGCAGTAGAATTCCTTGCAATAGTATTTAAGGACAGCATATTTGGACTTGTTATTGTTAAATATTCAAAATGTAACCTTCCAATAAAGCAAGTCATGAAATATCAGCTAAAATCAACGGCTATGTGTAACACTGTACGTTTGTTTTTCCATAAATCTAAACGAAAATAGAATGTCTGTGTACAGTAACATTCAAAATCCGTGCAACTTGATGGCATAAATCTATTACTGTATCGAACGCAACGTGGTGTGTAATATGATTTTCGTCTGCGCGCGTCATACCCGTATCTATGGCGGTCGTAAATGCAAAAGTTAGTTTGTCTGTTTGTGAACTGTCAAACGAATTTTCACTAAAGCCGCATAGGTGAGTTAAAGTTTGCGTGTGCCCTGCTTATACTTAGAGCAATGCAGCCGTTAGGATAATCTATAATTGATAAAACTAATAATATAAGTCGATTTAAGTTTGTTCAACTTTCACTCCTCAACAAAGCATCTGTTTATCATGAAATCTTGCTTCAACGTTATCAGGTGCACAGGAAAAAAATCGGATACTTTTAATTCAGAAAAATAAACTATATCTGAGTTATAGAAACAGACTATTGGGCAGTGATCCGAAAAATAAACGGTACCCAGATATTCGACTTGGCCTTCCGACATGAATACATTACAATATATTAGCCGAATGACAGGAATAGGGATCTGTGCCATCTTGGACGAAAATTGAATATCTAAAGTAATCTGTGTCTGAGTAACTTTGAACGCAAGAGCCAAGACACAAATTAAACCAACTTAATCATAACGAATTAATCTAATCTTAAGGTAAGTAACCGAACATTGTAAAACACAATCTATAAATACTTATTACAATTGAAATATTCATACACACACACACACCCAAAGTTGGTTAATTCCTCATGCCACTACATATAACACCCCAAATCCACCTAATACTTGTCACTTTCAACCCGTCAAGAGCGCGATGAATGACCAAGATCACGTGGTCTCTCCGACCCGCACAGTTAAGACGTCCAAGAAAATTAACCCTTCTCGCACTGAGACCTATAAATCAAAACGTGGACAATGGACTTCGATCCCGTTGTGAAATATGCAAGGTCAGTTCTTTGAAGGGATGGTTGGGCAAGGTTACTGACCTGAATTATATTCTTAGATGAAATGTCGTTTAGGGGTAAGGATTTTGACGTATAAGGCATTAAGACGCGTGTTCAATAATATATGTATTTTCTAGCTTGATATTTTCTGTAATTTTATTAAAAGTAGGTATATTTGTATTTTTTTAATTCGTATATGACTGCTATGTATTTATGATAACAAAAAGTCATAAAATTCGGAAGATTCAGTTCTGTAAAATAATTCTGAACATGAAATGTGCAGTTCTACAATCTATAAGCGTTGAAGAATAAAGCCAGTACTGATAGTAAATCTGTATACGCCAGGGCATTAATGCTATTCTAAGCTCCACCTCACTTAATCATCGCACCTCAGTAATCTTCACAGTGAAATTTTCGAATGGGCATGGATGAGTGAATCTGAACCAATGAGGTATAACGTAAAATACTAAAAAGAGTTAATTACTAGACTGAATTCAATGAAAATGATTATATAATAGCAAACTTAAATTTTCAATAAAACTATATTCTCAGCAAGGCATCGATGATTTTGAAAGAAAACACACATGCTGTAATACACCAGTTTGATAAAGATAAAACGATTGAAAGTAAAAACCGGACAACTAAAGGCAAGGGGTCATTTTATAGGAACAATGAGGCCAGAGAGCGGTATTGTACAATTCTCTTTCTTCAACTACAAGAATATAGGCCTTCCTCAAGGACCTCCACATCAACCTGATGCAAGCGTCCGCATCCAGCGAGTTTCTGCAAACTTAGCCAGATCTTCCACCTTGTAGGCGGGCGTTCGATGCTTGCCTGTACGTGGACTCCATCCCAGAACTTTTCAGCCCCAACGGCCATCAGTTCTTCTCTCTATGTGCCCGTCCTACTTGGACTTGTCAATCCTTTGGGTTACGCCAGTAACGGTATTGTATAATAACGAAACTAACATTATCAAGCATCATTATACCAAACACGAGCAACATAGTTCCCAAAACGATAGTTAAACCCGCACTTCAACGTATATTAGACTTATTAAGGACTCCGTGGCACCTGCGGTTACGGATCGAATTCGCGACTGCTAACATTCATCGCTATGATTCGAGATTGTTCATTTCGGTGATAAAACTATGGCCGACGTATTTATCTGACGGAATTTGTTTTATTCGACTGATATAGTTATAAGTAGGTTCTTCTTCTTCTACCTGGCGTTATCTAAGCCGGTGCCAGGGTCCGCCTTCCAGCAAATTCTCCTCCATTTCGCCCGATCTTCGGCATCCTCAATAGTAAGGCCATTGACCATCATATCTTCCTTGACGACATCGAGCCAGCGCTTCTTTGGTCTACCCCGCGGTCGAGGTCCGGGAATATTGAGGCTCAGGCACACATTACCGACGTACTCCTGCGGTTTCCTTAGGACGTGACCATACTATCTCAAGCGGGATTCCTGGAGTTATAAGTTATAAGTTGGTATCGAATAGAAAGTACTTAATTTTTCCAACCAAAGAAAAAAAAATGTATTCCGGCGTCATCTTGGTAAAATACTTTTATTTTTAGCTCATCTGCAATGCTAAACTGACGCTTGATGTTTAATTACATTACGAGTAAATCAGCAGTTTCGATATATGGTATCTACTGAAACCGCTCTACCATATCGCCCCATTCAACACAATCGCTATTATTATTAAAAAATATACAATACACCTGACATAAAACCCAGTTTAGTACTGACCGAATATGATAAGACTTTCCTTATTGTATACAATGATCGATTTCCTCATGCCTTTCTCCTAGAAGAGGTAGGCAGAAGTATAACCAGAACACCCACATTTCGCCTTGTATGTTCCGTCCCACGGTCTGATAGTAAGCCCATCGCCATATCGGGCAAAATTCCTAACTCCGGGCTGATAATGAATAGAAAAATTCAATATAATTTACCTGACCCGGGATTCGAACCTAAGACCTCAGCTTTGAATTCGTACCGTAGAACAACTACGCCACTGAGGCAATTTAACTATTCCTGTACAGATAATCTATTTCTTCTACAATTTGCATAAACCCTCGTAAATTTTGGTACACAGTCTCGCCATAACGATACGAGGATATTAGGTATCCGACCGCAATCACCACAGACTGTACCTTGGCTTCAGTTCGGTAATCATGCCTTAATTACCGGCCGCGGACTAATTACCTCACATTAACACATTTTGTGGTTGTCACGCTTTACGGTCAACCCCTGAGTAGGGAGAACGGTACGGTAGCTTGCACAATAAATATATTTATATATGTATAGTGTAAGTAACTAAGTAAGTGAAGTAACGTTACTGTTATGAAATTATTTTTCTAAATAATAAATTGAGAATGATTCGCGAATGCTTTATAGGTCAAGTTTGTTGTGAAAGAAAGAAAAAAGAAAGAAAGCTTTTATATGACAAGTCCGGTTAAATGGAGTATATAACGAGAACGTTAAAACAATAAACTGAAATGCTCCTCACAAAAACGGTAATACTCAGCGTTTGCTGATATAATATCAACGCTGGTCTTGTGCACATTAAAGTTCACAATACGAGTCATAAAAGTATAATTTTTATCTGTTTTTATTCTTGCGTCTTCATGTTAGAAATAGTGGAATATTTCTAACTTGTTCTTGTATGAATGCAAAGGAAACTATGCAACAGTATATGATATATTATACTCTGTCTCCGCTTGAGATCCACACAGACTGTCTTTGTGCTGCGAAAATCTTTGAGGTATTACGTTCTTCTTTGACATCTTCAAATAAGTGAATACTCGAGATATTATATATTATGATACTAGCGGCCCAGCCCGGCTTCGCTCAGGTGCTCATACTTTTTGAGTCCAGTCCACATCTGACACAAATTATTTCACGCATTCATTGTTTTATATCTAAATTCAACGTAATTGTGATAATTTGTGCTGCTTTTCGGTAACTTACCGTAACATTTCCTCCATTCCCGTTTTATTCCATGACTCAAGACATGCTATCCTGTTCTCTAATGTTCTACTCGTATTTCATCCGCCCTGTATCGCGTATACCATTAAAATTGGAGTTTAAAGACTAGCAAATATTCATATTTGAATTCTTAGTTCATTTCAAGAAAAAACTGTAATTTTCGAGATGAACAGTCTTAATCTCCTCTAGATTAACACATAGGCTATCAGCTAGCTTCATACCTATAATATAATACTTTAAATAATTAAAATAATTCTCAATTTCATTAATGGCGTCCTCACAAATAGCATTTACAGCTAAAATTGATTATATCAGCCAGCTGCAGTAAACGCTGCAGCCGTATTCGGCTTGGATTAAATTAATATTGAACCAGTCGTTCGAGCGTGAAGAATTAACAAACACACAATCTTTCAACTTTATAATATTAGGAAGTAGAACATATAGCAATGTAGCGAATAATATTTCTGTTGTTATTGTTATTACAGATTTATATGCATATTTTTGAGACGATCATGTTCACAAGATTAATGCTCGCCCATTATTTCTTTTATAAGTAAGAACAGAAATATTACAAAAGAATCAATTTAGTTTTAAATAGATGGTATCCAATTTAGACGCTATACTAGGACAGGTGGGATTTTTTTATAAAAATTATGGTAGGTACTTAGCTAACAAATGTGTGTGTTGGCTTGTTGGTAATGGACCATACGCAGCTGCCAACATGTTCCTGTTGGCCGCGTATTCAAGTCTCATGGCATATCTCTGACGTTTCGGAGTCATGTATGTATTGATAGTTAATCACCACGCACTATAACTGTGGACGAAGATATCATTAGGAAACCTGCATATTATGATATATTGTAAGAACTTATTTTATCTATCCTCTCAATGAATCTAATTAGGTATTATTTATGTTTAAGCAGTTGAATTTTGTTATTTCTTTTAGGACTGAATTTCAAAAGTTACAATTTCCTGTGATTACATTTCTTAAAAGACTATTTCTGTTGCATCCCAGAAACCCCCGCAAAAATATATATTGATAATGGTTATTTTGCATCACACAACAAAAAAATTAATACACAATAATGTTTAAATACTAAAATGTATGCGTTTGTTACAGACTGGTGATGTCGGTTCCTTCTTGAAAAACATCCGGACAAAGTTTTACCAGGAAAAAAATGGTGAGTCCAACCAAACCTATTTTGAAGGAGAATGCCTATCTTGCTATGAAACTTAGTATCGGTGCGAAAATATATGTGCCTCAATGAAACCTACTTCTTTTTTTAGGTAAAAATATATATTTTTAATAACTATGAACAGTCAGCAACATAAGTCGTTGAACACTTCCCATTTTTTGATAACCTTTTTATGAATTAAAATTTGTACGTACGACTCTGTAGTCGTAAAATATCACCCAATAAAGTCGTCTATGTCGAGAAGTGCCATACGATATTGAAAATAATTATTATTTTGGATGATAAGACAATTCCAAATCTCGTGACTGTGTAGCGACTTATGTTGCTGACTGAACATAGTTGCGACCCAGGCGAAGTTTTCGGCGATAGGAACTTGAAGACCAATAAAAAAAATACTCTGTGAACAAAATGTAAAATGTGATAATTACTTCATTTTATAAAAATCTGTCGCACGAGGTAGTACAGGAAAACATTTAATGACAAACCATAAAGAATGCTATAATTAATTTTAAACAGCATCCGTATCGAGATCTACGATGTTCTATACCCGTATTATGAAAGGGCACTCCTTTCTATGATATCCCCGGACTCCATTATAAGATATGTTTTGACCAGGGCCAAACCTTACATCCGATGAAGTAAACGAATGTAATATGAAAATGTTGCCCTAATCGTACTTTCGAACACCTAACTATTACTACCACGTAAGCCCATTAGTGGCCGCATTATAGCAATTTTCTCACATATGCTTGCGTAACTTCACGGTTGTAACTTGGAAGGGTAGGCATAGGTGCTGCTAAAGAACTTTAGTTCCTAAAGATAAATAAACAGACTAAGAAGTGGCATGTCAATTTATCGCTTATAAATTATAACAAATTACTAATGAACTAGTCTGATTTAAACCAACTTTTGACTTCGATCACTACATTGTAAACTGGTTTTGAAAAGAGCAACACCAGAATTTCTTGCCCGTTCTTATCCGGTCAATATCGCTTTCCGAACCGGGTTTAATGAAGTCAATAAATTATTTTCATTTCGTTTAACTATGTGGAGACATTTCATATGATATTTTCTAAATTAGAAGGCCCGTGTTGAAGTCCATAAGAGAGAAATTCATAATAAGCTTTTCTTCATACATTAGATACATTCTTTTTATGGCATTTAGTCCCAGGTAAGTAATAGTAAAATAGTAATCCCATAAGTCTCCATCGCGTCCATTAATCACGATCTGTCAGCGATACGGAAAATATAAATCCAGGGGAGTTACTCTATGAAAACGATACGAACTTCGAATGTTCGGACACCGTACGTAAAACTTCACTAATGTGCTAGATACTCCACAAAATGTTGGATTCCTCTATAGTACGTCGCAATCATAGACTAAGTTCGTATAAAATGATAAGTATAATAGAGTATTTATTTTTAGAAGTGAAAATATTACATCTTACTCCGGACGTCGAACATACGAACACTCAAAGATCGTATCGTTTTTAAAGAGTAACCCCCTTGTTTGTTCAGAACAGGGCCTACTGCGTTAAAGGATATTTTCATGATTGAAACTTCACATCACGGCCTGACCCAATGCGGCTATCAAACACTCAGCTTCATATCATCATTAATTAATATAACAACGCATTAATAATCAACCAATACTGTTGCTGTTCATTTCAGAATATTCCTCTCTTTGCTACATACTTTATGATAATATTTCGATCATTAAATCAGAGTATAATATTAATTTGAGTTTTCATATCCAAATTGAATGTAAAGTAATGACTTTGTAAACAATCAATTTATCAAATATCAACATAATTTCGCCACAAATGTGAATCATTTATATTCATAAATTAAAGTTACTCTTATCGAATAGTGAAAATAGCGAAATGTCTTTAATTCAATTATTGGCAACGTAAATGGGTCAAATATTTATCTACTAATGTACCCGACTTGATTGAAATTTCTTCACACAATTAAATTACTAGTTAATTTATAAATGGTTGAGCACTAACTATATAGAGTCGGATAAATTATTAAATTATAAGGGATCATATGTTCAGCGCGCTGGTGAAAGGATTTCTCTCGCGGCGCGTGACCTAAGTACGAATCGCGGTAAGAAGCGCATTAGCTCAACACACACGGGACATTATTGCAGGCGGGCACGCGGCAGTTCTACTAATCACAATTATTTCTAATCTTGGTGTAGTCTAGTTATGTTATCTTCTTTATCTTTATCCACAGCGATTTTTATTGCATAGGTCTGGCAAACGAGCAAATAGGTCACTTGATAGTAAGTTATCGCTGGCCCATCAAATTTGGAAGGGAGCGAGTAGGAAAAAGCATAAAAAAGGAGGGAAGGAGAACATTGACATTCGGAAATCTCACTCAAAGAACGATACATGACTACAAAGCTGTCACTTCACGTCGGTTTCCTGTGAGACAGTGGCACTGCCACGGAAGAGCCTGCCCATTCATGCTCAGATATTACTGATAACAGCGTGGCTTTACCACTTTTAAAACAGTCTGCTGCGTAAGCTAGGTTTTCCGAAGACAGGATCTTTGGCAGCAAACTGCATCCAAAAATCCTTTAGTAGGCATATATCGACTCAGTGCCTGATTGTGTGGGCGCTTATTATATTGGTCTGGCAATCATTAATTGACAATCAGTCTAAAAAGTCAGGTTAAAACAGGAATGACAACTATGATAAGGAATAAATACATTTGAAAATTTCCTTAAAAAACATTCCTACATTGAATTTAAAAAGGAGACAGCAATTAAAACTTGTATCTTACTGGTAAAGGTTTAGGATCATGAAATAAAATTAGCGTATGATTTCTACACTCGTTTTTACTTAGTTAACATACTAGACAATAGGCACATCAAAACAATAAAGAACAAGGTTCTTGATATCTTCACATTCACTTTCTGTAATATTCACAATCGCAGCGTTTCTTTGCGAATATCCTACCATACATTCGGCCCACACACCCTTAACACTCTAGAAAGTACTCTTTCCGATGGGCACTTCGGAGGGCCGCACTCCGCAATTTTTGCCAGACCTCAGAGACTCGCGAACCGATCGCCTATTCAACCAGCCGTTAAGTAACCGACGGCTTTAAAGAAAGCGTGAAAGGCTGCTTCTTTGTGTCCTGAACTCTTGCTCCAAATTCCTCTCAAGGATTTTTATTGGTACACCCCGGACACTCTGGATGCCACGCTTTAAGATTTCTCAAGTGCTCTTCCGAACGAATGCTCATATGAGCGTTTTTGTATCGCTCAATAAGAAGATAGGAGTTTAAGTGGTTATCAGAGACAATTGCCGCGAATAAAAGGTTTCGGCACAAATGTAATACACAAAAAACATCAAACATTCGCTCAGATATTTAGTTGCTTCTTACTTTTTTTTTTGTGGGTAAATAAATATAATAAGTATAGTATAAGCTTAAGTGGCTCATTTTCGCTGGAATACTCATATTCTCTGTCTAATCTATAATGTTTTATAAACCACAACTTATTAACGCTTTTAACACCTCCACAGTTTTTACTCCAACTCATTGAAATCCTACGGGAATCTGCAACTTAAGACTTCTTGGCACCTTTGGAAATGTATCTTTAGAACGCCTTATCGTTAACATTCCGGGAAGCGCTGTTGATGTTTTGAAAGACAAAGTAAAAAAAAAAGTTCTTCTATGCTATCGTTATTCTAATGCAAATGTTAATTGTATTCTGGTTCCATATATACTCGTACATATGTATGTAGTTTTCTCCTCTCATCATCTAGTAATCAACTTACCTAGACTATTTTATTTATAGTAGTTATGATATAATAACCCAAGTAGCGCTTGCTATACAAAAACCCTGGCATTTCAGCCATATTGATCAAGGCAGGTGACAACTCTGACTTTTCGGAGTTATGTGTGTATTGATAGTCAATCACCACGCACCAAAGCGGTAAAGGAAAACATCGTGAGGAAACCTGCAGACCATAGCGACTTAAAAAAAAACTATGATATATAAGTCCGCCAACCCGCACTAGGCCAGCGTGGTGGACTATATGGCTTAACCACTCTCAATCGCACTGTCGATTATAGAGGAGGCCCGTGCCCTGCAGAGGGATGTATATAGGCTGATACAGATACAGATCAAGGCAGGTGTCGCGATTCCTGTTTGACATATGATTATCTTTGTCAGTGAAGACTTTTAGACTGCACTGCGCTTACATATTCACTCAGGTACAAATTAGTCGCTATAGAGCCCGTATGAATAACATGGTCAATCAAACCCTATTCATGTTATTATCCAATAGCTAGCACATCAAATGAACGCAGCGGATTGACTGCCAACGTCCAACTAACACGATTAGTGCATGCGTTTGCGTAATGAATCGCACTGACCATTACAACATTGTCGCGTTGTCAGATTTACTGCACAGTTTAATATGATAAATTAGGAATGCTGTATGTTTTGGTGTTTCCATTGCACGCTGACGCGTGTGGTCGCGACTCCACACAAGCACATTGCGTGCAATGGTTGGTGATTATGTCCAAGTTAACAATGCATACAGCCGGCGCAGGGTGATTGCCAGATGGAATATTTATAGTTTACGGTAGTATTGGCCTGTTTGAACAGCAATAGTGGTAGATTACTAAAATGAAAGGCTGGGAGTTTGCTTTCCAAAGCTAATCTTGTCCGAGTCATATTGGTTTTATGTCTGAATTTTGTAGGCACTGCAGAAGTTCCAAATGACATAATAATTCGATTATTATAGTGTGATGACAGTCCGGCGCTACGTGTGGCTATAAATGTAGTATAAGAATATATAGGTGTGTGACAAATATTCGCACTGAAATACAATATTATATTAAGTTTACTTTTTTTTGTTATTCCGAAAACCAGTATAACTCATACGCTGAATATTAGAAATGACATAATTTGAACCTCGATAAATGAATAAAATGAATAAAATGAATTCCACAGCATAGCCTCAGTGAATTTATAAAATTGTCCTGACAAAAATAAAGGAGTACACCCCAAACCGCCGATAAATTATGCATCCGTTTATAAAATTAATACCGGCGATTGACAATACCGTTTTCCGGTAACCTCTGTTCTATCAATCAATATAAAACAATTGGTTTTCGTATACCCTTTTAAACCCTGTCCCGAAACACGAGATATTTGATTTGTATTGCTACGGTTGCCTAATGTAACATCATGTATGTGTGTGACAATAATCCTGGCACACTCCATCGGATTACGGCGGAATTCAAGCGTATCTAATGCGAGGACGAAATATTTTGTAGGTGGCATTTGTAAAGCGAAGTTGAAGTTTTGTTTGTGTTATGAATATGCTATTAATTAGGTTTACGATTCTCGATTAAATTAAACAGAAAAAGCTTTTTCAATAAAATGGGATTTTATGCTAATTGCTTACTTGTGTACTATCATGATACTTACCGTCATATACGTATTTATCGTCTCATAGCAATATTAACCAAATATTATTATGAACAATTAATAAACTGCTCTGAATTTTGCTTAATTGCAACTCTTGTATGATCACTGTATTGTGAACTTGTTTTGAAAAGAGCAACGTTGGTGTTTCTTGCCCGTTCTTCTCTGGCGAAAACAGTCTTGTAAACCCGTTGGTAGGGGAAAAAAGTGACTGAATCTAAATAATGAATGACATTTCATAGATTTCATAAATATTATCATTTAATTGCATTTAAACATCAATAAAATATATTGAATGTTAGTCCAACTCATTGGTTTTTCTCGAATGGTAAACACTGTCACACCACACGATTCTACAGAAAAGCGGAAGCGAGATTTCTCCTTATCTGCCAAAACTCCGTTTTCGTGTCAGGCATTCCGGTTAGTGAGGTCGGAATTTCCGTTTGAAAATATCCAGCCGAGTCTTAGGGCGCGAGATATCAGGATAAAGGTTCGCGAACTTTTCAAAAACAGCGAAGCACGGTTCGCCGACGCGGGTGGGTTTAATCAATTTAGAAACTATTTTTCTCAATTCACGCTTACTTATTTATTTTGTTGTATCCGATTGAAGTTAGGTGTTGTAAGTTAGTTATCTAACGTAGCGGTTGGGATTGATAGGAATTTCTCTCCTTGGTATTCGTGCTGAATTACATTGAACTCGGACTCGAAGCAGGTTCGTTTGAGGCGTATTGAAGATCTCATTGAAAGGTTAAAATATATTTAGTTGCGTATGTTCATTTTAACACTTTAATATGGGCTTCATTATTGAAATAATGTATTATTAATACTTTCTTTCTTTCTTCTTTCATTATACACAAAAAACATATTAAAAATCGTTACAAGTGACAATTAATTTCAATAACGTTCCACTAAATATGCACTGGAGCGCGCGCACCATTTACATCGGGACACTTTACGGACTTTCCGCACTGTCCATATATTTATGTTAATTTATTGCATGTGCATACTGCTCTACATTAGTTCAATGCAGATATGATTTTGTATATTAAAAAAGACGAGACATTTACATATATCAATGGTCATCGTTTCTTTATTACTCCACAAAGAAACTGACGCAAGTTAGGTATATTAATTGGTCGACATAAATATGACGGCCGGCCTGATTATACCTAGAAATGCTTCTGGCGAACGCTAAATGTGGCTTTCTCACGAGGACCGCAATGACCGGTACGGATCGCTTAACTTCTGTGTATGGTGGTGCCTTTCCCAATATAAAAGAATATGCTACTTTCATTTTATACGACATAATTTTTCACAAGCAATTAACGTAATCTAATATTTTCCCAGCTAGTTAGCACTCGTTCCAAATATTTCCACAGTGATCCGATAAAAGGTAGACAGGCCATATCTGGCGAACAATGTTGCCAATTAAGCAAATTTAATAATGACACGAGGGATGCCGGCTTCGCGTAGCCAAAGAGAAATTATTACGAAAATCAGCGTTGTGTGTGACGGTATTTGTTGAATCGGAATTTGCTTAATTGATAGCTACATGTGATGATTTTTAATGATCATACCTTGTTTTTGCGGGTTATATCTAGACTGCAACTGAAAATGAAACCGAGTGGTCGTTTTAGTGATTACAGATACAATGCAAATAAAAATATCACAAACGAGACATTTTTTTATGATGTTTTAAATATCATCTTGTTTTGATGGTAAATCCATAGTTTTGACTAAAATAATAATTTAAGCCCTTGCGTACTAGAGCGTCCTTAATAGTAAAAGGGTGAACATTATTATTTGAAGGAAAACTATGAATTTGAAGTCAGGAAAAAAATCGTCGAGTTTTTTCGCAAAATTCTAAGTTGCTATATGTAAAAAAAACAACCTACCTGGTATTTTTAGTGACTTCAGCACACCAGGTGGCTTTATTTTCGGTTGTAGTCCAGACTGCAGTCCCATGCTACCATTTAAGAATAATTGTATAATAAGAAAAACGTTTTCCCACCTGCCTGCATTATTCCATGTTTCGAAATAGTTTGAGTGGCTGAAGTTTTGGCGCTTAAAGTTCAGTTGATTCAATGCGAATAATTGAGGATTAAAGGCAACCATACAGAACCCTACTTAATAATTATATACAATGAAAATAAATTTGTCTTTCACTCTCTCAACCTGCATAATACAACGATTTGGAAGTTTAACATAATTTATTTGAGATTCTAACAAAACACACATTCTCTATCACTAAATGTAACCTAGATATAATAGTAAAATTTAAAACGAACACAATTCAGAGTGACCCGTTCAAAACGATATCAATTTCCAATATCTTGGTATTGGATGTATTTTGGTATCGACAAATAAATATAATATTTGCAGGCCGTTTCGCGTTTGTAACTGCACCGGTTCGCGTTCCCCATCCGCCAGATTGCTAAGGATGGGAAGTTTAGTTCTTGGTGTGATTCAGTCTTTTTTTAAAAGTTCAAATCATTTATCATAAGTTAGATTGAATATTGGAGAATTGAGTAGCTTGGGACAAATTGGCATGAATAGTAGACACCATTGTTTTAATAAATAAATAACACCCAACAGTCACATACATAGGCCTGACCCCACACTAAGATAGAGTCTTGTGTCGTGGGTATCAGGAACTACGAGAGACTTTCCGGTCTCACAAACATCCAGACCCGGAAGAAATATTTGTGGGCCGCACAAACATTTCTCTCGGTACGGGGATTGAACCCGCGGCCTCTCGTTTCACAGGCGGCGTCTAACCAACTGTGCCATGGAGGCTGTCTACATTGTAATACATTGTAATTCTACTTACTCCCATCTTCATTTTCGGATGAAACAAACTTCAATGATTTTTCATTGTAATAAACAGCGAGGCGAGCTTACCATTTGCTCGATGCTAAGCGATACGACCACTCATAGACAATAGCAAAACCAAACAACACTTTTAATGCAAAGCAATGTTTGGCATTCCACTGCGCTCGCTACCCTGAGGTATAAGATGTTGAGTATCATTATGTCCAGTGCTTACTCTGGCTACAAAGTCATTCAAATACAAATACAATAGTACATTTGCTCTATTGATATACTGACAAGTCGACATTTCGGCGGAAAGTGGATTAACTAAGATCATCACATATGGCCGCTTCCTATCAGATGAGCCAAAAGAATATTTGACACACAGATAAAAATAATTGGTCATTCATTTTATTGCGATTTGATCTACTCCTTCCATAATAATTTTCAAAGGATAGCAGTATGCAATCCTCTTAATTAATGTGTCAGTCATTCCAAAATGTTTTTACAGTTTATCCAGAAGTTCTAATATTGCGGTAATATTAAAAGATGATATTTTGAGCGCAAAATTTTGCAAGAAATCCCATCATTTGTCCTTTCAGTCGAGGTTATAAAGACCTCAAGCAGCGGGGCGTCTGAAAAAGAGCTCTTATTTATTTCATCTTTATTTGTGAAACTTCACGATTCTGTTAAATGTAACGACATAATGTTTCTCTTTATTGTTTAGCATCTTTCATTCTCAACATCCGAATGATTAATGATCATTTCAGACATTTTAAGAATTATTTTTTCGAGTAAATACTTCTATAAAGTGCTTACTTCGACCTCGATTCGATATTAAATTTATTCTCGGTGAAGTATTAGATTTTTCCTTGTCTTTACTTATAATATTATTTTCATGTTTCTGATATTATAATGTAACCTTATTAATGAGGATCAAAGATGAGAATACCCTCGAGTATTCTATATATAGAGGCAATTCAGACATAAGATATTGCTTCAAGCGTAGGTTTATAATGAAATGTAGGTGAATAAAGACTTGTCAGTATATTTTGAGCTCTTCATCACCTTAAGTTTGTAATTAATGCCTTAGGCATTCCATGTATTGGTACCTAAACTTATATGAAGTGTAAATTAAAGTACGGTGCATTGGGGGTAATACTATAATAGTAGAGCGTAAGCGGTATAAACTTTTCCACATTTAGAAAGAGGTAATAATCTGAGGGAGTCAGTCTTGCAAATAGTGTGCCAACTCTAACTTATTAATTTCGGCAATCGCAATCAAGGACGCGTAGATCATAAACAACTCTCAAAACAAGAACTCGATCAAAACGAAGAAAGAGACTTGCCGGATCCACTCAAAAGAGGAAACTTTTACTGGTGGTAGGTCTCTCATATGTGAGAGAATGCCTGGGTGGGTACCACCGCAATGTCTATTTCTCCCGTCAAACAGCAGTTTAAATGCACTGTTGTGTTTCGGATTGAAGGACATTGTAGCCAGAGTAACTACTGGACATATTGAGACTTAACATCTTATGTCTCAGGATGGCGAGCGCAGTGGAATGCCAACCATTGATTTGTAAATCAAGGTGTTGTTTGGTTTTGCTTCTGTTCATGAGCGGTCGCATCGCTTACCATCAGGCGAACGGCATGTTCGTCTCGCCATGCACTGCAATAAAAAAAAAAAAGTAAGTGTGCTTCTTTCAAGACGTCTTCTCAAGCATTATTTGCATTCATCAGCTGCATTAAATACTGTATTGCGTTATGAAAATACTCATGAACCGTAATACAGTTCTCACTGGTGGCAGGTCTCTCATATTTGAAGGGCCGCATGGGTAGATACCACTGCAATGTCTATTTCTCCCGCCAAACAGCAAAATAAAGGCACTGTAGTGCTCTGATTTGAACGACATTGTAGTCAGAGTAATAGTGGACATATTGAGACTTAACATCTTATGTCCCATTATGGCGAGTGCAGTGGTATACCAAGCAATTCTTTGTAATTCTTGTTATTTTTTGGGTTTGCTACTGACCATAAACGGCATCATGTTCATCTCGCTATTCTATGCAATAAAAAATATATACAACTGTTGAAAAAATATTGTTTTCGTTGAATAAAATAATAAAACGTATACAAAAATAATCATATTATACGACAATTTAATATCAGTCTATTGGCGGCGCCTGGATTGCAATTGCCTGGCTGATTTATGTTCTCTGTTTTTGTGCCGGCTTAACAAATTAAATAAATAAATATCCATAGAAGTCGACCGGCTATGTAATTGCGTTCATGAATAAAACAAAATTAAAATGTTTAAAATATCATCTCTAATCGAACATGAAAGGTAAAATTAAGTATAGTAGTAACAAATTAAAGGCAGTGAGTTTTATGTCTCCCCGCTGGTTTTCAGCTTCTAAACTATTTTCTCAGTATCTTATTTCTCCAAATGAAGCACATTGTAAGACGTTTAATTTTCCCCTGAGACTCATTACATCGTTCAAAGTGCAATAGCATCTTTGTGAAGTTTAGCCGTAAGTATAACATTTTCAGAGGAGCCTGAGAATTATTTAAAGAAAAGAAAAAAGTGTTGGAAATAAACTAGTTCATTTAAGACAAAGAGTATTGTATAAGTTTAATTAAGAAAACTAATACGTGTCTGTTAGTGGTGATTCACGCCGTTTCTAATTCTAGACCACTAAACTGAGGAAAGAATTGTTCAATCCATCTCATTTTACAATATTCCAGAGTTAGTTCCGATTCGAATCAGCTCTTTGAATATCGACATCGATAGTTCATTCAGCATCCCTTGATGTATTGCTGTCAGGTGTACAGCCGATATTGCAAAAATTTTATCTAGTTTCAATTTCCGTTGAAGATACGTTGGCCCGAGATTAGACGTTGTATCAAACTTTCTCTCAGTTTTCGATAAAAATCGCAGCGTCCCCGTCTGCAGCACGTAAATACATTTGATATATTCAGCAGACGGGGAATTTACCTCGTGATTGATGCATTGCACAAGCTGCGTATTCCGCCATTGATCGATATGAGTATTTGCTTACGTGTGCGCGGAACTGTGATGTATTCGTCTTATTGCATTTGGAATTTTAGGTTTGCACTCATTTTGGAATGGAAGGTGCATCTGGGTGTAAAGTAATTTCATTTCGGTTATGTAAACGCGAGTTTTTACTTAAAATTACACACACATAATAAGTTTTCATGTTAATTTGATTTAAGTTAATTTTTGTTTCGTATTTTTTTTTCTTTCTTTGAATTGAATACTTAATGTTGTATTTATTTTGAAATAAATATTTTGTATTCTATTTTGCCTATAAGTTATATTGTTCCTATCTGGAGGCGAGCATTGTTTACAACGACAAAGTTAGTTAAACTAACTAATGCAGTCAGAAACTTTCTATTTTGTTTCGTATTTTTTTTCTGTCTTTGAATTGAATACTTAATGTTGTATTTATTTTGAAATAAATATTTTGTATTCTATTTTGCCTATAATTTATATTGTTCCTATCTGGAGGCGAGCATTGTTTACAGCGACAAAGTTAGTTAAACTAACTAATGCAGTCAGAAACTTTCTATTTTGTTTCGTATTTTTTTTTCTGTCTTTGAATTGAATACTTAATGTTGTATTTATTTTGAAATAAATATTTTGTATTCTATTTTGCCTATAAGTTATATTGTTCCTATCTGGAGGCGAGCATTGTTTACAGCGACAAAGTTAGTTAAACTAACTAATGCAGTCAGAAACTTTCTATTTTGTTTCGTATTTTTTTTTCTGTCTTTGAATTGAATACTTAATGTTGTATTTATTTTGAAATAAATATTTTGTATTCTATTTTGCCTATAAGTTATATTGTTCCTATCTGGAGGCGAACATTGTTTACAGCGACAATGTTAGTTAAACTAACTAATGCAGTCAAAAACTTTCTATTTTGTTTCGTATTTTTTTTTCTGTCTTTGAATTGAATACTTAATGTTGTATTTATTTTGAAATAAATATTTTGTATTCTATTTTGCCTATAAGTTATATTGTTCCTATCTGGAGGCGAGCATTGTTTACAGCGACAAAGTTAGTTAAACTAACTAATGCAGTCAGAAACTTTCTATTGTACCATTTTCATATGTTTTTTTGTGCCCTATAAGTATTTATTACTATTATAAATAAAATTAAAGTAGTTTTTTTGTTAACGAATGTTTCGTGAGTAGATATTGGATCTTAGCTGATTTTTATTGCATTTGTTTATTTAAAAATCGTCCATGTCAAAATTAAAACATCTCCATTAACTGTATCACAGAAGAATCACAACCTTCCACGCGCCAAGAATAACCAAAACTATACTAGAAAATGTACTAATTCATATGATAACATAATCACGCCACCGAAGCAATTAAGAGAATACATTCAAATCACAATCTACTGTTACAATTGAATAGCGTCTAAATTAATTAACAAACAAACGAAATGTTTCGATCCCAACTCACGCCGTTCCACTATTAAGTTAGAGTAACAAAGGGTGTTATTTCATATTTGAAGTTTAAATCTGATCACGGAATAATTGCTTTCGCAAACTGTGTCGGTTGCAATGCAATTAGCTAGCTACCATAGATGGCGTGGCAAGCGTTGGAGGGGCCAAAATCGAATTAATTAGCCGCGTATGTAGCACAGTTATAGAAACTCTAATCTACATCAAACGGAATAGCTAACGCAAGATGTGTTAGTTTATGGCGCATCCTCACCATTGCCAATGATATGCGATGACGCGTTTGCCTAACATTGGAATATTTATGGTATTTGTTCACACGAATGCATAAAGAAGTGCTTAAAACGAAAATAAAGTTGATGTTTGCGTCTTAAGATACTGGAAATTTCATTGATAAATTTAGTGCGTGCAAAACTGATGTTAATGTAACATTAAGAAAATGTTTAACATTAAACATAAGAATATCTTTAAAGACCTGTATCTATTTGCTGAAATATAATTTACGCTGACGGGGCTTGATCAGTTGTAATTAGTTGTATGCATAGTTAATGACTACATTATATTAATATGAAAACTGGATCGTTTTATACAAATTCACATTATGATGGATTTTTTCGACGTAACAACGATGATTATGAAAGTGATGGTGCTAAAGAATTTTATATTATAAAAATGAAATTAAATCATTAATCCAGAAATATCAATCTGGTTATTTTTGTTATTTGCAAATCGATTCTTAAATATTAAAATAATAAATATATTTTTGAAGATCCGTAAGGACCAATATCGTATTGATAAATTTATTTTATTTATTATTCTACAAACTCGATTTAATATCTAATCCATCCAATTACCAATATTCTAATTTGGCTATTTGACAAATTAGCATTAGCAGTGCTGCGACATGCTATGACGTTTGATTATAGCCGGTCATAGCAAATAGCCAACAAGCCGTGCCCACTATCAATATAGTTACAGATGACAGACCATAGTGGGGACGCGTCTTTAGATTTTATTGTAATGTTATACTCTGTTTTGAGTTTTGACTTCTCTCAATGTCGAAACTGTGATAATATTATTATAACAAACCGCAAACAATATTAATTAATTGATAATCGATAGTTTGGTAATTTGATACTTCCTAATTTCGCAATGTAACTAATTTTCATGGTAACGCGCGTGTCATTCGTTTGTGTATAAAGGTTACCGCTCATTAGATCCACCCGACAGGTGGAACACTGGTGGACCTCGCGTGGTCCACTCGGTGGCAACGTGCGGTTTATTCGGGGCTTGTGAATTGTCAATGCGCAACAACGCAAGATAAGCATGCGAGCAACGAGCTTCCATCGAGTAGGCTACACGTGGACTGCGGCAATCTGGTGACGTTATGGAGTTGATGTAATGAGCGTTCCATACAATTTTATAAAAAAATATTAACCGCGCGAGGCGAGGCGGTGCCGGTTGGGTCTAATGAGTGATAACCTTAAGCCATCTATTTTATATTGGCATGTGGCGAAATTTGGAACTACAAATAAAAATTGCCGCATTGTTTAAGATATGTTTTCATACTACAAAGAACAAGCATAATATGAAGAGAGATAAACTGTTGCTATTATTTGGACAACAACGTATTTGGATGCCAGAAGACCGTAGACGATCTATAATTTACATACATACATACATAAACTCACGCCTATATCCCAGAAAGGGTAGGCAGAGGTGCCACGACACCCACATTTCGCCTTGTATGTTCCGTCCCACAATGTGATAGGTGGCGAGCCTATCGCCATTTCGGGCACAAATTCCTGACTCTGGGCTGATAATGAATAGAAAAATCCAATATCACTTTGCCCAACCCGGGATTCGAACCCGAGACTTCAGCTTTGTAACCGTACCTTAGTACAACTACGCCACCGAGGCAATCTATAATTTAAAAATGAAAAAGTTAGTATTTTATTATTTTAATTGATGATTTACTCGTAAGGGTAGGAAGTTGTGTGATAATTATTATTCCTATTTTTCCTATTTATGTAAAATAGGTACTAGGTAGGTATGTAGGTAGGTAGGTGTAAAATAGGTTACAAGTAAGCAAATATTTTTTGTTATATTAAAATGTATGGATACATACAAGATTCAAACTAAAATTAAATCACGTAAAAACCCTCCAGTCACTTTTATTTCCACGGGTAAAACATAAACGCAAGGGTGATACAAACATAGTATCAGGAAACTATAAGCGGCTTTGAAGGTATCAACTTGAATATGAAATTTCGTGCCTACTCACGTGTGACACTATATAATATATAATGCCGTTAGTCATTATTCATAAACAGTTTAAAAACCTATTTTAGCTACCAAATATTCTGTCTCTTTCCAGCTACTTTTCAATTCAGTTTGAGTGAAGAAGACAAAAATTCTATCACTGAAATAGGTTTTTAAATTGTATGTTAATGAGGCTAACACCATAAATAATAATTAAATTAGTAATTATTATTTATCATTTACAAATGTTGATATATTGTCGGTGAAAAGATAAGTACTTAAATTGATTAATATTAGTAAATTTTTAACATCGTAACTATATCTCATAGTGGTATAAGTAAATATGCAAAAGAGAGATGTATAAAAGAGGTTAACTCGGCTGGCACTCACCGTAATTATGCATAATGCAAGCTTCCACCAAAATCAAAACGCTAGGCGTCAATTGGTCACTTCAACAGAGTGCTGGTCGACCTTGAAACATGAAGTCGGCTTATGTTGCTCGACTTCGAGGTCGTGACCCGCTTGTGATGAAGTTGGACATATTGTATATACGATATACTCCCAATATGAAGTATAAAGTATAATAAATACAAAGCCAACAGTCATATACATAGTCCTGATCCCACACTAAGAATAATTAAGACTTGTGTCGTGGGTATCAAGAGCTACGAGAGAATTCTCGGTGTCGTAAACATCCAGACATGAGACATTTTGTGGGTCTCGCAAACATTTGTTTCAATGTGGAAATCAAACCCGCGAATCCTCGTTTAGCCGGGTCTAACCAACTGGTCCACGGAGGCTAACTAAAATATTTTTGAACACAATTTGTAACATTTCTAAACGATTACAAACTTTTTGAACGAATATAATATACCATTTCTCTAATTTAATTATAAAAATGACCAACACAACGCACAAATACGCGATCCCGACATTTGCATCAATTTAGAAACGGCAACAAAACTTTGTAATTTCCTACCCATTACAGAATCCCGACGTCTAACAATCTGGACAGCGCGGGGCCTAATTCGTTATTGAAAAGATTTCTCCGAGTTTCATTTCTCCCTCAGACCCACCAAATCGTGTTAACCATTCCGCTCAATAAAATAAAGACTCGTGTATAGTCCAACAGACAAAATAATATCTCGATTCAATTTTCAAAGCAACCCCCGCTCCGGCGGCCACGGATAATAACGAACTTTTCGCCAAGGAAATAAAAAAGGTAACCCACGGGGTCAAACGCGAGCCGTTTCCATTCCAGATCTCTAAAATGGAATATTTTACTTCGTTTTCATATTTTCATCAAATGTGCCGGCTTGTGAAGTGTTATTTTTATTTTAATGGACGGAGACCATTAAGCAAGACGTACCTTTGCGAATTCAATGAAGGATTCTCAAAAAGGTTCATAAAATAATTTAATTGGAGTAATAAATGGTGGCATTGGTAAAGGGAGGTAGTTTTTTTATGGATGGTTTTACATTATTTAAGTGAATTGATGGGTTGATATATACCGCTTGAGATGTTTGGTCGTCTGCCAAACCACAGAGGTATGTTGGCAACATGTGCTTGGGGCTAAACATAGCTATGTCAACGCCCCGCATTCTATGAAAAAAAATGTGATTTGGTGTCATTAAGGAGTATTCGATACTTAAATATTGTCTAATAATCGAGCAGGACATTACTGGTTGACAGTGCGAAGATTAAACATGAAGATTGATAATAAAACCGGCCTCAGGAAATATAAAAAAAGAGAAGGGTTTCTAAGCATACATTCTAAAATAACGTTTCGTCGTTGTACCAAATATATAATTTACTCTCTTTAAGTTTAAAAATAGGCAACCTTAATATTATAATCATTAGTGAGATAAGGCAAAAGATATGAAAAAAATATAATGAATTTATATTTCATAAACATAGCAAAATACACTCTTGTTTACTAAAGCCTTTATTTCAGACGAAGAAAATAAAGTTATTCAAGGGAATATTTTACTCCAACAATGTGTTGGGCGAAAATATCCCTAAAGAATAAACTCGAACATAGAGAAGCCCTTAAATAGTTTAAAACGGCACTTGCAACAGTTTCACCGGGAGATTTATTAAAATATACCCGAGGCGAGTGTATTTGGACCTCTCGCAGCCGCCTTTGTAACTGCCTATTTCGATTAGGCTTGTCGGTGGAGGCCATAAAGTGCCTTCATATTGCGTTCAATGGAGAAATTACGTAATACTGAACAAGTCGGCCCGTCTCTTTTATTTCTCCTGCCTTTTACATGTTGCTGATCCAATATTCAGAATAATAAGCCAGTATAGGCGTCTGTTTAATGGATTGGTTTGCTGATTTTTTTTATTTTGCACTTAGTGTAGGATAGGGGTATGTACCACCGTATCTATTTCTCCTGTCAAGCTGTGTAAACGCACTGTTGTGTTCCGATTTGCAGGACATTGTAGCCAGAGTAACAGCTGGACATAATGAGGCAGAACATTTTATGTCTCAGGATGGCGATCGCAGTGTCCTGCCAAATATTTCTCACAAAGCATTTATGGTGTTGCTTGATTTTGTAACTGTCCATGACGGTCAAACATTAACTTCGGCGTTAAAGAAATACGAAATTTATAACTGAACTTTATATCCAAAATGTGAAAAGTCAACATCAACTAGTTTGAATACTTTTTGCTCATAGGGCGAGAGCAAGATGCATTTTTTTCGTTTTTTGAGTCCTCACAAATTACACATTGAGTGTTCATGTTAATATTAAATATTTTTTTACTTTGATAACGTTTCTTTTGAAACTGATTTAAATAGAATATATTTATCGCATTTTTAAGTATTCTTTAATTAAGTATTCCTACTTGCCCTCCCTTCCCATACATTGTTTTATTTGAATAATATTATCAGTATCTCATCTGTACCCATTATCTCTGAATACATAGTATGAAATAGCCTGTTAATATATGTCTACCCCAATTTTTATCATCATATTATTTTGATTAAATCTAATTAATTAATATTTTTTGTAAATTTTAGCTTATTTTTCAACTTGTTTTTTTTCTTACTCATTTTTACGTCGCATTAATTGTCTGTGACGAATAAAACTGTTTTCATTCTTTTTGTGAAATCACATACAAATACTTCAGCAATTTCGGCCAGACCGAGTAAATACTAACATTTTAACAATTATAACACCAATGAACGAACCAATTACTTACGATAGTTAAGCTAATATCATTTCCAAATTGGATTCTAACGTCATCGTGGATCCGGAAATATCTATCCAACACTATCCGGGATAGATTTTCACGACGTGTGCTCCAGTCACCGCCGACTAGCGCCTCCCCGGGAACTTTATTAGGTTCCCTGTCGCCTTAGTGGGAGTTGTCTACACAGCTTCTAATTGTTTATGCTGCTGTACTCCAAGCTAAACTCATTTGCAAAAAAAACGGGCACCTAAGCAATGAACCATTTCAAATGTTACTATTGGTTTGTTTGATAATTATAGGTAGTTTTACTTTCACAATTTTGTAAATTAATAAGAAAATAATCGTTTTCGTCAGTATTATCATAAAATTTTGATAAAATTTATGGGTTTTAATTGCTAAAGTTCACTGGTAGTGTATGCTCGCTAGTAATGCATATGCTCGTGAAGTAAAAGTTAACAAAGATTTTTGTTGGTTTTTTCTTTAATAAAGTAAAAGCAGATAAATGTTTAGTAACGAGTGTGACCCCCTCTAGCTGAAATCACAGCTTGAATTCGTCTGGGTATGCTAGCGAGGATATCCCGGATACTTGCTTGCGGAATACGTTCCCACTCCGCGGTAATCACATTCCTCAGCTCTCTGATGGTCTGCGGAGCCGGTTGTACCGATCTCACGCGTCGTTTCAGAACGTCCCAGACATGCTCTATAGGATTGAGGTCGGGACTTCGAGCTGGCCAATCCAAACGACGAATGCCGACCTCTTGCACATACGCTTCCACATCGCCAGACCGGTGGGCGCGAGCGTTGTCGTCCATAAAAATTGAATCTTCGCCTAAAGCGGCCAATGCGGGTTGTGCATGAGGAATTAGAACTTCCGTTATGTATCGATGTCCAGTCAGTGAGCCGTTTTCAATGAAGACTAACTCTGTACGATCCATTGAATTTATTCCTGCCCAAAACATAACAGAGCCCCCACCATAAGGTGTGATTTCTTCAAAACAAGCCTCTGCAAAGCGTTCTCCTCGTCTTCGTAGCACTCGCCGACGTCGATCTTCACCGAACAGAGATATCCTGGCTTCATCGGAGAACAATACCCTATTCCAGTCTTCTTGAGTCCATGACTCACATTTTCGAGCAAACCTTAGCCTGGCAACTCTGTGCTCACGGAGTAACTTAGGGCCGCGGGCCGGGCGATGACTGCGTATATTAGCCGCGAGAAGCCTCCTGACCGTCCATAGACTAATATGTACATTTCTTACTTCTTCGAGGTTGTTCTTAAGGTCCACATACGAAGACTTGCGATTTCTAAATGCGCGACTCACAAGAAAACGATCATCCCGTGGTTGGGTACATGGTTTTCTTCCAGAACCAGGCTCAATCCTATAGAGCATGTCTGGGATGTTCTGAAACGACGCGTGAGATCAGTACAACCGGCTCCGCAGACCATCAGAGAGCTGAATAATGTGATTACCGCGGAGTGGGAACGTATTCCGCAAGCAAGTATCCGGGATATCCTCGCTAGCATACCCAGACGAATTCAAGCTGTGATTTCAGCTAGAGGGGGTCACACTCGATACTAAACATTTATCTGCTTTTACTTTATTAAAGAAAAAACAAACAAAAATCTTTGTTAACTTTTACTTCACGAGCATATGCACTACTAGCGAGCATACACTACTAGTGAACTTTAGCATTAAAAACCCATAAATTTTATCAAAATTTTATGATAATACTGACGAAAACGATTATTTGCTTATTAATTTACAAAATTATGAAAGTAAAACTACCTATAATTATCAAACAAACCAATAGTAACATTTGAAATGGTTCATTGCTTAAGTGCCCGTTTTTTGCAAATGAGTTTATTAACGGTGGACTCTGTATGTTGTTTCAAGACATTTTATAAAAAAGTTTTGCGTTGAAATAAAACTACATATTATTTACGGATTTTATTGGGTATTTAATAATACAATTTTTTCATTTTTTATCATCCCGAAATGTTTCGATTAATGCACAGTTTTCGTGATCACGGGACGGACTTAACTATTAGTGTATTCACGTAAACCAATATGCAACATTTTATGTGGATTTTATCTGTTATTCTCAAACTGTTTTATGTTTATAGTAGGTCAGTAAACGATCAAAGCTATCCTTATAAATATTTAGCTTGTAAACAACAACCACAGCAGATTCTTTCAGTGATTTAGATTTGTGATTCATTTATCCTTTATCAGTTATCTGGTTGAAATATGCTTCTTAATATTTTTAAATGTGTAAAATCTTATTGGTTTTGCTTTGGGTCACGTATCTGTTTTTACAAGGCATGGTGGCCTCTTGGTAACGGAGCAAACGCGCCTGCCATCATGTTTACGTTGGTCGCGAGTTCAAATCCCAAAGCACATCGCGCATGTCTTGCTGTGGGACGTACAGGGGCTGACATAGATCTCAATTTAATCGAAAATTTAACTATACATATTTTCTTTTCCAAATACTAATTATCCTTAGAGTATAAAAAGGGTATAAGGCGGCAGCTTGCTGTTTTGCCGATGGTATTCTTTTAACATAATATAATTTAGGTTCTCTGTTTTACCATACAATTTCAGTAAATCTACTAACCGAAACCACCAACAAGAATTCATTTGTCCACCTATCCACTTTCCATAACAATATATCAACAAAAAGGAATACATAAATATACTGTCCACACACGTCAAGATTTATGAATAGAAGCGCGCGCTGAATATGTTGTGGGTGTAAACTGAAGTGTTTTGCTGAAGGACGTAATTCAAGAAGCGCATCGTGGCTATAAAAGATGTCTCTATTGATGTATGTGGTTTGTAGCACGCAATCGGTAGATAGATGACCTCTTCGAACTCAGGGACGCCACTGTATTTCACCAAGAAGTTGTTTTTAAATATTATAGTATTGATATCAGGCTGGGACTGTGCCAACATTAGGGTCTGGTCAATTTGGGCTAGTTTTGGACTGTATTAGGCTTAGTATTAGCAATAGTTAAGGCACAGTCATTTTGCTGCCATAAAAAAACCGTAAAAAGCGTTTCCCACAAAGGGTAGGTAGAAATGTTACCAGGACATCCACGTTTCGCCTTGTATGTTCCGTCCTAGGATGTGACAGGAGGCGAGCCTATCGCCATACATTGTGCAAATTACTGATTAGAAAATTACTATATCATTTTGTCAGACCCTAGGTTCGAATCCTAGACCTCAATGAATACATTGATTGATCGATTAATAAATCGCATAACAACTTCTCCACCGAGCCAATAAATATTACTTATTATTATTTTCCTGAATTAATGACGTGAACTAAAACTTTGATTTGTTGACTAGTATTTAACTAGGTCAGATGAAACGGAAAATTTATTTTTACTCTAGACTAGTAAATAGTCACGGCAGAAACGTGACCCGCTAACGAATTTACAAACTTTTTATTCGACAACCCTAGCAAGTGCTGGTTTTGCATACTGAGTGCTAGAGACGTACGCGTTGTATCGCGTTGTTGTATAACGAGATTTGTTCGATGTTGACTTATTTATGTATCCTGCCAACAGGGAGACTCCGCTCATACGATTTAATTTGTGAAAAGAATTTCATCGATGTATCCATGATTCATTTTGCTACGGCGTCCGCCCATCGAGGTTGCTAGTGACTTAATAGGTCTAAAATACTTCTTGTTTGGTTTGTTGGTGGAAAATTCCATGACAGAAAAACTCTGCTCGAGAGTTTTGTCATTTCATGCTCCGCCGCATGATCATACTGTAGAAAGGTAACCGGCTCCGTAGATGTCGTAATTTTTTATATTTGGTGTCTTTGAAGCAAGGCATATTGAAGAAATAAAGTAAGATGCCTTCTGTATCAGCCCATATACATTCCACTGTAGAGTACAGGCCTCCTTCACATTCGAGACTATGGTCGAGAGGAGTTAAGCCATATAATTTTACCACGCTGGCCTAGTGCGATTTAGCGAACTTCACATATCATAGAAATTCTCACAAATCACTATGGTATGCAGATTTCATTTTATTTCAGATTTTAGTAGTAAGGCAAGCCGAGTAGAGTAATGACTTATTGAGCGGACAGAAACCGCTACTGCCTCTCGTCAATTGGCAAATCTACGCCGCCCCATTTAACATATTGATAGGCTTTAGGCCTACTTCCATATCGAGCCTCCGGTAATCTCACTCACCAAGAAACGCAAGACACAATGTCTTGCGTTCAATTGTCACATCGGCTTTGTGTGAGACAGCCAGCCATTTTGTACGGAAGACGTGGCAATATTACTCAGCTTGTTTTTATATGGATAGCACTTTACATTACGGATACAGTGCAACCGAGATACTTCGGCGAGACGCTATAAAATATGAAAATTTAATATTTATGAACAGTTCTTTATAGTTATTATGCAAGTGGAAAGATATTCTCATTTTCACGGATAAGAAACACCGTACATAATCGCGGGAAACGGTATATAAATACATCCTTATATCCACGCTATAGTGTCCCTATTTTCATGAAATCTATTTATTTCTAGTTAGCGATGAGCCAAACCTGGACTATATTTCGATACTTATTGGTGGTATTAAATGCATTGAAGTTACTTTTTCTTGCTAATTGCTCATTATCCCTCATAGGTTTTCCAAGGCGTCTGCTACAAGCTTATACTGAGAGTTTATCCTGCAATCTATAGTGGGTAATCGTTCAGTTTTGTGTTTGAACATTTTATATTCAAGCAACAGAAAATATCAGTTTAGTTTGCTGGATATTTCCTTTGAAAATTTTAATAGAGAAAATTTTACTGGATCTAGCATTATTATTTCTTTTAAGGATAACTACTGCTACTTGGGTATAACCTAGTTTGATATAACATTTTATGTTATACCTTTGGTTTTATGCTTAACCATCAAAATATGCAACACACGGCAAAAATTAAGTCGCTTTATATTGATGCATCAACAACGTAAATTATGAAATATTTAAATTTTTAAAATTAGTATGCATTTTGGAGATATACCAAATGTGTTAGACCTAAAACAAAATATAGAAATTTTATCATCATGGGTCTGGCTAACACAATTTTATAGATGTTTGTTTCTTTAAAATCAAATATTAAATGGAGTACGCTATCTCGTATTTATTGTAGATTATAAGTTTAGACTGTATTAAATGGATGCTAGACAACTTATCGATGGCTTAGAAATTCTGGCACAGACCAGTAACTGTAATCTATCTTAATGGATGGATGGTTTGGACTGGAGCCCAAATATGAATGGATATTTGGGCTATATTTCTACAGGTAACCGAATGCTTCCTCTTGCAGAGAGTGAGGTTCGAGTTTTAATTGAATATCTACTCGATTATACCGAGACAGCGCCATACATCTGAAAAATATTAAATTACATTTATTATTATAATATTCTACACACCTACATAAATATAAAGATATCAAATAAAGAAATAATAAATCTCAAAAGAACTAACAACATCAAAACAATCCCAATGTTGAAAGCCTTTGTTTTATTGCGCTTATTTTGATCAATTTTTTTGTAAATAATCTAGCTACAATGTTTTTATATTGATTAAAGTTTTTTATAGGATTAATATTCGGATTAAGGGTTTATATTATGAAACTAGTTAACAAGTTTTTCGGCGTAATATGATGTTTGAATCTAGCGCGTAATGAATAATTTTTATTACTGCACCAAGGTAATCCTTGTGATAATATGACAAACAAAAGTCCGTAGTGTCAATCACCACACACTAAAACGGTGAAGGAAAATATCGTGAGGAAACCTGCATACCATAGCGATTTATAAAAAAAAATAATGGTATGTAATTCCGCCAACCCGCACTAGGCAAGCGTGGAGGACTATATGGCCTAACCACTCTCAATCGTACTGTCAATTGTAGAGTAGGCCCGTGCCCTGCAGTCGGACGCATATGGGCTGATACTGATTACATAAAACTAATGCGTATGAGCTTCTCTAGACGTTTCAGGTTCTCAATCAAAAATAATTCTGCAATAGTTTATTTGGCTGCAATCAAACAGAATCATATAACATTGCCTAAAATATTTACAATCTGTGGCGAGTGAAAACAGTTTTCAACAATTTAAAAAGTGGTAAAGCCACGCTGTTGCCAGTCATTACTCAGCATGAATGCACATTCTCATCAGGCCTCATAGGAGACTGATCTGAAGCATCACTTCACTCACATTTCCTGCGGTAAGTGAGATTGCCAGATGCAATATCCCTTCCCTTTGTCATCCAATATCCTTCCCGCCCCCTCCCGATTTGATAGGCTGGCATCACATTAATGATCCAAGTGACATGGGGCCCTACTATATTCATCCGAAACGAAGTTCGAAACTTCGGACGAACGAAGTTTGTGACGATATGAATATTCCTACTCTGTAAATGTTCGGATTTGTATAACGTACATCGTAACCATAAGTCTATGGTTACGACCATAAGTCAATAACGACCATGAGTATATTATATAGGTACATTCGTATCGTATATAAACTTCGATCATCCGAAGTTTCGAACTTCGTTTCGGATGAATATAGTAGGGCTCTATTCATTCTTCGATCCGAAGATTCGAATTTCGCGTTACAGAGTAGGTTTCGAAACGAAAAACGTCACGAAGATTCGAATTTCGGATTTATACAGGGTATCTCAAGACTGCTACCGAAAACGAAGCCGGGTGGTAGTTTAAGTGACTTCAGACACAATGCAATAGAAAAAGTTGCAAAAAAAAGCGACAAATTTTTTTTGGTTATTTTTTTCCTATGACCATATTTGGGTGGTAAGTACATTTATTCCTAAAATAATAGTGTATACCCTTTTATTTATAAATAATCTAAGGTATAAAAGTGTTTAAACTATTATTTTAGCAAAAACTATGGATTTACCACCCAAAAATGACGATATTTAAAAAATCATAAAAAATAATTGTCGCGTTTCTTTGCGAAATTTTTTGTTGCATTGTGTTTGTAGTCACTAAAACTACCACCCGGCTTCGTTTTCGGTAGCAGTCTTGAGATACCCGGTATAGTAGGGCCCATGGATGTTTATGGGCGGCAGTGATCACTTATCATTTGGTGACCTATTTGCTCGTTCCCAACTTTAGTCTTTTTTCATGTTTTATTTTAACTTACTAAATATACTCGTAACTGCCAACAATGTCGACGTACCTAAAACCAAGTTAATTATAATTATTAATCTTTATTGGACACTAAAAATGAACGTGACGACAACGGTTAATGACATTTCCATCATAAATTAAATCATTGGGCTATTTGCAGTACATAGATATTTATTTTTGTTACATGAATATTTGTGTATTTATATGTTTAATTGCTATTGTTTAAAGATAAAGATAAAGTTAAAGATAAAGATGCTCTATTTGTATGAACATGAGTATACACACATAAGCGTGCAAGGTGTTACATAACAAAACATAGATTCAGTCATGTTTAGCCACAGAGGCGTACACGTTTACCTTTCATTATTTTATTTTTTACACTGCTCTCTCTATATCTTTCCTTCTTTTACATCCACCCCATGGTTGTCTGTAAGACATTACTGATAAGACCGCCATTTGTTTTTTTTTTATTCTTCTTGTTTTTTTTTAAATATCTTAGTACCATAAAGTATATCAGGTGGTCTTAGTACTTTAAAGTGATTTTTGTCAGACAACTTTTGGGTGGATATTATGGAAGGAGCATTCCTTTTCAAGGCAGTGTATACAACCTCCGTGGCGCAGTTGGTGAGACGCCAGCTGTGAAACGAGACACCACGGGTTCGATCCCCGCAGTGACACAGATGTTTGTGTGACCCACAAATGTTTTTTCTCGCATCGGGGTGTTATTTGGATCGAAAAGTCTCTCGTAGTTTCTGAAACCCAGGACACAAGATTCAATCTTCGTGTGGGGTCATGACTTTGTACATATGTGAGTGTTGGGTTTATTTATTTTTATTTATACTATAAATGGCATTAATTTGAATTGGGTAAAGAGTAAAATCAACTGAAAAAAAATAAGATAAACAAATAAGTCAAAGAACTGAATGTATAAATTTGCTCTCCAGTACTGACCGCATACAAATATCACCCACTGCAATATTTATTTTTGTGACCAAATATAAAGTGACGTGATTTTTGTTGCGGCAAAATAATATTTTAAAGTATTAATTTCTATGAAAACAAACATTAATGGATGAGAACCTATATTTTTCTATCCGCCTGGGTTATATTCTAACTACCATACAATTATAGAGTATTTTACGTAAAGCGGACGGCGAAAAAAACTGAGTTTCTCCAATTCGTTCATATTCTGCTTAATTTTTCTAATATATCATGAATGTGCGTGTAAATATTTTTTTTTATATTATGGAAATGAATAGGCTTCATATATTTGTGTGATCCACAGGTATTTATTTCGAGGCTGGGTGTTTTTGAGACCAAAAACTCCCTGGTAGCTGCTGATTTCCACGACACAACACTCGATTTTAGTGTGGGATCTATGGATGTGACTGTTAGCTGTATTTATTTATTTCATTCCACATTTCATTTTAATTTTCACCATGAAGAAAAAGAAAAAAGTTCACATCACAGTATGTCATAATACATCCCAGATACTGTTACGTTTCTTCCTATATTAAAAGAGTAATACAATCTAAAATATCAATGATAAGATTATCAAGTACAGTCACTTGCATAAGCTGTTAAAAGTGCCAAAAATGATAATTTCCTAAAAAATGACGTACAATATTTTCCCTGGATTGAACGGAGTATTTATTTTGCTGTTACTAAGTGTTTGTTTGCGGTAAGACCAAACCTTCAGATAAACGGCAGTAGTCTGATATAATGACACTAAACGGGTTTTGGTGCGTTTGATGCGGCTATGACCAATATTACGCAGTTAATACGGTTACCGGTAACGCAGATTCAATCCCGGTACCATGCTTTCTTTGTGAAAAATTTCACGACTATCGATTCTGCGGATAAACCAGTAAATGATAATAAAAAGAGTTCCTTTCGCATTTATTACGCAGTTAATACGGTTACCGGTAACGCAGATTCAATCCCGGTACCAAGCTTTCTTTGTGAAAAATTTCACGACTATCGATTCTGCGGATAAACCAGTAAATGATAATAAAAAGAGCTCCTTTCGCATTTATAAGAGAGTGTCAGTCGAACAGCGCATTTTATCTGCACCAAAGGTAACCTTAATCTGTTTACAAAACCCGCATAAGGTTTTAATTTAATTTTATTTAAGTGGGAAACATACAGTATATTCAAAATTTTATCATGACATATAATTAAGTCCCGAAAAAGAAATTCACATCAGCATTCCTAATATTGACTGGGAGTGACACGTGAGCTTCATCAATATTTATACTTGTTCTTGTGATCTACATAATCTACTCACTCAGCGTGCCATGGCAATGGCAATGCTTGAAGTTTCTCTGGTGAACAGAATTCGAAATGAGGTCATCCGCCCGAGAACTAATATCCTGGATATTGCTCATGGGATAAGTATGCTGAAATGGTAGTGTCCGGGACACATCTACTAAAATGGATGTGACTGCACAGATGGTTGTAAAACAGACTAGTGTTTTAGTGGAGACCGCGCTCAGATAAATGTACTGAAAGTACTGTATGTCCTGCTACACGATGGACTGACGAATTGAAAAGGACGGCGGGAAGCGAATTAATGGGCTACTCGAGACCGGGATGGATGGTGCACACTTGGGGAGGCCTATGTCGTTTATTTTTTACTCTTAACTGAACATAGAGGATAAACACTTAATTATATTACAAAAGAACAAAAAGTACAGATGGCGGTCTTATCGCTCTAGGCGATTTCTTACAAACAACCTTTGGATGGATATAAGAATAGGAAGAGAAGAGGTGGTAGTCTAGAAAATAAAGGATACAAGTTCCAATAAAATACTGTACTGGATCAGCCCAAATACGTCCCACTGCAGGGCACGGGCCTCCTCTATAATCGACAGGATGATTGAGAGTGGTTTTTACACAATATATGGTACATAATGGATGTATGATAAATATACAAATTTTTACTAATTATTGATTGAATATAGGTCTATTTAATATTAAATGTCCGATTTAGTTTCTGCGGGCTCAACTGGCCTCTGTCGGTGACTGTTGAGCGTCTAAACATCGTCGTAACGAGCGCGGCCTACGGCGATGCGACGTTTATGGGCCATTGCCTCCCCTAATGGCTTCGATACAATGAGGCGATTTATGCACAAATATTACAATTTCATTGTTTTTGCATCCTTTATTGGTTGCGTTGAGGAGGCGCTGGAAAGTTTAGGATTAAGGAAATAGATTTATAATCAATCTTATGACCGCATACTTATCGGAATTGTATGTGTTGGAATTGGTTTGTTCTCATAACCGGTGAATTTCTCGCAGCAGGAATACTTTTACAAAATCTATGGTTTTACTATTGAAAATAAGCGTTCGTATACTTTATTATCAGGCATCAAATGGCATATTGGTATTGCCATTTATCGTAATAAAAAATGAAATAGTTTGACATTAGATACATATGGAGTGCTGGTGTAAAATATTAGAAATTTAGTTTACCATACCGTAAAATAATTAATGTTTGTCAATATAATATGCTTATAAGTTTCATAATTTACAGAAGGATCACGAATTAAATTTTAAGTTTTTATCACACAGGGAAGTTTTTTAGCGAGTATGTCAAGGCAGCAACCAGAAATTTGAATTTGAAGAAATTGCAAAAGCGTGCTGCTAAGTAGTCTTTGCATTCCAGTGACCTCAGTTTACATTGTTGTGTGACTACTTCTTGAAGTCACTGAGATTTTATGCTTCTTACCTCGAATATAATAAAACTAACCAGAGCCAAAGTACTATGTACATAAACTACTAGAAATAATGAAGCTTAATATGTTATGTCTCAGGATGGCGAGCGCAGTGGAATGCCATGCAACTGTTGAGTGGCTAGCTCGTCTCGCCATTTCTAGATATAAAAAACAGTACCAATTTTATCAGTTTCTACAAAACAAGTGTGAATCATAGTATTTTGAATGTTGACTCAAAGGTCTTGTGAAATGTATGGGCTTTGAGTACCATGTTATATTTTCCGATTCTGAACTCTATTTTGAGATCTCTGATTCGAAAATTTTCATACGAGTGCGGCAACTAGAATTTGGCTTCATATCGCGATATATATGGTTTATTTTACTCTTGGTAAGTCATATTTGAGAGCAGTGATTTGTTTCGTATTGAAATACATTGTAGCCAGAGTAACGACAGCACATATTGAGACTTAATATCTTATGTCTCAAGATGGCGAGCCAAATGGAATGCCAAGCATTTTTGCTTCTGTCATATTTTTTTTTATTTTTGAGCGGTCGTATCGCTTTACATCTGGCGAACAGCATGCTCGTATCATTTATTTATTGCAATAAAAAATATAAAGGGCTTATGTACTGTAAAAAAAAAAAGTTTGGCAAGCAGTATACTGCACTAAGATCATATTCTGGCTACCCTTTACAAGCACAAGTGTATTATATTTTTTATCTTCAAAATATTGAATTCAATAATATTTGGAATAGATCCACTACAATTTATATCCAGTTTAATTTATTCTCAGTAGTTGCCTAGAATATAATACTGCGAGAAGTTCTATTTAATAATCAAATTTGAATTCCATTCAATTTCAGATCTTTGATGTTCGCTTTCATATTTGCTGGTACAGTTCCAAGTGCTTACTTTATGCGAGTGACCTTTTGTTGTAGGAAAATCTGATTGATATCAATTTATACTGCTTCTCATTTTTTTAAACTTACTTGTTTATCTTCTAAATTAAGTTTAAGCTGGTATTTTTTACGTTTGGTTTTCTATCTGGTAATACATATCCCTTAAGGCTCAATGGATTGACAGCCTTCGTGGATCAGATGATTAAACGCTGACTGAAACGAGACGCCGCGAGTTTAATCCGCATATCGAAAAAATGTGATATAAAAATGTGAAATTAGTGTGAACCACAGTTATTAGTTTCGGGTCTGGGTATTTGTGAGACTGAAAAGCCTCTAGTAGTTATTGATACCCTCGACATAAGACTGGATCTTAGTGGAGATCAGGAACTTAAAATGTCATTAGGTACATTGCGCGATGAACTCGTTGGTATCCAATTTTATTCACACAATCTCAAAGTCAATATGGACAAACAGATCTCGAATAGATGAGTAGTATGGGCGCGAGCGGCTTCAGACGACCACTCAAAATATGGACCAATAATATCAAATAATTCAATAGGAGGATGTTCACCTGTGGTCTTCATCAAAAGGCTTATGATGATGACTGGCCTCAGAGGTTACTAATACAGTTTTTTGTCTTAATTTACTCATTATCGTGTATGAACATGAATACCATAAACTATAGGAATTGAAAAATCATAAACGTATTATGCGCCAACGTAGGATCGCTTCGTCGGACGTCCTTAAAAATAAATAAATAAATGAAATTTATTCAACGTACATATATCTCAACTTTTAGTTTGTTAATAATATAATCTGATAGTGAAATTTTTTCAACGTACATATATCTCAACTTTTAGTTTGTTAATAATATAATTTGTTATTCGAGCACTTTCCGACCCCATCAGTCAACAGTGCTCCACGCTATGTGCCCTGCCCATTGCCACTTCAAATTGCTAATCCGCTGGGCTATGTCGGTTATTTTAGTTCTCTTACGGAAAGCGCAGCGTACGACGTCCACCCACAAGGTGGTCAGACGACCTGGTAAAGGTCGCGGGACGTCGCTGGATGCAGGCTGCCTCCAACAGGTTTCTGTGGAAATCATTGGGGGAGGCCTATGTTCAGCAGTGGACTTCCTTTGGCTGATGGATGGATGATAATCTGTTATTCCACAATTATTATTTATGTTTATGAGCATAGTTCAAGATATTCTAACAACCAAAAACGTTTATGGTAAATGTAAATGTCCTTACGTTATAAAAAATATATTAAATGATATCCAAAAGCAAAGCCAAGGCAAATCGCTCGTATAAAAATTCATTACCTTTCACAAAAGTCTTGACTAGGATTTAACAGATTTCCAATTAAGCTAAGTATGCAATAAAACTGCGACAGATGTCTCAAACTATTTACGAAATTTACGCTCAGACATTATTTTACGTTAATTTGTTTAATAATGTCGTCGAAAGTTGACTGTTACTAGTAATTTGATGTCGTCAACAGTTGTACTCGTAACTCTTTGATTGTAGTGAGGTGGGTACCGAATAAGTTTTATAATTCCACCGTCTGTTACACTCATAACTACATGAAATAACTGACATAAATCAGTTGAATTGTATGTTAGTATGAACAGCGGTGGAGTTACTGTAGCTGCAAGTATATATAAATAAATAACACCCAACAGTCACATACATAGTCCTGACCCCACACTAAGATCTAGTCTTGTGTCGTGGGTATCAGGAACTACGAGAGACTTTTTGGTCTCACAAACAGCCGGACCCGAAATAAATATTTGTGGGCCACACAAACATTTCTCTCGGTGCGGAGATCGAACCCGCGGCCTCTTATTTCACAGGTGGCGCGGCGTCTAACCAACTGCGCCACAGAGGTTGTCAAATAATAAGAAAGGCAGTGAAATTTTCTCGTGGGATCAGCAATGAATTCAAATAATATTGCTAATTTTTTCAAACTCAAATAGATAGGATGGGGCAGGAGAGGATAGGTTTACATATCTTGTGCCATGGTACAGAATGACAGGTACCACTCAAATACGACTATAGGATATTATAATTAAAATAAAAAGTATTTGCGTTTCTTGTAACAGTTGTAGTCACTCAAACTAACACCTGGCTTCATTTTCGGTAGCTGTCTTGATACACCCTGTATAGACGACATGACAAAACATCTTCGGGCCGATATAGTTCGATGGAGGTTCTAAATCACTCGCCCGACCCCATTGCTTAATGCGCGGTTAAGTCTGACCCATGGTCTGCGGTCAGATAAGGATTTGATAAAGGTGAAAAGCCTTGACAATGCCTCTATGTCGACATCTAATTAAAGCTTAGCAGAATTTGTGTTGCGTTGCGATGGTTTTGCTGTAGAATTATTAAAATGAATTAATAGGTGAGGAAATTTCTGAGATAGATATCGAGCTTCTAATAGCATGACTTATGCTTCTCGCTGTCTATAATTTATATTCTCTCTACGAGAAAAAATTAAGGCCCTAGCCTTTTCCAGTAGAATTTCAATAGTAATTAGATTCTACCAACGCGTATTTGGCTCACGTACGTGACGAAACTGTAACCACGTTTAATTTTATAAAAGTCCTATATAATTGTTGTTATTTATTTTATATATATGATATATCATGTAATAATAACATATGTAATAATAAAAAGTATTAACGTTAACCGGTAAAGTTTTCACAAATCAATATTAACTAACAGCTATTATTTCATTTTAATTTTGACAACGAAACCTGCTGGTTATAATCACAGATTAGATATTTATACAACATATCAATAAAATATTAGTATTGATAAATTTTGTATCAAAATTTTAAATTAAAATTCATTTTTTTTTTCATTGGGTAATCTATACATATAAATAAAATTGAAGTGTCTGTTTTAAAACTGAAAATAAAAAAAATGTCCAACTGCATATCGTTATATACAGGATACCTGTGCCGAAAATGATATTTAAATTTTTTTTGTCTGTCTGTCTGTCTGTCTGTCTGTCTGTTTGTTCCGGCTAATCTCTGAAATAGTTGGACCGATTTTGACGGGACTTTTTTTGTCAGGTAGCTGATATAACAAGGAGTAACTTAGGCTACATTTATTTTAGAAAAATAAAGTAATGTTGCAATGCCCGCGCGCAGCTCACGCGCATGCCACCACTGGGCCGTTACGTCGGGCGCCTCCCACCACTTCTCCCACCAACGAATCAATATCACATTTACAAAATATTGTATACTAGCGGCCCTGCCCAGCTTCGTCTGGGTGCATATATTTTTTGATTCCACTCCACACCAAATACATGTTATTTTTCGTATAAACTCTTGTATACCTAAACTTGACGTAGCTGTCCTACTGTCCGGCTCAATCCCGTCTCATCCGTCTGTTCAGTCTCTTCCCAATCCATCCCGTCCTTTCTCTTTATTATCCATCCCGTCTTATAACGTGCATTTACATTTCGTCCTATCAAATCTGTCAGCTATCCCAGCCTTCTCCCGTACCTTCCACTCTATTATATCCCGTCTCTCCATATACATGTACATATAAAGATTGCCTTATGAAATTTTTGTGCAGCAGAAATCGTAATATTTTAATTTCACCACAACTTCAAAACCAAACGTCCAATTTTAATCATTCAAAGACCAAATATTATCAACATAAACTGTACTTATTGATGAAATAATTTATTTTGATAAGGATTAATAGCATGAGTAAAATAAACGCGTTTAAATGTAGTCCAAAAAAAAATTCAAGATTTTTAAATAAAAATGTGGTTGTTGTGCCTCACTCGACATAGATAGGTATAGTGTGTCGCGGACTTTTTTGTAGATATTTATAAGATCTACAATTAATTATAACATTTTATGGTTCTATCTTTTGTAGTTTAGGCAGCGTACGCAAAATAAGTAACTTCTTTGGTTGAATTTTTTCAGTTTGTGTCCGAAAAATCCAAATATCTTACGGAACCCTATTTTTTTCCAAAATAAAATATAGTCTATGTTACTCGTAGATAATGTAGCTTTCGAATGGTGAAAGAATTTTTAAAATCGGTCCAGTAGTTTTTGAGCCTATTCATTACAACCAAACAAACAAACAAAGTTTTCCTCTTTATAATATTAGTATAGATAAAGAAATTTTTCAATAAAGCTAATACAAAAAACTGAAAATAAATGTGTAACGGGAGTTTACTGCCGCTCGCTAAGAGATGGCGCCACCGTAGAATTAGATCGCGGTATGGTTTCGTTACAAAGGTTGATAATTAAAATAAAAATGCAAAAACCAAAAAAAAAAACTAAATAAACTAATTCACTTTTTTGTTAAATTCCACGCGGACGAAGTTGCAGGCACAGCTAGTACTCAATAGAATTCAGATGAAGAAAACACAGGATTAACAAATGCACAGCATCATTCACTCTAAAACTTATCGGCATAGATTATTCATACGCACATAAATAAACTACTGCCAAGTCTAGAAGGAGTCTTAAACCATGTCAAAGACACGTTTGGAGGACAGACCCGACCCTTCGTCTCAATATAATAGTGAAATCAGCGCGAATCCGATATAATTCGCAGCAGTTTTTGAAATAAACGTTTTCCCCAACTTTGTTAGAACGTATGACTTTATAGTTTTGAATGGCCATGTACGGCAACAGCGAAATTGGGAGCGAAATTTTTTACTGCGTTGTTATGTCGCAAACTTGAAAATATGAAATTGAATTGAGTTTTTTAACTGAATTCTGGAATATTTTACTGGTGGTAGGTCTCTCATATGTGAGAGGCTGCCTGGGTGGGTACCACCGCAATGTCTATTTCTCCCGTCAAACAGTAGTTTAAATGCACTGTTGTGTTTCGGATTGAAGGACATTGTAGCCAGAGTAACTACTGGACATATTGAGACTTAACATCTTATGTCTCAGGATGGATGGCGAAGGCAGTGGAATGTCAAGCATTGCTTTGTAAATCAAGGTGTTGTTTGGTTTTGCTTCTGTTCATGAGCGGTCGCAACGCTTACCATCAGGCGAACGGCATGCTCGTCTCGCCATTCACTGCAATAAAAAAAAAAGTTCAGTTTGTCACGTTTATTTTTCTAAAAATGTGGTGACATTGTCACGAGTTGACCTCACTTTCGTGATAAATGTTTCAAAGGTCTACTAATAGACATCGTGGTAACGTAATCAGAAATCGGTAAATACACACAATATGTTAATTGTGTTACTATTCATTTAATATTAAAATGATTTTGTAAGGATTTTATCGTAGTTCTAGTTAAATTTTTCCATTGTTACGTGATTCTGCCTCGATGGCGCAGTTGCTCTACCGTATGATTACAAAGCTATGGTCTCGGCTTCGAATCCCAGTTGGAATGATGTTCTCATATGTCAGGAAGCGACATTGGATTTTTCTTTTTCAATATTAGCACGGTATTAGAAATTTGTGCTCGGCTCGCCCACTGTCATATCAGGGGACGGAAAATAAACAGCAAAACGTGGGTGTCATGGTTACACCTCTGCCTACACCTTTAGGAAAAATGGCGTGAGTTTATGCATATAAAGTAATCGAAACGTATGGAAGTAAACAAAAATTATAAACTACCTTAACCAAATTCGCGATGAAATGAGTAAAAATTCGTTTAATTTCAGTACATTTAATATTGCTAAAAATTAATTTTATTGATAACACCATAAAAGTATTATTATATATATATCAGTATAATTATATATATAACGCGATCCGGTTAGGTTTCACCCGAGTGCCATTTTTTGATTCCACACTACATCAATAACATTTCCGCAAAATATTTATTGAAAAATAACAACTCAACTAACCTCTTTATTTGTCTAATGAAATAATGGCTATAATCTTACGCTGAAAAAACGTTCTAATTGTGTGAATTATATAAAACCTCCAATTCTCACTACATTTTATTATTTACCGTAGAAAGTACGCGAGAAAGAATTTTTGAAACTATTCCAGTAGTTGCGTAGCTGTCTTTGTAATAATTTTATAGATGAGTTATTTTTTTATTGAGTGTTGTTTGTATTTAATTGAATTGTATTCAAATGCAATCTAGGTAGATCTATCATATTATGACGAGATTTGCACTATTGTACACAAAGATAATTTTCTAAACAACAAGAATCAAACCCGGATACTCAATTTACATACCATCAATTTATTACAGCGTCACAACACCGTACATATACTTCCAAAACACTGAGTAATATTCCACTCATTATTCATGCATCAAGATCAAAGTACGGCTCAAGGCAAAGGTTTCGGAAAAACCTACAGAGAAGCTGTGGAGCAAGATTAAAATCTTTGATCGTCGGCTCGCGGCATCCCTAAACCTTTGACCTATAAGTTCGGAGGCAGCAATCAGCGCTAATGACAGTGAATCTAGGACAGACCTTCGTTAGGACATGACCTTGGAATAACTATAACCTGACAGGCCTCGATGTATATCGAAAATCAAAAGGTGCCGAAGAGGCTTAATGATAAAATTCAGTGAGTGATTTTGATCCTTTTAGAATCCTTTTACACCGTCAGCACTTAACGTTAATGAAATTTACATCGCTCAATAAAAAAAATGTGATGGCATTTGCTATCGCATTTCGCATCCATTTTCAACGGCTTGCGAAGTATCGGCGGTGTAAAAATTCAATTTTAAATAATAAATTGACCAATTTGATAAAATAGTGTATAATTGTGTAAAATAGTGTATAAAAAAATAGTGTATAAAATAGTGTAAAATAGTGTATAATCCCAGGGCACACCTCTGACTTTTCGGAGTCATGTGTGTATTGATAGTCAATCACCACGCACTAAAACGGTGAAGGAAAACATCGTGAGGAAACCTGCATACCATAGCGGTTCATAAGAATTTCTATATGTATGTAAGTCCGCCAACCCGCACTAGGCCAGTGCAGCGTGGTGGACTATATGGCCTAACCACTCTCAATCGTATTCTCGATTGTAGAGTAGGCCCGTGCCCTGCAGTGGGACGTATATGGGCTGATACAGATACAGATACAGTGTATAATTATTGTGAGAATTAAAAATGATAGTGAAAATATTTTATTTGAAATCATAAATAATAACGTGAATTATAGCATATTATTAACATTTCAAGCAAAAATGTATACAGGGTGTCCCAGACCTAAATAATGAACCGCTAACATTTTCCATGAAAAACACATTCCAGTAAACAAACCTTTGTAGCACTGCGACTAGTATTTCTATAATGTATAATTTTTATAAATGATATGCAATGTTAAAATAAATAAGCAAGTATAGACCAAAATAAATGTTTTTTTTTTTTGGAAAAATATTGTATTCAAAATTTTATTTATATTCACTATTTATTCTTAAGGGTTGCTAACAATTAATAAATGCGTTGATACATGTAACATAAGAGCGCCAGTGATAAAAAAATATAACTCTCGTGAACCAGAATTAAGTACTAAAATGAATGAAACCACAAACTTGGCTTAGACTAAGGCGAAACTTTGTTAATCTTACAAATAGCCTGTGCCTACAAAACTACTACCGGCTAAAAATAAAATTACAATATTATTTTTACATGTCGCCAATTAATGTCACTTCGTAACGTTTCACAGCCCTTAAATTGTAATTGTGAGACCGAAAAGTCTCTCGTAGTTCCTGATACCCACGACACAAGACTCGATCTTAGTGTGGGGTCAGGACTATGTATGTGACTGTTGGGTGTTATTTAAATTTAAATTTAAATTTTCCCGAAATTTTCCAACTATTTCTTTATAGTATCTTTATTTTTCGTACACTTCTAGTGTTTTAGTCCTTATATTTCAATTAGAAAACGTACCATTTAAACATATCACTCGCACTTTACTACCTGCGGATACATAAACATTACTTACTCGAAAGGGCCTGTGTCAGCCGTACTTGCGTCCGTAGCTACACTCGAAACCGCACCTCAAAGAACTCCATAAATATTTAACACTCATTAAACAGATTTGATCGAAGGCCGGCTGAAACGAGCCTCGGAGAGCCCTCGGATTGCTGATACCAATGTATTTATATCGGGAACCTTTTAACGTGCAGTCTTCAAATCCGATTAAATATCTTTTGGCTAATGGACTGTATATTTTTATATCAAAGGCTAACTTTATTTTCACAGTTAATTGTGTTGAATCGGTCGGATCGTTTGAGAGGATTTATTGTTAATATTTTGTTTTGTTGTTGGAATCGACGTAGCGTGTTTGGGTTGTGAATTTGGGTAGACTGTAGATCGGCTAAGTCTTGGGTTTCAGTCTCAATTTGTGAAAGTTAGATTTAGCGAACTATAGGTACCACTAGTGCCATTTTATAGGTAATACACGTATGAGCTGTATGATCTAAGTTTTGCGGGATTTGTGAAAATATTTGTTAACGTAGACAAATGTAAACGTTCCGTCAGTTTTGAAAGCGTAAAATGATACCTCGTAGTTACGCTTCAGGCGCTATCGACATGCAACCGTGAAAATAAAATCCGTGTCATTTTGGCTAATATTTTTTTGCAGCATAGATCACCGTGTCCTTAACGTAGATATCCCTAACATAAAAGATCAAACAAAGGATTTGCCTGCTTAATAAAACGCTCTCTTCAATATTGTACTACTTTTACATATTTAAATGAACGAAACGAAATATATATTTTTTTGTGATATTGGTAATAGAATATTGTAATATTCCTCAATATTGGCGGATCTTGATGGAGGGGGAGACCAAAGAAGCGCTGGGTAGATATCGTCCAGGAAGATATGAGGGTCAATGTCCTTACTATTGAGAATGCCGAAGATATGATAAAATAGAGAAGAATTTGCCGTAGGGCGGACCATGAAACCGACCGGAATAGCGCCAGGTAGAAGAAGAAGTACTAAACATGTCTGAATCATTAATCTTTTTTTCCTAAATCTCTTAAGGTATGGTGGCTTAAAATCACAATTTAGTAATTTCCTCTATCTAAGCGTTACCAAAAGATTTGCTAATTCATTTTTTACCCCAACTTTAGACATTGAAACAAATTACCTACCCAAGTATTCTCTGCTTTAATCCATGGTCTTTTCATCACAGTTGAAAGAAACAGTTTTGCAGACCAGTATAATTAAGTTAACATTTATTTTTTTATTGCTTTGAATGGCGAGACGAGCATGCCGTTCGCCTGGTGGTAAGCGATGCGACCGCTCATGAACAGTAGCAAAATCAAACAATACCTTGAATTACAAAGCAATGCTTGGCATTCCACTGCGCTCGCCATCCTGAGACATAAGATGTTCAGTCTCAATATGTCCAGTAGTTACTCTGGCTACAATGTCCTTCAATCCGAAATACAACAGCGCATTTAAACTGCTGTTTGACGGGAGAAATAGACATTGCGGTGGTACCCACCCAGGCAGCCTCTCACATATGAGAGACCTACCACCAGTAAAACTAACTTGCTGTCAATCAGTACTTTATACTGCAGCCTTAATTTGCCAAATATAATAAATAACAATTTGTATGAAGTTGTCATAAACACTGTTTCATTTCAATACGTTTATTAGTCATGTGTATATGCATGAATGCAGTAAATGAATTTCATTTTATACGATGTTGGATTTTTACTGTCAATAGTGCTTTGCGAGATTTTTCTTCGGGCATGACAATAGCGTAGCAATTTTTTTAAATTTATGTTTAGCTGTTCGGTATTATTTGAAATGAAAAAGCCAATTAATGATTTTCAAGAATAGATATCAAAACCGTAAGTTATGAAAGCCGTATTTCAACAAGAAACCAAAGCTCTGCAAAATATAAATGTATGTGTATTTTTAGAATAGTTACAGCCAACATATTACTTGGAAAACAAACGCGACTGAGACTAAGAGTGCGTCCACATTTTATTGCACGTTTTTAAAGCAATACGTTTAAACGAATAAAGAGTTCTATAAACGTGTGCTGCAAAAAAAGTGCAGTACCGTGCCGTGAGAACGCAGTATTACAGTATTGGTTTTATTCAACAAACCGACCAATACGTCTATAATCAAGATCTTTAATAGTATTCTTGAACGCCAAGTTTTCTTGTAACCAGAAAAAGATTCAACGGAGATTGCAAGCCCAATTTCCTTCTCGCAGTAGAAGTTAAACTTCGCTTTTTCGCCTTTTACATTTCAAGTCTATTAAACAAACATTAAAATATTAAGATGGGATTTATGCAAGCACGTTTCTTTGCGCATTTAAATAGTATTTTAACATTTTATAAAATAATTTGGTGAATAATAAATTGTTTACCTCTTTAACTTGCCCCTGTAACATTTCAGTGAGGTTAGAACAACAGTAGTTTTTGTCTAAATATGAACAGTAAACTGGAAAAACACATTCAGATCAATTTCTATAGCATATAAAAGTCCGCCAACCAGCACTATACCTGCGACTATACGGCCTAACCTCTCTCAATAGTTCTATTGATTACAGTCGTCTGTAAGCCTCGTGGCTTATGCCATGTAGTGGGACCTATATGGGCTGATGCAGATGAAAATAACAATTCGTGTTACAACTCTATAACCCTCAGTCCTAATACCAGCGAATTACATCCCCCAGTCCTCCAATTACACCAATTACTGAATAAAATAAATTCTTAAACGACTCACATACATCGAAAACCTCAGTCAGTACTCGTAACCATCTAAAACATCCCTGGGGAGCACAATAACAAGCGTTTAAGCGCCAAGTCTTGATTCCCCGGCTCTAGACGAGCCACTCGATATCCTGACTTCAGAATCCATTATGCAAATGTTGGGAAGCAACGTAAGATCTTGGACACCGAGCTGTGGCCGCAATTAAGACCTTGAACTATTAGAATTATTGCCTTCGGGCATCGGCCATGAAACTTATGAGAATAGAAGTTATTTTGCAAATATATGTGGTTAATATTGTAATCAATAAAATTTGACAGCGTTTATGGCGTAATCGCTTTAGACGCCATAACTTAAACGAGAGGTCGCGAGCTCAATTACTGTATCGTGATGCTTAAAGGGTTTTTGAAATCTACAATTATTTTCATGTAGCTCAAAGTGAACTGGTAACATTAGTTCTAATATATGTATCCGCTACAATAATATTAACGAAACACAAAATTTTAATATAGTAGGAAAAAAAGTGGAGCCACTTTTAAGTAATCATGTTATATGTAAAGATTATTACAGGTATCGGCTACTTCGACAGGTCTTTTGGATGTAAAATACCTACACAAAATTGCTCCTTATGGATAACACAAAAAATTCTTAGTATGACGACTGAACTGGTAGCTTGTCGCTTTATACCCGTTAAATTTGACTCGGACATTTTCCAGTACATATTCTTAAACTGCCATTAAATTTAATAGTTGAGAGTTATAGACTTCACAGGGATACCACTGTCACACATATTAATACCTAAACCGGCGGTTTTGCTGTCTTGTATATCTGTATATCCGTTCCGTCCCTTTATCTCTTTTTTTCTCCCATGTAATGGCATGAACAGGCGAAAATACATCTCCATCCAAGAATCACAGTTGTTCATGAATAGTGATACTTACGTACAATCAGGATAATTACTTAATGACCGTGACTTTCTAATGAAAGTACAAAGTCAAACAACCGAATAAAAACGCACTTACGTGCAAACATCAGTTTCTTCGAGTTAACACCTGTCGATATTCTAACTTCCGACTCCATTATGCAAATCTGCGGAGGCGCGAGCTCTCGCAGTCTGCACCGCCGGAGTCAGCATAATGATTACACGACCTTGGAATTTCGGGGCTTAAATCGCAGTTGAGATTTTGGTAGTCTATTTTGGTCCTTCAAGCCGGATAGGGTTTGGGAATATCAATTAGATGTTGTGGATTTAGTTGTAAGAAGTGTAGATTTATTATTGCTTGTTGATATTATTTGTGTGGTATATTATATTTATATTACTTTTAAGAATAAATGTCACTACCTATTTTATAATTATGCTGATATATAACTCAAGCAGCAAGAACAAAGATGAAGAAGAAAAGAAGAAAATTAACGGTAACGAACTGCTTCTTTCCGGAAAAATCAACCTTTTTATTATTTACTATAAAACATCCAGCTTTTCTTAAATGAAAGTCTGAGACACAGCGATTTGTTTAATTTATTTTTACTATCATAAAAATACAATTTACAATGTGCGTGGGGTTTTATTTGGATGAACGCGTGCTTATGGAGTCGCTAGAGACGTTTTACCGACGCGTCTCCGCTGAGGTGACACATTACGTCATTTCCGCGCCGTCTCGCCACTCAGTGCAGGGACGAACCGCAGTAATGAGGTACTGGACCTTCACGTACGTTTTATTTATATAATGGTCAGAATTTCCGCGGTCAGAATAGTCGTTACATTTTAACGCTACTACCGAATTGGTAAAAATGAAGAAAAATACTGAATGGAATGGCCTATGGATAATTATCATTTAACTATTACTAAATAAGGTCTATTGTTTGTTGTCTGTTCACCGATGGAAGCTGATGGTTTCAGCTTGATTTTCTTTACAGGAATAAATCAATTTACATCGCTTAATAACGCATGACTTTGTTTGTACCGCTGGACTTTATTATATTTTACACTAGCATTGTTTATTTATTAAATTAATTACAAAACATGACAACTTTGAGAAGCGCGCACGGAACTACACCGTAACTAAATTATGTTGGCACGTTTTCTATTTGTTATCTTCTTCTTATCTTATCAGCCCATATACGTCCCACTGCAGGGCACGGGCCTACTCTACAATCGACAGTACGATTGAGAGTGGTTAGGCCATATAGTCCACCACGCTGGCCTAGTGCGGGTTGGCGGACTTACATACCATAGAATTTTTTATAAATCGCTATGGTATGCAGGTTTCCTCACGATGTTTTCCTTCACCGTTTTAGTGCGTGGTGATTGACTATCAATACACACATGACTCCGAAAAGTCAGAGGTGTGCCCTGGGATTCGAACCCGCGACCACCGTGAATATGTTGGCAGCCGCGTCTAGTTCGTTTACCAACAGGCCACCACGCACTTCTATTTGTTATATTTGACATTAATTCGCTTTTTAATTCGGTTATTCGACGCTGAGACAAAGAGCACCCAGTAACAGTGCCATACGTCATAGTTTAAAATATAATATATCATAAGCAATCTGCTGGGTGAGGTATATCATTTGAAAGTAGATTTTTATAATTGTATTGGTATTATTAAAAGGTTTTTGTAATGAAGCAAAACAAATGCAAAGTGTATCTACGAGAAGAGACATGATCAGTAGCAGATAGTTGCTGGAAACCGGCCGATCATAATTGGGAATAAAAATATGACTGAAAATCTCGAGGGAGGTTTTTAGCCGTGAACTGCCCGTGATGAAAATTATAATAGTAATAATTTGTTGCATAGTCCATGGATTCAGAAAACCTCCGTGGCGTTTATATTCAAACAACGATATCGTTCAGCAGAGATAGATAATTAGTACCAAGCATAGGCAAAATGGGAATAACATCCCCTCCATAAAACCCAACGCCACCCCTGAATAAAGTATACATTAACTTATTTTCATCTGCACTAACGGACTATTTATACCAAGCAAATAGATATTTTAAAATGTATAGCTGTTTCCCATCCCATGATTTTGAGAAGGATCCATCGCGTCGGCGCGATTTATATACTGTGCCAATGAAATTTTATGACACGGCGTGTAATGATGACAAATATTTACGAAGCTTTGAACAGTTCGTCTGTGACGCAGTTGCGGTTGCTACGTTCCATATTGACATTTTATGTATCTGTTTGGTGATTAAATGAGAATGTGAGTGTAACGAGTTCACGCCTCCCCTATTCAACCGAATATCACAAAATTTTTTATTTGCTAACACATTGTCAATGATACAGAAAATGATATAAAGTAGCGTTAGTCCAAAGAAAAGTTTTGATCCCGTAGATTCTACTTATAAAAAATGCTTACTTGTTCTATGGCTGAACCGAATCTATCGCTTCACTTAGGCTACTTATTTATTATAAAATTCATTCATAAGAAAAACATAGATGTTAATTTGAGATTATTATCCATATATTAATACGTGATGCAAAAACTTTGGATCCCTTTTTACGAAAATTGCGCGGATGCAGGAGCATAAAATTTGGCACACTTATAGTTTATGTGTAGGAGAAGTGGAGAATGCTAATATTTTTCAATAATAATGCTTATAAAGTACATTAAATCAAAAAATAAAACATTACACACACTGCCATGCATTTCACACACACATCCATACACAAGTATACATACTCTGGTGTCAAATTGTTTCTTTTCTTTTTCATTTTGTTCTTCTGACATAGACATATAAAAAAAAAAGGTTTTATTTGCCTAATGAGGTAATAATGTTAATATTAAAAGAGAATATTAATTTTAAATGGGGCAATAATATTAATATTAAGCCTAATATTAAATGTAATATAAAACAAGATTTTAATAATAATGCATAAAAAGTACATTAAATCAATAAATAAACCAGCATGCATTTGACACACGCATACACAAGTATTTGTACACGTATACATACTCTTTGGTCTAATTGTTTCTTTGCTTTATTATAGATATATGTAGTTGAATGTAAATCAGAAAAAAATTGTTTACTGTGGTTTTGTTTAATATCAAACAGAAAAGATTTATTTGACGAATACTACGTGAAATACTGAGCGCTATCATTAATTATATGTATAAAGAAAGTTCTGTAGCAGCAATCTGCAATAACAACATTCAGGTACAGAAAAATATATATTTTGCTATTGCTGGTTTAAAGCAATTATTGTAGTTTACGATTTTAGTAATTGCATATACTTCAGGATATATAACTAATTTTGAGAGATACGTACATTTAAATGTGCACGAATTATCAGAATAACAACATCATCATACAGGTAAAAACTTTTTCTCTTCTTGATTTGGTCGAATTTCGACCACTAGGCGACCACTAGTACTAATAAATATGTCAGATTTATTAAAAACTAAAAGGAAAATGGAGTTTAAGTTGGAAAAGAATTGCTCGTCTAATATAAGTGACTGCTGTCGTCCATTAACACGCCGTGCTTGAAATTTGGAGGTATTTTCGGAATTAATAAAAATCGGAAGAAAGGAAAAGATCGGAAGAAAGCCCTTGAATAGTCCGTTTTTTTTATATTGCATTCAATGGCGCGACAAGCATGCCGTTCGCCTGATGGGAAGCGATGCAACCGCTCATGAACAGTGGCAAAACCAAACAACACCTTGAATTACAAAGCAATGCTAGTTACTCTGGCTACAATGTCCTTCAATCCGAAACACAACAGTGCATTTAAGCTGCTGTTTGACGGGAGAAATAGACATTGCGGTAGTACCCACCCAGGCAGCCTCTCACATATGAGAGACCTACCTACTACAGGACTGGTGATGTAATACACATAATTATTCCCTTTGTGACATACGTTATTTGATATTCGATTTCTGGTGGCTACTCCATAATGAGTTGCATGAGTCTAACAATACCGTGGTTCTATCATATCCAAATAAGTAAGTCCAATGTGCGTTAAAAATATTAACAAACAAAACAATTTTAAAACATAATTTAGTGTTCCCCATCATACTAACCAGAAAATGATCAGGGCAAGTTATTAAATGTTAAGCTAAATAATACTACACAATTATTATGTTTGCAGGTTAGCGCGCCCGTCATCATTTTCTATCGTTTCGTTCACAGAGCTTCAATTAATAGTTTACCAAAGGCGATAACTTTAGTTATCTGAAGGTTTCTATTCGCAGTTTCCTTATATTTTGGATAATAGGGATAACTAATAATAATAATTTACTGGTGGTAGGTCTCTCATATGTGAGAGGCCATCCGGGTAGGTACCACCGCAATGTCTATTTCTCCCGTGAAACAACACTGCTTAAATGCACTGTTGTGTTTCGGATTGAAGGACATTGTAGCCATAGTAACTACTGGACATACTGAGACTTAACATCTTATGTCTCAGGATGGCGAGCGCAGTGAAATGTTGCTACTGTTTATGAGCGGTCGTATCGCTTACCATCAGGCGAACGGCTTGCTCGTCTCGCCATTCACTGCAATAAAAAAAAAAACATTTTATAAGGTTCAAGTGATTTATACAATACCGAAAAATATTTTTCAAATGTATAATTTAAAAACAAATCCTGACCTCGACTCGTTTCAGTTGCACTTAAGATATGAATAAAATAAATAATAAAATAATGAAGTTATTGCGTTATTACACACACTTTATTTTCAAGAAAAATTAAAGGAACTAACAGCTATAAGAAAAGTCGCTGCCAAATAATGAACGAATATTTCATGGCAAATAAACTTTCCTCAAGTGTCAAAAAGAAACAACTTATGCAAAAGACTTAATATTTGGCTCCGACCTATACGTGTTCACGTGCTTATACATATTTATAAAGTCATTTCGCAAGCTCAGAGTATCAAAAATATATCTAGCCAGAAATTCCAGAGCAAAAAAATGTGTATAATATTTTATTCAGGTCACGTAACCGTCTGTTCAAGTTTGTCTAAATTGGACAATCAGTTTCACCGTGACTGACCAGGAATGTTAGACTAAATAGCTTAACTTCATTTTTGAGCGGTTTAAAATAACAAAACCTAGGCTTGAGTCGCTAATTCCACTTTCATTTATCGGATTCTATGTACTCAAATTTGCTCTATACAAGGCTTAATTCGATGGCTAATTATATTCTAGACGCTTCTAAACCCGTCTAGCTTTCGCTAGCTTGCTTAGCTGTCAGTACATAGGTTAAGTCCCCAGTACGTATGGTCAGATTAAATAGTTTGACACTCAGCTGGCTACAAAATCCATCCATTACTCGCCCATGGTCAGCGTGGTAAATTCTAAACACTGCTACAAGAAAATAGATTATGAGATAACGAGGTCCACTGAAATAGTTTACAGAGTTAACTACGCTTTTATGTACCAAAATGATTCTAAATATCCATGCTTCTTGCCTAAACACGTGAGTAAGCCTTCACGTATCCAAACAAAATGTAATCTGCAAATTGTAGTTTGTTGCTAATATTGCTACGGAAACGTAGCTACGACAGCGTAGCAATCAATATGCTCTACGATGTAAGCAATTTCGTAGCAATTTCGTAGATGTTAAATACGCTTTAGTTATTTTGCTTTAGCGAATGTATTTTATATACAATGTTGTGCGTTAAAATAAATATACATCGAGCCGGAAAGTTTATCCGTTTTGTATGGTAAGAAAAAATATTGGGTGGAGGGAAGAATAAAATTGTATTTTGTGGGAAAATGCTATGGATCCCGATATCAGTTCGCGCAAAAAAGCCTACAACTATCCATCATGGCCTGTAAGGAGACCTACGTAAGAGCTAATGCCACTATTGAGGTTCTCGAAAGTTTCATTGGCCCACAAGCCGCAATAGAAAGCCACTTTACTAGCAAATCTTTTCGCGGCTAATTCCAGACTCGAAGACCGGGGGACCTCATTTCTACACGGGATTGCAGTAATATGGTTGACAATGCTAGTTGTAAGTGTGTGCGTTCACGTGTCAAAAATCACTCTTTTCATACTCTGTCTCTGTGATTCGATACTCAGTTTGGACCTTATTTGCGTTTACCATCAGGTGCAATGCTATGTATGAACTTGTACAGGGCTATGTATAATTATATGCAAAATTAAACGCATATTATTTCTAATCTTAGTTTATAATAATACGGTGTAGATAGCAAATAATATTTCATCTAACAGTTTTCTAACAAAAAAGTGTCCATGTAACTACGAGTATAAGCTCTATTACTGTATCATAACAAAAAAGTGTCCATGTAACTATAAGCTCCATTACTGTATCATAACAAAAAAGTGTCCATGTAACTATAAGCTCCATTACTGTATCATAACAAAAAAGTGTCCATGTAACTATAAGCTCCATTACTGTATCATAACAAAAAAGTGTCCATGTAACTATAAGCTCCATTACTGTATCATAACAAAAAAGTGTCCATGTAACTATAAGCTCCATTACTGTATCATAACAAAAAAGTGTCCATGTAACTATAAGCTCCATTACTGTATCATAACAAAAAAGTGTCCATGTAACTATAAGCTCCATTACTGTATCATAACAAAAAAGTGTCCATGTAACTATAAGCTCCATTACTGTATCATAACAAAAAAGTGTCCATGTAACTATAAGCTCCATTACTGTATCATAACAAAAAAGTGTCCATGTAACTATAAGCTCCATTACTGTATCATAACGTCGACGCCAACGTCCAAAATAAGCATATCCATATAACAAACAAAGTAACACTTAAATCAGATTACTCGACGGCAAAAATCAGGATTCACCTGAAAACGAGCAGTGAAAAATCGGGTATCGGGAATTGGCGAACAAAAAAGACAATAAAATAAAACGCATGGACGTCGCCCGTTCAGTTTTCATGATGCCAGTTCGGGACACGAATCTAAATCGTGAACAAAAACAGACAGCATATACACAGCCTAGGGAATAAATTGTTTGTATTATTGCGGTATTTATCCCAGACAGCATATACACAGCCTAGTGAATAAATCGTTTGTATTATTGCGGTATTTGTACCACTTGATTACAAATATATCAATATTTGGAAATAAAATATTTGGTCGACAAAGCTTTATAAGGTCAATTATATTTGTGGTATTTGAATCACAAAAGTATCTACATTAAAATATATGAAAGTAGTTTAGATCATATTGTTAGTATCAGTATCAGCCTATATACGTCCCACTGCAGGGCACGGGCCTGCTCTACAACCGAGAATACGATTGAGAGTGGTTAGGCCATATAGTCCACCACGCTGGCCTAGTGCGGGTTGGCGGACTTACATACCATAGAAATTCTTATAAATTGCTATTGTATGCAGGTTTCCTCACGATGTTTTCCTTCACCGTTTTAGTGTCTGGTGATTGATTATCAATACACACATGACTCCGAAAAGTCAGAAGTGTGCCCTGGGATTCGAACCCGCGACCACCGTGAATATGTAGACAGCCGCGTCTAGTCCATTTACCAACAGGCCACCACGCACTTCACTAGATCATATTGATTAGACAATAACCTCCTTTTATTGTATATAAATAGATCAGTCAATATCTTAACTCGCCTTGCTAGCGTGGAGTGGGTAGGTGGAATATATGTTTTTTTTTTTTAATTTGTATTTATATTTCTTGCTTATACTGGTTTAATTGTGATGTTTTGCATCTCTGGTTAACTGAGCAAATACATTCTTCACAAATCTGAGAAAAATCACAGGTTCTTTGAGTTCAACCTGCAACTTTTAATTTGGCAGGCATGTCTGGTGCCATATAGGCTACCAATATATAATTATTATTCTTCATAAATATCTTCAAAAAACAATACAGAATAAACCTTATCATCAGTCTGATGACTGTACTGATGATTGGCGAGATATCTTTGCTTCCTATAATAGACATAAGACCATAAAAGGAAAATAAGAAAGAAATTTCTTCGGTTAGATATTGGGCATATTATATTAATTTTGATTATATAGTAAATAAAAAAAAATGATATTATTGCCCTACAACTTCTGGGGTTACCAAGTAGCTATATAATGAGGCAATGGGGGAAATATGAGTAATTGATTAAGTAATTTTACACCTTATAATTTTTTCCCGTGTGTTAAAATTACTGTATATATTTTATAGGCATCAACATTTCTATGCAGGAAAGCGATTTTGTCGTATCTCTAAAAATGCAATTTTAAACCAGAACCAAAAAAATATTTAAGAAATAAATAATCTCTAAACTAATACTTAGGAATACATTTTGTTAAATAATAAATAAAACCTTACATTTTCACGAGGAAATTCAATGCGGTTTTATGATCTAAAATAAATAATGTATAAAACGCCTATACGCATTTTTTGAGATACGACAAAATCGCTTTCCTGCGTCGATATATAAGTACAATTCAAAGAAATCGAAATGATATATCATATATTAATCTAAAGTGTTTTCGTCTGCATTTTCCCCTTCAGAATTCCAGGTAAAAAACCTAAATCCACAAATCAAATTGTCTAGTGTGACGTGAGCCGCGTGGGTATGCAGATAAAAACGAACGAGGAATTTAAAATTCGGCCTGTTTTTCAATTCTTTCATGTGTACACAGGGAAGGAGAGCAGGTGTCACCCTTTGTTATAGGCTCCTCGGGTCACTTTATTACAGGGGAACAGAGCCTCAGGACGCCTACCACGCGTTTCAATTTAGATTTTTCTGTATGTGTAAGATATTTTGCAGATTTTATGCTTGGCTATTCACCATTGAACATAGAACACTTATAGACGAATCTCCTTTGATAGATATTGCAGAGAATTTACGACTCGCGATCTATTTTCAAAGAACCAAGATTTAAACTTTGCTCTTCTCGTTTTTGGCCATTAGCGTATTCGCTCCTACTACTATCTCTCTTCTTTTACTATTTCCATCCTTTTTCCTTTCCGTTCTCCTCCCAATTTTGTATGATGTGTGTGGATGTTCTTGCGTGCCATTGATCACTTACCTTGACATGCTTGCTAGTTTGCCGGATCTGTCAAATTAAAAAAGTGTATAGCAAAGGTTAATAACGTTATTTGGTTCTAAAAAGCAAAAGGCAACTCTTATTTTAGGGAAATTTCGAGAGTATTATTTTATAATTGCTAAGTTGTAGAGTCATACTGAAGTAAGTTTGGACTAATGCAGCAATGGGCCGGCCTCAGCACGGCGTTGCCACCGTCTCACAAAATTCCCAATAGGGATGTTGACTCATATTACAAATTCGTGTAAAGTTACTTTTTACACATTAAACCTAATATCGTAATTTGAGAACCTGATTGTCAATGTTACATGGCAGTTTGGAGCATTTTAGTGGGAGGGAATTTTGCAAACTATTTTTATTCACATATTTTGTTTTACTGAATGTTGTCGTATTTTTTTCGTAAAATTAATATTTTGGTATTTATGCAAGGTTTATCGACAAAATCAAATAGTCAAGTCCCTATTGAAGTGAGGGCTTGGAGGTCATGGTTCAATCGAAATACGATTTTCCTCCATTTTAAAAGACCGACGTAACATTGATTTAATTGCAATAGATGTTCTTACGTGGCGGTTATCTCCTAGCATGCTCATATATATTACAACAAAATATGTATCTTAAAGGTGCAGGCCATGTGTAAGTCAGATTTCATTCTGGTCTTATAATGCTGTTGATGGAATATTTACATCTATCCCGAAAACGATCAAATAAGCACGAAGGAAACTCGCCAGATTGGCATGCGTAATCGAGTTTTTGGGTTAAGCCTATGAGTTATGTATTCTATCGCTCAGGACCGCATAATTGTTTCGACTGAAGAGAGACAAACATGTATCTGTGTATTCAGAGTTTTATTTACTCCGGTCGTTTATACAGGGGCCACGATTTTCGTTTGTACGTGATACGGAAAACAATTCAAAGCGACAAGGCGATTTACCTGCAGTCAATGCGACGTGGAAAAATATATTCTTTATCTACGTATTCATAGGAAAATATCAAGTTTTGTATAAATAAATATATGTATATGTTACCGACTAAACCCGATTTTAGGATGAACTAGTTCTGCTTTGACTAAACCAGTTCTTCCTACACGCGAAAGGCAAAATCTGTATAACCGAGGCCAAACTTTTTCATCCTGTTACGGATTAGATAAACCAGTTATTCATCCTAAAATTGGGTTAAGCCAGTTACGTATACACTTAAAGGTAACTCTCGAAGTCCTCAGCCATCCTCAAAAGATTTGTGTCATTGATATCAAAAACTACAAAAGACATCGATCTTTTCCCAGCCGGTTTATCAAGCCTAAAATCTAGCGTCCTTCCGCCATAGGGTGAAGAAGCATCTTAGCAGGCCGGCATAATTGTATCGAATGTCATGGAACTGCAGTCTGATGCTATTTCGTACTCTACTTGGGAGGCGCTTACACTTACCACCAGGTGTAATGCAATCACTGTGCCGGGACAGAATAAAAAAAAAAAACAAAAGCATGTATGAGACAAGCTATTATTGGGATATTTTTAATGTAATAGATCCCAAAACAAAGACTATGTTTATGTTTATCTGTGCCTTTTTGTGCAGCTGCCTGGACGACATTTGCGCTTACCATCAGGTTCAGTGCAGTCATTATACCGTGCCAGTGTCAAAAAAAGAGCTACCGTACGAAGGCCGTTATTAAATTGTATAAAATTGTGGTTATCTCAATTTATATGTATCGCAAGTTACTTTATCGTAAATTACCGTGTCGTAGTCACCTGTCTACCCTTTTCAATTAAATAACAAACTTTAATAATATTGGAATATTCCTGACCACAAGTCTTACAATATAAACGACCCAATATTAAAGTAAATCGGAGTTGGTTAAATTCTTTCGATTTTTTTATTCGGATCACGTTTTTATCTCGTTACGGCGTACAGGTACAATAGGGTCAAATGGGGGTCCGCAATCAATCATACATGCGGCCTCGGGGTGATTCCACCCCTAACAATTTAAATTGATGTATGTACATCCCTTAAGAATGTGTATCTACTTTGATGTTTGAATGTAATTTCGGGTAATGGTTTCGGTTAAGTAATGTGTTAATAAATTAAGCAAGGATAAATCAATAATATGTGAAGGAATAAATGGATAGAACGTACAATAATTACATTAATCGGATGCTTTTTTTACAATGTCTTGAACATGGTGTCACTAAGTGTAATATAATACAGGGTAATAATACAGGTATAAATTCAGACCAGAAACGAAAATGAAGCCAGCAAGTTTTAGGGACTACAAACGCAATGCAACTAAAAATATCGCAACAAAACGCGACAATTGTTTTTGTGATGTTTTAAATATCATCATGTTTGGGTGCTAAATACATAGTTTTTCCTATATATAGGATAGCAAAAAAATATTAAAAAATCGTCTCAAGTAGATTCTAGACAAAATATGATTTTTGTCTAAAGTCGCTAAAACTACCACCTGGCTTCGTTTTTGGTCGTAGTCTGGATATATATTGTATAATACTCTGCATCTTATTGGAATTGCTGACACACAAAATACGCCAGCTCGAATGCGGATCGATTCTGATTGGCGTCGCGTACGTGTCGGTTTTGTCATATATTTCTATTCTATACATATATTATTTTTCTATGCATATAATTTTGTAACTGGTATATGTACGTGGGAGATATATGAAAAAAAAATCTTTATTAAAAAAATCATTATTATACTTTACCAGAATTACAATAAGAAATATTAGTGATGTCCACACTAGGCAATGCCTGTCTTGTGGCCATCGTGAACAAGTAGTTACATGATTTAGAGTATAATGGGCTATTGTAAACTTCAGTAATTAAAGTAGATTGTAAGACAATCTTAAAATTAAGTTATAGCTAATACGAAGTATCACTTGCATTGTGGAGACAAAAAATAATAAAAATACAAAAACTTACTATAATGGGGGACTGTTTTAAAGTACAAATAATATTTTTTCAATTCGTCTGTCTGTGTATTTGTGCGCGCTTATCTCAGAAACCTGAACCAATTTCGGTTAAATTTGATATAGAGTTACCTAATGCCCTAAGTTGCACTGTTGTTGGCACACCGCAAAGATGGCTTAGTAATGTGAGACGGAATGTTTGTAACATTTATATCATCATGTCTTGAAGTATATAAGACGGGTTAACTTTCTAGTAGCTTCACACAATAAATTAAATCGTTTTTGAATGAATCTTTATTCACATTAAGATTAAAATTCGATGTTAACTAAAAAACTGAAACAAATAAATACATATTACGACAAACCTGATAGACTTAAAAAAGAAAATAAAAAATCGACTAACCCTGTGTTAACACATAGGGCAGATTTTATGCCGAAAGTATTGTATCCTGGGATAAGCAAATATTTAAATTTATATATTTGTTATTCTTTTAAACTAACAAGTTTGGCATAAGAGTGAACCGGTATATACATGCTTTGAGTGATGGGACAAAAGGGGACAGCACAGAGAAAGCTGTATAACGGACGGCAGTTACACTGAAAATTAAAATTTGCTTTTAAAATGGATAGATAGTTAATACACGAAATATTATGTTCCTGATATGGACTGCACTCATAAAGTATCTGAGAATACGAAGTCGAACCGGCGCGGCCCCTGAAATTCAATATTTTGACTATATCTGTGGCTGGTTCTACATTTTTTGTATTTTTTTTTTCCTGGTCAAATTACCAATACTGTTGACTGTTTCATTAGTTAGACTCAACCATAATATTTACTGAAACATAAATTAGCTGAAAAGGTTACTTATTACTTATTCATAGTCCTCGTCGGTCAGGAAACTTGTAATAATGCTTGAGCCCATAAAATATCACTCCAGGAAAACCCGAAAAACTCCAGGAAATGAATACAAATGGCCGGGAAAGTTAAAACTGAGAATGCGGGACAGGTCGGCATTCGTAAAAGCAAACTTGAGTAAGAAAGTTCAGTACGTGCACCATCTTTGAAGTTTCCCAAACGAAGTGTTTTGTGGCGTGATTATTAATAATTGGATGTGAGTTTGATATTACCTTTTTAGTTGTTACCATAGATGTTAGAAAAGGACGAACGACTTATTTAAGGACACAGAAGGTCACTGGATCAAGGCAGACTCTTACAGATCGATACAGAAATCCTCGGAGAAGGCGTATGTTCAGTATTGGACTTACTGCCTGAATAAGAAGTAAGTAATAAATATTAGGCACTAGGCCAGGCAAAACCCGCACTAGGCCAGCGTGGTGGACTATATGGCCTAACCACTCTCAATCGTACTCTCGATTGTAGAGGAGGCCCGTGCCCTGTAGTGGGACGTATATGGGCTGATACAGAATAAATATTAGACCCGGCCCAAGATTATCTGAGCCCTAGTGAGACCCATAAGTATAGTACCTTTCAGGTTCAACCAGCGTATATCCGGTTCAGACTTGGCTGGAATTATTAGTCTGATATTAATTACTTACAGCACAGTTCAATGAATACGAATGGAACAGTTTGACGATGCAAGTTTTAATTTTCTCCTTGCCGATTTAATTAAAGTGTTTTTTTTGTACGTTAAAAAAGGCACACATCTAGCAATTTAGTATGCAAATTAAGTTGGCAAATGAAGACGCATTATGCACGGCCAGCAATGAGGGGACGGAAATTATCGGATTTAAATTCAGCGTGTTATGTGTACAAACTAAGTTTAGACAGGAAATTCAAAAGATTCGTAGTTTTACGGAGGATTTTCGAACATCCGCCATCATGTTGAAGAATAGAGTAACCCCCTTGACCTATAAAGATTTGGTTCTAATTATCAAAATCATTACGTAGTATAAAACAAAGTCGCTTTCTCTGTCCCTATGTCCCTTTGTATGTTTAAATCTTTAAAACTACGCAACGAATTTTAACGCGTTTTTTTTAAAATACACAATACACAAAGGTAGATAGAGTAATTTAAGAGGAAGATTTATGTGTATAATACGTGCATATTATTGTAGAGAAATCTATATGCCCCCGAGCGAAGCTGGGCCGGGCTGCTAGTATCATATATTTTAACAATGTTGTTTTTATGTATATCCTAAAGTTTCACTATCACTGTATCAATATAACATATATTATTGTTATTTCTTCAGCACTCTGCACTGCCAACTGAAAAGAATCCTTATCATGTTATATAAGTAAAGTTGCGAGTACGTTTAGAAAGAACCGACACATTAACTGAGGGATTTTCATAGTATGAGTCTATATTACACGTAACCATTGAGATAATATACTAGAGGGGACACTGCTAACAAAATATTTGTAACAATATGAAGGGTACATTCTATATCTGTCTCCGTCACACCTACGAAGGAACAGTATCCTACATCTCGCTTCATTGTGTACCCGTGTGCATGCCCCATACGCACAAATTTTGTTCATGATGTCCGCTCTAGTATAATACCTCAATGCACGTAATAGTCGAATTATTTGCAGCTAAATTTTCAGCATGTTAAGGTTTCAGGTTCTTCGAATGTTACTTGATTGTAGTTGAAAGAAGAGTGTATTGAATCACCTAACAGCAAAATTTTAATAAACAATTGAAACAAAAAATATATATTGAAATAAAAAAAACTATTATTTACGGATTTTATCGCAGATTTGGTTTAATTTGTACCTGTAACATTTGCGTAAATCTAAGAAACCATTATGCAAATCTAAAATATACTAAGATAAAAAAAAAAAAAACTGATCCACCTCATATTTTCGAGAAACTTTGAATATATTTATGCGACGGGCCGTCTGCGTTATGGATGATGCAGATATTACCAGCAATTGGAGTTGTTTCCGACGCAGAGCGATGTCGCCTCTTTAAGTGTGTGTGTGTACGTATCACGGTAATGCAACAAAAAATTATTCAATATTATTATTTCCATTTCAGACTCACGTCTCTCTGTTTACGAAACTAGAGTTTCATGAACCCATCACCAAAATAAGGATTTTTTTGACAATTAAAATAATTAAAAGGCAAACGAGAAATATAATAAATATATAGGTTTATGTTATACTGCGGCGTGGCCCGACTTCGCCCTGGTATTTTGTAGAAATGATCTATCGCCTATGTTCATCACGGGTAAAACAGGATTCGAATTGATAAATATTTCTTCAAATGGGTCCACTAGCTTCCAAGACTATTAAATACAAACAGTCAAATACTTCCTCTTTATGATATCAGTATGGATGGGTAACAATACATAGAGAAATATAGTATAAAATCAGCCAAGGTTCTTCATAAAACTTCATCGTAAATGTGTTCATGTTTGAATGAGTTGGTTCTGGAGTGGAGGTCGCGTTCAAGCAGACGAAGTATTGGACACTCGCCCCTGTAAGGTGAGCAGACGATCTGGTTAAGATTGGAGGGTGTCGATGGATGGAAGCCGCTACCGCTACAGAGATTCTTAGGGGAGCTCTATGTTCAGTGGAATACCTGTTTTATTGCGGATTTAGTTAAATTTTGATATTTTTAACGTTCCGACGTTTCAATTGCTTTGAAATTTAAGAATTAAAAAAAAAAATCTGTTGGCACGAAATTGACGTCAAATTTTATAACACGCTATGCCTAAACACCTCCTCATCTCTGTACACTATACATATTTGTTAATACTGAATCACGTTTAAAGTTAAAAAAAATATATAGACATAATTCTGAATCCATCAGTTTGAAAAAAGAGCAGTCGTTCGAGCCACAAGAATATTCTCTATTGTCTTTCCAATCGATACTCTCACTCACTCTACAGAGTTAGTGCTAAAAGTCCAGCTAAATGTTGCGAACCTCTGTCCCAGTTGATGTGCAACATTAATCTCAACATCGAGGCCCCCATAAGTCACACAGACATCGGAAAAATTCCCTGCCAACCTCCACGATGTGTCACCTTGTTTTTAGATTATTTCCACCATCATTTGAGTGTTGAGTTCCCGAAATGCTACACATACGTGCAAACAATTGGTTGCTTTAAATTGACAGAAATATAGAAGTGTGACACATCATGGATGGAACATACATGGCGAAATGTTGATGTACTGGCACTCTTGCCTACTCCTTTAGGAAAAAGGCATTAGTTTATATATTTATGTAGTTATAGGAGTACTCATGCTTACATTCCTCAAAATCGGTCGAGCCGTTTTTGCGTAAAAGAGTTATGAATTTCAGACTCAACACACGGGAACACTACGTTTATTCGAGATAAATAGTCCCCTATGTGTAATTCTAGGGTGTCAGCTATCCCAGTACCAAGTTTTGTTAAAATCGGTTAAGCCATTTTTGCTTGAAAGAGTTACAAACATCCATGAAGTAAGGATAAGGATAAGGATTACATAGGGTATAGTATTTTTTACTATTGTAATTCTGAAACAATTGCTTTGTATCTTGTAGAATTTGTAGCGAAATTGAATTTCTCGATTTCTTTAAAGTAAAGTGGTTCAGTCACACTATAGTTGGTTTCGATTATAGATAAATATATTGTTTTTACCGTGCAGTATCACTGTCTTAGGAACAACCGAGTGAAACTGATAGTTAAAAAAGAAAAAGGAAATAAAGCTGTTGTATTACCTTAAGTTTGTCATATTTATTTAAATAATACGCCATTAAGTTTAGTATTAAATGAGTAATATTCCAGGTAACAGCGGGCGGGATTATCAAATCAGAGGTCAGAGGTTCGAATTTTAAGTAATTATGGGTGTAAATAAAATAAAAATAAATTGTATTTCAGACCAACAAAGAAAGAAAAAATAAAAATGTTGCATTAACAACTGCATTAGATATAACTCTGTCGCATTTATTGGGTCTTCTGCTTAACATTAGCTTTCATTAAGTTTTTTATTATATGACAGTTAAATTAACAGGATAATAATTATAATGTAACAATATCTAAAATGCTAATATAAACAGACAAGAAAATATGAGTGTTGGTGTGTTAGTGTCTGTACATGTGTGTGGATGTGTGTATGTATGTTTGAATAGATATAAACCATTGTATTAAAAAATAATCATTGTATTAACATGCATACCTGATAGTTTGACCATGCATTTCTAGAATATACATAGGTATATTCTATTATATTATATATAGGTATGTAGGTATCTAACCCATACTAGACCATTCCCAGCGGAGGGACATATGCATAAAGACTAGTTATTTTATTAATCACGTATACATAAAATATAATTAAAAGTGAGACTCAAATATACAAGTGATTCCACGGTCAAACTGAAATACGGTTTTGTGGGACCTATGCATAAACTTTTAATTACGTAATTTGTGATTTTTAATAAATAAACAATATATATAATATGTGTTAAAACTAGATAACAATGCCAATTAAATAAAAACTTAAAATAAGTATTTAATACACCAATAAATTTATGTGTTTAACAATATGTAATTGTTAGGATAGGTTTAACTGCATCGCCACATAACACAACATTTTAGCATAAAATAATTATCAACTAAAAATATTTTCACCTGCAACATTTATTTTCATAACTAACGTTGCCGAGATTAATTGTATTATAGGTCAACTCCCGTGGGATATGTCCGTTAATAGAATCGATAAGAGTGGATATACCAGTTAATCATTAAATTATCAAATGTTTTATGAAATAATAAACTATATATTTTTTATTGCATTGAATAGCGAGACATGTCGTTCCCCTGTAAGCGATACGACCGCTCACGTGCAGTAGCAAAACCAAACACCTTGAAATACATACCACTGTGCCATCTGAGACATAAGATGTTAAGTCTCAATATGTCCAGTAGTTACTCTGATTATTAAGTTTACGCCGATGTAAGGTTTAATATAGTGGTTCTTAGCCGATATTCTGGGGACCACTGGTTGTCGCTAGAAGTATCCCCAGTGGTGCGCGAAGCCATCTTAAAACCATCCGTAAAATAATTTAAAGCTATTTTATTTGTAGAAAGATTTAAAGACCCTTTATTTACATTTTCTGACTGTATTAACTAACACCCAACCCGTTAATCAGCTGGGTCAATGGCTAAACAAAATTTGGACAAATGTATCCTGGTAATTAAAAGGTTGAGAACCACTGGGTTAGTAAAAGGTAGTATATCATTTATATCATGATAGTTTGATTTATTGCTGTATCTATATCAGCCCATATACGTCCCACTGGAGGGCCCGGGGCTACTCTGCAATCGAGAATACGATTGAGAGTGGTGGACTTACATACCATAGAAATTCTTATAAATCACAATGGTATGCAGGTTTCCTCACGATGTTTGTCTTCACCGTTTTAGTGCGTGGTGATTGATTATCAATAGACATATGACTCCGAAAAGTCTGAGGTGTACCCTGGGATTCGAACCGTGACCACCCTAAACATGTGCCCACATGTCGCGTCTAGTCCGTTTACCAACAGGACTCACTATTACTTATACACTTATTTTATTTATTACTTATAAAATTTATTAAATTTTTGCTGAGCACACGGGGTACGGATGACAATCGACCGTGTACTAACTACGTAACCAATGTTATTGTATTAAAGGCTGACAATTCAAATGCACGGAGCTAGGACTTACATCGGTTCGAGGGAGAGAAAAGGTAAATTAAACTTACAAGTACAATAAAGGTGGAATATGATGATGAGCATTAGGACATAAACTAGAAATAAAAGGCTATGTGCTCAATTGCTGTTTGGGTATAAATAACTTTACTACGCATAGGTCACTTTCTTTTAGTTAGTAACATATTGGTAAAAGTAAATGGAGTATAATACTGAAACCAAAATACTCGAATCGGAATTATTTTTTTTATGAAAATCTTTATTTGTTTTTCTTTATCATTAAAGGAAACGATAATTAAAAATAAATACTAACGTAAATTAAAAAGTCAGTTAATATGAGCCGGAATCATCCATGTCGACTTTTCACTCCCAACAAGGCTTTTGATTGCTTGATTGTAGGCCTGTCTTTCTTTTTAATTTACATTATTGAGTGAATTTACAAATCTACCATTGTGTAATTGTTCATGGTAAAAAATAAATTTTCAGCTAAGAACGTACGAGAATATAGAATAGTCAACACTATTGTATTAGGACACAACCTGTAAAAGTGATTATTAAGTGAATTAATAAATAAATAAAAATAGATAAATCGATTATATGTACATGAGAACATCTTAACATCCAAGTAAACTATTAGATAATGCATGACGTTTCGTACTTTTCAAGTTTAAACAACATTTTTAAGGCGTAACTCACATAATTTCAATAATATTTTCCATAAAACCATAATTCTATGGTTGTGTTGTCAAAATTGTGTGCGTACAAAGTTGAAAAGTATGAAATGTCAAAGACACCTTTCAGTTTAAATGGGTTATACATGCCCAGGCGAATTCCTAGTGAAACTTTTCAGGTGATTAAGTATTGGTAGTTTTATAGTTTAGGTACCTATCGGTAGGTATAAGACATAGTGGTTGATTTCCAGTCCCTGATTTCTAGTATCCCAGACCCGTTCACTCTGTCTGACGTCTGTCAGTGTAATAATGGTGAGGATGGCTCGAAAACTTTTATTTCAATAAAATATTTAATCTACAATTATGTAAACGTTTATTAGTCTGTACACCACAGAAACTATTAAACAACAAAAATAATAAAAAACGTGTAAATTGTGGGTACTGCCTGAAATAAAAAAAGAAAATCATGAAGCATTTTTAGGGAATTTAGCTTGTATAAATAAATTGAAAGAGGTTTAAACTAAGCTTATATTCTTGCAAACTCAGATATCACTAGCCTGTGCTAGTCTACGCAAGTATAAGGCTGGGCATTCACTGAATCATCATTGTGATTTTTTTGCGGTGCTAGGAATAGTAACATATTACTATATTAATTAATTGAATATGAAATTATTTATAGACTGCTTTGAACGAAACTGCTACCCGTTTAAAATCATTTTATTGTATTTTTTTTAAATAGCAATGCTATATTAACTTTTCTTATTCTTCTCTGGCGAAATCAGCCTTGTAAACTGGGTGGTAAAAAAGTGACTGAATGTAAATGATGTACGTCATTTTAAAAATTCAACAAAGGAATTTAATTTCGTAAATTATCTTTTACGAAATTTGCAGGGAGGCCGAAAGGGAAACACTTCTTCGTAACTACAAGTATAGCTGTCATTATAGCTGACCATGTTTACATGATAGTTAGTAGTAAAAAAATAAATCATCAATGTAATTATCGTAACCACTCAAGAACAGTATTTATTATTTATTCAAAGAATTTTCCCAAATCAAACAATCACCGTGATTTATCAGTTATAGCACAAGCCACGTGCACTAAAACTATTACTGAATCATGTTACACATCAACTGTTGCATAAGAAAATAATGTTAGAACGTCTCCAGATAGCGAAGACGTATTTATCAAGAGGTCTTCATTCACAATCCCCTGGGGATAGGCTCGGCGGGAACAATCGAATTAATTCCAAACTAATCCAGTTTAGTCTTGGGTTGTCGTCTAATTCATTGCAATGAGAGCGCCGGCCGTCGAGGACACTTGTTCTGAGTGCAAACATAAACTCCTGTTGGAACACTTGGCTCAATTCATAAACGGCGGCACCGACGCCTTCAACTTTAATTTTTAAAAGAGCTTATTATTGAATTATTAAATTGAAATATGTATATATTTATTAATGTAGCTTTTTAGCATGTTAATTAGTTGCACGGCTAGACAACTCTTCTTTCTCCTTCTTTATCTTCCGTGGATTAGGCAGTTTCTAAAATATAAGAAAATTAACATAAAGCATTTGTAAGTTTGACTTTTTCTATTTCTTTATACCGGAAGATAATACCTCTTATTTTTTTACCCGATTTGGAGCGGAAGAAAGTGGATAATTATTTGTTTCCAACTCCTTCTATTTGTTTTCTATCTGATTAATTTCGATGTGGGTTAAAGACAAGCTAGTGTCCCTCAGAGACTCGCCCAGCCGCGGATCTCGGCGTCAATTCTTCTACTGTTGATCCTGGCTAACAGGAGTTGCAGTGGTGGATATGAGGGCGGGAAAAAATTCTAAAAAAAGCTTGACCTTACGTAACCCAAACTGACTAAAAAAAAACCTATCTATTGACCGACCGCGTGGTGTTACGTGGTAAAGTATTGGGTGTATTTATAGAATAATAGGAATTTCTATATCATCCATTATTACAAGTTCCGGGAAGCAAACCATACACATAAGCCCTCAAACATTCTACCGCGAAACGCAGACCACCTCTGCATTTGACTGGCGGTTAGGCCTTTATCCCCCACGTAGGCTGAGTGTGGGTTAGTGGTATTAAAATGCCCATGAAATTCATGCGGAGATCTTTCAGGTATGTTGGTTCCTTCAAAATGTTGTCTTTTGCCAACAAACTTAGATATCATCCAAAAAAGAATGAAAGTGTAATTTTGCATAATACTATGAAGAAACGTGTCCTATGTTATTTATTTTACAAATACTTAATCTATATTAACAAAAAAAAACAACTTAATAAACAAATTAAATTTGTTTAGTTTTGTGTGGTCTTCTTATTTATTATTCATAACTATTCATAGCAAGTAAAATGTTATTCAAGAAAATACATTATTCACGTTAATCAATGTTTTAGTAGACCATGAGTATTACTAAAACATGTTTAACATAATATAACCTTAGTATTAATCCAGTATATTTCGGAGATGATTTTTATTTATTGAGCAAAATATTAGTGTCAGGCAGATATAAGTAATTCAACTAAGAAGATGATTCAACTAAGAAAGACATAAAAATCATGGCTAAGTGGCGGCGAGGACAAAACAAGTCGTAAATCCGGATCAGAAGTTTGTTATAGTAGTTATATCTTTACATATTTCTATACGTACATATTATTGGTACAAAAACGTATTATGGTACTTTTAGTTTATGTTTTTATTTTTGTATTGTGTCTCACTGCCGGGCCTGGGCCTCGGCTACAATCGAGAGTACGATTGAGAGGGGTAAGGTCATGATTTGGAAAAGTAGCTATGTGGCAGTGAACTGCAATGAGCTGATGATGATGATGGTGGAAAAGTGACTACAAAGCATCTGATGGTATGTCGCTGAAGGAAAATATCGTGAGGAAACCTGCACACCATAGCAATATGTAAAAAGATATGTGGTGTGTAAAGTCCGCTAACCCGGACTAGGCTAGCGTGATGGACTATATGTGCTAACCACTCTTCATCGCAGTCTCATTTGTAGAGGAGGCTCATGCTCTGCAATGGGATGCATATGGGCTGTACAGATGCAGCTCTAGTTAATATCCGATATACATTAGGCTGAACCTGGAACATTTGAATGAGTTGCTATTTTAATAATCGTTCAAAAGGGACAAAACATTCGGTAACTTAAAGAGGTTTTAAAACTAGTCGATAAATAAGGCCGTAACTCTAAAATACGCGCTGGTATGAGGCGTAGATATTATAAATCAATATTGACCGAGATGGCAGTGCGTGATATTCCGATCAAAGTTAGTCAGCTCTTGCAATATATTCCAATACCAATTTCTACCGACACGATGTTATAGTTTATTAATATTATTTGTATTTACATGAGCAAATATTGTAAGGACAGCTCTATTGCGTTGGTCTATATCCAATAATAATATTGACGCAGTCTATAAATTTATGTATTCACCTGTTCAAAAGTACTTGGTGGCTTTTTGGTAAACAGACCAGACGCGGCTGCCCACATGTTCACATTGGTCACGGGTTCGAATTTTCGGGCACACCTTTGTCTTTTCGGAGTTATGTGTGTATTGATAGTCAATCACTACGCACTAAAACGGTGAAGAAGAACATGAACCTGCATACCAAAGCGATTTATAAGAATTTCTATGCATGTTCTTACATGCAATAGAAATTCTAGCCAACCCGCATTAGGCTAGCGCGGTAGAATATATGATCTAACAACTCCCAACCCTACTCTCGATTGTAGAGGAGGCCCGTGCCCTGCAGTGGGACGTAAATGCGCTGATAAAGATACACATTAATATGTGAAGAACACTGCATGCGACAAACTGGGACAAAACGAAATTGTCGAAGTGTAGAATTTTCGTCAACGTGGAGCTCCTTGCGAAAAAGCTTATGTTCAGCCGAGGATTTGCTTTGGCAGAAGAGAGAGAGAGAAAAAGAGACAATTTTTGTATGTTTTCGTTGGTTTCGTAGAATTATACTACCATTAATTTTCTAGGTATTTTTCAAGTGAGTCTAGGTGAGTCATGCTTATGTTCCACTGGATTATACAAAAGAGCAGAATAACATTACTGTAATATTGATGTGGGTACATATACCACGGGCTTGAATAACACGATGTTTTTACAATATCAAATCCAACAACGGAAAAAATATAATGAAGCTAAATAATATCTTCATTTCAAAGAAGTATTTCGTTCTTGAATGTTGATTACCTACACAGAATATAAGAGGATAATAAATTAATGTATACCTCACATTATAATTTATATTTAACGTCTTGGATCTACAATAATTACTGAATGATGTAGTCCGTGAAATAATGTTTTTTTTACTTGGTCTTTCATACAATTTTGACGTCGTCAATGGTATCGATCCTTTAATTAACTCTGTAATTAAAATGTTATCACCGCCAGTCAATTTGCTGAAATTAATCATATTCTGGTGTAATTAAACTTTAGGAATGGGCCGGCTCAGCTATTGTATTTCTTTTGGCGAGCTGAGTTGCCTAAAACACAACACCTATTTTCTCCTCGTATCCTTTGTCTTTCCTTTCCTTTAACTTCCATTAAAGGACGTCTACGACCTGTTTACTATCTTAGTATCAATGTTATGGGTGGCACCATGACTTATTATATACAATAATACAATAATAAAATCTCTGTATTATAAAAAATCTGCTCATTTATCTTATATCTTTAAACGAGAAATTCTTCTATATATACAGGGTATATCAAGACTGCTACTGAAAACGGAGCTGGGTGGTAGTTTAAGCGACTTCAGACACAATGCAACAGAAAAAGTTGCAAAAAAAAAAAGCGACAAATTTTTTTTGTTATTTTTTTCCTATGGCCATATTTGGTTGGTAAATAATTTTTTTTCCTAAAATAATAGTACCCTTAATAATACCCTTTTATTTATAAATACTCTAAGGTATATAAGAGTTAAAATTATTATTTTAGCAAAAACTATGGATTTACCACCCAAAAATTACGATATTTAAAAAACGGTAAAAAATAATTGTCGCGTTTCTTTGCGAAATTTTTAGTTGCATTGTGTTTGTAGTCACTAAAACTACCACCCGGCTTCGTTTTCGGTAGCAGTCTTGAGATACCCAGTATAAATAAATATATATTTATATAGCAATAAATTTTGTATACAGGGGGTTTCGGGGGCTATAAATCGATCTAGTTAGGATTCATTTTTGAAAAATGTAAAACAAAAAAAACTGAAAATATGACTCTTCCTGACATCTACTGGCGAATAATACTATTTTTTAAACAAGAAACTCTCTAGATCGTTGGAGGGCTATAACTGCTTTAACCTTACATTTTTTTTTATTTATGTGCATATTTTCTTATTATTATGTCGGTAAGGTCAAAAATTATTATTCATATTTCGTCATTTCATCAGTATATAATTTGTATTTAAATATAATTTTCAAAAACACAATTAACAAAAAAAAAAAATCGGTCATCCAGGTACTACTTAATAATACTTGAACGACTTTAGAATTTAGTTTGAGTTAAGAAGACTAAACATTCGATAGCTAAATAAGTTGATTAACGGTTTATAAAGAAGGGCGTAAGAACCTTATTCCTTTTATTACGCAATAGTAATTTGAACTACACAATAACTTCTCGAAGATCGGCCTGTTGTGTTTTCGCCCTGACAGCTATTGGCACTATCTCGTTCAGATGTTTTATGATATTGGATTTGATTTGTGGAACTCCAATGACCTTCTAACTGAGGAAACTCAGTATGAATCGTCGTTTTATTGCATTGTTTATTTGACTCCAGCAGACATTATACACGTTTGATGATTTTCGGTCAGTATTTTGGTCAAGTGGTCATTCAACGAAGAGACGGAATGTAATCTTTATTATTTAAATTAGGTTAAAAATGTTTAGAATACGTGTTCATACAGTTACAAGATATTATATCTTACCGTAGAAAAAATAAAATAGCTAATTAACTTTGGTAGTCCCTGCATGCACACACATTGACCATAAGGTGTTAAGCGTAAGTTTCTGGGTTATTTTTAGTCAAAATTACTTTAGAATTTTCTATGATTGATTTTGTGTCGCTTGAGACCTGTATGTACTACTCAGGTGTGACTTATTCGTGGTACTTCTTGCTAAAATGGATTAATAAATACACTTTCCTTATGAATCCACATTTAAAATATAGAGAAATATTTCTTGAAATTCAATTACGTATTCACATAAAACAACAACAATGAAACATAATATAACAATGACGTATGAAGTACACAAACTGCCACTCAAGTGTATGAATGCAAATAAGCAGACAAGCAGTTGGCATAATTACTCCGATCGCGAAGGCACTTCAACCGATTGTGGGCGTATTATAATTGTATTGTAAATAATTATCATTGATGTATTCTCGTTATTGAACCATAATATTTATTCTATACTTTTGTTAGCTCTTATGTAATTATTGGAGATTATCTAGTGTAAATATCTCGTAGACAGAAAATATATTAGTATTATCTGTCTACGGAACTTCTATTACAATTTTCAATTTATAGTTATGTCTTTTCGCTTAAGGGCCGAAACTGCGTTAAGCGGGCACTCGCGCGGTTTCATACAAAAGTGCTCCGTCGCGGGGATCCGCGCGGGCGTCCAGCACGGGGAGGCGCGTCCCGCACTCGCGCCGCGGGGCCCGCCTTCGTGCGTCGGAACCCGTCGCGGGGGCACGCGCGGTAAAGCGCGCGGTGTCCGCCAGCGGTAACATGACGGTGATGGCATAGGGCACCGAGACGTGGCCTCTCACTTTGGACTTCATTAGAAGGCTCAAAGTCACTCAACGAGCAATCGAGAGGGCTATGCTCGGTATTTCCCTACGAGATCGACTCAGAAATGAGGAGATCCGTAGGAAAATAAAGGTCACCGACATAGCGCAAAGGATTCTATAGATGATTCATAGCGAAAGGTTCTAGAGTGGAGGCCACGTACAGGCAAGCAAAATGTCGGACGCCCGCTTACAAGGTGGACGGATGACCTGGCTACATTTGCAGGAAGTCGCTGGATGCAGCCTGCTTCCAACAGGTCGATGCGGAGACCGTTGGGGGAGGCCGATGTTCAGCAGTGGACTTCCTGTGGCTGAGATGATGATGATGATGAATATATTAGAGCAAAAATAAATTTTTTTACTTAGCGCAATGTTATTGCCAGCCTTTCCGTTGGTGATATGACTGATACAGATTTTACCCTTAAGTTGTTGACCATCAAATATGGTTCCAGTTTCGAAGATAATTCGCCATAGACCGGTATCGAAACTTTAAAATATTTGTACAATGAGTTTTCATTTTCTCTTAATTTACTGAACTTTACAACAATTTCTCCGCCTAGCAACCTAAATTTAATAAACAGCCTTCCTGGCTGTCGTTTTTTTTTTTGCTAGTCGTCGTTTTGCTATGTAATAATATATTAAGCTCTCCATCGACACGACTGTACATGCACACCTTTAAAATTGAACCAGCGACACTGCGTAAATCCGGTCTCCGCGACGGGTACCCGCGACGGGGACCGACGCGTTCTCACGGAGCCCGTCCGCGTGTCCAAGCGAGGAGACGCGCGACGGTTGCCCGTCGCGGGCGCCCGCTTAACGCAGTTTCGGCCCTAAAGCTTTTCAGTCATTTACAATTTTACAATGCAATAAAACTTTGGGTTTGATTAGATATTCTTATCTTATTAATAAAAACATATTCATAAATAACTAGTGGTCCCGCCCGCCTTTGCCTGTGTGCAGATACTTTTTGAGTCTAGTTCACATGACGAACATAACATATTTGGGCTTACATCGCCAATGACCCAAAATGGCGTGACCCATATTATTCCATGACTCCATGCAAGTAATTATTTCCTCCTCTGTCCTATCCCATCCCTCTCAGTTTGAAACAGTATTAAATATATTTGAAAAATATGGCCTATCTGTTAATTTAGGGTGTCAGTTACCTCCATACCAAAGATACGCGAATTTAGTTTAGCCGTTCTTGAGATTAGCGCACACAAAATATTAGAAAAATAGAAACAAAATCTTTGTTTAAAAATTACATTAAAAATGTTCCCTATACTAGTTTTTCTCATACTTGCGCATTGTCATGATTGAAAAAATACTAACTGGCTCTTTCAGTATCGATGTCAAGATAAAGAAGTTCAAAGCAAGGGAAGTGGACGCTTACTTTTTTTTATTGGATAAAGCATTTCATTGTCCCGTTTTATAATATAAAGGGTATATTATATAATACATGTCGACCTGAGTATTCAATAGCTGAATTTAGCTCCATTGTTAACTTTGTACCCAGTAAATAATATATATTGTAATTTATAAGCAATAATTATTAAATATGTGCACTTGTAACGTATGCGGTGATGGGGAGCGGGCAGTAACAGTTCGTCGCTGACTAACTTTCTGGACACAGAACGAGGAGCGGCGCTGGTGAATCTACTCTGTTTTTATTGGTACCCACATACCGAATCTTCAAATCATTAATTTACAAATTTTCTCAACACGCTCGGAATTGTATTCAACATATAATATAATATCAATCTGCACATCACAATGCGTGGCTAGATAGAAATTTAGTTCCGTGCCATCACTATACTAGGTCAAGTATATAGATCAATTATTATATTGCTTTGCAGTATTGCTTTGAGTTTGAGTGATCATAATGACTGATCTAATACAAAGCAACACTTCTATAGTATCGGTGCACAATGTATTTTACTTACTGTTGTATTAATGTGTCGTTAAATATGTTCATCAGGGATAATCCTACATTATAATGAAATAATTTTTCATATCAATCCAGTAATTTAAGAGCTTGTTAAATGTGAACAAACTATATATCTTTCCACTGTATACTGAATTAATATTTGTTTAGATGTGTTGGGTTATTATATCCATTCCATTAACATGTCAAAATATATTGTGATTATTATGCACAACAAAGACACCATGAATCCTAAAGCACCAGTTTGTAAAAGAAATACATCCAACAGTCACATACATAATCCTGAACCGACACTAAGGTGGAGTCTTATGTCGTGGACATTAGAAACTACGAGAAACTTGTCGAACTCACAAACACTCACACCCGAAAATAAAAACTTGTGTATCATTCAAACATCAATTGTCTCGGTGCGGGGATCGATTTCATCTTCTCGTTTTACAGTTGGCATTTAACCAACTGCGTCACGGAGGCTGTCAATGAAAAAGTTATTCTAACGCACACCCGGAGAGATTTATGCATTGACAGTTTATAAATATAATATATTAGTTATCGCATGTTTCATAAGTTTCGAACCACTTTTGAATTCATTTTAAGCGAAGAAGACAAAATATTCGTTTATTATATAATGCGATGATTGTTTTTCGGAACGATATATATAAGGTGTATTAAATCAAACATGTTATTTTTTTTTATAAAAAAGGTTTAAGATAAGATTTTTATTGAGGTAGGTAGCTATCTCATATAAATAATTTAAAAATAAACATCCAACAGTCACATACATACATATGTGAGCGGCCGTCTGACTAGTAACAGTGTAGCAGTGTAAATGCAACGTTGTGTTCGTATCGGGCGAGTGCAGCGGAATGCCAAGCATTGCTTTGTAATTCAATGTGTTGTTTGGTTTTGCTACTGTTCATGAGCGGTCGTATTGCGTACCATCAAACGAACGGCATACTTGTCTCGCCATTCATAGCAATAAAAAATTGTTCTTCTTTATCTATATATATAAAAGAAAGTCGTGTTAGTTACACTACTTATAACTCAAGAATGGGTGAACTGATTTGGCTGAAAATTGGTAGGGAGGTAGCTTAGAACCAGGAGAAGGACATAGGATATTTTTTATCATGTTCCCGGTTTTCCGAGTTTCTATTAGCTTATTAACATTTTCTCATACAAAATATTCATGGGTTTGTAACTGTCAAACATTTAATGTTCATTCCGTCGATACGGTAAACTCTTCCCTCAAATTAAAAAACGTATTTAAATAAAGGTTTCGAATCGACAACATATATCCACAATATTCGATTAAAGGCGTATTTTAGATTTTAAAGATGTAAATTAATGACATTAATTAAACGGATTGACGTTTAAATTGGTTGTCAAATAATGCGTTCAGAAATGTATTTTGTGTGAACTAAGGAGAATATATCAAGCTGCATAAATAGAGATAATTAAATAAATAATTTGCACCAGTAAAAAGTTATATTTACTTCTTTTCAAGATCGAATGTCACTTTTATCCAGATTTTTTACAGTAGCCTTTCCTTCGCTATTATTCACTGATAGAAATTAATGTAATATATCGTCTCTGAGTGAGATAGGTTATATTTAACCTAAATATTGCTTGCAATATTTTTGGAAAAGCAGCATTGTGGGTGTGAAATAAGGGATGGAATATTGCATGGATAATCAGAATCACTAAAGTTATTAATGTCAAAAATTCATAAGGCACACTATTTGGATATGGAGAAACGGGATATAATAGAGTGGGACGTACGGGAGATGACTGGGTTAGCTGACAGATTTGATAGGACGAAATGTAAATGCACGGTATAAGACGGGATGGATAATGAAGAGAAAGGACAGGACGTATCGGGAAGTGACGGGGAATAGACGGGATGGGACGGAATTGAGCAGGACAGTACGATAGCTATGTCATGTTTAGGTATACAAGAGCTTATACGAAAAATAATATGTATTTGGTGTGAAGTAAAATAAAAAAATATCTGCATCCAGGCAAAGGGGGGTCGGGCTTTTTTGCTATGCTAAATAATTCAATATAATATTAATCATATAATAACTAAGCCATAGCTTAGCGTCGTCGGGTCAGCTATGGTATCTTTTAATTGATTTCAATGAATGTAGTCGGAGTAGTAACAGTGTTATAATATCTCCGTAGCAAAATAATGATTTAAATCTGGAGAGATGGGATAGAGTAGAATATAAGGTGGATAAAATGGGACAGAAGAATAGGTAAAGGATGGGATTGGAATTGGATAAGCAGTTTAGACAACGGCTGTCATGTTGATTTGAAATAAAATATGGACTGGAATCTATATTTGCACCCAGGCGAAGCCGGGCCGGGCCGCTAGTTGTTTATAAATGCTGCGTTATGTGACATCCACATGCCACGCGTCGGTAGCACACTTGTATATCATTTGCACATTACCATAAAGTGCACGTTTGCATTTCCGTCGACGCCGTTTGATTTCAATGGTCGATTTTGCTTCACGTCACACTGTTTGAACTAAACGATTTTCGACAAGTTGGCAGCGACACTTTTTGCGACTTCGAAATAGGAAATACCTTTTACTCTGTTTGGAATCTGGAAGGTAAACATTTTTAACATTCACGGTTTATATGAAGCTCCAACACAGCTTGTTTATATTCTGAAAGATGCGGGAATTTGTAATATTATTTAATTAATGAATATTTAATTATTATAAACCATTTACCATTATGAACCTACTTCGTCGGAAACAGAAATTTTGATGGACTTTTAGTTTCACAACATGCCGTAAAATGTATTGTTCCAGTATTGAATTTTCATGTATTTTGTGTAAAATATTCATGTCGATAATAATATAATCATAGTAATATATTTTGGAATTATCTTTGATGCAAACGATATTTTGGTATCCGATAACAAATGCAGTTATTTTTCGGTTTTAGTCTTCGGTTTTATTTACCATTGGTTTTAATTTATTATGCCAACATGTTCCAAGTCTTATGAGCATTGTCTGATACTTTGTTGAATCTGTGGTCACTTAACTTCAATGCACTTGATGATGAATATAGTCCAGATAATACGCTCATATATCATCAGTTATCTGTCGCTGGTCAACATTATTATACCGGCCTTATTGTGAGCTGATACACACTTAAGGAAATTATAAACTATGTGAAAATAACACCTGCGTGGGTCACAATGACATATTTTGATTTTATTTTATTTTATTTATTTTACGGTCGCTATCCAAGAGGTATTCACCAAAATATGTGCAGCACTATTATTTATTCATTATTATTACTATTTTAAAATTATGCACCATACCAACACGCTGAAGGCCTGCGTGGTAGACTACATGGCCTAACCATAGCCGTGTCTTATAGCGGAATATATATGGGTGGATACAGGACTATTAAATCGCAATGAAATCTAAATGGGCCTCATTAATAAACTCGGATGAGCGAAAGGTTAACTTTAGGCATTCGGCTAGAGAATTCAATCTATTATTATGAATAGCTAGAGAGTAATGACTATATAAATAAAAATCTATATTTTTCCGTCTAAAATGATAATCCTGTTATGGCAATTCACTGATTTTAAAAGTAAAAAGAACGGTCAAAATAAATTAGTCAATTTTAAAGTTCTGCGCTAAAATTTAATCCCTCGCTCATCTGAGTTTATTAATAAGGTCCAATATGTTTAAGCAAATTTTTGTTGACAAAAGCAATGCGTCACAGGTCAACTGAAGGTACTAAGCTCTGGTGAAACTAGATTTATGTTAGTGAAAATTCCATTCCGGAATAGCCATGATCTACAGCATATTGTCCAAGAAACAAGTGCATGTAACGACGCCGGGGCATTTCATTTCGTGCGCTGAAATAGCAATTTTTCAAGTGTTGTGCAAAACCGTTGGTATCCTTTGTGTCGCATGTCAGGCTAACGAAGCGCGAACTGAAATGAGTTCCACTCAGACCGATAGTTGCTATGATAGCACCTTACGATATGTTATCTTTTTTTAAGTCTTTCTTTTATCTTGCCTTAGTGAAGTCTTTTGTTGTAAGGATATGGTTTTACCATCCCCTATGATTCATATTTTACAGCGTATATTAAGAATGTGATCAAAACAAAGCCGAGTGGTACTTTTATCGACTACACACAATGCAAATAAAAAAAATTGCAAGAAAAAACACGATAGTGATTTGTGATGTTTTTAATATCGTCGTGTTTGGGTGGTAAATTCCATACCATAGTAAAAGGTTGTAGATTATTAAGAAAAAGGTATCTAATTTCTATTCAAATAAGACGATAGGAAGTAAATAGACGCGCTTTTTGCAAATTTTTCACGTGTCACGTTTCATGAAAATGAAGCCAGGTCTTCGTTTTCGGTCACAGTTTGGGTATGACCCGTATATATTTATGTTATGAGTTTATCTATAAATATTCTCTTAATTTTATATATATTTTTTGGACTATTTGTGTTTCGTTTATAGAAATGAGTAACACGTTTGTCAGAACCATTGGTCAGAACAGCTGATACCTACACAAACCTTACCGCCTCGTTCCATTGTAATGCATTTGCGCCATCGTTTGCTTTACTCGTGGGTATAGAATAAGGTTATTGACACGTGCCTTAGATTAAATATATGCTAGATACAGGATCCGGAACAACACAAATGCCAAAAGTGGCCGAGGTTGATTATTCTTATACATTTGAATTTCGAACTACAAATGAAGCATAAAGTCCTAAATTATAATCAACTTCAGGTAACAATAAACCTTATTTATTATGTTTTGCATCATACTAAAATCAAATAAGAGCACACGCTAATTTGTTGTCTTATTTCTCTTGCCGTTTTTAGGTTGTAACTTCTAATCTAGAGTATATTTAATCGAAGACACGAGCAATTACTCAAAATAAACAGTCAACTGTGTCGCTACTATACGGGTAGCTACGCGCTGTGAGACTTTGTTAGAATATTAGACAGACTCCGTGGCGCATTTGGTTAGACATCGACTGTGAAACGAAAGGCCGTGGGTTCGATTCCCGAACTAAAGCAAATGTTTATATGGTTCACATGTATTTCTGTCCAATCTAGGTGTCCGGAGACGGAAAAGTCTCTCCTAGTTTCTGATGCCCACGACACAAGACTTAATTGATCGTACTGTGGAGTAAGAACAATGTATGGGATTGTAGGGTGCATTAAAAAAATACATAATAAAAATAATTAGAAGTGCTCTTCTCTATGTATAACAGTATTGGGCATCCTGGGTAATAAATGTCTTACAATTTTTACAATATATTCCTTTGAACGAAACTATCATAGTAATAACGGGATTACATAGAGTAAACATCAATAAGATAGCAAGTCCGTCGTTTGAACAGACGAGGCCAAGTATTGTTTTGAAATCAAATATACGTATATTCTCCGCCCTGATTGTACTAACTAGAAGTTACGAGCACTTTGTTTGTATTGCCTATCTAACAAAATATTAGTTGAATACGTAATTGTTTACACCATAGAAACAAAGTGGTCTGTATCAACATCGAGGGTCGTCAACAACCTTCATTTCTATGAAAATTATATAATTATGCCTCCATTCTCCCTCTTCAGCCATTGGAATTATGCCTCTACAATATATCTGCTAATATTATAACATTAGTATGTCAATGTAGGTTTTTTAGTTAAGTTTTCACGCGAAAACTACTTAACCGATCACCGTGAAACTTTTTACACATATTTTTGGTGGTATTAAAATTAGCATAGGATGATTTTTATGAAAAAAACAATTAATTTTTCGAATAATAAAAAACATTATTCAGTTGGAATTGAACATTTTGGTCGTCATTTTAAAAAGTATATCTGCACCCGGGCGTTGCCGAGCTGGACCGCCAGTAATATTACAAAGCAGCAATATTTTGTTTTTTTGTGGCTTATGTCCAGCATTGGACTGCCACGGGCTGATGATGATGATGAATATAACATTTTTTCAAGTGGTTGAGCCACGCTTCTGTCAGTCACTCAGCATGAAAGGGCAGGCTTGTCCAGGGTGGTATTGCTCCCAAGAGATCAATGTGAAGTGACAGCTTTGCTGACACGTTTCGTCCGGTGAGTGAGATTGCCAGATGTCCAACACCGCTTTCGTCTTCCCATTATTTTTCCTTCCAAATCTCCTCAAGACTTGATGGCCTGGCAAAATATTACAACCCTAGCCTGGTGGATATTCTTCGGTCACTTACCATCAGGTGACTCGTTTGCTCCTTTTCCGTACTTATAAATAATGAAATAAAAGAATATATTTTCTATATGTGCTCATGTTATGTTTTTCGTGATTTCTGATACCCATAGTAAAAGCTTTATCAGTGTGGGATTCAGACTGTGTGGGTGTCTCTTGTAACTAAGCGCATCCGTAGCATTATTATTTCATAAACGTAGTAGACTCTAAGTTGTTCCATTGCAGTTTGTAAATTGTATTACCTGATTTTATAATGTAGTGTACTCATTCAGAAAAATTTACCATACATTGTTGTTGATGAATCTTTGTTTAAGCTTGTCTTTGCTTTCCCTCCTTGATAAAAAAAAAACATCTACATTTTTCACTTCTGCGTATAAAAGGATGAGTGAACTACAATGGTAGAGTATCATTTTTGAAAAGATTACGTTTTGTAAAAGGCATACGCTCACATCTGTACCCCAATGGGATATGAAAAGGTACTATTACCGTCACAGACAGCTCACCGCACTGAAATGTCCAATAAAAATCTCCCAGCAGGAGACAAAGTCTGAATATAAAGAAAAATCACTTTCAGTAGATATTCAATTGTTACTTCATGCCACTTACAAATCCCAGGATGTCAAGAAGAACAAACTACAAAACAGGTATACATTATTTCGGTTTGATGTTAAGTGATAGGCAATTTTTGTTTAGTGTTATTATAGTTTAGGTAATATACGAAAATGAACTGAAATATAGTGATGTGAGTGAAATGTGAACGTGGTGCCGCTAAGATAGGATTAAGCTCAACTACATTTTACTATTTAAATTAGTGTAACTTCATATGCCTGCCACCACCAAAAACATGATAAAACCTTAAAATTAAACTCCTTATTCATAAGGATTTAAAGCAGTATTCAAATGCTGTTAATATGAGCTGACTCAAAAACGTTATTAATTAAAATTTACTAATCAGTTATTCAACAGCTTATTACCTTTCAAATGGCTCACGACCTTGTTTAAGCAATTCTTGAACAGAAAAATAGTTGATGTCTGTATGTTTGATATTACTGTCAAGTGAATGAAATCTTTTTTTTTATGTGAACTGCTAACAACTGAAACCTTCTTATAGTTTGTGGATTTATAAAATAAAATATGACCAAAATTCCATTCTCAATTACAAAAGTTACTAAACGTTTAATGTTATCATAACATGGTTTAACTAATTTACGTTTATGTGGTTGATTAGTGGTGTTTATTATTATTTATGATTATGGGGGCAAAGCTATAAAAAATTCAACTTCCACTTTTCAAAATAAGTTTGTCATAAGAAACTTTCCAGCTGTGGTAATCAGAACTCACAATAACAACCGTCAAATTTCTAAAACACCAATAAGGCAAACGGCTGGATAGCCTTCGAATTTTAATACTTTGCAGGAATTACGGATAAAGTTAAAGTAATTCAAGGCGTATTTTAGGGGATGGGGTAGATATGATAGATGGGGGAGGGTTAGGAAAGCCGGACTTCGCTTAAATCTTGAATGTAACAATAGCATGTGCTTAGTTCTAACGATCTAATCTGTGGGATTAGTTGGTCTTAGCTATTAGTTTTTGACTGTCTGTTTAACGTTGTAGACAGGAAGAGGTCTGAAAAATAGAGAGTCGGGAGATTGATTTTCTGACACAAATTTTCATAAGTTTTATTTTTTGGTTCGGGATGCCCATATTTATTTTTAAATTATCAATCCCTGTTTTCAGTTGGCAGTGATAACTTTCTATTGGGGTAGCGACTAACTTCATTCTCTGGTTTTTAAATATGGTGTGATAAAACATCATTTTTGTAATCATTTGAGTTATTGGCGTTCTAGCAAATATTCTTCACATTAGTTTGTTTAAAAAACTAGTAATGCCTAAATATAGTCATTGCAGATAGTTATATCTGACTTGAATACTTTTTAAAATACAATAATTATCATTAAACAAATACACATCACCCTTCTTTCCCAGAAGAACATGCGGTGATGCTATCAAGACACATATATTTTGCCTTTTTTGTTTCATCACATGATGTGGTGGCGGTGAGCCTATAATCATATTGATCGCAAATTCGAGAATCTGGGCTGATAATACATAGAAAAAATAAATATTCAGAGTAATATTAAATTCAATATCGTTATTCGAGCACGAGACCCGCTGTAATCTTGTAAGCGATCATGTTTTCTGAAATAGGAGGCAAATGCCAAATACACGAGCTAGCCTAACAAATCTACTAAACTCAAGAAATTCATTTTACAGAATTGCGCTGTAACTAATAGCAATATATATAACAGCTTCGTTGGTTGTATTTTCTACTGAAACCACAAAAATAAACATGTTATTATACCAGCCGGAACTTCACGCCTAAGGGAGCGAGGGTGGGCTGTTCATTTATCAAAAGAAACTCGAGGAGTGATTGATGTTGGGACCCACTTTTATAACGCCTGCGTAATTCTATGTAATGCTGATAATGACAGCGGTGTTGAGTTGGATTTTTTCGTGGTCATTTTTGTTGTTTGGCTTAGATTTCACAGGTACCAAGTAAGAAGAGAGACTGTAAAATAATAGCTATGATGGCGCTATTGGTACATAGTTGGCTGTAAAAAGGGAATGTGTGGATTGATCCTCAGATAATTGTTTCTGGCCCGAGTTTTGAGACCAATCTCGTGCTTGCTTATACCTAATTTGTAGTTGCGTATCTAACAGTGTGGTCAGGACTTTGTATGTGACTGTTAGGTGTACTTTTTATCTCTATAGGCTACGAACCTTGGAGTACAGTTATAGTCGATGATTGAAGTTCATATTTGTCTCGTTCCTGTAATGTATAGTTTACACAATCACTTATATCTATGTAGTGATCGAACCACAGTTCTACAGTTTCACACCCATAGTGCCACAAAACCTATTGTGTATTAAAGTAAATAAAAAATAAATACACCCAACAGTCACATACATAATCCTGACCCCACACTAAGATCTAGTTTTGTGTCGTGGGTATCACGAACTATGAGAGACTTTTCAGTCTCACATACACCCAAACCCCAAACAAATACCTGTGGTTCACACAAATATTTGTTTCGATGCGGGGATCGAACCCGATGCCTCTTGTTTTACAGCCGGCGTCTCACCAACTGCGCCACGGAGGCTGTGAAAATAACTGTATCCAACCTGCACTTTGCCGGGGTGGTGTATATATATACGGCCTAAGTTGTTACCTTGTGGTACAATAAGTACAAGCAGTCCGATTATGGAATGCACTTCCTGATGCAGTGAGACGGGCTCGAACATTGGTGTCCTTTAAGAAAATGGTTAAATAACACTACCTGTCCCTTTAACTGCTACATTAGTCAAGTGATTGATTGTTTGTATATATGTATGTATTTGAATATATTATTATATCTGTGCACTTGTATATGTATATACATGTATTTATATATTTATTTATATATCTTATATATGTTATGTTTTTTTTTATTGCAGTGAATGGCGAGACGAGCAAGCCGTTCGCCTGATGGTAAGCGATACGACCGCTCATAAACAGTAGCAACATTCCACTGCGCTCGCCATCCTGAGACATAGGATGTTAAGTCTCAATATGTTCAGTAGTTGCTCTGGCTACAATGTCCTTTAATCCGAAACACAACAGCGCATTTAAGCAGTGTTGTTTCACGGGAGAAATAGACATTGCGGTGGTACCTACCCAGATGGCCTCTCACATATGAGAGACCTACCACCATTATGTTTGTTAATTTTGTAATTATATTCGTATGTCACATATTTTGCATGTATGATTTTATTTAAATTCTTTTTTCTTTAGTCAATCTTTATCTTACTTGGTACACTATTGACTGCCCTTTTTTTTTCCATCTCTTATTGTCCATCCCAAGGTAGTCAGTAAGAGATTGCCTCGAGCGATACGACCGCCTTTTGTATTACTATGTAATACAATGTTCTATTATTAAGTTAACTTAGTGTATAATAAAGGATTTAAATAAAAAAATAAATAAAATAAGTTCGGAGTTGGCTTAGGTAGTTTAAGTGATTAAAGCCAAATAATACTTTGAATAGAAGTCTATTCTAAATTTTTGTTGGTTAAAAAGTCGTTGTTTTCGGAGGAATATTGCTTCAATGATTAAAGGCTGAAGTGATTGTTGATTTAGGTAAACAAGTTTTTAATAGTGCGTGGTGGTCTGTTGGTAAACGGACTAGACGCGGCTGCCAACATATTCACGGTGGTCGCGGGTTCGAATCCCAGGGCACACCTCTGACTTTTCGGAGTCATGTGTGTATTGATAGTCAATCACCACGCACTAAAACGGTGAAGGAAAACATCGTGAGGAAACCTGCATACCATAGCGATTTATAAAAAATTCTATGGTATGTAAGTCCGCCAACCCGCACTAGGCCAGCGTGGTGGACTATATGGCCTAACCACTCTCAATCGTACTGTCGATTGTAGAGTAGGCCCGTGCCCTGCAGTGGGACGTATATGGGCTGATAAGAAGAAGAAGAAGAAGTTTTTAATACTTAGTGTAGGGCAAAATAAATCATTTGAATTATAATTTTTAGTTTTAAATAAAATAACTTATGATTTACTAGCATTTTATTTCAATGAGTTACTGTAATATATGGTCAATGTTATAATCACCTCATATCCATTAAGGAACACCGAATTCTGTTAAAAATATTTGCCTATAGCAACATTATGGGACTAAGTTCAGGCTATATACCTGTGGCTGGGCACCCAACGTTACGGCAATATTGCCAAAATCTCACAAATATTTTAGTAATATGCTTGTATAACCTGTACATAATTTCAAAATGTTCGTCAGGGAAACTCGATAAAATCAATGTTTCCATTAGACTGCTAGCCGAGATTGTGAAATATCCAATCCGCAAACTGATTGAATGCGGCACGTATATTATATTTCCATCGTCAGTAATGAGGTATGGGGTAGGACGTTCCAATACACTTAACCGGATGTCTGGACTAAATTTTTCTCTACCCATCAATTTATTTTCCATCTGGTTTATACTCCTCGATTTATATCATTTAGTTTATATGTTAAAGGAAATATATTTAATATGACATAATATGCGATTCCTAGGAAATCAATACATTAAATAGCGTTCGGAAATGAAGTACATTCTCGATGATGAGGATTATATAACGAGTAACTTGTCTTTGCTAACAATTATTTGAAACAGAACCTTGTATTGTAGATAGTTCCAATAACTGGATTGTATAGTAATCATTTTGTGCTGAAGTCTGTGAAATCTTGACCTATTTTATCAACATCATCGCTATAATTTAGGCATAAAATATGTTTATAGAATAAAATATTATTTTATCCGTCAAACAAATAGGCAGAAGGGTCCTTAAATGTTCAATGACCTAACCTACAGATTCGGGTGTTTCTGAATAAGCCGGCTCCAACGATATTACGTATCATGGCAACTAGAATTGCTTTGAATATCAAAGGATAGATAAAAAAGTTTAATCTGTCTGTAAGTTCTGTGTGACACTGACGTACATTTAATACCGTATATTTAATGTAAATGACATGGTTTTTATTAACCTAGATAAACGGAACTAAGATAAACTAAAACAAAGTTTAAGAAAAATTATGGGGTTTTTTACCAATAATGGTGATTTATGATTTAAAGATGCTGGAGCCGCTTTTCTTCACGTGCAGTCTAGTTGCTTTCCAAAAAAAAATTCAATCGAATTTATCCATAATGGAATTAGAGCTGATTGGCATTTCGGAAGCGTTGTCTTGCATAAGCTCAACCAACTATCAGAAGGTTGTATTTTTGACAGACTCTAAAAGCGCTCTTCAGCATTTGACTCGCTGTACCTCGACTTTTCGAGGGTCGCCTGTAGCCTACACGATACTGAAGCTTCTATCTCAGTTACACTCCGCATCCAAAATGATTATTTTATAATGGATCCCTTCACATGTCGGTGTAAATGGTAACGAATATGCTGATACGTTAGCTAAACAGGCAATTACTGATGGTATGATGACAAACGTTACTCCCTCATATTCGAGTCAAATTCCATTGCTTAAAGAGAAATGTTTAATAACAAATGACAATTGTATTTTTGACCGACTTCAAAAGAGGAGGTAATCAATTCGACTGAATTTTTTTTTTTTTGTATGTTTGTTACGCGATTACGCCGGCAATTGTGAACCGATTTTGAAAATTTCTTTTTTGTCGGAAAGCATGATATACAGGGTTGGTCCCATATAAAATTGGTGAAGACCTGATGAATATCTTAGGATCTGCTGACCAGAACTCCTCAAAATTAAACGATCCAGCATTAATTCTTTTTGCGTAAGATTAAGTATAAGTATATTATTACAAAGGGTGGGTGAAAATAGGTAAAGGGTGGGGGTGGCGGGGTGAGGGGGGGTAGAAAATAGGTACAATTGTTAATACTCAATATCTCCGGCAGTTCTTAACCGACTTAAAAATAACTTTTTTGTCAAAGAGTATTGTATGATAAGTTAGACCAAAAAAAGTATTGTGAAGATCTGATGAATATCTTTAGACCTGAAGGGCAGAACTCTTCAAAATTGAACAGTACAGCAATAATTCTTTTTACAATAGATTCAGTTTAAGTTTATTACTACAAGGGGGGATGGAAAGGGGAAAGTAGAAAGGGGCGTGGGAAGGGGGGGATATATAAAAATATAAATACTAAATATCTGCGACGATAAAAAATGATTTTAAATAACTTTTCTTCGGCACGAATTATACATAATGTTGGTCACATAAAATATGGTGATAATCTGATGAATAGGTACATATCTGGAGAGCAGACCTCCACAAAACTTTGCAGAAACGCAATGATTTTTCGTCCATTAGGTTAAGTATATGTGTTTTATTAAAAATAGGAAGTGAAGAAGGTGTAGAGGTGAGGGGGTAACGAATGATTACCACGCATAAGTGTACTCAACATCTCCAGCAGGTTGAGCCAATTTTAGTATTTTCTTTATCATAAAAACGAAATAAAAAATAAAAACGAACAGTGTAGCTTCCTTAAAAATCATAAAATATTAATTTTCGTTTTTGAAATTATAAAGGATCACAATGGTTCATTTTTTATATATGTTATGGGCCAAGTGATTAATGCGGGCAGTATTCATAATGCCCGGGCATTATGAATATGGCTACATGATGATCGGGCAATGTGATTAATAGGTGATTTTTTACGTGGTGCGCTGCCGCATTGTCGCATCTGCGATAGATCTATAAATTAGAAAGGTTGATCTGCTTATGTTTAGTTGTTTTTTAACGTCCGAAACATTATCGTCAGAAGAAAATTAGTGTACCCACTTTATGGATCAGTTAGGTCGACTGTGCCCCAAAACCGACTCGGAACACCCCGACTTCACGTAGTCTTTTGGTTACCGACTCTAGAGTGTATATAAAATGCCGAAGCTGCGGAGGTGAGCATGGGTGCCTATCTTTTGTTACGCAAGGGCAAAGGGGCTGAACTTCCCGTAGCGCCGGAGACGATGCATAAGCTAATTTGTATTGACAACAAGTGTTTCAAGGGTTAGGTTGCTATAATAGATATTTCTCAGGAATGGTGCGTTACCTATTCATGGGAGTGTTACCAGGGGAGGCGCGACACTCTCTTTCCCCCTCCACTCCTCCCAACCCACCCCCTCGTGCTGCTCTATTCTAAATTCTACCACTTCGGCTCATTGTTTTGATTTTAATTTGCTTTACATCACTCTGCCCAATAGGCACTTTGCATTATTCATAATGCCCGGGCATTATGAATAATGCTCGATTAATCACTTGGCCCATAACATATACATTGATTCCAGTTTTCATTATATGATTACCTTTGGCATCATTACAATGCTTATGAAAACTAAAAAGTAATAAATAAAATAAAGTAATTAAAAATTAAAAGACCGACTTCAATGTGCACTACAAAGTAATAAATAATATATATTTCATTGTGCTAGTACACATTGATTAATTTTCTTATTGACTAGACTAGCCAACAAATCTTAAATACGTAGGTAATATTTTGAAGGCGGGTCGCCAAGTGATGAACACGACGACCTACACTTAAAGGACATGGCCAGTTTTTGTATGGCGCTGTGCCTAGTACTTCGAATCTCATCTACATCAATTAGTTTTGCATTGTTGGGGTAAGGTTTGTTCCAAGATTAATACAGAAAAGTTACGAAGCCTAGGAAGTTCAGGGTTTTTAGATATTTACAAAAACATATCTTATTTTGAGGTTAGGTTTTGTAGGTTATCTATCAATTTATTGAATCGAATAAAAATACGTTTACATAAATGCTTTATCGTCGAATTTGGAATTTAAAGGAACTAATATTTTATAAGTTACACAAAATATACACCGAGACGTATTTGAATTGTGCCACAATGTAAACAAATAAACAAAGCATGGTTCTTGTCAAGCAACTGTCAAGTGTCAATTATTTTACTGCAGCGTTTAGTTGTTGCAATGAAATTGTGTAAAAATGGGAAGAATATATGTGTAAGTATATACTACAAACATTGCTTTATATATATTTAGTATTGTTAATTATTATGACTTATTACCTACTTATAGATTATTTTTAGAAATATTTTAGACTAAGTTATTATTTTTTTCCTACACTTGCTTTACTGCGAACGAAACGTTTATGCGGGGCCAACAATGGCGGAAATGGGTCATCAATCAATGCAAAATCTTATTAAACTTTATATTACTCCCTAAACTTCTACAGAAATATGACGTATTCTTAAATTAATAGTTGATTTTTTATATTCATTCAATTATTGCCTTGTTTTTGTACATGATAAAAAGTAACTAGGCAGAAACTGTCCAGGTCCTTTAATTTGTGTAAAACATCCTAGCGAAAAACACGCAATATTAATTTGCCTTAATCTATATAAACTCACGCCATTTTCCCAGAAGGGGTATGCAGAGATTCTCCTGGTATCAACCAGGACACCCACGTTACGCCTTGCGTGTTTTGTCCCTCGGTGTGATTGGGAGCGAGAGTCTATAGTCATATCGGGTGCAAATTCCAGTCCCTATCCAGATAACTAATAGAAAAACGCCCGTCCTTAATATAACAGATCTTAATCAACATTGTGGAGCATCGGACTTATCTACAATCGAGGCAAACGTACAAACTTAACAATCCTTCCCTTTCTTATACTTTCCTCACTATGATTCCTATCATTTCCTATCACTGTTAAAGTAATTGTATATAAATATGCAAGTGACTCCAATAAGTCAATGGTGTACCTTGGAGTTGAAACCTTTGACCACTGTATCTTTGATCGTATGCAATACATTAAAATTAGATCACACATATTATGACACATATTAATTCTATTAACATTTCAACAAATGTACACGTAGGATCAATATGTGAAATTAATTTGTTTTTAGTTTACATATGGACCTAACTGAGCGTCAACGATACATCTACAAGTAGGTAATATTCAACTGTGTTACATTACTTGAATTTGTTCTCGTTTGGCACTTGGCGACCCGCCTTCAAAATATTACCTACGTATTTAAGATTTGTTGGCTAGTCTAGTCAATAAGAAAATTAATCAATGTGTACTAGCACAATGAAATATATATTATTTATTACTTTGTAGTGCACATTGAAGTCGGTCTTTTAATTTTTAATTAAATTATTTTTAATGAAAGAGAATCAATATCAGATCTTATTTAAATGTCATATTTATTAACCAATTATATGTGTAGAGATTTGCGGTCCTACAAGTGATCTTTTCATTTTCGCTTTTTGTACCGATTCGAGGAATTAATTCCCAGCACCTGATGATAAAAACTGTGATTACAATACATTTTCTCGTTAAACGGTACTACCAAGTTTCTTTACTATTGAATACAATTATTATGTCGGTCTATTTGAATGGATTTTACTACTTTTGATAGACTAGGTATGGTATTTTTTATCTCAGAAGGTGATAGTTTTCTACCTGTTTTACCCCAGATAAAGGAATATTATATTAGACGCATTATGATTTTTATTCTTTTGACTTTTAGAATTTTCTTAATTTACAAACAGTCATAATATCATTTCCATCATCAGCCTGTTGTAGCCTACTGGTCGCTGCCAGCCTTCTTGTTTAAGTCGTCCTGCCATCTGGTCACAGTACGTCCCACGCTCCCTCCCAATAGTCACGTGACTCGTAAAAAATAAAAAAATACACAAAACTGAGTGATGAGTCCATAAATGTCTCACAAATCGGGTTTCTCACCAGAGAATCCTAACTACTCAGGTGTCTGGCGTACTTTTATATTACACTAGAGGTCCGCTTCGCCCTGATGCGAATACTTTTTGAGTCTAGTCCCCATCAGACGGATATTATTTCGCGTAATAACTTTTACATTTAAATTCTACGTGATTGCCATCATTGTACTGTTTTTTCCGTCCTGTCCCTATACATCTCATCTATTTTAAGCACCATGATTCTATACATAAATTTACTATGTCATTTGCTCCATATTGTAAACTATTCTATGCATTTGAGTTTGAAAAAGTAACAAATGTATTGAAATTCCTTAGAAATACTACATTTTTTGTACCAAAAGATGTAATCCAAGGTATCAGCTACCTTCCTACGAAATTTAATTAAAATTGATACAGCCGTTTTATCGTGGAAAATAACAAACACACAAACTTTGTCCTAAATACATTTGTAGGATATAAAATAGAAATGTACCACGCGTGTTTACTGGGAGAGTATAAAATTGAAAGCACTTTTTAATTCGCCTGTAGCATATTGTTTTTACTTTCCAATGTGGAAGTTTGTTACCAACCCTAGACTTTAATATCGATATCGATATCGCTAAACTTTTAATTACCCAAGTATGAACCTGTTCGTTATACTATCGTAGTGGGTTTCTTACCATGAAAAAAATTAGAGTTTAAACTCGGAAGGCCCCTCACAACTGCAAAATATATTTATTATTGTACTTAATTATCATCATTATTTCCTCAAAATATATTATTTTTTAATAGGAATCTCGGTTATCTATATGACGTCAATTACGTTGGAAAATATCGAACACCCGGTTAATCTAGTTTAACAGATAAGGAAGAACGTTCCTCGTTATTTTAAATCTACGACGCTTATTTAACGGCACTGCCTTCGCAGCCTGATGCAATCTTTTACCGAGCTTCCATTAAACGATTATCATAAAATATATACATAAATTCACGCCTTTTTTCCAGAAGGCGTAGGTGGATATTGTAGGAGGACCCATGTTTTACCTTTCGTATTCCATCTTACGATGTGGTAGGCGGCGAGCCTGTCTTAATATCGTATGTCACGTTTTTTGCATATATGATTTTATTTAATTTCTTTTTTCTTTAGTCAATCTTTATCTTACTTGGTACACTATTGATTGCCCTCTCTTTTTTTCCATCTCTTACTGTCCATCCCAAGGTAGTCGGTAAGAGATTACCTCGAGCGATACGACCGCCTTTTGTACCACTATGTAATATAATGTTCTGTAATTAAGTTAACTTAGTGTACAATAAAGCATTTAAATAAATAAATAAATAAATAATATCAGGCACAAATTTTTGACTTCGTGCTTATAAATTTTTCGGTTTCATTGTGTCTGTAGTTACTAAAACTATCACTCGACTTCGTTTTCGGTAACAGTCTTGATAATACTCTGTATGACTGATGACAAAAATATACTTTTAAAATAAATATGTTCCAAGACGAATAGGCAAGATTGGGAAATTACCAGAGACGTCGAAAATTCCTGGAACAATACTGGTTTTTAAATTATTTCCTAAGTAAACATATTTCTCTGAAGACTGTATTTATTTAACCAAAGGATAAACTTTTATTTCCATAATTACTTGAATACTAATTATATTACTTCAATTTTACCACGTCTATTGAATTCTGCAAAGTATATAGCATGAATAATATAGAATCTGAAATAATTGAATGGATTAATATCATCAAGCATCTCAAGGTAGCTAGACCACGGATACTATCCAAACAAATTTCGTAACCAGAAGCGAAGGTAATCAACTAATTCATACCTTACTAATAATTTATACGTTATCATACCGCTATGTAATATCCATTAGAGTTAGTGCGCCCCGCGGGTCGATTCATCGTCATTCATCTCTGCTAATCGTTGCTTCCCCCTTCAGCCTCCACGACCAGCCTCCCAGATGGGATTTTAATTTTCTTCTTTTTATTATTCGGTAGAAGATAAATGTATTATGGTGGTTTTGATAGTGACAAAAGCCTTTATATGACATACAGGGTAAATTAATTCGGTTATCGAGAATGAATCCAGGTGGTAGTTTTAGTGACTTCAGAGACAATGCAATTAATCTTATTATTTTTTAATTATGACTTGACAATCAAATGTTTCACGTGGGTGATGAAGCGAAATTAACTATAATTTATAAATATAGTTGGTTCTGAGGAAACGTTTAGAGAAGGCCTGAGTGGAAATTCAAATCGGTATAATATGAAAAGAGCAAACATTCTGTTTTATTTAAGTCAACTACTGTTACTAACTAGTTTGTTTTAACTCAAGTTATACCGGAAAAAAAATATGACTTATAAATATGGCCCAATTTGCTTAACTTAAGCTCTAATAAATGTAAATAATAGATTAATAATAAAACGATATGTAAAATATTTCTATAAAGAAGTAATTGTTGACAGCTATTTTTGCTTTTGTTATTACCATCAATGGCAGGTTATATCGACTTTTGTTGAACTGATTTAACAAAATTCTTAAAAATATTCAAAAAAAGTACTGACTATACAGGACTATGGTGTAAATCTGAAAAGGTGCTGATCTAAACGCCGAGTCAAAAGAAAAAGAACAGATGACATTACGAACTTATTAATATTCCCTAGTAAAATACGACATATTAAGTATAGTAATTTAAGACATATATATTATAAATGCTCTTTACCGTCCTCAATACTCTTTAATCACACGCAAATATTTCTCGCAAGACGTTGCTACATATTTTTTGATTTTATTTCTGCACTCTCATATTTGGATTATGAAATATTAAATCGATGTTGACTTAATCGGTGATTAATACTCTAATTATCTGTATTAGTGGTGTTAATTCTACTAATTACGATTTACTAGTACCTATTTTAGTGTTTGTGGTAATTCGTCGGATCTCACTTGCTAAGTATAATAATTAACGGTTTATTTCAGATCATTCAATTAAAGTTAGAATATTTTTTGCTCTAATTAAAGTATATATGAAAATATGTTGTCTTGGGTTCGATTACCATGCGGAGCTCTTTATTTTATGACTTCTACTCTTATCTAGCTTCTATCCTACTAATACATCATCATCATTAGCCCATTGCAGTCCACTGCTGGACATATACCCCTGCCAAGGCACACAGAGCCCGTTCTGCTGCTTTGTGCATTCAATGGCTGCGGTTCGTTCATTATCACTACATAGTTTAAAACAAAGTCGCTTTCTCTGTCCCTATGTCCCTTTGTATGCTTAAATCTCTAAAACTACGCAACGGATTTTGATGCGGTTTTTTTTAATAGATAGAGTGATTTAAGAGGAACGTTTATGTGTATAATACGTACATATTATTGTACAGAAATCTATTTTACTGGGCGAAGCTGGGCCGGGCCACTAATATTATAATATTAACCAAAATGCTGGTTCTTTTGACTAAATAAATTACAAATATTCCATTTAGTCTTGAGTATGTACGAGTCACAAAAATTATAGAAAATATATTTAACCCTCCCCAGCAAGTCAACCCTCAAACCCCGAAACCCTAAGTCAATAACACAGCTATTAGCATAAATATCTGTAATTAATATTTACTCATGCACGAGATAGACGTTGCGGTCTCAATTTATCTTGTCTGCCATGACGTAAATCTGTATCGGGCCACCTTGACCCCGTTTCTAGATTGATGGGTTTTTGCCTCGAGTATGCAGTGATTTGTAATGTACTGATGTATTTGAAACTACCTACTAACCACTCTCAATCGTACTCTCGATTGTAGAGTAGGCCCGTGCCCTGCAGTGGGACGTATATGGGCTGATACAGATGTATTTGAAAACTGTGTGGTTGGGGCGTTTTGCTTGACTTTTGTTTTTATTTTGTCTCAAGCGCAGTTGGTTAAAGAGATGACTGTGATTTAAATCAAGATTTTGTCAGCTAGAATGATCTTGTAGTTTTTGAAATGAATTGTATCTTTTTGTGTGTGGACTCTGCATATGTGACTGACTAAATATTTTGCAAACTAGTTTTGAAAAGAGGAACACTATAATTTCTAGCCAGCTCTTTTGTAGTGAAGTTACGTTGCCACGTTTTGCTACTTGGTGGATTTTTATACTTTCGAAATCGTAGGAAAATTGCAGCGTCAAACATTTTTGCGCTATATTTTCGATTAAAGCTAGTCTAACGACAATAGTGTTAGTTAAAATGTATGCACATAGTTCAAGCAAAGGTACGCAGGTAAGTTTGACAATCAAAAATAGGGAACCTTTAGCTTGAACATTGAACCTTCGCCATCACACAATAAAGTCCTTATTCCAATTTGGCTATCGTGGTTATTGAATTGCTTTGCTAATTTTAGTTCAGACAAAAATACTCAAGTAACTTTTTGATTTCAATCAAGTGTTACGTTTTTAATTTTGTTTATACGTGTACATTTTTTCAATTTAATGACATTTTAAACTAATTTGATTCATCTAAAATATGTTCCTTATATGTTGCTTATTGATTTATTACTTTATGATATAAAACAAAACGTTTTGGTTCCCTTTGCAGTACAAGAATCATTAGTGTCTATTGCTATAAGCCTCTTGCCCTCTTGCTTTTTAGTCAAGAAAAGCAATACCTTAAAAAAATGTAAAATGACAAAGTTTAGTATGGGCTATCGATCGCGGCTAGGTGGGGTCGGTGCAGATGGCCGAGCAGCCTGATCAACCGGCTAATGCCATTATTTATTCTGCGGTCGCGTAAAACTGCTCGACTTTGAAGTTTACCATTCAAATTGCAACAAAACTAATATAAATCGTAAAAGACATATATTTTTTAAATCCTTAAAGATAAAGGTAATTATATTTATATTGTAAAAAATAGCGTACAAAATTTATATTTAGCGCATAGGCGCATGGCTTATGGAAAGAAAAATTACAAACATATAACATTTCGTAGATATTATTATTATAGTGGAGTGGAGTCAATGTGGAGGGTAAAAGAGCACGTGGACACAACCCAATACGGTGGTCCGATCCGATCCGTACTATACTTGAAACCACTGTATACGAAGCCATACAGATTGCCAACAGTCGAGATCGATGGCGTGACATTATATGACGGAAGTTGGTGAGATGACGTCACCACCCTCAGAATTGAGGAGAACGACGCAAGGAGGAGGATTATTATAGTAGGAGAAATTAATTTGGGGGTTAACGTCACTCGCGTCCGTAGGCTTTGACTCTAGATACCCTACACGTGACCCCTGGGTAGTGCCAAATGAGTGACATAGTGGTGGTAGGACTTATGTGTCCGCCCGGGTAGCGACCACCGTCCATGAGGCGTAAAGACCGCCATAGTGATCTCCGTAAGGGGATCGCGTTCCGGGATCAGCCAGTGGTTTTCCGGTTTCTTCGAGGATCTTAAGTCCGGGCATGAGGTTGTACCGTGTGGGTATTTTCGGTCCTCTGTCGAAGGGAGGAGAGTTGATCCGCCGGCCAGGGAGACCCGTAGAAACGGTTGTCCGCTGGCCGCCCGCGGTATAGTACAGGGGCCCAATCGGGGCTAACCACCTCGAGAGGCTGCCTCACCATGCCGCGCATAATCTTGGGTGGGTACGTCGTGCCGGTTGGTGACCGGAAGTGGGGTCCCGGCGGCCCATCCCGGGAGGGTACGGGGGCCCTTCCGTCCAGCGAATCAATTCGCTTCCTGCCGACCCTTTCGTGCCGGTGCCCATTCGGCCTTCTTAGTGCCCGAACCTAAGATCCTCGTTGCCTCTTCACCAATCCCATCCTTTCTACCATGACAGTGCAACTAAACAGAGCAGGTCCTTCAGCGGTGCTTAACCCCACCACCGCGTTCACTATGGAGTTCACTAACATCCGCGGACTCCATACGAACCTCAATGCCGTCCACCACCATCTTGAGACGGCCCGGCCTGCTTTGCTCTTCCTAACGGAGACGCAGATTCGTTGTCCGACCGATAATTCTTACCTGTTGTATCCCGGTTATTCGCTTGAAGTAAACTTCAAGCCTAAAGCCGGGGTATGCTTGTATGTTCGGTCGGACATCTGCTGTCGCCGTTTGCACTGCATGGAGGACCCCTCCTTCTCCGCTCTGTGGGTGCACGTGGATCTAGGTTCCCTGAGCCGCATCTACGTGTGCCTTTACAGGTCTCACAACGGGGACGATGAGACGACTCGGCTGTTCAGGTATCTTAGCCAGGCGGCTGATGACGCGCAGGCGCAGTTCCCGTCGGCCGAAATGGTGGTCTTGGGGGATTTCAATGCTCATCACGAACTGTGGCTGGGCTCCTCCAAGACTGATCATGCTGGCAGAGCTGCCCATGCATTCGCTCTGACTCATGACTTAACACAACTGGTGAACCAGCCCACCAGGATCCCGGATGTGGCGAGTCATGCGCCTTCTTTGCTGGACCTTCTGCTGGCGAGTCACCCAGCCGGGTATCATGTGACCGTTAGTGCGCCTCTGGGCACTTCCGATCACTGCCTGGTTGGGTCGTCAGTACCGATCGCATCACCTCCACGTCCCGTGCAGGTTAGGCGAAGGGTCTGGCATTACTCGTCGGCAGATTGGGATGGTATGCGGGAATATTTTGCATCCATCTCTTGGAGGCAGCGCTGCTTTGAGGGTAAAGATCCCTCAGCGAGTGCCAACGCTATTGCTGACGAGATCAGACTTGGAATGGAATATTACATTCCTTCCTCTGAGATCGCCAGTAAGGGCCGTGGACGCTCCTGGTTCAATCGTGCATGCGCCGATGCTGTCGGTGACAAACAGGCGGCGTATCGCACTTGGATCAGGGGTCGCGCCATGAAGGATCCCAATATCAGTTCCCTCAAAGAAGCCTATAACCGTGCCTCCAAGGCCTGCAAGAAGGCCTACGTTAGGGCGGATGCCCAGCGCGTTAGCAGGATTGGGCGTGCGTTGGCCGATCACCCAACTAGCAGTCGTGCTTATTGGAGGTTGGCCAGGGCCGTCCAATCTAACTTCTGTCGTCCAGCGTTGCCGCCGCTGAGGTACCCAGAAGGGTCGCTGGCCCACAAGCCGCAAGAGAAGGCTGCCTTGCTGGCAAATCTCTTTGCGGCTAATTCCCACCTCGAAGACCGTGGTTCCCAGTCGCTGCCTACGCTGCCTGATTGCGGTTTCTCAATGGCAGATATTCGCATCAGGCAGTGTGATGTGCGGCGTGAGTTACGGTCTCTCGATGTGCGGAAAGCCAGTGGTCCGGATGGGATACCAGCGGTGGTTTTAAGGGCTTGTGCAGCTGAGTTGTCTCCAGCACTGACTCGCCTCTACCGAGCGTCCTACCGCACAGGTGTTGTGCCGGAATCTTGGAGAGAGGCCAATGTGCAACCAATCCCCAAAAAGGGTGATCGATCGGACCCTACCAATTACCGCCCTATCGCTATCACCTCAGTGATGTGTAAGGTCATGGAGCGGATCATAAACGCTCAATTGGTCCGCTACCTGGAGGATCACTCGTTGATCAGTGACCGACAATACGGATTCCGTCATAATCGATCGACGGGTGATCTTCTAGCGTTTGTCCTGCATCGCTGGGGTGAGGCGATAGACCGGCGTGGCGAGGCTCTTGCTGTGAGCCTCGACATTGCCAAGGCGTTTGATAGGGTCTGGCACCGTGGTCTTCTGTCCAAGCTTCCGGCATACGGTCTACCCGGCAACCTGTGTTCGTGGATTTCCGGCTTTCTGCATGGGCGTAGAATACGTGTAGTCGTAGACGGACACGCTTCGGCGCTCATGTCGGTAAATGCCGGAGTTCCTCAGGGCTCGGTGCTGTCGCCCACCTTGTTTATTCTGCATATCAATGACATGTTGTCGCTTGGCAACATTCATTGCTATGCAGATGACAGCACGGTTCATGGGCGATACCACTGCGGGCCTCCAGGTTGCCGTGTCGAAACTGTGAAGGGACGCGAAGATCTTGTCATTGAGCTTAACCGGACCTTGGATCTCATTTCTACATGGGGTTCCAGGAATATGGTTGAGTTCAATGCCAGAAAAACCCAGGTGTGTGCGTTCACGTGCAAAAAATCCCCGTTCTCTCCCCTCCCCATTCTTCAGGGTACTCCCCTCTCAGTGCGGAATGACCTGTGTATCCTTGGTGTGGATATCTGCTGTGATCTCAATCCAAGGAATCACATCGAGGGCGTAATATCTGCCACATCACGCAGGGTTGGAGTCCTGAACAGAGTGCGTCGGTTTTTCACGCCCGGTCAGCTTTGCCGCTTATATAAAGCGCAGGTCCGGCCGGGTATGGAGTATTGCTCGCACCTCTGGGATGGATCCGCCCAGTACCTGCTCGATGCCTTGGATGGATTGCAGCGGCGGGCCATCCGCATTGTGAATGATGCAGACGTTACGAGCAACTTGGAGTCGCTACAACTCCGGAGAGATGTCGCCTCCCTAAGCGTGTTCTACCGCCTGTATCACGGTGAGTGCTCTGAGGAATTGTTCAACTTGCTCCCCTCCTCTCCATTCCTAACCAGAACCACGCGTGCTGGCTTGCGAAGCCATAGCTTGACGGTCCACACCATCCCGGCGCGAACCAAACGGTTCTCAAATTCGTTTCTGTGCCGCACCGTCAGGCTGTGGAATTGTTTGCCGGCGCACGTGTTCCCTCCTTCCTACAATCCCGGGTCCTTCCGCCGTGGTGTGAAGAGGCACCTAAGCAGGCCGGCATAATTGTTTCCATTGGCATGGGACTGCCGTCCGATGCCAATGGATACTCTGCCTGGGCGGCATTGGCACTTTCCATCAGGTGCAATGCCGCCACTATGCCAGGCCATTATAAAAAAAAAAAAAAAATATATATATATCGTGATTATGATTAATTTACTATATTTGACAGCCTCCGTGGCGCAGGCGGTTAGACGCCGCCTGTGAAACGAGAGGCCGCGGGGTCGATCCCCGCACCGAGAGAAATGTTTGTGCGGCCCACAAATATTTCTCTCGGGTCTGGGTGTTTGTGAGACCGAAAAGTCTCTCATAGTTCCTGATACCCACGACACAAGACTCGATCTTAGTGTGGGGTCAGGACTATGTATGTGACTGTTGGGTGTTATTTATTATTTATTTATTTATTTATTTAAGTATTATTTTATACATATTTATGTTTATTTATAGGGTTTAATTCTCATCGTTTAAAAAATCTGATAATCTATAATTACATTTATGTAATCGACTACGTTCTTTTGGCGCCCGAATGCTAGATTAAACACCAGATGTTAATATCATCCGGTATAATAGAACTGAATTTAAAAAAAATAACACTATAAAGTAAAAAGTAATATTTATTTCGTTGTACTATTGTTGAACTTTTTACTGATTGACTTGACTAGCCAACAAATCAAAACACATGGGCCGCCAAATACCAAACATAATAGAAATTTAAATTAATATAAGTCTAAGGACCTATGGTCTACCTAGGTCTGGGTGTTTGTTAGACTGGAAAATCTCTATAGTTCCTAACACCCACGACACAAAATTGTATCTTAGTGTAGGTTCCGGACTATGTATGTGACTGGTGGGTGAATAATTTTTTATTTATTTTAGTTTATTAATAAATATTACATTCACAATACGTATTTAAACTACTAATATATTGTATTACTCGCTGCATAAACGATGATAAAGCTACTGAAATATTATTATGGATCCCAAACAAACAATAACATTAATCAAATATTATAATTATATGTGAGATTTCAATGTAGTCCCAACAGAGCATATATGATCAAATAAACGGAAATTCAAATATTAAATACATAAACTCACGCCTGTTTCCCAGTAGAGGTAGGCAGCGATTCTCCTGGTAGCAATCAGAACACCCACGTTGAGCCTCGTGTCTTCCATCCCTCAACGTGATTGGAGCCTATCAAGCACAAATTCCTGACACCGGGCTGATAATTAATAGAAAAATCCAATACCACATTGCCCTACACGGGATTCGAACCTGAAACCTCAGTTTTGTAATCATACTGTAGTACAACTACGCAACCGAGGCAGTGAAATTTTGTCAATTTTACACCGAAGTGAGGTGCACAGTCAGTACACATTTATGAAATTTCGAATGGTCTTATCATCCAAAATAATAATAATTCCCAATATCGTATAGCACTTATCGACAAAGAAGACATTACTTGATTATACTTTCCGAGTACAGACTAGTAATTAGAAATTTTAATTCATAAAATGCTTATCAAAAAATGTGAAGTTTGTAGCGACTTATGTTGCTGACTGCACATTACTAGGTACAAAAACGCGCTGTGAAGATTGAAGGCAAAGTAAATCTAATAAGAAACTCGAAGTCTTTTTTTTCAAGATCCATTCACATAAATAAAATTAAAGAAATGCAAGTAAAGTTGGAAGATTTTAGTTCTTTAGGAACAAGATTTCGGAGAGTTTGCAAGCATATTTATTATTTATTAGGTGCAAGTTTGAGATATATAAAAAGTTAAATCAAACAGATTATTTTCACGGACAGCATTTTCGAGTTTTTCATAGTGATGGATTTTAATTATTAGTATTTTAATTATTTTTACGTCAATGGTTATAAAAATTAAAAGGTCATTAGCGACATTATAGATTGCGGTTATCGTTTGTTTTTCCAAAAAAAATCTGAATATCGCGAAGAAATAAGTCGATACATTTACGATAGTATATAGTATATAGTATACGGCCCGGCCCGGCTTCGCCTGGGTGCAAATACAGATTCCAGTCCATATTTTATTTAAAATCAATATGACAGCCGTTGTCTAAACTGCTTATCCATTTTCAATCCCATCCTGTACCTATTCTTATGTCCCATTTTATCCACCTTATATTCTATTCTATCCCATCTCTCCAGATTCAAATCATTATTTTGCTGTGGAAATATTATAACACTGTTACTACTCCGACGACATTCATTGAAATCAATTAAAAGATACCATAGATGACCCGACCACGCTTCGCTATGGCTTAGTTATTATATGATGAATTTTATATTGAATTATTTAGCATAGCAAAAAAGCCCGACCCACCTTTGCCTGGATGCAGATATTTTTTTATTTTACTCCACACCAAATACATGTTATTTTTCGTATAAGCTCTTGTATACCTAAACATGAATTAGCTATCCTACTGTCCTGCTCAATTCCGTCCCATCCCGTCTGTTCAGTCACTTCCCGATACGTCCCGTCTTTTCTCTTCATTGACCATCCCGTCTTATACCGTGCATTTACATTTCGTCCTATCAAATGTGTCAGCTATCCCAGTCCTCTCCCCTACCTCCCACTCTATTATATCCCGTTTCTCCATATCCAAATAGTGTGCCTTATAAATTTTTGACATTAAACACTTTAGCGATTTTGATTATCCATGCAATATTCCATCCCTTATTTCACCCCCAGTATGCTGTTTTCCAAAAACATTACGCCATTACTTTTTGTTAGTAATAAAGAGATTAAATATAAATTTTCATAGAAATACACTCACACACACAATTAATGTAGTAACGGTCATTGAGTAACGGTAGTAACAATTATATATAACTGGTTTCTCAAGACACAGACAACGCCTAATTTGAGAATCCCTGCAATATTCTCCATAATTATATAAAATTGTTATTTTATTCAGTTCAGTTCAGTTCAGTTTTTATTTTTATGTGTTATTTTATGAAAGATTTTTCATTTTCAAGTGACATTCTATCTTGAAAAGAAGTAAAACTTCTTACGTGTGAATATTATTTATTTGATTGTCCTATATTTATTTAGCTTCATAATATACTCTTTAGTTTACACAAATTAAATTTCTGAACGTATGCATAAATATTTGACAACCAATTTAAATGTCAACCACTTTTCATTACTGTCATTATTTTACATCTTTAAAATCTAAAATACGCCATTAATCGAATATTGTGGATATATGTTGTCGATTCAAAACCTTTATTTAAATACGTTATTTAATTTGAGGGAAGAGTTTACCGTATTGACGGTATGAACATTAAATGTTTGACAGTTACAAACCCATGAACATTTTGTATGGTATAACCAAAATCAACAACTCCTTATAAAAAACATTTTCCAGTAGACCAAACTGTAAATCTAAACCATTCTCGAATCTCCACGAATACACACAAAAAATTTCATCAAAATTGGTCCAGTCGTTTAGGAGGAGTTCAGTCACATACACACGCACACAAGAAATATATATATTAAGATTTAAAAAAACATCTTACCTGGTATCTGAGTTATTGGGCCAACTGAATGTTTAACTTTGCAGTGCTTCGAATCCTTTTTTACAAATCTATTCATATAAATAAAATTAGAGTGTCTATTTGTAATATTGAAATAACCGTTCTTACTACATGTATATGAATATATATACGGTACATACACCAAAATAACATTTTTTACAATTTTTGTCTGTCTGTTTGTTTCGGCTAATCTCTGAAATGGCTGGACCGATTTTGATGGGACTTTTATTGTCAGGTATGTAATATAATAAGGAGAAACTTAGGCTACATTTATTTTGGAAAAAATCTTTTATTTTAGAAAAATAAAGTAATGTTGCAATGCCCAAATAATGTCCAGTACCGCGTGCAGCTCACGCGCATGTCACCACTGGGCCGTCACGTCGGGCGCCTCCCACCAACGAATCAATATCACAAAGACTGCCTTCAGGTGTGGAGTGGAATGAAAAAATATCTCCACCCAGGCGAAGCTGGGCCGGGCCGCTAGTTTTCAATAAAATTGACTCATCAAATTCTGTGGTATGTAAAAAAACAAATTTCCATGTTCATTAGAAAGCATATTATTATTGTTATAAATTGGCCCAACCACAGGCACACGGTTCAATTATTTCAAATAAATCACACATATTTACATTACAATATTTGCTGTCTTAAACCGAAGCTCTAAGACAACTTACAAATAACACTTCGCCAGATATTCCAATTTATTTTACCTAAATCCGACGAAGGAAATTTGCTAAGCAAATATTTTAAGGAGGGTGTGAATGGAGGCAACGTGCGTTAACCCCATGTCGAAGGGTACAACACCCTCTTCTGAACTTTCTCCTATCAACCGTATTTTGAATATTCAAGATACTTTAGGTACCGGAGGATCGGTCGGTCGGATGTTGTCTTTATTATGCTGTTACTATTATATAACCAATTTTTTGCATTATTTTTTATTTATTAATTTTATTTTAATTATGTTATATATCTTATAATTGTACATCTCTGTATTCCTTTCCTATTCAACTACTACCCTCTATTTCTACCTATTGCTCTTTCCACTCCATCCAAAAGTCTGGACGAGGTCGCCGCCGTTAGCGATAAGACCACCACTTGTACCGGTAATTCGTATTTAAGCCTGTTTCTGTATTATAATATTTTTTTGCCTTTTGAATGGTGTACAATAAAGTATTAAATAAATATCTTTTTACCGGAATAAGAGGGCAGCTACAGTAGTTTTTGATGGTAAATACTTCATAATACATTTAAAATATCTACGTATGTCATGGTTTATTCCTGTCCACAAATCTATACAAACCGGGTCGATACCGAGTGTACACTGACTCTATATATGTATACATATACTACATTGTTATTGGGCATTGGCCCACACAGGTAAGTTGCGTTCTAGAGTTACCACATTTTTACAATAATAAAGAATGTATACTACCTTCGTATATCGCTTTATAAGTTTTGCTGACATCCTCACGTTTATTGAAGAAAGAAACCAAAAACAAAATTTTGAAATCAATCCGTGCGTGCACGTGCCACGTTCTAACAACGCACATTTCCAAGTAAAATATGCGTTAGGCCTTGGGCTTATTAAAAAAGGTCGAGTGGCAGCCAAGCATCGCGTTTTAAGTGTTCCGTACTTGTATTGTGAATTGCTGCGGTTTCATGGCACAAATTGCTGTGTCACAAATCTCGAAACTCGCAGCGGGAAATATTTGCATGTAGAATAAGTTATAGTTGAACACGTGATTATTTTAAAGTTTATACAGGATGTTTTGAAACGAATATCGAACGAAACTTTTTAGCCCCTTCCCCTTTTTTATTTGGAGAGGCAAAATATTAAGTTCTCCTTTTGGTGCCTCGATGGTGGTTGGAATTTATCATTGGATATTTTAGACTAGAATGTTAGCTCCCTTTTTGTGACTTAGTTGAAAAGTTCATTATCGTTATAAAAAGATGTGGTGAGCAAACCTTATTACGTAAAATATTCCGCAACACAGTTCCTGAAAAACGATTACACATTAGCAGACCTAAAAATGCCAGTATGAGAGGTCTTACGCGATTAAGGACGATGCCTGTTATACGGAAGATTGCAAATATTCTACCTGAAACAATCAGGTGTTAAACCGTGTATTTTTTCTACGTAAATTTATCGCACATGCTTAATCAACAATAAAGACGTTGCGTGGGTTGACAGACTTTCCACATATTACAAAGTGTAGAAAAAACTTCTTTAATTAATTAATAGAATTTCTCATTGGATGTTTAATCAAAGCTTTATGTGAGCTATAATAATGCATATATACACAAATCACGCCCTTTTCCCGAAAGGGGTAGGCAGAGGTGGCAGGACACCCACATTTTAGTTTGTATGTTGTGTCCCACGATGTGATAGGTGGCGAGCCTATCGCCATATCGGGCACAAATTCCTGACTCTGGGCTGATAATGAATACAAAAATCCAATATTACTTTGCCCAACTCGAGATTCGATACCGAGACCTCACCTTTGTAACCTTATACAACTACGCCACCGAGGCAGTCTAATAATAATTATTAACACAATTATGAATACAAGGATTTGAGCCACAATACCTGCTCTCTTTTCATTTGGCCTCGCTGTTGTCGTGCGTTAAGATCATTATTTTAATGCGGGCTTTAATTTTTTGTGGTCGCCAAAAGGTCAGGTAGAGACATTGTCCCACATGCACATTGTTGGAATAAAAAAGGTTTGTTTTATGACAGTTGTGAATTTTTTTTGGAGTAACCTCTATTTGTTTTGCCAGTGTAAATAAGCACTATAGTATCTTTCATTTACACAGAAAAGATTTTTGCTTCGTTGGCAATTCTTAATATTCATAAAACTGGGCTAGAACGATGTGGGTTTTTATTAAACTTTATTGTGTTATATTTGGTCACTACAATTTCTGAAGTTGATGTTGACGCATGATTCAACACTATCAATTCATACAAATTGGTTGTAGAAGCAATCGTGAAAGCGTTTGCTCTTCCCTAATCTCTCCCATACAGATATCCAATCACTTACTTTCCGGTGAGTTTGCTCATTTGCCGGATCTATGCAAGCAAACTGTACACAATCGAATCTTCCGGCGCTGGTTCCTAACCAACATTTTTCTGGAATGAGATGCGAAAAATACTCACTTAGCTAAACTACCAGTCCTAATGGGCTTATTCCTAATATATTTCACGATCTCCTAACATTTTAATGTCAGTATCATTAACATTTTATATCAAAAATCTCATTTTACGATGATCATTAGGTACCATTTTATTTCCTTCGAAACACCAAAGTTCGGTTATTATTTCAGTTAAACGTTGGAATGAAGGTCGAAGCTAACTTTAACCAACTTCATTTATATGTATATTTTAGAAATGGCATTATTAAGTTTTAATTGCCTTAAAGTCTTATTAAGGTTAGCTAAGCTTATAACATTTTGAAAAGCATGTGCTCCCTTGTACTTTATGTTGGTTTCCGGTAGTTGCTTTATCACCGGCTGTTAATGCTTGGTGTATCAACATTAATATCATGATTTTGTTAAAAAGCTTTTTACTACACGGAAAAATATAAGAAAAGTATGTTTTATATTTTTCCGTCTTAGCTCCTATCCTTTAAACATTAGACGGCCCTCTATTTATTCTTTTATAAAATCCATCCCGTGGTTGCCTTTGTGCGATATTATTTGAGCCAATAGTACTTTTATGTTTGTGACTTTTGTTTTATTTGTATTTTTTGTGTGCAATAAAATGTATTTGACGGCGCTGGCATCCTTGGCGCCATCTATTGAGTTGTGAAGGAACAAGATTGGCAGTTTTCAGTCTAGCGGAGCGTCTGGTCGATGGAGCGTTGTCATGGAGCGTTGTGATGATTCTGGAGGAGTAGAATTGGGATTGTGAGAAGCTGTGCACCACGTCTCAGACGAACCGCTATAGTTCCTTGCAACGTATCAATACTTCCGAATTAAAATAACTTTGTTTGTAATCTCGCTGTAAGATCATTTCAATCGCCCACATACCCACGCGAGACTCTATGGCCAATCCTGATATAGGCAAAGATCGCCTATATATTCATAAATATTTTATCTATCCTCAAATTTCCTACCGATGGACTGAGACAATATCTTATTTTCATAGATTCCTATACTTTGTCTTATGGTAACATTTAAAACTCAAATATTACCAACGGTGCAATAATGTACAAATATTTGTAGCATATAAACGAATTTCACAGATGTGATAATACTGAATGGCGGTGTGGTAATTGAAGTTTAAAATAATTAATTAATTATTCACACGTGACAAATTAATTAGCTGCCAAATAACAGGTGACGCCAAAATTAATGAGCACTCTACAATTATGTCATTTTAGACGTTAAAAATAGCTCAGTTTATTTTTGGCTTCCTTTGTAGAAAATTCTCAGTATTTCTTAAGTAATTTATTTATGTGCGTGGTGGCCTGTTGGTAAACGGACTAGACGCGGCTGCCAACATGTTCACGGTGGTCGCGGGTTCGAATCCCAGGGCACACCTCTGACTTTTCGAAGTCATGTGTGTATTGATAGTCAATCACCACGTACTAAAACGGTGAAGGAAAACATCGTGAGGAAACCTGCATACCATAGCGATTCATAAGAATTTCTATGGTATGTAAGTTCGCCAACCCGCACTAGGCCAGCGTGGTGGACTATATGGCCTAACCACTCTCAATTGTATTCTCGATTGTAGAGTAGGCCCGTGCCCTGCAGTGGGACGTATATGGGCTGATACAGAATTTATTTATATTTCTTTATTACGAAACTCTGTCTGTATGGAACCACGTAAAACCCACAATTAAGAGTACGATTGAGAATAGTTAGGTCCTACCTCCTCCTCTATAACTGAGAGTACGATTGAGAATGTTAGGTTCTATAGTTCACCACGCTGGTCTAGTGCGGGTTGACAGACTTTACATAGACATTTTCACAAATTACTATAGTATGCTGGGGGACTACTCTTTTGGGGGTCAGCGTCACTCGCGTCCGTAGGCTTTGACTCTAGATACCCTACACGTGACCCCTGGGTAGTGCCAAATGAGTGACATAGTGGTGGTAGGACTTATGTGTCCGCCCGGGTAGCTACCACCGTCCACGAGGCGTAAAGACCGCCATAGTGATCTCTGTAAGGGGATCGCGTTCCGGGATCAGCCAGTGGTTTTCCGGTTTCTTCGAGGGTCTTGAGTCCGGGCATGAGGTTGTACCGTGTGGGTATTTTCGGTCCTCTGTCGAAGGGAGGAAAGTTGATCCGCCGGCCAGGGAGACCCGTAGAAACGGTTGTCCGCTGGCCGCCCGCGGTATAGTACAGGGGCCCAATCGGGGCTAACCACCTCGAGAGGCTGCCTCACCATGCCGCGCATAATCTTGGGTGGGTCCGTCGTGCCGGTTGGTGACCGGAAGTGGGGTCCCGGCGGCCCATCCCGGGAGGGTACGGGGGCCCTTCCGTCCAGCGGATCAATTCGCTTCCTGCCGACCCTTTCGTGCCGGTGCCCATTCGGCCTTCTTAGTGCCCGAACTTAAGCTCCTCGTTGCCTCTTCACCAATCCCATCCTTAATCTACCATGACAGTGCAATTTAACAGAGCAGGTCCTTCAGCGGTGCTTAACCCCACCACCGCGTTCACTATGGAGTTCACTAACATCCGTGGACTCCATACGAACCTCAATGCCGTCCACCACCATCTCGAGACGGCCCGGCCTGCTTTGCTCTTCCTAACGGAGACGCAGATTCGTTGTCCGACCGATAATTCTTACCTGTTGTATCCCGGTTATTCGCTTGAAGTAAACTTCAAGCCTAAAGCCGGGGTATGCTTGTATGTTTGGTCGGACATCTGCTGTCGCCGTTTGCACTGCATGGAGGACCCCTCCTTCTCCGCTCTGTGGGTGCACGTGGATCTAGGTTCCTTGAGCCGCATCTACGTGTGCCTTTACAGGTCTCACAACGGGGGACGATGAGACGACTCGGCTGTTCAGGTATCTTAGCCAGGCGGCTGATGACGCGCAGGCGCAGTTCCCGTCGGCCGAAATGGTGGTCTTGGGGGATTTCAATGCTCATCACGAACTGTGGCTGGGCTCCTCCAAGACTGACCATGCTGGCAGAGCTGCCCATGCATTCGCTCTGACTCATGACTTGACACAACTGGTGAACCAGCCCACCAGGATCCCGGATGTGGCGAGTCATGCGCCTTCTCTGCTGGACCTTCTGCTGGCGAGTCACCCAGCCGGGTATCGTGTGACCGTTAGTGCGCCTCTGGGCAATTCCCGATCACTGCCTGGTTGGGTCGTCAGTACCGATCGCATTACCTCCACGTCCCGTGCAGGTGAGGCGAAGAGTCTGGCATTACTCGTCAGCTGATTGGGATGGTATGCGGGAATATTTCGCGTCCATCTCTTGGAGGCAGCGCTGCTTTGAGGGTAAAGATCCCTCAGCGAGTGCCTACGCTATTGCTGACGAGATCAGACTTGGAATGGAATATTACATTCCTTCCTCTGAGATCGCCAGTAAGGGCCGTGGACGCTCCTGGTTCAATCGTGCATGCGCCGATGCTGTCGGTGACAAACAGGCGGCGTATCGCGCTTGGATCAGGGGTCGCGCCTTGAAGGATCCGAATATCAGTTCCCTCAAAGAAGCCTATAACCGTGCCTCCAAGGCCTGCAAGAAGGCCTACGTTAGGGCGGATGCCCAGCGCGTTAGCAGGATTGGGCGTGCGTTGGCCGATCACCCAACTAGCAGTCGTGCTTATTGGAGGTTGGCCAGGGCCGTTCAATCTAACTTCTGCCGTCCAGCGTTGCCGCCGCTGAGGTACCCAGAAGGGTCGCTGGCCTACAAGCCGCAAGAGAAGGCTGCCTTGCTGGCAAATCTCTTCGCGGCTAATTCCCGCCTCGAAGACCGTGGTTCCCAGTCGCTGCCTACACTGCCTGATTGCGGTTTCTCAATGGCAGATATTCGCATCAGGCAGTGTGATGTGCGGCGTGAGTTACGGTCTCTCGATGTGCGGAAAGCCAGTGGTCCGGATGGAATACCGGCGGTGGTTTTGAGGGCTTGTGCAGCCGAGTTGTCTCCAGCACTGACTCGCCTCTACCGAGCGTCCTACCGCACAGGTGTTGTGCCGGAATCTTGGAGGGAGGCCAATGTGCAACCGATCCCCAAAAAGGGTGATCGATCGGACCCTACCAATTACCGCCCTATCGCTATCACCTCAGTGATGTGTAAGGTCATGGAGCGGATCATAAACGCTCAATTGATCCGCTACCTGGAGGATCACTCGTTGATCAGTGACCGACAATACGGTTTCCGTCATAATCGATCGACGGGTGATCTTCTAGCGTTTGTCCTGCATCGCTGGGGTGAGGCGATTGACCGGCGTGGCGAGGCTCTTGCTGTGAGCCTCGACATTGCCAAGGCGTTTGATAGGGTCTGGCACCGTGGTCTTCTGTCCAAGCTTCCGGCATACGGTCTGCCCGGCAACCTGTGTTCGTGGATTTCCGGCTTTCTGCATGGGCGTAGAATACGTGTAGTCGTTGACGGACACGCTTCGGCGCTCATGTCGGTAAATGCCGGAGTTCCTCAGGGCTCGGTGCTGTCGCCCACCTTGTTTATTCTGCATATCAATGACATGTTGTCGCTTGGCAACATTCATTGCTATGCAGATGACAGCACGGTTCATGGGCGATACCACTGCGGGCCTCCAGGTTGCCGTGTCGAATCTGTGATGGGACGCGAAGATCTTGTCATTGAGCTCAACCGGACCTTGGATCTCATTTCTACATGGGGTTCCAGGAATATGGTTGAGTTCAATGCCAAGAAAACCCAGGTGTGTGCGTTCACGTGCAAAAAATCCCCGTTCTCTCCCCTCCCCATTCTTCAGGGTACTCCCCTCTCAGTGCGGAATGACCTGAGTATCCTTGGTGTGGATATCCGCTGTGATCTCAATCCAAGGAATCACATCGAGGGCGTAATATCTGCCACATCACGCAGGGTTGGAGTCCTGAACAGGGTGCGTCGGTTTTTCACGCCCGGTCAGCTTTGCCGCTTATATAAAGCGCAGGTCCGGCCGGGTATGGAGTACTGCTCGCACCTCTGGGATGGATCCGCCCAATACCTGCTCGATGCCTTGGATGGATTGCAGCGGCGGGCCATCCGCATTGTGAATGATGCAGACGTTACGAGCAACTTGGAGTCGCTACAACTCCGGAGAGATGTCGCCTCTCTAAGCGTGTTCTACCGCCTGTATCACGGTGAGTGCTCTGAAGAATTGTTCAACTTGCTCCCCTCCTCTCCATTCCTAACCAGAACCACGCGTGCTGGCTTGCGAAGCCATAGCTTGACGGTCCACACCATCCCGGCGCGAACCAAACGGTTCTCAAATTCGTTTTTGTGCCGCACCGTCAAGCTGTGGAATTGTTTGCCGGCGTACGTGTTCCCTCCTTCCTACAATCCTGGGTCCTTCCGCCGCGGTGTGAAGAGGCACCTTAGCAGGCCGGCATAATTGTCTCCATTGGCATGGGACTGCCGTCCAATGCCAATGGATACTCTGCCTGGGCGGCATTGACACTTTCCATCAGGTGCAATGCCGCCACAATGCCAGGCCAGTATAAAAAAAAAAAAAAATAAAAAAAAAAAAAAAAAAAAAGATCCGACACGAAATTTGAATGTTCGGACGTCTCACGTAAAGGTACGAAGGTGCTAAAGTATTCCACAAAATGTTCCAATCTAACGTACGTTGCAACCATAGACTGACTAAGTTTGGAGTGAATGATATGTATCAACTTAAACTTACTTCGGACGTCAAACGCTTGAACATTCAAATGTCGTTTCGAATCATAGAGTACTCCAGGATTTCTTACAATGTTTTCATTCACGGTTATATTTAATTGACTATCAATATACACATGACTATTAATACACACATGACTCCGAAATTCAGAGACATTTTCTAACATTTGAACCTGTCACAGCTGTGATGATGTTGGCGGCCGCGTACGATCCATTATGTTGGTAATGGATCTCGAACTCTGTGTGTTTACATGACCCATTACATTATGGTCGTCACATAATGTAATGGGCGATGAAAACACACCGAGCTTATTTATATCTATATCAGCCCATACACATCCTACTGCAGGTTGCACGCCTCCTCTTAAATAGAGGGAACGCTTGAGAGAGTACAAGCCATCTAGTCCACCACGCTGGCTTAATTCGTTCGGTCAAACTTAATATTATTTTATATACAGTTTAATTACCTCCAAAATCGTTACCATGGATGCTTAAATTGCAAAAGCAGTAATTTTATTTACACAAATAACTAATGTAATAGCTGAGCATCAGGAAGCTTTATAGTAGAAGCTAACGGAGGTATGCCGATACCTTCTTTGTCACGAAGTTTATTAAGAGAAGAAAATTATTTTCTTCCAATATCTAGTCCCCGGCACGAGACTGTTCAACTAAATGAACTTTCCGGTGGAGAGATAAAATTTTCGGCACTTTTGTAAAGTGAACAAACTTGCCGTTTGAAATTGATGTAAAGTTAATTAAAATGATCAACTTTCATAATTTTGAGTTACAGATCTGGTTATGGGAGTTTCTATAGAAGAAAGGTAGGGGACTTTACTTTAAAGGACATTGTTTAAATCGCCGAATGGTTTCATTCGCGGTAGATATACCTTATCAATGATTATTTAATTATTTTATTTTTTAAGAATATTTTAGTGTTATCTTCTGGGCAGTTATGGATTAAAAAATCATTAAATAAATATAATTTTGACAGCCTCCGTGGCGCAGTTGGTTAGACGCCGCCTGTGAAACGAGAGGCCGCGGGTTCGATCCCCGCACCAAGAGAAATGTTTGTGCGGCCCACAAATATTTCTTCCGGGTCTGGGTGTTTGTGAGACCGAAAAGTCTCTCGTAGATCCTGATACCCACGACACAAGACTCGATCTTACTGTGGGGTCAGGACTATGTATGTAACTGTTGGGTGTTATTTATTTATTTATTTTATTATTTAAATATAATTGCTGTGACAAAAAAATTAACAGGACTCAATCTATATGTCCTAACCACTCTCAATCGTACTCTCGTTTGTAGAGTAGGCTCGTGGCCTGCAGTGGGACGTATATGGGTTGATACAGATACAGAGAATTTTATCTGAAATATATTTAATCACTTTTCTATCAGTAGTATTTTATTTCAGTGTTCAGTAATGACCATGTTATGTTATTTTAGTTAAACGTCCGGCAGACTGGCAAATATGTCATGTCACATGGTAAGTGATTCCTGTCGCCCATGAAAATCCACAAAGCTTGGATTATGAATGTATTATCGCCCGTCAAACGGGGAAGGTTTACAAATAATATTATATCCACTTGCAAATATTAGTTATATAATTTCATTAGAAGATTTACCTTCCACCAAGGTCTCTCATATGTAAGAGGCCACCTGGGTAGGTACCACCGCAATGTCTGTTTCTCCCGTGAAACAGCAATGTAAATGCGCTGTTGTGTTTCGGATTGCGGGACATTGTAGCCAGAGTAACTACTAGACATATTGAGACTTAACATCTTATGTCTCAGGATGGCGAGCGCAGTGGAATTTTGGTACTGTTCATGAGCGGTCGCATCGCTTTCCATCAGGCGAACGGCATGCATGTCTCGCCATTCAATGCAATAAAAAAATAATATCCGTCGAATTTCGATGATAGTGCTTATACATATTATTAAATATTAAATATTTCCAAAGAAAACAATATGAGCATAACATATGAGTAACTCTGCTACTGCACATGTTTGTACATCAAAACGACAAAATACGGAAGTTGATCATTTTTTGACTTCCCTAAAAATATATTTTTTTTACCATGGAAGCATTCTATAACACGTTTATAAAATGAAACGACGCAATAATAACCTCAATATGGGTAAAAAAATATTTGTTATTGAATTATAATAATTTTATCAATGTATAAGTAGAAGTATGTTGTTTTTTAGGTCGAAAGTGTATGGAAGTTTAACATTGTCTTCTATATTTATATACTGTAATTTTTAAATTGTATACTAAGTTATAGAGCACGAAGCATAGTGCGTGGTGGCCTGTTGGTAAACGGACTAGACGCGGCTGCCCACATGTTCAGGGTGGTCGCGGGTTCGAATCCCAGGGCACACCTCTGACTTTTCGGAGTCATGTGTGTATTGAAAATCAATCACCACGCACTAAAACGGTGAAGGAAAACATCGTGAGGAAACCTGCATACCATAGCGATTCATAAGAATTTCTATGGTATGTAAGTCCGCCAACCCGCACTAGGCCAGCGTGGTGGACTATACGGCCTAACCACTCTCAATCGTATTCTCGATTGTAGAGTAGGCCCGTGCCCTGCAGTGGGACGTATATGGGCTGATACAGTATAGAGCACGACGTTATGCAAGTTTCACAGTGTGTTCAGCCAAGATATTGAAGAAGAGCCTTCTGGGCATGCTTAAAAGGTCAAAAATTATGCTCATACTGAATAATTCGAAACATCAATATACAATTTTCATGTACAATTAGAATAAATTGTTTTAATTCAATCGGAAACAGAATTAAAACTCTCCAATCCAAGTTTTATATTGCTTACATCCGCCAGCCGCAACCATTGTAATTATCCTGATGTAGAATTTTAATTTCGAATGGACATAAGCAATTTAAATGTTAAAACGTTCGTCGAGTACAGTAAAGGCATATTGACCGCGCATTTCCATTACTTGTACAAGGAAAATAAGTCTAATTGAAAATTCTGCGAAATAATATCGCTTTATTGATCTAGTGCAGGGGTAAGCAGCCTTTTGAGTCGGAAGAGGCAAAAATTACAATTTTACAACAAATTCCAAATAATACGTCTGTTTTGCAATCATATTTTCTCTATTCTTTTCCAACATCATGCATATAAGTCATCATCATAAGGCTTCCCACAAGATACAACTCGCATATTTCAATGCCTACAACGTCTAATAATCACATCTGAATCCTGTCGACTCGGCCATCCTTCACATCAGCCGTTGACAACTCCGTTCTGTATTCAAATCCTTATTATATTCTTCTTAATAGGCTTTGTAATATCGCCAGCACCATCGTCATACTATAATAGGTTGCTTTACTCATCGCACATATGTAGAAATCACCCGTTACAATTTACAACAATTCTAAGTTTTTAAAGAGCCACAACTTTTTAATATAATTACGACGGCTGTCATGAAGGAGGGGTGTGGTAAAAAACGAGTATAAGTGGCTGAGAGATAGAATGGTATCTAATCCTCATTAATCTATTTAGAATGATTTTTTCATGTTTATATTTTAAATAAATAATATTGGCATACTTGAACTAAAGAGCCGTAGCGTCACTTCGCATGTGGCTCGCGACTCGCAGGTTGCTGAGCCCTGATCTAGTGCTACTATGTACTGTAACTGAGGTCCTATATTCGATTTCCAGGATAGGACGTTTCGTTTATCAAAAATTCAAGTATTTACTTTTCAGTATTAGTTTTCATCAAAATTGTGTTCTTGAGTCCATCCAGCGTTTTTCGCTATTAGTCATAGTTTGTGAAACGGCCATTCACGCCTACGTGGAACATTCAACCTGTAAAATTAATTAATTAAATATTAAAGTTTGAACCAGTCGTAGTTAATCCCTTCAAGGATTAAGAGTTTAAAGTTATGAGCTCGTATTTAATGTAAAGTTGTTCCCGAGTTTGAGATACAAAAATTTACTTAGGTTAATTTAACGTTTGAAACATCGTGATCGAATAGATCGTATATTTAGCAAACTAAATTTAAGTATTTATAGTTTTTGCGTGAATATTATAGACGTGGATGGGACTAAAACGTCACAGAAAACATTGATCCCGAAGTGTCCTTTCTCCCACCTATGTATATGATAGTTGCATGAATTGTTTGTACTGCCCCATCAGTGCCTACTCTATAATCCGAAACGAAGTTCGAGTACTCCAACATTTTACGGCAGGTATCGCTGAGGTGTTACATGTATTTATATGAACAGCTATAGAGAATTCGGCTGAGAGCGGGTTTAGGCCTTAATCTACCACGTTAGCTTATATAGCGTGTGAGTGTATTTCAAATACAACAATAAACCATTAACCTTTCTCGCTAAAATGCATGGTTATTGACTGACAATCTATATGATATGGGCCAAGTGATTAATTTGGCATTATTCATAATGCCCGGGCAATATGAATAATGCCCAATAAGAGCGGGCAATGTGATTATAATCGATCGATTTATCACATTGCCCGGGCATTATGAATAATGCCAAGTGTCTATTGGGCAGAGTGATGTAAAGCGAATCAAAATGAACCGAAGTGGTAGAATGTAGAATAGGGCAGCACGATGGGGTGGGTTGAGAGGAGTGGAGGTGGAGGGGGAGTATCGCACCTCCCCTGGTACCACTCCCATGAAAAGGTGACGCACCATTCCTGAGAAATATCTATTATAGCAACCTAACCCTTAAAACACTTGTTGTCAATACAAATTAGCTTCTGCATCGTCTCCGGCGCTACGGGAAGTTCAGCCCCTTCGCCCTTGCGTAACAAAAGATAGGCACCCATGCTCACCTTCGCAGCTTCGGCTTGCTGGTCGCCTTTGGCGACCAGCCTCAGCCGCTGCGGCTCGCACGGTTGCCTATCCTTCGTTACAGCGGGCGGGGGCTGCTCTCCCTCCGCGCCTCCGGCTTTTTATATACACTCTAGGGTCGATAGCCAAAAGACTACGTGAAGTCGGAGTGTTCCGAGTCGGTTTTGGGGCACAGTCGACCTAACTGATCCATAAAGTGGGTACACTAATTTTCTTCTGAAGATAATATTTCGGACGTTAAAAAACAACTAAACATAAGCAGATCAATTCAACCTTTCTAATTTATGGGTCTATCGCAGATGCGACAATGCGGCAGCGCACCACGTAAAAAATCACCTATTAATCACACTGCCCGATCACCATGTAGCCATATTCATAATGCCCGGGCAATCTGATAAATAGGTGAGTTTAGATTGTAATTAATCACTTGGCCCGATACGGCTCTGCTATATTCATACTGCCCGGGCATTATGAATACTGCTCGCATTAATCACTTGGCCCATAACATATACACCCTATATGACTCCGAATAGTCAGATGTGTGCTTGTGGTAGGTAGCACAAGAATGTATATTTCTCCCGCCAAACAGCTGTGTAAATGCACTGTTGTGTTTCGGTTTGAAAGTTATTGTAGCCAGAGCAACTGCATATTGAAACTTAACATCTTATGTCTCAGGATGGCGACCGCAGTGAAATGGTAAGCATTGCTACTGTACCAGCGATGAGGCTGGACAAGATGTTCAGCTGGTTGGCAGCTGCCGATGGGAGAACCTTCTACCTAATTTCAATTAATACGTGCTACAACGGCGTTCCAGAACTGGGCACTTATTCAACTATCACTCACCGTAGCCTTCGGGTTCACCACCTTCGCCAATTCTAGTCCGGTTTCAGCAATGTAGGCCGCTGGCAGTCGAAAACACAGGATATTCGAATTCTTGAGCGAAATTAAAACTTGCGATAAAATATTTGGTAACGGTTTTGGATTTTGTATGCCCGGACAAACGCTGGAGAATCGGTTCTGGAAACTTTTTTGACTTCTTGTCCGTATGCGCCTTGTTCCCCGCCAGGCCCCTCCACACCGTTTTTTTATTGGTTGGAGGACTTCGGGTTATCCGAAAATAGCCGAACTTGCGTAGGCGTAGGGGTTGGTGGGGCCCTCTAGCGGTGGATATCGATAATTGAATATGAAACCCAGCAACGGAATCTCGAGGTAGCACGCATTTAATTGAAGTTATGTAGGACGATGATACAGCTACATTCTATGAGCGGTCGTATCGCTTAACATTAGGCGAATGGCATGCTCGCCTCGCATTCACAGCAATTAAAAAATTAGTGAAATACCATTCCTGAGAAACAGCAATTAAAATAACCTAACTTCTAATAACTTGTTGCCAAAATAAACTTGCTCCTGAAACGTCTGTGCAATTTTTCAAACTATGAGTCATAGTTTTCTAAAAAATCATATTATGAGGGTCCAATAACCAGTAAAATGAGGACTAATTACTCATTGTTTTATTCCTAAAATCAGTATTTACCAACCATCATAGAGGAAAAATAATCCTATTTTCTTTCATTTACCAACACATGTCGGTAAACCTTAAGGCTTACTCTTAAATCTTAGGATTTACCGCAATCCGAACTTTTTCTGTAACATATTATGTATATAGTAAATAAGTCAAACTACTATAAGTATTGGTGTATTGTTTATTATTCATGTTTTAATATATTTTGATATTATTAAACACGAAATAACATCCAAATACGATACATCCAGTACGGTCCAATTCCGGAAATTACCGGCCAATGTTGTCGAATACAGTTCGTGACATCGGCGTCTCTTGAGACCAGTCACAAAAATACACCTTTTAACTTAAAAATAGTCCAAATATATTAAAAAGAACAATCTATCTGTATGAGACTGTCGATTTGGTGAGAAAATGCTGTAGTAAATAATGTGGATTTTATCAAATATTTAAAAATGATAATATAGTTGTAGTACGGTATGATTGCGAAGCCGTGTCTCGGAATCCAAACCAAGGTCCGGCAAAGTAATATTGGATTATTCAACTCTTTATCAACCTGGAGTCAGAAATTTGGGCTCCATATGCGATAGAGTGGGCGATAGGCTCGCCCTCTATCACCTCATGAGACGGAAAATACATGGTGAATGATGAGTATCCTGGTTGCTTGTTTGCCTACCCCTTCAGACAAAAACGCTGGTCATATTTTGAAAAAATATTTTCTCCGCCTATCGCAATCTTTGTGCGACAATTACTGCTTAATAAACTAGCTGCATATGTAATACAAACTGCTATTTGCATAATTGAGACTGGAGATAATGCTTTCAAATAAGTTAATAAACAGTTCCAGATGTTTCTAAAAGTACATGACACAACTACACCACACTCTCAACAACAGAATAGTGCGGTCGAACGGTTCTATCGCACAATAGTGGAGGCACGAAGTTCCATGTTATACAGTTATAAGCCGGGTCCGAGTTCAAAGGTATTGAATGCTGCTATATTTATTCAAAACAAGTCAGAAAACAAGGCAAAGGCAACACTGGAAGCTAAAAGGTTTGAAAATACAGTAAAATTTTCTGATGTATGTATTCTTATGATCTTATATATGTATGTATATATTTATGTATAATGCCCCGTTCACATAATCGCCCAACATCGGCAACTATAGGCGATGACGGTAATGTGTACGGCTTATTGCCTTTCATTGCCGATATTCGTGTACATCACGACACATTTAAGCAGTGTTGCTAACGAAATATTTTTCATTCCCAAATCTGGAGAATGTAGCGGTTCCGCGAAGTATAGTAAATAAAATTATGCTTATGTTAAAATAAGTAACAAATTATTTATAATGTTGACTCGTGTAGTGTTTTTTTTTGTAATGCATTTTTATTGTTAATCTTATATTATTATAATACTAAATAACTCACATTACAGTGTAATGACTCTGATAATTTAACTCGTTATCATAAAATGAACCAATTAAATTATTAAGATATACACCCACAATTTAGGGATTTGTTCCAAAACTTATAACCCTGGTAAAATTTTACAACATTCGTGTTCGGGGTTTTTCGCCAACTGTCGGTAATCAGAGTGAGAGTAAAGTGAGAATACCCATGTTTGCCTGTCATCGTCGACGATCCGCTAGTTATGGATTTCTAGCCACATGCCCCGCGGGTTTGTGACAGTGTATTGCTATAGAAATTTAATTTTTCATTAAAAAAATATCGAAATACAAGTTTCAGTAACAACTAGCATTTTCCGGAGCTATCAGTTACTTCCGTATAATAATTGGTTCAGTTTGATCACAATACGAAATCTATTCAGAAATAAGTATCATAGTTTATAAGTGTTTGTACATGATTTAAACTATATATTTGAATATTATGATTTATATCTGTATGAATATCACTCCGCTTATGCCGATGACGTGCATTGCGTTTACAGAAACCCGGTCTTCTCAAAATATTTGTTCATTTATTGTTATAAGGTCCGCCTACTTCCACTTTAGCTTGCTATTGCGGGTTGATATTTCTACAATATATACTAAAAGAAAATAAATAAAATTATAGATGTACAGAAAATGTTTATTTCAAACAAGAATATACAAAAAATACTTTAAAATAAATAAGTCGAATTATAGGACAGGGCACGCGTGCGTTTCAGCTGTATCTGCACCTAGTTGCCTGCTGCAACTTCTTCGGTTTCATTTTCTTATTATAAAATTCCACACCATTGTTCAATTCTCACTACATGCAATATAGTGTACGTAAAAAGCAAAATTACTAATTGAAATAATTCTAAATAAACTGTTTGTACATTATTATTTAATTACACCCCATACTAAATAAAATATACATAATTTTCGTATATTTTTATATTTTTGACAAAGATGACACAATTGACATCTGTGGACGTCTGTGGATATATACGACCAAAAACCTTCATCGTCCATTACCAATTCAAGTTTTTAATCCAATTAATATGTCTGTTATTATACGTCTTCCATTCGTTTATTTTATTTTTGACAGTTCACGCCTATAAAGTACGACATTACAGTAGAACAATATTTTGAAATAAAAGTAGATACTTTCTTGACGGGTAACGCCCACTTAGAGTTGTGCCATTCGTAACGAATGACCACAGATAACAAAAACGATTTTGAATAGAATCAATCAATCGGAATCATTTGAAATAAAATTACATTAAAATGCTAATGAAAACAGTTAAACGTAATATAGTACCCAATATTAGGATCGAATGTATTTGCTGCAAATTAATTTATATGAATAAAGGTATACGTATTGAAGTGACTTTTAATAAGAGTTTAATTTAAAATAATTACAATGATTACAACGAAAATAAATGTTTAGTACCTACTTGTAATAAACAGTTAAACCATGTTGGAATTCATAGTACTTTAAGGATTAAATAATTAAAACAACTAAAAGGTAATTTGTTAATATTTTTATTTATAAACAATCGTCTGTTTCGTCGGAATCGGCGTCGTCGTCACTCGTATCCCCAGTAACACTAATTATTAATGAGTGCATGGGTAAGTTGTCAAATGCGACATCGCGATCCCAATCAGACATTATTTCTTTCTTCGTCTTATCTACGACACTCGCCCAGTTATGAGGCGTCACATTTTCACACGCATTTTTAAGCAACTCCAGCATTTTGTTTGCGGTGAAAGGAGGAGTTGTATTTATTCTCGCAGCATATCCTTTCACTTGCGCCCATATTAGCTCTATGGCATTATACTGGCAATGATATGGAGGAATTCTAAGGACGGTGTGCCCATGTTCTGCAGCCATTTCATTTATAACGTATCGTTTAGGCTGCTTCCTCATTTTTAATATTTTAAGTAACTCTACTTTTAATAGGGACTCGTCCACCTCCTCGCCATTGTTACGGAGCCAGTTTATTATTTCATTTTTTTTACTGGCTTGCGTTGGCATTTTGTTAATTTGCCGAGAGTGATAGGACGCATTATCTATAAATATTGTTGATGGCTGTTCAAGTGACAATAACATTTCCCGAAACCATTTTTCATATACTTCGGAATTCATTTCTTCGTGGTAATCCCCTGTTTTCTTTGATTTAAAAGCTAACATAGCATCTTGCACAAATCCTTTTGCGGTTCCTGCATGACAAATTATAATTCTTTCACCTTTTCCCATTGGCACTGCGGTCGAGGAGCTAGCAGTGTTGTCAGTCCAAGTTTTTGATACCGTGTGATTCGCATTGAGCCAAGTTTCATCGGTGAAAACAACATTCAACCATTCTTCTATTTTTTTAGCTTGTCTTAAAAATTCGCATCGATACAAAGCAACATCATTGCGTTCCATCAATATTTTTCTTTTGTCACATTTTTTGTATTGGAATCCAATCCTATTCAATACCTTCGCCAAAGAAGACTTTTGACCACGGAACAAGCCACTAGTTTTCAGAGATTGTACTAGGTTATGTAAAGTAGGAATCTCTTTTCTTTGGTAATAATCGTATATATGACGACGAATAGCATCACCATCAAAACTGTCAATTGCTGTCACTTTAAAGGGCTGACGTTTTTTCTTAGGTGTAGATGGCTTGTTTTGTTCCATGCCACTACTGCCGTAGCCTTCTTTAATTATTTTTGAAACTGTTGGAGCAGTAATACCTAATGCTGCTGAAACACGGTCTCTGATTTGAGTCACTGTTATAAGAGGTCCACCATTACGGCTTTCCCTTTCAAAGTACTCATGAAGTCGCAACACAAACTCCCTTGTTTGTCCTTTAAGCACCTTTCCTTTAGGCATTTTGAAAGTGATGAAGGCAGGTACGATGTTCTCAATTCAACCAAATGTAGGAATTCACGGGTAAAACAATACGGAGGAATATAAATACTCAACTCGACGTATGAAAAATGTGAATTAAAATTCAGCGAACGGAAAACACTAGCACGGGCGCGGGCGTCTCGTTGTGAGTGACCACAAAATGGCGGCGCGCGTCACCTGTCTGCCCAGTGTTGCCGTTTCACAATTTGTTTTTAACAACATTACTATTGCCGACGGAAGTGATAAGAATATTAACTTAACATGAGTAAATGGTTTATTTTAATATAATTATTAAATCAAGTAACTTAAATATCCCTGAAGTTTTATAAAACAATGCATGGAGCAAAAAATAAAATATGTATTAAATCGATTAAAACTTGTTCAAAAATAAAATCGTTTGTTATAAAAAATTGATTCGATAACGCATCAGGCCATCACTATTTGATTCAGTACTCGATGTGTCAAAAATAAAATAAACGAATGGAAGACGTATAATAACTTCGTTTTTTTATGAAATTCTACTACGAGTTTTATGAGTACCTGCTTTAAAAAACACTAGGCATTGCGGGCTTTGCGATTAGTTAAATGATTGACTTCCAAAATGAAAAATAAATGTTGTTGAATCATATGCCAGCCTACGTGGCGAAGTTGGTTAGACGTCGGCTGTGAACTGAGAGGTCGCGGGTTCGATCCCCGCCCCGCTAGAAATGTTTGTTCTACCCACAAATACTCCTTTCGGGTGTGGGTATTGTGAGACTGAAAAGACCCACGACACAAGACTCGATCTTAGTGTGGGGTCAGGACTATGTACGTGACTGTTGGGTGTTATTTATTATTTTCATTATATTTATGACATCTCATCTCAAAACCAGCATTCTACCATAGCCAATTCACCCATTGATTTGAACCAGGTATTAGTGGTACTTGTTATAATTCAGAGCTATGTGATGAATAAGGGTTCATCCACCAGAGTTATTTGGTTTATAATTTTACGACCAGCCAATTCTATCAATCCAATTAATTCTATGTCTCTGCTCGTGCTGCTCTGATTCTGTTCATCTTATTATGTCTACTTAATATTATAAATTCAAACGAAACTCTTTGTCTGTCGTCTGTCTGTTTTTATTAATGGAAAATGAGAAAACAAATCACCTGATGGTAAGTAATCACTACCGCCCATGAACATCCATAACGTTCGGATCAAAGATGTATTGCGCGTCCATGAAATGGCAGAGGAGTGGAAAGGAGAAAGGATGGGAAGAAGAAAGGAGCATTGGGCATCCAGCAATCTCACTGCAGGGCACGGGCCTACTCTACAATCGAGAGTACGATTGAGAGTGGTTAGGCCATATAGTCCACCACGCTGGCCTAATGCGGGTTGGTAAAGTTACGTTATCTATTACGTTTATAAGGCAAAATTTTTAATCGTAATAAATTTCAAAAAATATATCCGTCGTAATTTATATAAGTCTATCTTCTTGTTATTCAATATAATCGTTTCAATAATTATTATTTAAATAATGTATTATTTTCTATTTTGTGTTTATAACCATGATATTAATCGTAATACAAATAATAAGTTACTTTAAGGGTTGTTCTGGCTATCTACGACGCTCTATTTGCATGTAAGTGGATGGTATGCTAGAAAGTATGAGGCGAATAAAATAGGACAGGATTGAGGTATGGCATCGAATGAAACTTGATAAGACGGGATGTAACGGGAAGGAATCAGAAATGTTAATGATGATTCAAAACAACAACAACTCAAGGGCGATAATAAGAACATATTGTTTTCTTATGTAGTGTAAAATATATCCCTAGAAAAAACGCTGTTTTTACGATTACAAATACCTAGTTATGTTGCGGTAAATTCTTAACATCCACCATCTTCTACTTATCTGTTTACTCGGTATTATTTGGTTTTTATATATATTCATAAAACTCGTATCTATACGCGCTTTTTAAATAAATGTCGTGGCAACCGCTAATGCATCGACGTCAATCGACGTCCATTTTTGACGACTTATCTATTGACAACTCGCTCGAATACGTGGCGAGGTGCGCAAAATTTGTGGCAATGATGCGCAAACGTGTCATCGCCTATCATCGGCGAACATCGACGATTGTGTGAACGCGCCATAAGTTTACATTACATGATATGAGTATTCGTGACTTTTATTACTTGTAATTTTTTAAAATTATTTTAATTAGTGCGTGGTGGCCTGTTGGCAAACGGACTAGACGCGACTGCCAACGTGTTCACGGTGGTCGCGGATTCGAATCCCAGGGCACACCTCTGACTTTTCGGAGTCATGTGTGTATTGATAGTCAATCACCACGCACTAAAACGGTGAAGGAAAACATCGTGAGGAAACCTGCATACCATAGCGATTTATAAAATTTCTATGGTATGTAAGTCCGCCAACCCACACTAGGCCAGCGTGGTGGACTATATGGCCTAACCACTCTCAATCGTACTCTCGATTGTAGAGGAGGCCCGTGCCCTGCAGTGGGACGTATATGGGCTGATACAGATACAGATTTTAATTAGTATTTTGCAAATCTTTTCCCGTTCTAGGTAGGTTCTATCCTTTACACTTTTGACTGCCCTCTGTTTATCCTATTCTTAAATCCATCCCATGGTTGTCTGTAAGACATTGCCTTTTGGCGATAAAACCGCCAATTGTACTTTTTATATATGTAATTTCTCTCTGTATTTGTTGTCTTTTTGTGCAATAAAGTGTTAATAAATAAATAAAAAGCCCTCTTATTAGTGAACAGTATTTTAAGAAACTGAATTGGCTATGAAACTGGTTCATACCTTTTATATTTCAATAAATTTTATTGTCTGCTTTTATTGGTTAAAATATAAATAAATCAGGTCATGAAGTCTTCAGGCTTATAATACAGGGTAAAAAATATTGTCGATCGTAAAATTTGTTACTAGTTCATGAATGAGCTTTATTTAAAGGATCCAGTTTCATATTATAATATAACAAAAAATATCCTAATTAAAATATGTTATGCGGGGTTGCTACTGAAAACGAAGCGGGTGGTAGTTTTAGTGACTGACAACAACTGTGATGACACAATGCAACTAAATTTTGTGCAAAAAATTGCGAAGATTTTTTTTGAATTTTTTTTTCTTTCGTCCTATTAGGGTTGTAAATTCATAGTTTTTTCTTAAATAATAATGTACACCCTTTTATTTAAATACTCTATAGTACGCAAGGCTTTTAATTATTATTTTAGCAAAAACTATGGATTTACTAACCAAACTCGACGATATTTAAATAATAAAAAGAAATCTCGAGTTTCTTCACAAAATGTCTAGTTACATTGTGTTTGTAGACACTTAAACTACCACCCGGCTTCGTTTTCGGTCGCACTCTTCCCGGTATATGTTAAAAATAGAAAAGCTCACATTACACAGCTGCTAAATGTAACTAATCTGTGACCATGTGTTGTATTGAAATATTAATATTTTTTAATCTAACTTATACATTTAATATATAATTGTAAATACGGGTAGTTAAATTGTAACAGTCGAATGAAAGCTTTAAAGTATTCGAAACATCGGGAAAAAATCAAACCAAATACCTGATAAAATCCGTACAATTTTTTTTTTCAATGTGTAACATTCGCTTTAATCGAAGAAACGATCAAATGCCGTATTGTTTTTGTTTTAATACGTGCATTCGTTGTAGACAATCAATTCTGAAAATTCATTTATCACGAATATTTCTTTACATAAATATTGTTACTTTTTTTCTCTGAAATTAACGCAGTTATGGTTGTAATGTGGTTGGCTTGTTGTTGATTAAAAAGGTTGAAATATCAAAATTGCCCGAATTTTTCGTTTATAAATTATAATTAACATGTTTGGAATCCGCATTGGTTTGGGGTCGTTTTCAACGAACTCTGCCAAGTTGCGTTTTAATTCATGTTTTCTCACAACGTACTGTAACATTTTTATGTTTATTTCATTGTTATACTGAGAGAGTGGACTATAACGGCATTTTTTTTTGTATGGTTTCCAGATAAGGAGATCTATTAAGTATCAGTTTTTGTTAGAAATCTTATTATTACACTTACAATATTTTTTTATTTTATTGTAATGGACGGCGAGGCAGCATGCCCTTCGCCCAGTGGTAAGCGATACGAACGCTCATGAACAGTAGCAAAACCAAAAAGCACATTGAATTACAAAGCAATGCTTGGCATTAACAATTTTTAATTTGTCCAGTAGTTATTCTGGCTACAATGTCCCCCAAACCAAAACACGGCAGTGCCTTTACACTACTGTTTGGCGGGAAAAGACATTGAGGTGGTACCTATTCAGGTGGCCTCTCACATACATATGAGAAACCTATCATCAGTGACATATTTTATTTGTATAAAATCATAAATTTATTTTTGATTCATTCCAAAAGTTTCATCAAAGTACCTGAGCAGACCAAAACTAAATGTAAATAGAACAACTCCAATGCATTATAAGTTTATATGTATGTATATATACTGGGTATATCAAGACTGCTACCAAAAACGAAGCCGGGTGGTAGTTTTAATGACTACAAACACAATGCAATTAAAAATATCGCAAAGAAAATCGACAAAAAAATTTAATAATTTTTTAAATTTCGTCATTTTTTGTGTGGTAAATTCATAGTTTTTGCTAAAATAATAATTTAAACTCTTTTATACCTTCGAGTATTTATAAATATATACACTATTATTTTAGGAAAAAAATGTATTTACCACCCAAATATGGCCAAAGTAAAAAAATAACAAAAAAAATGTCGCTTTTTTTGCAAAATTTTCTGTTGCATTGTGTCTGAAGTCGCCTTACTACCACCCGGCTTCGTTTTGGCTAGCAGTCTTGATATACCCTGTAATTATCACATAATTGTTGGTGTAAATGCGACAAATATCTATCCAATTGATTTAATTGAGCCAAATGAGCTATAAAAAGCCAGCGTGCTCGGCTCGGTGTTAGCGATGCCAAGGGCGAGTGGGTAGCGCCAGCAAACAATGGCACTTGCGCAGCTACCGCAGATTACCCAACCATTGTGAGTCGCACAAAAATACACACCATTGTGGACGTTATAATTTCTCGGTGATGCCGCCTCGGGCGCTTAAAAAAGAAATTTGTAGGTGCCGAGGATTTGTTTCGCGTAATAAAAGGTGGCTGAGCTTACTGGGTCGTCGTATCGTATGATATTTTTAAGACGGGTTATAAAGATGAGCGTTTATTGGAAGATATTTGGAGTTTTCACGGTGTCGTGTCGGCTTTAGACTTTAGTGGATAAATGGGATAAGGCAGGATTTTCCGAAATCCAGTAAGCATGTGTAAGAATGTGTGGAAGATAATGCAAACTATAAGTTGCACGCTTGAGAATGGTTAGTACATTACTCCAAGATTAAAGGTGCGGTAACCTACAGTAAATGGATGAGAAAAACATAGAATAAGCAACGAGGTGAGGAGATGACGGTTGTTCGCTTAGTAACCAGTGATTTAATTTCATGAAACGGTACCTATAATTAAACCCTCAATTATTTAGGTTAGTTGTTTCTGAAATGTTTATACCAAAAGCTATTCAGTTTAATCATTCCGAATTAAAAATAATTGTAAATACCCACTCCATGATTTTCAAACATTATTTTTCCTCATTTTAAAAGAACCGGTCTGCTATTTTGCTATCGCACGAACCATCATCGTTAGGTTTCACCCTATGTGTTCATTCCTACGATGTGACAAGGAGCGAGCCCATCCCCAATGTTGGGAATAAATTTATAACTCCAAACTGATAATAATTAGTAAAATTTAATACTACCTTGCCAAAACCGGGATTCGAACTGAAAATTTAATAAGATATTGTTCTCCGAACGCTGTGACCTAATGTTTTTTAAACTATGCGTAAACAGAATACGGGTTGACTAGAAGAAAGAAAGCAGCTTGGTCTTACAGAAGTCTATGATCGACAGTGGGCGCTAATTATCTGGTGAGCCGTAAATCATCTGTCAAAAAAAAACTACCCAATCCATATATATCCACTTCCCAAATAACTTTGTTTCATTCTCAGAGATCTAAGTCTATCCTTAAATGTAATAAATAGGTCGGACTAACTGTAATTGATGATTCTTTCTACTTAAGATAGCTGGCAAGAAGTTTCGCGAAGGTTAAGTGGGAATTTTATTACCAATCGATCCACGTACTAGACAAGCCATAAATCTATACTAAAAGTTTTGGCTACGGACGAACTTTTAATGCGGAAATATGAATGAGTTTTATTTTAGCTAGTTAATTTTTAATTCGTTCTTAGAAGTATATAGCTAGGGCGAGAGGAACGAACTAACAGACGTTGTCTTTGATACATCCATCTTTAATAAAGGATTTCATGAGATATGCAGTGTCCGTAGTGTAGTTGGTTAGACACCGGGTCTAAAAAGAGAGGCCGCGAGTGCGAACTCCATACCGAGACAAGTGTTTGTGAGGCCCAAACAAACAGGTTGAGGTATAGGTTTGGTACATATATTTATAGATAGCTATATGTCTATCTTTGTATATTAAATCGTGGAATTGTAAAAACATAGTAATGGTTATTTTAACTTCTTATTAAGGATAGATGTTATATAGAAAACGGCCGAAAGATGGAAGACACAGGTTAGATCACACATTACACACCTCATCTTCTCGAATTTATATGTGTGTATGTAGATAGAGAACACTTTATTAAATTTATTTTATTATATTTATTGTTGATTGTCACCCATTTTAATGCTGAAGGATTCTTGAAACCATTACGAGTGCCGAGTGGAGTAATCCGCTTTGAGTATTTATTCGCAATATATTATTATTATTATTATTGGTCTGGATGGGGGTTTCAGAAAGTCAATCATTTCGAGCAGACAACGGGTCATTGAAGCATAAGCCTTTGAAACATACCTTCATTGTTTTGTAGAGAGTAGTAAATCTAAACTAAAATTATAAATAGGAAATATGTGATTGTTTGTTTGCACTGATTAAGCTCTGAAACTACTGTCTGTCTTACATTATCCCAAATGCGATATGCGATAGAATATTTTCAAATAAATGCATATACCCGGGCGACGGGCCAGGCCGCTAGCTACATATAAACAAATAAAAAAATCCATTTTGCTGAACAATAATTACAGTAGTCAAGCATGTCCTGAAAATAAAACAAACTGCTTAGTTGCTTTGAAATACGTTAAAATTTTAAAGGAACGAATAAGCGCACAAAAAACAAACAAAGAAAATTAGTCACAACTAAAAAATTTAAAACTGTAGTAATAAACATAGTATGTCAATGAGAAAATATAAAAAAGAAAATACTGTGAAAATCAACATGTTGCGCTGATCCTAAATAAGTGACAGAGGGATTGGCAGAAGATAAACACAAAGATTTTAATTACTTTTATATCTTCTAAAACTTCTTTAAATTATACATGAACTGCGCCACAAGACCATTAAAAAATAACTTCATAAAAAACGTTAATAGGGCGGATCGTGTTTCCGGCGATTTTTAATTAACAAAGCGTTTTATGTGTTCGTCGGCTACGCGAATTCCCTTTAGCTCTCTCATTAACGTTCTTTAAATATTCTAAACAATCACCTCATTATCAATTTCTTTTTTCGTACATATTTTATAAGACACGCGTATATATGTATATATTGCGATAAATGGCGAGGTGAACATGTCTTTCGTCTGATTGTGAGCGATACGAGCGCTCATGGAAAGTAGAAAAATCAAACAAGACTGTATGTACAGTCAACGACAAAAGTCGTTGAGCATATTCAAAACGCCAAAAGTCTTGCACACATGAAGCAACAAAAGTGGTTGACCAGGTTCAGCCACAAAAATTCGTGAACACCTTAAGGTTACAAAAGTTTCTGAGCAACAAAAGCAACAAAATTCCTAAACACACCAATATTACATAATTCAATGAACACTTGTAAAAAGCAAGTTTGCCGTAGATGTGTTCATCTACTTTTGTTGCTTTGTAATACAATTATTTATATTTTTTGCTTTTCTCTGCATTGACTTATTTTGTGTTTTTGTGAAATAATATATATTTACGCGAAGTTTAAATGCTGTTCTTGTTCGTCTGCTATAATACGTGCCTAATGTTATTCATACCGTGCTGTTGATGTTGCAAATATTATAATAAAAACTTATATAAAATAAGAAAATATAAATTACTCACTGTAGTACTTGTGTGTACGATTTCGGAAATAATTTAAAAAAGTAAATACTAATAAAGTAAATAATAATAATAATAACATTTATTGATCGAAAAAATGGATTCAAAATATATCTAAAAAGGGTAGAAATATTTAAAATCTTGTGTGGCCTCCATTTGCTTCGATGACGGCCTGTAGTCGGCATTGCATAGAATTTACCATATTTGCACACACATCTCCTCCTCTGAATGTATCCCATATGCGTTCCACGTGCCTTATAATGCCTTCCTTCGTACGTGGTGTGTCGGGCTCCCAGGCTAGGACAATGAGACCCCATAGATTTTGTATGGGGTTCAAGTCTGGACTCTTCGGCGGGAACGGCATCTCTATAACAGCATTTTCATTATTGCAGAACCATGCTCGACATCTTCTAGCTTTGTGCACGGGGCTGTTGTCGTGGACGAGGTGTATTGGCTCCGATACATGCATTCTGGCCGTAGGAAGTAGCAGGTTCTCCAACAGATCTATATAGCCTTCGCTATTCAAGCGGCCGGTCACTTCTGTCAGCTCACCGGGGCCCGATGCACTCATCCGGCCCCAAAAACCAACGCTAATACGGCCGCTCGATCGATTAGCTCTGATGTTTCTGGGGTTATATCTCTCACCAGCTAATCGCCAAAGAGTGCATCTTCCATCTTCCATCTTCCGATGATTGGAACGTTTTTTCGTCCGCGAAAAGGACTTGTGAGAAATCGAAATTCAGAAATCTTTCGGCAAATTGCAGGCGTTCCAGTTTGTGCTGTGGTGTTAAAATAAGTTTTCTCGCTGGAACTCGATTATGAAAGCCGTGTTCTTTCAGCCGCCGACGAATTGTTTGTGTCGATAGATCCATGTCTGCTGCGACCGTCGATACACGAGTGAAGCCGCTGCTTTGGAAACGCCGAACAATATCAACATCTTGATCTCTTCTAGTTTTCCTCGGTCTACCAGTACGTTTAGATGTTTCAATCAAACCTTCAGAATCTCTTCTTTTCTCTGAAAAAAATATATCATTAAAATATGATTGACTACAGTCTATAGTCATTAATAAACTGCAACTTAATGCCTGGATTACAAAAAAGTAACCTGTGGTATATTGGACAAAAATAAATAAAATTGTAAATAAGCAATACACCCAACAGTCACATACATACCTACACTACACTACAGACTTTTCGGTCTCACAAACACCCAGACTAGGAACTAATACCTGTGGTTCACAAAAATATTTGATTCGGTGCAGGGATCGAACCTGCGGCCTCAGTTTCACAGCCGGCATCTAACAAACTGAGCTACGTCGGCTATCAAATACACGCAAGTCTCATTATGATCTCACAACACTCAAACCGAAAATGTATATAGGTAGGTATATTTATTGGGGGTAACAAAAATCCGCGTCTCCGTACGGGGTTTAAAAGTTTAGGTTTACGACTGACTCTAGCGTTTGGAAACCACAAGACACAAGGAACACAACAACACATAATTTAAATACAAATTAAATTAAAAACAATAAATGTATACTTACAGCAACACCTAGGCGTCGTGCAATATCGGCAACAGACGTATCGTCGTCGCGAAGACTCACTATTTCATTCCTACAATGTTCACTTAAACGAGTATATGACATTTTCAGCTCTGGTAAAGACGAGTAAATATGGTGTTCCAGTATGTAGACGACTTGCAGTTTTGATTTTTATGATTGGAACCTACTATTTATATATCTTCCCTTCGTTAGAAAAACTAATACTTCAGTCAAATTACGTTCTTTTTTAAGATCAAAAATACATACTAACAGCAATTTATTTTAATTATAATATCGATCAACAGTAAAAGTAATTATTATTCCAGTAATTTTACTATTAATACATGTTACTGATAGTATGATTTTAATAAAGGATTTCATTCACTGCTTTTTAAAACGGAAGGGACGGTATGTCAGTAAATAAGCAAAAAATATAAATTGTATTACAAAGCAACAAAAGTAGATGAACACATCTACGGCAAACTTGCTTTTTACAAGTGTTCATTGAATTATGTAATATTGGTGTGTTTAGGAATTTTGTTGCTTTTGTTGCTCAGAAACTTTTGTAACCTTAAAGTGTTCACGAATTTTTGTGGCCGAACCTGGTCAACCACTTTTGTTGCTTCATGTGTGCAAGACTTTTGGCGTTTTGAATATGCTCAACGACTTTTGTCGTTGACTGTACATAATATGTTTGTGTTCATTCATAAATTCCTAAATAAGCAATTATTGGTACTGACTATAATGAGAATAATAAAAACATATTTGTTTTGTGGAATAATTTTATCATGTACTTATATGAAAAATATTCAACTATGTAACAATTTATAATCACTTCAAATATAAAATTCGATATCCAAATAAAAAATTCTGAGAAACAACATTCAGCTTCAATTTATGTTTTTAAAATTATAGTCAAGACCATAATAGTAATAGTATTTTCAGCCAAAGAGCCCTAGCCTTTCAAACAACCCACGGCTTGTACTTAGTTCAATTAAACAAGTATAACGGAGTAAATATTGACCAATGATAATTTTGATACTTGCAAGAATTGTCCATTGACAATGATTTGTTTATTTTTTATAATTTACACGCAAACGCCCTAAACGTTTTACTTAAAAAGGTTTTTGGATTACATAAAAGGCTACATAAATATCATTATGTCAGATGTATTTTTAATAAAACTCTATGACTTACAAAAATTTTGACAGCCTTCGTGGCGCAGTCAGTCAGACACCATCTGTGATACGAGAGGCCGTGGATTCGAACCCCATGGCAAAAGACTCGATATTAGTGAAGGGGTTAGGACTATGTACCTATATGACCGCTAGGTACTTTTTGTTTCTGTATTTATAACCGTCACGCCTATATACCATAGGAGTAAGCTGATACGATAAATCACTATTAGGAACATCATGACATATCAGTACATCATTATAATGATTTTGACTTATTACTTAATATCACGAAAATAAAATGATAGAATTATTACCGGCAGTGAAGTAACAAAAATAAATATTACTTAATATTTTGATTTGAAAGTAGTATAAAATCCTGTTTATTTAAAACCACAACAAAAGATACGTTCATTGTTAAATATTCAATCCATAATTAATATTTCTCTCAGATTGGGTCTTTATTGGATTAAGAGCCTTTGTTGTTTTCAATACGGAACAACGGGGATATCTTACAATCGGATTGGGGTACTTTGGTAGCTTTTGTGGCGTAGTCAGTAAAGACACTGACTAAAAGGTCTCGACATCCAACCGATCGACTCCGGCCAACCTTTGTCTCAATCTGCATCGCACACGTTTAATTCATCATCACTCATCATTATGTAAATGATGAGACATGATATATTACTGCGATGAATGAGGAGACAAAGGAACGCATAGACTACCACTGCGCTCGCCATCGTGAAACATAATGATGTTAAGTCCCATTATGCATCCTAAATGCGGTGTTTTTATTGGATACAATGATTAAAAAGACAGGAATAATTTGTATACATATACAGCATTTTTCCAATGTGTAAAAAATAACATGTATCTGGTGTGGAGTGGAATCAAAAAATATGCACCCAGACGAAGCTGGGACGACCCGCTAGTACTTATATTTATATTAGTACACAAATACATAAAATAAATTTATATTTCTTCCTACAAACATAAAACATTGGAGTGTTTGCTAACCCCATCAGTTTTTGCCAAGTCGTTAATTCGGAGGGCGGATTGGAAAGTTGTATAAATTGGAATAGTTAGCGCGCCAGTTTGCGGCCAGCCTTAATGTGAGCAGCCATTGTTTGATTCCAACCTCGTTTTATTAGCAAATTGTTTTATTGGTGTTATTGGGCCGATTGAAAATATTTGGTTTAAAAATTAACGGCGTATATTTTTGTTTATGTAGTTAAACATTTGTATCAATATAATATGTGTATCATCGAGCAGACAGAGAAGTCTACTACTTATGCCATCCTCAGTAGAAAGTAGAAAAGACTTGAAACATGTAATCCAGGAAAAACTCCAGTCCTAGGATTCTCATATAAGAGTGTCCAATTTTAAAAACTCATAGACGTCGGTTTTTCAACCAGCTACTCGAACTCAAATTTTCACTCATCAAGTCTATACGTATAATAATTAATTTAAACACGGACCAAAAAGAAATCAGACAACTAATACCTATATGCATATTATGTAAAGTTATGCTGTTACATCTTAAGTATATGCAAATAGATATGGGTGAATATACAAAAATTGGGTAACTCGCTGTCATCAGCCAATATATACAAAGTCTTATTATATTTTATTGAAATAACAACTTATTTTAAAACAATGAAAAGTCCTTTATATGGTCACCCAATTTCACTTATTCATTTTAAATACAAGTTAATAAAAAAACAAAATTAATACTTAAAATGTCAGTCCTTTGGCATGTCACAATCCCGAAAACCAACAATCAAGTGACTATCTATTAAACATTATCATTGATTTAAGAAAACTTACTAATTTACTACAATTTGTGATGAACATAGTATTATATACTACAACTTTCATAATGCAATGTTCTCCAATTTATTTAAAAAAAAATAAGAAACTTTGTGTTTGTTTTCATCCGTCAGTCCGTTGTGTGTTCTTTAAATTTGAAATTCTCGCCATATATCACCGAGTCAAGGTCAAATCCCTGTTTATGTATTAATGTTGGTAATGAAGTTAGTTGCGGACAGCACAATTTGACGGCCGCCATAACTGTACGAGTTCTTGGGTTGTGTTTGTCTTCTATACAAATGCAAAGCCAGTCAAAATTTCAGTCCCGTGGTGGGTCGTTATTTTCTTGTTAATCTGAGGTTTATTATCATTTATACATAATTAACTATGATTTGTTAAAATGTAGTTTGTTGATATTCGAAATTATCAAAAAAAACATTAGTTCTGATTATAACCTCAAATTATGTCTTTTTCGTCAATCCGCTGGCGTCAGTCCTTTGTCAGGTATCGCGCCAGAGGATTTAATTGTCTCCATAATACTGCTTTTTGTTGTTGTTTTAGAGCACTTTTATCTTAATTGCTACCGTATATAAGCATTTCTAATTTATATTTCAGTTTAGAATATCATACGGCACACTAAAAGCAATTTGACTAGGGAAGAAGATTAGAAAAAAAAGAGAAGCCGAAAAGGCTCGCTTGGTCAGAATTAAAAGTGCCCCATTAAATTAGCGGAATACAAAGAAAAACAAAAACTTCAGTACTTAAGGAAATAACTAAAATTTTTAATAAAAACCTACTTCAAAACAAAAAACCACTAAAAACCAAAAAATAATAAAATATTAAGTTACGCATATATTTTGATTTGTTGGCTAGTCAAGTCATTAAGCAAATTAATCAACATGCACAAGTACAATGAAATAAATATTATTTTTTGCTTTGCAGTGGTACTTATTATTTTAATATTTTTTGTGGTTTTTGTTTTGAAGTCGGTTTTTATTTTTTTATAAAATATTTTAGTTATTTGTATATTTTTAGTGTTGATAGGCATTTCAATGAAGAAGAGTTGGTCCCACAAGGAATATGTTCTTTCCGATGACAATGAAATCGCTAAAATCAGTTAAAGCTGCCGAAGATATTGGTATTTACGTTTATTTTAATTTTATAATTATTTTTAATTGTTACTAAGTGATTTGAATACTTAAAAGACATGTGCCATTATTAAAACTAAGAGATTTGTACTAATTCTTATTAAATTTCATTATAATTCTTAGAAAATTGTGTACTTTATCAGTACTATGTTAGCCTCGTCAGTCCCCTGGCAGTCAAATTCAGAAAATTTTAAATATCTCATAATTTACTTAAAAAAGTGACTGGCCCGATTTGGAACAATATAATCATTAGATTTGTCATCATATGCACCCAAATTTGTTATAATTTGATTTAATTATTATAGTAAACAAAATATCCTCAAAAGTTACCCAACTTTTGTATAATCACCCATAAATATAACGGGAAGGGGCAGTAGAAGCAATAACTCACTTCATAGGCCTACATAAAGTGAAACAACTAAGAAATTATTCCAGCAGTGCATGGAAATGCACTGCATTAGTTTCCCCGGGATATATATTTTAAATATTTATATATATATATATATATATATGGGATCCCGGGATATATATTAGGTATTGCATTTCTTAAGACCAAGCAATAGCTGACCACAATGTACTCCAAGCCAGAACACAACAGTACTTACACGCGGCCTGGCCTGGGAAATATACAAAGCGTACCACCCAGACGACCAGACCTTTAAATGAAGCAATCGTCAAGCCAAGTAGATAATTGATCTTTATAGAGTAGCAGAGTAATGGACAAAGGCCCAAGATCGTTTACAGATCATCAAATAACATAACAGTGTCCAACCTTATACGCAAATCAAGTGTTTGCGGTTGAACCTTCGTGTTGGTCGGTTGACACAGCTTGCGCTGGTTAAGTCAGCATTTCCGACATCACACCGCATTACGAAAACTAACCACTGTAGCCCTATAATATAATTTAAATAGTATTCTCGGTTTACAGTTCCTGTAAATAATACATAAATACATAAACTTCGCCTTTTTCCCAGAAAGTGTAGGCAGAGGTGCTTAACGACACGTAATTCCTTTAAATCAATTGCCATTTAACTTGTTCGAATATGTAGATTAATAGACTTGAGGCAATAAATTCACTCAAATGGCACTCTAAGCACCAGCATTACAATGATATTATGTCTAGTGACGTAACAATTAGTATTTCTGTATCAGCCCATATACGTCCCACTGCAGGGCACGGGCCTCCTCTACAATCGACAGTACGATTAAGAGTGGTTAAGCCATATAGTCCACCACGCTGGCCTAGTGCGGGTTGGCGGACTTACATACCATAGATTTTTCTATAAATCGCTATGGTATGCAGGTTTCCTCACGATGTTTTCCTTCACCGTTTTAGTGGGTGGTGATTGACTTTCAATACACACATGACTCCGAGAAGTCAGAGGTGTGCCCTGGGATTCGAACCCGCGACCACCGTGAACATATTGGCAGTCGCGTCTAGTCAGTTTACCAACAGGCCACCACGCACTTCAACAATTAGTATTTATGAGTTTCTTATCGATCCCTTATCACATAAAAGAAAATAAATATGTTCCTTCTAATGAATACCTCTTACATTGTCTTTTCCCACCCAGTACTGCAGCTATGCACAATCAATCTTGAATTATTATGTCTATTATTAAACTCATAACATATATTTATCCCATTTGTAAATTATAACCAACATAACAATGAAAAACAACTTCTTAGATTATTCCGAAAAGCATTCAGTAACCAAAACTTCAAAAGATCTCATATTGTTTCCATAATCTTTAGCTTGTCTACAATGTCTGTAAAATTAGCGCAAAGCAAGATTGCCAGCCGAATTCTCTACAAATTAAAAGCAGAACTCCAAGTTTTAAGCACGTGTGTTGACACGGCTCCTTCGCAATCGGCAGCCGCAAGTTTTTCCCTCCTGCAAATAAGAATTAGCATACAAACAGAGCACAGTTCGCGCTCTCGTTAACCCTGTTGGTTCAGGTCTGCAAACATTTTTTCAGATGTAACGTTGGTGTTCGGATGCGAACGCAGCGCGCTACAAACGCATTGATGTTGTTGGTAGCGAAATGAGGTTCTCGTACGGTTTTGTTTAAAATAACAAGTAAATATTGTGTTTGCTGATGTTGTGATTAAATTTTATTTTGTTATGAATCCTATATTCTGTTCAATACTAAAGAGTAAATGAAACAAAGCGTAGTGTACGGTCTAGTGGTTATTGATATTTAATACTATCTCGGTCTGGCAGTTAAAGACGTTTTTGACTAACGGCCGATGCCAATAATCAATCGAAAAAAATTAGATTAAAATTAATCTGGATTTTTTTCTACTTTTGGATTGGTCTCTTGTCATGTTGCCATAGTTTTTTGACTACTGAGATTGATTATTGGCAATATAGTATCAGAAAAAAGATTGAGCTGTCAATCTAAAACGGCAAATTTTGGATTGGGATTGTTTATTGGCAGCGGCTGTAAGGTCTTTGGAAATCCGTCTCACGCAATGAAATCAAGCGAAATTAAAGTGTTCACAAAGCTAAAATGCTAATATTACAGAACTCTAGGTGATTTTCACGCTGAAAATAAATTATTACACTCCTCCTCCTCCTCCTCGAGTCGATTTCCTCATTGCTGAGGGTCGTGACGCCCACCATGATTTGAAATTATTACACAATGAGCTCGAAACTAAAGGAAATCAACTTCTTAATATATTTATTTTGCCTAAACGCCTGTGTATACAACTTGTTTATGACATTATACAAGAACTTGAATAATAGTGAGCATAATATGTCGAAGTGTTTATGTTAAATAAAAAAAAAAAAACTACTGGAAATATTGAGACTTAACATCTTATGTCTCAGGATAGCGGGCGCTGTGAATTGCCAAGCATTGGCTTGTAATTCATAGTATTACTGTCCTTGAGTGGTCGTATCACTTACCATGAGGCGAAAGGCACGCTCGTCTCGCCATTCTATGTATTCTATATCGCTCAATCGCTTCCCACTTTAAATTCAGTAAACTTTTAACATTCGTAAAATTATTAATAACATCCGATCATATTCGTATCTCGTGCCTGGCTGAACTAACTAACAAGCACGCTTCAATTGCTGCGTTAATCTGGATTATATGGTATAGTTTACACATTTCAACAACTTATGATGGCTATATCTATAAATATAATAAATTTGTAAGCAATCGATGTCTGTACATCGAATATAAATGAGAAAAACTAATTTGGGGGACTATACCAATGTAACAGAACCCAAAAGAATAATTTTTCGATTTTTAGTCCGTTTTTTTGTGTGGTTGTGCACTGTGAACTCAGAAAAGACAGTGATTTCGAAGAAATTTGCTGTAAAGGTAGCTGACATTCTCGACTTAAGCTACTTTTTATTTCAATAAATGTAGTGTTCCCGTGGTGTGAGGAAGCAATTGCGCTACATTTTTTTATTTTATTTTATACTAGAAGGGATGTGATAGGACTAGATTACATTCCTTAAGTGAGAACGAGACGGGACGGCGTGAGATATCATTATATCATATCGAGCCTTTACCGCCATTTTAGCGCAACCGACAAAAAACAAATTTTACAGGAGAAGGTTTTTGTTAAATATTTTTAAAAAGAAATGTGTAATTCAATTGAAATTTTATATACATTAATTATTTTTATACATTTAAATATCTAATTCTTCCACAGGTTTGGGCAGGTTTGGGTCCGTTGTGGCTTAAAATACTACTTTCGATAAAAAACGCACTTTTGACAAAAGTGTCGCTTACGATAATTTGGCAGTAAGGGCTCGATATTATATTATGTGATTTTTCTGTCCCTTCCCATTGAAAGAGATAGAAAAATCACTTTTAAATAATAACGTTATTCGTGGCTTTAGGTTTTTCAATCGATTTTAAGTAGGTATATAAAACATATTTTAAAGTACAGTCGATCGGGCGGAGCATGAAGTTACGGGCAGAAACCATAAGAATAATCATATTATAATATAACGTTAAATCACTATCTTATCATGATATGGACGAGAGATTATTTTAATAACTAGAAATTTTCATTAACCATAACAATTATAGTAATAGAAAAAGCATTTTCATTATTAACATAATTAGTGTCTCTTCCTTCCTATTACTTTAGCTTAATGATTTAATTTAACAAATTTATTCAATTCACTGATTGACAACTTCATTCAACATTCAAAACAAATACAATGCTATTTACTGCGTTCGAATTTACATAATATTATTCTATACCTAAGAGCCAATACATTAATTACACTAATAACATTAATTATATTATCGCACCAACATGACACTGACAGCCTCCGTGGCGCAGTTACACGCTGGTCGTGAAACAAGGCTCTTGAGTTCGATGTCCACTCCAAAGCAAAGTTTTATATAGTCTATCATGTTATCTAATATTTTAATAAATAAATAAATAAATAGACCCAATAGTCACATACATAGTTCTGACCCCACACTAAGATCGAGTCTTGTGTCGTGGATATCAGTAACTACGAGAGACTTTTCGGTCTCAGAAACACCCAGACCCGGAAGAAATATATGTGGGCCGCACAAATATTTCTCTCGGTGCGGGGATCGAACGAAATTATCAGTTAATTCCCTAACAAATATAGCTCGCTCTGATCGCATTAAGCCACCGCTTGGCAACTAAAACACAAAATTTTAAAATTGATATCCAACTCTTCACCGGGCAAATGTTTTTCCTTTGTAATTGCATAAGTTTCCTTTGTTTTCGCATATACATTAATATCAATAAAGAGAATGGATTGAGTTGTTTAAAGCTTTTATACAAAACTCTTTAATATTTCTTGGAATATTTTTTATTTTATTTTACTTTCGTTACGCAATCCGCGTGATTGAAGTATTCAAATGATACATTTCTCTACGTTGCAGAAGAAATTCCTTGCAATCTGAATAGATTCAATTTATTAAAATAAACATTTTGAGATTAATGGCAGTTTGCGAGGGTTGAGTTAGACATTTTTTGTTTATTGTTCTGTGTATTTAACTGAGTTCAACAGTCACGTAAAAAGCTATTCGAAAACGTATACCATTTCCATTTCTAAACCGAAAATGAGTAACTATGTTTTAATTTCATTTCTGATGTTGTTCATCATTTACCTTCCTCGACCGCTGTAATATTTGTTTTTTAATTAAGTACAAACAATTGAATATTACAGACGATGCGAATCTAAAGCATGCATGCGTCAAATGCATGCATCGAAGCGTATGACGTAATTATAATAAACCAAAGAAACAATTTGACCAAAGAGTATGTATACGTGTACAAATTCTTGTGTATGCGTCTGTCAAATGCATGCTGGTTTATTTATTGATTTAATGTACTTTTTATGCATTATTATTAAAATCTTTTTTTATATATTCAATTTAATATTAGGCCTCATATTAATATTATTGCCTCATTTAAAATTAATATTCTCTTTTAATATTAATATTATTACCTCATTAGGCGAATAAAACCTTTTTTTAGATATGTCTATGTCAGAAGAACAAAATGAAAAAGAAAAGAAACAATTTGACACCAGAGTATGTATACTTGTGTATGGATGTGTGTGTGAAATGCATAGCAGTGTGTGTAATGTTTTATTTTTTGATTTAATGTACTTTATAAGCATTATTATTGAAAAATATTAGCATTCTCCACTTCTCCAACACATAAACTATAAGTGTGCCAAATTTTATGCTCCTGCGTCCGCGCAATTTTCGTAAAAAGGGATCCAAAGTTTTTGCATCACGTATTAATATATAGATTATGCTCGAAATCGGAAATCGGTTATGCATGAATCAGTGTGACTGGTTTTCAACCATCGTTTAAGGCTAGTCGGGTGGATACGAATATCTGAACAAGAAAATCGATTCCAAAACTGCTAATGAGTATGACTCAAACTATGAAATGATGGCTAGATAAATATCATTTCTTTTATTACTTTTCAAATTGAAATATATCTAATATTTACAGATTTAATCGCATATTGAGTTAACTTTTTTACATTTTTAAGTTCCCGACTTATCAATTACGTTACAGCTTCTGTGGTGACGGGGCGAACTGAAGTAATAGGGTCAGAACACATTTGAAGGAAAATGCGTTGAGCGTATCAGCAGTCGCGTCTTTTCCGTCATATTAGACAAGCCACATTAGGCGTATGGTATATAGCGAACTATTAGATGAATGGCAAAATAGATGGGAGGTATCTTTGAAGGGACGACATCTATACCAATATTTTCCTTGCGTTCGTGATCGTTTGACAAAGACTTGGCTAGATGTCGATTATTGCGTATCACAGTTCCTCACGGGCCATGGTAACTTTAGGTCTAAACTTCACTCCTTTAAGCTTGTTGAATCGCCTGCGTGCCCATGTTCAACACCTAATTGCGAGTATGAGCAGTCCGCGCATCATATACTTTGGGAGTGTAGTCTTTGGCAGAATGAGCGTAAAACCATGCTGGATAGTATGCAGATATCATCTGGAGTTGTATACTACATGGACCTTGTAGAGACTAGGAAGAACTTCCGTGCTTTCCGGCGTTTTTGCCATACTTATTATTGGAATCAAGTCTAAAAGCTCACATAATAGGTCCCATTTAAATGTAATAATGATATGATCCGTGGTGCTTTACAGCTGGCTTCTCCGGCTGTAAAAGTCTTTTTACGAGGTTTTTTACCTGTTTAGTTCATTGTTTTGTCGCCCGCTTTGCACGGAGGGAAGTGGACAATAATTTATTTCCAACTCCTCCTATTAATTTCACTTTCTGATTAATTTCGTTGCGGGACAAGTTAGCATTCCCGGAGACTCGCCGACTTCAATGTTCGGTGTCATTACATTGCGTGCCACTGTTGATCCTGGCTTACAGGAGTTACAGTGGTGGGTGTGAGGGTGGGACAGTCTCCTAAAGCCACATTAGGCGTATAGTACGCCTAGTCTGAATTCATCAATAAAAAAGATAAATGTTGCACGACGTTGTTGATTTTAAAATGAAGCCCATCGAAATAACAGCTTTTGGGAAGGGTTTAGAACAAGATCGAAAAAGGAAATGATGACATTGGGTGCATCCTTTAAATACTAGAAGAATATTTATTTATTTATTTATTAAGCTTCATATACAAATGTATACAAGGCGGACTTAATGCCTGTGGCATTTTCTCCCAGTCGACCTTAAAATCAAAATAATATAAAATGGAATATCAAATGGCTAATTTTAATAACAAAGTAACCTACAAAAGGTTTAATGTTTTATTATATAATACAATTGTCTGTTCTGGCGTTAGGCGGCCAATATTGCGTGACGCACTTTCCGCTATATGTGTACTGACCCTTAGTCGTAGCGTAGTAGTGACGGTTACAATTTAACTACCCTTATTTTAAAATATTAAATTAAAAAGTTCATTTAAACATTTAGCTGGTTGTTGCGATCCAATTTACGCATAAGGCTCATTGTGTCTTGAGGTCGACATACTGTTAATCGTAAAAACATGTGGAAACAAGCAGTAAGAGTCGAGTTATATTCCCACTGTAACATAAATAGATAGAAAGGTATTTTAAAACAATGAAGTATGTACAAAGCAATGACAAAACGACACATTTTAACTCTCAAAGACCAACCATAAAACACTTTTATCGGAATTCCAAAAAAAACACAACCAAATATGTAGACCAAATCTTAGATATGTAAGAAGGCAAATTCACGAAGCATCTGTCGCTAGTCATAATGGTATTAATTTATGTCTGCTTTTTATATTAAAGGGCCACGGGACCGAAATTTGCATTGCTAATGTGATGGTTTATCATATTTCCACGCTACAGATGGCACTCTTGTAGTCAGATGTCACTAGTGACGGTAAAAGATGTAGTATTAAGATTATTCCGATATTTTAACATAGTGGTGTTCCTCTTTAGTTGAATTTAATACAGCATGGGTTGAGCAAAAGGGGCACTTGATAGTGAATGATTAGTGGGGACAGGTTGCTGGCTTCTCAAGACATGGGAGAAGAAATCAATAACACTTAATATAATTCGACAGCCTCCGTAGCGCAGTTGGTTAGACGCCGCCTGTGAAACGAGAGGCCGCGGGTTCGATCCCCGCACCGAGAGAAATGTTTGTGCGGCCCACAAATATTTCTTCCGGATCTGGGTGTTTGTGAGACCGAAAAGTCTCTCGTAGTTCCTGATACCCACGACACAAGACTCGATCTTAGTGTGGGGTCAGGACTATGTATGTGACTGTTGGGTGTTATTTATTTATTTATTTATAAGAATGACTAATGTTTTAACTAACTAAAGTACGATATATGATTGGGTCAATTAAGAAATATTTACAAAGAAGGCTAACTTTGCGTGGAGAAAAAAAAAAGAACAAAAAGAAAAAAACAACGACACTTATACCATGCTAAAGAAAATAAGGTTATACGTCCATACATACATAAACTTACGCTTTTTCACCAAAAGACTCCGGGCTAATAATGAATAGAAAAATCCAATATTACTTACGCCCAACCCGGGATTCGAACCCAAGACCCAGCTTTGTAACCGTATCGTAGTACAATAACGCCACCGAGGCGGTCAAAATAATTAAAATAAGGTTATATTTGTTTCCTAGTACAGCACATGACGGAATGAAAGAAATGTATGTCATAACAAGCGTTTTATATGCTTCTTTATAGAGGATATTTTGGAGGTACAGTAATTGTAAAAAAATGTAAAGTAACGATTAATTTTTGTAATAAAAAAAAGTAAATTACCAACACATGCCAATTCTCGTATCTAATTTCAATCTCCTGTAAAAAAATCTTGATAGACTCACTGATAAAATTCACGATCAAGTTCAAAAAATAAACGGCAGTTATTCTTCAAATCACCCACATCTTTAATACCATACGTACGGACTCAAATAGTCCTTGATTAGAGGTTAGAAATAACCCTTGCAAACTTAATTGGCGACGATTTACCGCGCTGTAGGTGGGGTCTGAACGTCCCGTAATGGACGTGGGGGTGTTTTGATCTAATCTTAATTGCACCCGGCGATATAAACGCGGGAATCGCGCCGAGACGCCCGGTAATGTGGTTTAGTTTTCTTTTATTTCTTACTCTGGAAACTTTTGAAATACTCGTACTGTTTACAAATACCTAAGTTAGGTACTAAAGTTTGTATTTTATCTCTTTTTATTTTCTTACGCCTACATACCCGCCTATGAGGACGTCGGCATAGTGTCTAGGAGGATTTAGAGACTCCAAACCATTCGAACCAATCTAGTCCATAAAAAGGTATTTTCCTTCATATACTAATTTATATTTTATTTAGCTTTTAAATAAGATAAGAGAATAATGCATAACGAATAGTGATAATATACCCCTTTTTCATTTGGACAAAATAGTTTATCGCCTATAAATTGGATTTTATTGAGATTCATTAAGTTATCTATGCCTGAATGTGAACGCAAAAAAGTGTCAACATCAATAAAAACACAGGAAGGTTTCCCGTTCCTCAACACGCGTGTGATATAACTAAATTCTCCAGGAGAGTCAAGTGTATTCGGATCCCAACTAAGAAGAAAACAGAATGTCTAAACTTGCATCTTCATCTGATACTCTTGTCTGTTTGATAGTCGCCAATACTTCCAACATGAACCTATGGGTGTACTAGTATTATGGATTATTTTAATTCCCTACTGTCGATGTAAGATGACGCTCCTTAAAAGAAAGAGAGAGAGAGATTGGCCGAGTATTCTTTGTCATAAAAAAAAAGAGCGCAAATTGCAGTGAGCATGTACCTGAAGGTCAGTAAATAGACGCAGAGCTAAGTTGCGATGGCAATATTGTACACGATATTTTCAATGAAACGTGTGTCTGTTCATTGGTAAATATTTTACCATTGGGTTACTCAATAAAAATGGTTGCCTGTAAAGTCGGTTTTACGGGCGAAGATTTTACGTGACAACGTCTTTTTCTCGGTAGAATATTTATTGATATGAATATAATTAAATTGCACAATAGGAACAAGGAATTGAATGAAAATAAGAATTGCACAAATTTTAACTATAGAAATATATTTTGTTTACTAAAACATTGTACATGTAATGACGAATCTAAGCACTCCATATTTTCACTACAGACACAGCTGACGATACTTTAACCACACGTGTGAACTTGTATTGTGACGCTTTCTTGTTTTTCCAACGCCAAGAACGTTCGAGAAAGACAAAGACAGAGACACAAGCATGCGCCGATTCAATAATAATAATAATAATACATTTATTTCGAGAAATATCTCATATACATTAAGTGTTAGTATTACAATTAGCTTATATACCTATGTTAGAAATGCGCACATGCAGTGAAATCAATCTATACATAATGGGGCAATCCAGTCTGCCCGCAAGAACACGCAGAAGGCTGTTGTTGCTGCCACGCACCCTGAGCAACAACGACGCCGCTCGTTTACGTCTTATGGCTGCAAAACCATCAGTATGTGCGTCTGTAAACATACCTGACGCGCTACAAAAACGTGGCAACCCCAACAGCATTCTGAACGCATTATTATATTGGACGCGGAGAGCATTGAGGGCTCGCAGAGAACAATTCGTCCAAAGGCTACACGTATAAAGACATTGGCAGTACGCCTTAAAGAGTGTAATTTTAACTGCATCTGTGCAACGTACAAACCTACGGATCAGCATGTTACACCTCACCGCCAATGCCCTCCGCTCCCTATCCACGTCCAGATTGTCCCTCAAGTCCTCCGTAACGATATGGCCCAAATATTTAAACTGGGGTACACGGCTTACGACATTTCCATTTAAAGTGACCGGTGGATATGTTTCCACGCTTTTATTGACACCTCTAAAGATAAGCAATTCACTTTTCTTTGTGTTGTATGTCAAACCATGTCCCTCAGCATAACTCTCACAAACTTTTATCAACTTTTTAAGACCTGCAATTGATGGGCTCAGCAGCGCCATATCATCGGCGTAGCTAATGTTATTGAAAGCTACATTATCTATGTAACAGCCAGCTTGGACACTGCTGAGCTCAACAATCAGGTTATTAATATATATGTTAAACATTGTAGGGGAGCTCAACCCGCCCTGTCTTACACCACACTCCATAGTGTAACTATCTGAGAGTGTATTCGCCCATCTTACACAGTTAATTTGACGTGTATACCAGTATTTAAAAATATGTATCAATTCAAACGGAATCTTTGCTATGCTAAGTTTGGACCATAACTTGTCATACGAAACCATATCAAATGCCTTTGACAAATCCAAAAAAACAGGCAAAAACGGGTGTTCTATTATCCGTATAATATTTAACAGCTTTCTTAAGGCATAATATTGCAGTTTCAGTTGATAAGCCCTCTCTAAAACCATGTTGCGAATCATGAAGCTTAATGCTTTTCGTTAAGTGATCATTTAATAAACAATCGAAAACTTTAGCAACAATTGTGGCCAACGAAATTGGTCTATAGTTCGTTATATCAGAAATGTCACTTGTTTTGTTTTTCAAGATAGGTACTACAATAGTTTTCATCATATCCATAGGCAAATACGCATGAGAAATACAACAGTTGAATAATAAAGCCAAGACTCTGGCAAGGTGAGCACCTGCATATTTTAAATGCTCAACACTAAGTCCATCATGGCCCGGAGACTTGCCTCGCTTCATGCGAGTTACAACATTTTTTACCATACTGGCTGAAAACCTTATTGTTAAATGTTTACCCTGCTTTGGCTCAAAAGTATTCTCTCCAGACGTCGATGGACCAAGTGGTGACTTAACAGTAAAAAAGTCTTTAAATAAATTTGATATTTCAGCCGCATCTGTGGCCCCATTAACGCTCACAGGAACGCCAGGCCTAGGGCTTATACTGTTAGTACTACGCCAAAAGTCCTTAAATTTGTGACTACTATGAAGACAAGCTATTTTATCCATAATAATTTGCTCTTGATTTTCTTGACACCATTTCAATTTGGATTTAAATTCCCTTCTTGTATCAACCATACTATTATAAATCTGGCCACCCTGAGGCTTGCCAGCCACTAACCAAGATCGAAAACTTAGTCGAGCATCCCTGTGAGCTGCACTAACATGCCTATTCCATCCCTTAATGTAGCCTCCTTTTCTCTTACACCGAGGTCTTATATAAGTTTGAGAGGCCGCCTTACTCATTATATTTATTATACAGTGATACATATTATCAATAATAGAGCGATGTTCTAAATTGTTACAATTTTGATCAGCACAGAAGCGAAACTGGTCAGGAAAGTCTATATGTCTTAATTTCTCATGGCAAAGTTTATTATATTTTTCTAATTGTTCTACATGCCTATTATTGCCCCACAAAATTTTGTTATGATATGCGTTATTTACAGAAATTTTCGGTTTAACATGATTAAAATTACAGTTAATAAATAAAGGAAAATGGTCGGACCACAAAACATCATATTTAACATTTACACTTACAACCGACATCCATGCAGATTCAGTGACAACACAATGGTCCAGCCATCTTTTACAACCATGCGCTTCACTTACGAAAGTAAAAGTCTCACATTTTGTACCTAGCACCTGTATATCAGCACATTTCCAACGTTGGTCTAAACAAAATTGTTGCAACTCATTGCCAAAAAGCTCCCCCGGATGAGAGTTAAAATCACCCAGAACAAAACAAGCTTCTACCTGTTGTTCCTCAATAATGGCACTAATTCTACTTAAGCACTCGGTAAACTCACTTAGGTTATCAATACTATACACTACACTATACACTTAGGTTATCAATGCGCCTAATTCTCTAGTGCTGCGCGCGCGGCAGACCGATCATAGTTGAGTGGGAGAGAGACGCAAGGCATTCGGCGGGCCTCTCTCTCGTTCGGTGACTCATCGTAACGTTACCGGGCGTTACACTTTTTCATAAGTGACTCCCAGCCGCAACCTAATTTAAGACGTTGTCACGTCAATAAATTTTTTGGAGGTAAAATATTTTTTTTTGGGGGGGTAATTTTTTACGTAATTTGGGATTTCTGGCGGGGTCAATTTGTAGCCCTCACCAAGACGGTTCCGAGGATACCAAACTCGGTGGGTCTACGATCTATATTGGCCGAGATAGGATTGGGGGGGTGAGGTAAATTTTCGGGGTGGGGGTAAGGGAGGGGGGGGGGAGGAAGGTTTCGTGGGGAGGCTAACTTAAATTAATTGTTTTGGAGGTAAAATATTTTTTTTTGGGGGGGTAATTTTTTGCGTAATTTGGGATTTCTGGCAGGGTCAATTTGTAGCCCTCACCAAGACGGTTCCGAGGATACCAAACTCGGTGGGTCTACGACCTATGTTGGCCGAGATAGGATTGGGGGGGGGTGAGGTAAATTTTCGGGGTGGGGGTAGGGGAGAGGGGGGGGGGGGGGTAGGTTTCGTGGGGAGGCTAATAGGCACTATTTCGGAATAAGGGTGGGGGAAGGCAGGGGGGGGGCTATGGGACAATTTTGGAAAAAGTGGGTGAAACTGAAAAAAAATATAATTAAATTGAGTGGGAGAGAGACGCAAGGCATTCGGCGGGCCTCTCTCTCGTTCGGTGACTCATCGTAACGTTACCGGGCGTTACACTTTTTCATAAGTGACTCCCAGCCGCAACCTAATTTAAGACGTTGTCACGTCAAAATGAGAACAATAATACTGCTATGTTCTACGGTATTTCCAAACCGATATGGACTTCAACTGTAAAGTGTGTACACCATTGCGAATGATAATTATTCTGGCTACTATTTTTCTGAATAGTGATGGCCATATACCATCAGGGGACTGGTTTTCTCGTCTGCATCCATGTAGTAAGCAAATATATCAGGCCTTCTTTCGATTCTATTTTTTTATTTTATTATGTGAGGAAAACTATCAGCTATACAAATACATAAAATAATAAATTTAATGCTAAAAGGCCAATAACAAGTTTTCACTTGAAAAAAAGAAGGAGAGAAAATAACATAAAAATATATGGTTAAAGAAAATATTAAAAGTAAATACTAAAATTAACACAAATGCACAACCCTGCACGACGAGGTTTTAATTTGTTATCTAGATACACTAAAATATACTAGAGTAGGCGTGGACCTGAAGGCGTGAGCTGTCTGCCTTTAGTTACGTTTGTAAATTCCGAGAACTAAATGTAGTATTGTACAATAGTTGAATAATTTTAGCTCTATAGTGAAGCTGAAATTTAATTTGAAGGATGTTTGTACGATACTAAATAGGCTATTTGTATATTTATTTTAACAATAACTGAAATAATGAGATATTTTATAAAATTACAAGTACAATAATAAGAATAACAAAGCAAATATAAAATGCGAGTGTGACGATCGTCTAAAGTTTCTGCCTACCTCCATAGGATACAGGCATGACGATTATTACAAGTACTTTAAGATAGAATTACGTACAAGTAAGTTTTAGAAACTTTAAGTGTGGTGGCCTTCTTAGTAATGGCCCTAAAGACTGTCGTATCTGCCATAAAAGCGACCATTGTACACAGCGGTTAAGAATCGTGTCAGGAATTTGGCTTACAAATACAAAGATCAAATTACTTTCAATGTTAATGTTACAAAACCAATCATTGAAGAACTATAATATCCGTTTTTATCATATTCTGAAACTAGACAAATTAAAAAATGAATTTCGAAAATTAATCGTTCTTAACCTTTCTGTAATCAAAGTACGCAGCATCCGAACCCTATCTGATAAATGTGATAAACAATAAAAGGAATACCCCTTGAGAAACGTGACGTCAACAAAACAAAACAAAATCAGAACACGTGATTCCGAATCAAAATGTATTTTTTTAACGTGGCAACAGTGAATCATGAATTCCGAGGTGCGGAATAATAAATTTCGTGTCGTTACGTCTAACGAGGTTAATATAAAGGTGGCGACTCATTCCCGGGAAATGGTTGCATTTAGTTGCGAGCACGTATCCGGCAGCTTTGACGCCTGACAGAGTAGTGTGTGTGTACCAAGCCTTACGTGATTTAGGGACATCGAAACTATTTGGGACATATTCCTTATAGTAACAGTTTCAAGGTCACGCGTATAAGCGTGCCTGTAATGCCTTAGTTCGCCGAGCCTGTTCGTCATTCCAACTGTGTTAAGAAGAGGCCTTAGTCCAGCAGTGAACAGTAAAATGCTTATCATGATGATGATGAAAAGGCGGTTCCATTATTTAGGGTAGAATTTTTAGTTACAAGTAAAGTTCATATTTTTCTGTCATGTATCCGAAATTATCTAAAGTAATACAATGTTATACTAACGGTATTTCAAAGCAGCAAAGTATATTCTCTAACTACTTATTAGAATTGCATAGTGGCCTCTACATAACATACAAGATGCCGCTCCTAACATTTTTACGGTGGTCGCTCGAAAATACTACTGTAAATATATTTTTTTTGTTTAAAAAACAAAGAAATCAAACAAGATCTCTCGAGATCTAGTTTTCCCACGCAAAAATAGCATAATCTTTACAAATGTACCTGTTGGATTGGTAGCAAAATGTTATTATTTGCGGTCTTTTTTGTCAGACATATTTCATAGTCATCTGAGAGATCATAATATGATTTTTCTTATACTCGACTTCTTACTAAGTGCGGAATAAACTGACCAATCGTTCTTAGAGTGACTTGATTGCAATTTTTACAACAAATTTTGCTATAAATCTTTATCGTACCAGAAGCATACATTTGAAAAATGAAGATTGTAATTACAAAAATATACACGAATATCGAATTTGTAAAAAAGAAGTTTGTTGAAGTAAAACGTCATACCGCTTCCCGGGAAAATATTTTAAAGTCTGGAATTGAAAAGGCGAGTGAGGCAATTGCAGTATATTTTTCAATTCAAATTCATGTGCGGTCATCTAACTTTACAAATAAAATTGCCATAGAAGTGATGCAGTGCAGTCCGCATTGGTAGTAATTTTTATTCAACGTTTTAATGAATGCTAATCCTCGGATACCTTTTTTTATTTCAATAAACGGCGAGTAAAGCATGCCATTCGTCTGATGGTTAGCGATATGACCACTCAAGGACAGTAGCAATACCAAATAACAACATGAATTACAAAAGAATGCTTGGCATTCCACTGCGCTCGCCAGCCTGAGATATATGATGTTAAGTCTCAATATGTCCCGTAGTTACTCTGGCTACAAAGTCCTTCGATCTGAACACAACAGTGCATTTACATTGCTGTTTGGCGGGAGAAATAGTAATTGCGGTGGTACCTACCTGCTGATCTTCTGATCTGATTCAAAGAATATAACAGAAGAACATGTCACAACGTAAACTATAAAAATGCTACACCATTGTCTTTATTATATATCGTGTACCTACCTTTCGTTGCGGGTCCTTAAATAAATAAAGAAGAAAAACATAGAATAAACACAAGAAATAAAATAATAATTATCGTTCGCCTTGGTTGAAAATGGCACAAGGATTTCGTATCTAGATAAAAGCCACCGTTCGGCATGCGCCAGAAACTTTCTCTTTTTTAACTTTATCGGACGATGAGCGGTTAAGAAATTTTAAATGGAGCATAATAAAGCCTTTTCATGTGGAACGAAATCAACGAATCAGACAAAGTAAAAAAAGACGCATGTAAAAAATCACTGAATTTTTAAAAAACACACACTATATTACTATATAAATGACATGGAACGTTAAAGTTTATTGCAAAATTACATTTTAAAAAATGCAGTACTTCACAAAATGTACCCAAAAACAATTTCTGTATCTGTATCAGCCCATATACGCCCCACTGCAGGGCACGGGCCTACTCTACAATCGAGAATACGATTGAGAGTGGTTAGGCCATATAGTCCACCACGCTGGCCTAGTGCGGGTTGGCGGACTTACATACCATAGAAATTCTTATAAATCGCTATGATATGCAGGTTTCCTCACGATGTTTTCCTTCACCGTTTTAGTGCGTGGTGATTGACTATCAATACACACATGACTCCGAAAAGTCAGGTGTGTGCCCTGGGATTCGAACCCGCGACCACCGTGAACATGTGGGCAGCCGCGTCTAGTCCGTTTACCAACAGGCACAGATCACTCCCAATAGATACCTAATGCAAGGCAGCGGCTGTGCGCCACACATTTAAGTTATCAGATATATATAAACCGATGCCAAATATCGCGTCTTCAGTGTCATCCAAGTAGTGGACCCGCAAATATCGTTGAGCGTTGGCGAAAATTTAGTTTTGAGAATATCTTGGTACAGTTAAAAATGACTTGCTCAATAAAATGGTGTGGAAAAAACTCAAAAACTTCAATTATGCAAAAATACGGAATAACGTTTCATCGGTAACTAATATTCTTTAAAAATGTCTTTAAATTAATTTGTTCACAAGCGAGCTCAATTTATACTGGTTGATGTATTGATGTCAAACAGTCGAGTTTGAATCGAAAATCAGCCGTCTCTTTTTCGCATAGCAATAACCATAATAAGCCATCTTTTTCTGTTGAAATCACACGTTCTTCTAGTGCTTGACGCATATTTATAATATAATTCCAATCAATATCGATATTTTAAAACATTAATGTAAAATAATTTGATTAAATGACAATGTCACGAAATGTTTAATGATGTAAATAAAAATTGCAAATCACCATGACGACGTCATTTAATGTAATTTGAAAAAGGTCAAGTTTTTAACTAGGTACTTTTTCAATAATTTTACTCTTCCGTTTTTCTCATTTCGTCGAGTAAAAACTGTGGGTTAGTATATGACATAATGTTTGAATAATACCATTTTTATTTTAGATTCCCCACATGTCCCGAAAGGAAAAAAAATGGGTAGATGCAAGATGTCGAGGTGACGATTAGTGGCCTACAAAAATAGCGTAATTTGTTCACGACATTTTATCCAAGAATGTTTTTTTCCAATGAAAAATCGTCGTCGTTTAATTGATACTTCTATCCCGACAGAATATTTGCCAATTCTGGTACATTTTATTTATTTGAAAATTTATAATTTCGTTGTTTTGTGTGGAGAGAATAATATGATTTTCAAATAATATAATATTATTATATTGATTTTGTCCAGCAGCCAAGAGTAACATTATAGCCTTCAGATGAAGCTCGTTTAAGCGTATTCGTCTGATGGTATTTCGGGTCCTATTTCTCGAATCAAGTATCTACTGACTATATCTTTCTGGAAGACTAATTTAGCTTAAGTGTTGTGGTTTATTATTTCGGACTACCACGTTGAGGTCTCAAATTGGAATTACGAGTTGGGTAATGATATAGGAATTTTCTATTCAGTATCAGTTCCGGGCTCTGTAATGTGTGGCCCAATTGTGTTAGGTTAGCCCCCTATCCCATTATAGGATACAGCAAAAGGCGAAACATAGGATCACTGATTGTATTTGCCTATAGGATGAAAGAGAAGTTTACTTCATTTGTTTTATACTCTCAATCAGTGAGAGACGGTATGCTATCTGGTCAAACTGAACACTAACAAAGCTCTCCATTGTTTATGTATAAATCTGATTACCATTAAAAAGGTTATAGTGAGCGAGAAAAATAGACAATTGCTATCCCGATTATTTTTTAGTTTTTTTTTTATTTGCATCAGTAATACACAGATATTACCGCTAATCACAGGATTCAGGAAAATGCCGTCAAAAATTCCAGTCGTTCCCGAGATTAGCGGCAACAAGCAGACTGACATACGGATAAAAAAAAAGTTCATTTTCGATATAGGTGTCATGTAAAACATGATATTTATGTACGTGGAAAATAAATCACTTTTCAAACTAGAAGTTCCTGCCTAAAAATATTTTTATGTATAGATTAGTAGATATTTCTTTGTAGTGTAATATTTGTTATCTTGTGCAATTATAGCTGCGTACAAGCGTTGCGTTTAGTTTTAAGAAAATAAAACACAAATAAATAATATATTTCAGTTTTTTTTTCAATACATTCATTTTTATTTTGACTAGGCACAGATCACTCTCAATAAACAACACGTTGAATAATATAAATAAAATCGTCACATACTAAAGTATAAATCTTAATCCTATTTTATTCGTAGTCAGCGGTTGCCGGTTGTTATAATTTATTGGATCAGACCGGTGAAAAAATATTATTAAACATTTAACAAATTGGTAATCAAGTTATAGAAGCGATCATAACACATGAACTTACTGGCAAATGCAACTATCGATACGTTTTTTTTTAATTTATCGACTTGTGCCGCATCTCTCGAAAGACCGCGCTGCAACCTGCCCACCCCCCGCGCAGTTCCCTTCGTTGGCGTTTTCGGTTCAAAACAAAACTATCGTAATGCGGTATCTATTGGGAGTGATCTGTGCCAACAGGCCACCACGCACATTTTTTTTAAGTTTCTAAAACAATTTTAGAAACTTAAAACTGCTCTCCTGTAAAATTTCATTTTAACATAATATAGAACTGTTTGCGTTAGAATCATCGATAGTATCCATAATTGGGGCGGATAAAAATATCATACACATAACAAAGCATAATAAAAATAAATAATGCATAACAGCAAAATAAATGCAGATAAACGTAGGAATAGCAAGCGATATATTATGTCTCATAATATTATGACATCACAGACACCCTTCGAAAATCTTCTTAGTGATTTATAAGAACATCTCTACATACTAGATGAAGGGTCGGTGATAGTTGAATTCATAATTTCGATCGTTTACCTCCCATCCCTCCCAAGAAGTGTCAACATTACCCTCCGCTCCATTACAAAAGAGAAAATACAGATTTTATCGCGAAATTGGATTATATTTTAATCAAACGTTTCGTAGAATAAAAATATTCAAGTTCACTGGCGAACTGAAGAGATAATTACCTTCCAAGCAAGTGATACGATTGCCATCGTTTAAAGATTTTCCGGAAATTAAAAGTTATTTATAAAGTGTTTATAAGAATCTCAAATACGGAGAAAGAACTCGCAGTGTCTGAAGAGCTGGCAGTTGATCTTTTGAGTCCCGATTTAATTAAATAATTAATTCAAACTGGATTTTAGGTTTGAGGGGTGTTATGTTCAAAAGGTTGAGAACTCTAAACTAATATTAGAAAGTGGAAATATTTGACTGTTACATTAAATAGGCTCTGAAGCTTCTGGACCGATTTAAAAATACTTTTACCACTAGAATCCTCCTTTATTCCTGATGAACATAGAATGTAGAATAATTTCAAACATATATATTAACAATCGGATGAAATCGGGCTGGGCCGCTAGTTCCAAATGAATTGCTATAAAATCCATATAATTATTATTTTCAGTCAGGGAAACAGGCGTACAAATAACGTACAATTCCATTTTGCCCACAAAAGTGTTAAGACTTCATGTTTTACATTCAATTTACACACATAAAAACATATTCAATTATAGCAAATAATACTTAACAGATGACCTTTATACATGTATCACATATTATAATATTATTGTATGTCAATAACCTTGGTATATTTCTCTGGGGTCAGGACTATGAGTGGGACTCATGGATATATTCCATATACATATTAACAATATGTGTCATCATCATCATCATCATCATATCAGCCACAGGAAGTCCACTGCTGAATATAGGCCTCCCCCAATGATCTCCACAATGACCTGTTGGAAGCGGCCTGCATCCAGCGACTTCCTGCGACCTTAGTCAGATCGTCCGTCCACCTTGTAGGATATATGTGTAAAATTTCAAAATACTGTTTATAATTCATCATCATGGATCTAGTTCGCTGGCATATATTTTCGTTGACACACCAACCCTTCCCTCAATAGGTACTCAATGTATCACGTAAGGGGCTGTGAAACCTCCCCAAGGTCAGTCACCCCTCAACCCTTCTTATCTCAATAACTCTATTATTACCAACCTGATATGGTGATTACGACAATGACTAGGCCAAAGGGTGAAAATCAATCATTTTCCGCTTGCTCACTAGGGTAAAGTTACAAATCAGATTTTACTTATGTATATATGTATACGTAGGGGAATGAAGAAAATGTATGCGTTGAAGCACTGATTCTCATTTAAATATTAATAAACTTGTTTTTAATTTGGTCTTGTTTAAAACTTTTAAACATATGGGATCCACGTGGTACGGGTTTCTGAAAAAAGAAGAGATGAATTTAAAACTTTTAAAACTAGGAATATATTTACCTATATTTGAAGGGTTCGGGTGTGGCGGAATAAAACATTTTTAAGTTAGATTTTTAGAAGATCAAAATCAAAGCAATATTTTTGAATTAGTTTCTTGGTATGATCGAAACTATGTATAGTGCGACTGTAAGATGTTTTTTTTTTATATGCATTTTTTTGAAATGCAAAATATTTCTTCACCCTCTTTTATACATATATTGATCTATGTATTTACATGATTTATCTCTCATTCATATAGTTTCAACGGCCAGACTGTTTTCCTTACCTATAATCTATATATTAACCCTTAATTGGTCGCGTGGGGTGTCATGCACCCCAGAGCAGGTTTTCAGGCTCACAACTTTTTAAAATTAAAATTTAGGACGCTGGTCTTCTAGGTAGCTTCGTAAACATGTAAAACGTACACGATTCAGTTGCGAGCGGCGCTCTGTTGTGGACGGTTGGGCTAGGAGAGCGTATTTGGGGTGCACGACACCCCAGGTGACTGTGTGGTCTAAATTTCGAGGTAGTGGATGACTGTTAATTTCATTATTTTCGTTTTAAAACATTGTATTATTGAGGGTGAGAAAAGAAAGCCCGAAATTATTCATTTTTATAATAAAACGAAAGGGGGAATTGATACGAACGACCAAATGTACGCCAGATATAATGTAGGAAGACGTACCAAAAGATGGCTGATGGTGATATTTTTTCATATTTTCAATATCACAGGTATCGATTCCTATATTATATACAAATCTAAAATTGACTCTAATGTGTCCCGAAGAGTATTTTTAAAGCGACTGGCTGTTAATTTAGTCAAACCTCACCAAATATCAAGAGCTAGCATACCCTACCACGACCGCTGCAAAAACGACTAAAAACACAACACGGAATTCAGGACAATCATACAAAGTGCTTTGTATTATGTAATAAGGACAGGAAAACAAAGACTGAATGTTCGAAATGCCAAAAACATGTATGCAATGACCATGTGAATATAGTCTGTCAAAATTCTGACGATTAAAACTAGGATACGTAAAAAAAAAAATTTCATATTAAAAAAAAAGTTAATTGTGTTAAAAATACGTATAAAAGTTGATTAATATGTAAGTTCAAATGTTCTAATTAATAAAAGTCTGATTTTGCATGTATTTCGTATTTTATTTAATTTTCTAATTCTGGGGTGCTAGACACCCCGCGCGACCGCTTATGCTACTTTTTAGGCGCGCCCAATTGAGGGTTAATACGTGATGCAAAAACTTTGGACCCCTTTTTACGAAAATTGCGCGGACGCAGGAGCATAAAATTTAGCACACTTATAGTTTATGTGTAGGAGAAGTGCAGAACGCTAATATTTTTCAGTAATAATGCTTATAAAGTATATTAAATCAAAAAATAAAACATTACACACACTATCATGCATTTCACACACACATACATACACAAGTATTTGTACACGCATACATACTCTGTTGTCAAATTGTATCTTTTCTTTTTCATTTTGTTCTTCTGACATAGACATATCAAACAAAAAGTTTTATTTGCCTCATTTAATATATATATATATATATATATATATATATATATATATATATAATAATGCATAAAAAGTACATTATATCAATAAATAAAACATTACACAAACCAGCATGCATTTGACACACGCATACACAAATATTTGTACATACTCTTTGGTTAAATTGTTTTTTTTTTTGTTTATTATAGACATAGTTGACATGTCAAACAGAAAAGTTTTATTTGACGAATTCTACGTGAAATACTGAGCGTTTATACAAATTGTGTAGTAGTAAGATACATTTAAATGTACACGGCCTATCATTATATGCATAAAGAAAGATCTGTAGCAGCAATCTGCAATAACAACATATATATATAATTTGCTATTGTTGGTTCAAAGCAATTATTGTAGTTTACAATTTCAGTAATTGCATATACTTCAGGATAAATAAGTGATTTTGAGAGATACGTACATTTAAATGTGCACGAATTAGACATATAACAGACAGACAGATGACAGAATAACAACATCATCATACAAGTAAAAACTTTTTCTGTTCTTGATTTGGTCGAATTTCGACCCCTGGGCGACCACTAGTTATTATAAAATCGCGATTGTCGTTCTGGGAAAACAAGTCAAAAGCTAACTAATTATGGCAATTTTCTTTAATTTGTAAGCGTTGAGTTTTTCTCATATTTTATTTTGTTTTAATTACACGTGTACAAATACAGAATATTTAAAGCACCAATTTGACAAATAATTTATTTAGAATTACAGCTTATAAATTACACTAGCGACCCAACCCGGCTTCCCTCGGGTGCAGATACGATTTGAGTTCAGTCCACATCATCAATATGAGAATATAATATAAGACTGACTTTCTTTATACTACTTTTCACGTTAAATTCCTGCCTGTTCTATTTTCTTATATCCCATTTTATCCCCTATATTCAATTCAGTTCCTTTAAGTTTCAAATAATAGTAAATATACATATTTGAATTTCTTGCTTATCCTGCAATAAAACTTTATTTATCGGAATTAAAAGTAACCTATTTGTTAATCTTGGGTATCAGCTATCTCTGTGCCAAATTTAAGCAAAATTAGTTCAGATGTTTGAGATTAAAGAAGTAACAAACACACAAACTATCGCCTTTGTGATATTTGTAGGATTTCCTTACTATAAATATATTATAGTATAGTGTTGTTTATTTGACTTGTTTAATAACTTTTCTTGTAGAAATATCCGAATGGAAAATAATTAGTATCCGTAAATAATAAACATTACAAAAACATAAAGATGCAGAAATGCTATGTTCGCTACAAAAGACGTTAGAGGTGTCAACCTTAACCATTTGAAATTTAAACGGATGTCAAGCTCGTTAGCATTTTCTTACATCATAGCTATATAAATTTCAAAGTATTTTAAAGTGTTTTTCTTACTATAAAGAATAATATTAATATGGAATTAATTTAATAGAAAAATTAATTATTATTAGCGACTATAAAAATAGTCCTGGCTTTTGATCCGGTTTATTATATCTAGGGTCGGAAATAAACTCTGCAAACGGTGGGTGGGTTTAGTCACCCTGTCCCTCCCGGATAAGGGTGTAAACTATGTATTACTTTTAGCTTCAGACACTAGCCTTTTATTTCCGGCACAAAAATAAATTCAACGGGATAGATTATCCCGTTGAAAACATTAATTTTGTATGTAATAGGTTATCTTGGCAGTCCAAAGTTACCTGATATCCATTTTAAATATGATTTATTTTAAACACAATATATGCAGTGGGACATATGTGGGCTAATACAAATATACACAATAAAATGTGTTATATTTGAGCATTTATGAAGTGCGTGGTGGTCTGTTAGTAAACGGACTAGATGCTACTGCTAACATGTTCACGGTGGTCGCGGGTTCGAATCCCAGGGCACACCTCTGACTTTTCGGAGTCATGTGTGTATTGATAGACTATCAGATTGACTAATCACCACGCACTAAAACGGTGAAGGAAAACCTCGTGAGGAAGCCGGCTTACCATAGCAATTTATAAAAAAATCTATAGTATGTAAGTCCGCTAACCCGCACTTGGTCAGCGTGGTGGACTATATGGCTCAACCACTCTCAATCGTACTGTCGATTGTAGAGTAGGCCCTGCAGTGGGACCTATATGGTCTGACACAGATTTATATAGAAACAAGACATGGATAAGAGCTTTCGAAGAGACCTCAACGCAATTATCTCTTAACTACAGCAATTGTATTAATTCAATGCCAAGTGAGAAAACGATACCCGCTAGAGTCAAGGGTATTTTTCTCGCGTCACTGGATCTGGGTATTTAATTGGGCTTATATTTAAGTATATATAAATATATATTGAAGTCTTGTGTTAAACGATTACTATTTGCTTAATGTTGTTGTTAAATTGGTGGTAGGTCTCTCATAAGCCTGGGTAGTTATCACCGCAATATCTATTTCTTCCGCCAAACAGCAGTGTAAATGTACTGTTGTGTTTCGAATTGAAGCACATTGTAGCCAGAGTAGCTGCTCTTGAGACTTAATATCTTATGTCTCAGGATGGCGAGTGCAGTGGAATGCTAATCATTGCTTTGTTATTCAAGATGTTATTTGGTTTTGCTACTTTTTATTAGCGGCGGTATGAAAAAATGTAGATTTTTGTACTGGCACTAAAAAGTGACTACATTGTACTCGTAACTGCATTGCAATCTAAATAGAGTATTTATTGTAGAGACATGCCTAATAAGTCCAAAAGTCAGCTCTAAAAAAGTAAAACAATTAAATAATAAAAACAAAAAATATTCATATTCATTTCAAAGTGGAATCCAGTTTAATATAATTAAGTATATGCAGTTTTATTTACCTGGCATACATAAAAGCCCTAAAATATTCTTAATAATATATGTACGTATAAAAACATTTCATTTGTCTCTAAAAGCTATTGTATATGTTTTATAATTTCAGTTTCAAGTAAGCTAATTTTTATACCGGTTGTATACACACCGAAACGAGTAGGTATGTTTCAGGCAACCACTGTCTCACAGAAAATCGATGTGAAGCAACAACTTTGTTGTTGTCTGACGATCTGTGGCTGATCTGTTAGCTCGTTTGTCGAAACTATATAATAAAAAATCACCCGTTTCTGTATATAAATATTTTTTACAAATACGTTATTCAGAATCTAATTTGGACACAAAATATTTTATCCGTGACGAAGAAATGTATGATGTTATTGCTTTTGGTATTTGTGCTTCATTTTGTTCTTGTAAAAAAAACTAAAGCTTTGTTCGAAATCAAAATATAGATGCTTGTATAAATATATATATTTAGTAGTGGAGAATATAAATATATTGTTCGGCATGTTGAAATGTTCTAATATCTTTGTAGTTACGTCTTTCCATTAACATCGACTCGATGCGAAAATTATTGTTTGTTTAACAATAATTTTCGCATGTTTCGAGTCAGATTTTGTTGGGATTATTGCGATGACGTAAACAAAGTTTCCTTGAACGCCTCGGAAAAGTAGCTTGAAATTCAACAAAATAAGTGCATTTTGACGCTGAAGTTATCTAAGAGTTGTTATAACACCAAGACAAGTTACTAGTTGCGGCCTGCTTCCAAGAAGTCACTGTGAAAATCTTTCAAGCATTATGTCTTTAACAGAAGACTTGATGTTGCTATGCATTATTGGTGTACAGATTTCCCAGAAATATAATTTAATACAACCAAAAAAGAACTTGCAAGAAAATTACTTAAAATTCCTTTTAATATTTATTCAGACAAAAATATGCAAAAAACAACACTCCAGTGAAGATCACGGAACTAATCTTTCAAATACGTCGTGAGCTGGCAAGAATCCGAGATGAATTTATAATCTGAATAATGCTAATATTAAACGTCTACAAGTGGAACATAATAAGACGACGTCATTCGAAAGGATCCCGCGCTGGATTAACCGCTGAAGTTAATATTCCTGTCGGGAATGAAAGGAGCTGGAAAAATGGAACAACTTTCATATCTGTTGTAAGAGCCATTGGTTGCCCGTGATTTTGTTTGGAGATGGGCTGTCTTGTCTAGCTGGCTGTTTGTAAAGTAACTTATATTTTTATTTCTGGTGAGAGGCCACCTGGGTAGGTACTACTGGATCAGCCCATATACGTCCCACTGCAGGGCACGGGCCTCCTCTACAATCGAGAGTACGATTGAGAGTGGTTAGGCCATATAGTCCACCACGCTGGCCTAGTGCGGGTTGGCGGACTTACATACCATATAAATTCTTATGAATCGCTATGGTATGCAGGTTTCCTCACGATGTTTTCCTTCACCGTTTTAGTGCGTGGTGATTGACTATCAATACACACATGACTCCGAAAAGTCAGAGGTGTGCCCTGGGATTTGAACCCGCGACCACCGTGAACATGTTGGCAGCCGCGTCTGGTCCGTTTACCAACAGGCCACCACGCACTTACGGGTAGGTACTACTGCAATGTCTATTTCTCTCGCCTATCAGTAGTGTTGGTAAAAACAGCAATAGGAATCACAACAAAGTGCAGTAGATAATAACATTTCACAAGTTATACAGAGTGATATTGACATAAAATTTAAAACACATGTTCCTTAATTCCTCTACGTACTATTGTGACAAATTTGAATAAAAACTGCTTGATAGTTTTGTCAAAAATCACGATTTTAGGTTTCAAGGCTTCTGATCAACCCCTAGAGATACTTAGTTATTTTGGTTTAGATAAGTTCCTTCACCGAACTGAAGTTCATCTAAGCAGTAAAAATACTCTTATCTACAGGGGAAGTCCAAAAATACAAAAAATCACGATTTATGACAAAAACTCCTCTCATATTGCTTTGAAATTATATACAATGTCTCCTGGGGTGATGAGGAACATGTGGGTTAATTTAAATAACATGTGTCAATATCATCCTGTATAAATAACCTAAATTTTGCGATTGGCGATTGTGATTAACAAAGCCGATTGGCTAATATTTTTATACGATCTCGTGATATCTTTCTTTGTGAAGTAGTGAGTTATTTTCGAACCGATTTAAAGAAGAAAATTTAGTGTGTGTAGTTTTAGATGAGAAAAATGGTTTAATATATGGGCAGTTTTTTTTGTTTATAAATGCTGTGGGAGTTAATAAGCGATAGCAGAAACGCAAAGCATGCTAAGGCTTCAAAAATAACGAGGTGATATTCAATTTAAATAGCAATAATTTCCATTACTACCAATCAGCAGTGTAAATGCACTGTTGTGATCTGGATGAAGGATATTGTAGCCAGAGAGCCACGGCGCGCTTGCTTATATTCTACCGGTCTTCAGTCACGTTGATTTAATTCAATATCGCATAAATGAATTAAGTTTAATATATACAGGTATGATTTATGACTGTGTAATACAATATCAAATGATAATTGGAAATGTATTTAATTCATCACAATAGTATTACGTACGCAAACAATAACGCAATTACTGTTTACAAAGCTAATTAGACAGTCTCTACAGAGGACTAGTTTAGAATTCCAATGGCAACGATCAGCTCCATATTAAAGATAGTAATAGGAATTATATTTTAATATAAAAATTAAATGGACCGGTCAAACTTCGATTGAATACAGGCTGTTTTTAGCAAATTGTTTTTAAGAGATTGTTGAGAGGCCTGTCTTTAGCCGTAGATATATAGGTAGTGTTATCATTATATTAGTGATGGTCTTAATTTTACCTAGAAAATAGGGTAACTTATGTTTATGTCTTTTTATATATACCGGTGTCTAAGTATAAGTGCGTGGTGGCCGCTTGGTAAACGGACCAGACGCGGCTGCCAACATGTTTATGGTGGTCACGATATTGAATCCCAGGGCAAAACTATGTATCAAGTCACGTTTCAGTGTCATGTGTATATTGTTATTCAATTACCACGCACTTTGACGGTTAAGGAAAATATTGTAAGAAAAGCTGCATACCATAGCGATTTGTAAGAATTTCTATGGCATGTAATGTCCGCCAACCGGCACTAGACTAGACTATATAGCCTAACCACTCTCAATCGTATTCTAGATTATAGAGGAGGCCCAAGCCATGCAATGAGACTGTGTGTCTAATACAAAAATGTTCATACTTATTATTATAGGCGACTAAATGCGATTTATAGCCGTCAGGTTTACATAACTCCATTAAATAAAGGTAGAAAAGTAAAACAGGCAAATTAATTATTTTTTTAAATATAGACTAATAAGATCTGTCTCATTAGTTTTGTTTGTTTGTGACCATACGCTCAATATTCCAAGTATATTCGTGTAACCTCTTCAATTTTTGTTGAAAAAAATATAAGAATTGCAAGAGCTCTACAATCAATTGCATGATTTTCGAGAGCTCTCTACATTCATTTATTTCATTCGGCATAATTGGCGAGCAAAATAAAAAATACAGTGACGTTATTATTGCTTTGGTAGTTTTTGATTATTTATTATTGATAGCCTCCGTGACAAAGGAGGTCAGACGCCGCCTGTGAAACGAGAGGCTGTAAGTTCGATCCCCGCACCGAGATAAATTGTATATATTTCTTTCGGGTCAGTCTTGTGAGATTGAAAAAGTCTCTCGTAGTTTTTAACACCCGTGAAACAATACTCGTGGGGCTCAGAAAATTTTAAGAAAATTTTTGTAACCACGGATCCCTAATTTTTTTCGGTAATGTAAATCAAATAGAGATGATGAATTCAGGCATACACCGCATGTCATAATACCATATTTAGAAAATTTATCTCCAAATTTAAGTTTTTTTTTCGGAGCCCTAATTTGTTTTTCAAAATAAAATGAGCCATCTTTCGGTGAAAGTCTCGTCAAAATCGGTCCAGCCATTCTCGAGATTAGCGATTACAAATAGAACGATAGACAAACAGAAAGATAAACAAACAAAAAATTGATTTTAAATCATTTTCGTATTAGGTGCCGTGTAAATCTTAATATATATATTTCTTGTGTGCGTGTGTATGTGACTGAACTCCTCCTAAACGACTGGACCAATTTTGATGAAATTTTTTGTGTGTGTTCGTGGAGATTCGAGAATGGTTTAAATGTTTGGTCTACTGGAAAATGTTTTTTCAATTAATTTCTTATTTATAAGGAGTTGTTGATTTTGGTTATACCATACAAAATGTTCATGGGTTTGTAACTGTCAAACATTTAATGTTCATACCGTCAATACGGTAAACTCTTCCCTCAAATTAAATAACGTATTTAAATAAAGGTTTCGAATCGACAACATATATCCACAATATTCGATTAATGGCGTATTTTAGATTTTAAAGATGTAAAATAATGACATTAATGAAAAGTGGTTGACATTTAAATTGGTTGTCAAATATTTATGCATACGTTCAGAAATTTAATTTGTGTAAACTAAAGAGTATATTATGAAGCTAAATAAATATAGGACAATCAAATAAATAATATTCACACGTAAGAAGTTTTACTTCTTTTCAAGATAGAATGTCACTTGAAAATGAAAAATCTTTCATAAAATAACACATAAAAATAAAAACTGAACTGAACTGAATAAAATAACAATTTTATATAATTATGGAGAATATTGCACGGCTTCTCAAATTAGGCGTTGTCTGTGTCTTGAGAAACCAGTTATATATAATTGTTACTACCGTTACTCAATGACCGTTACTACATTAATTGTGTGTGTGAGTGTATTTCTATGAAAATTTATATTTAATCTCTTTATTACTAACAAAAAGTAATGGCGTAATGTTTTTGGAAAACAGCATACTGGGGGTGAAATAAGGGATGGAATATTGCATGGATAATCAAAATCGCTAAAGTGTTTAATGTCAAAAATTTATAAGGCACACTATTTGGATATGGAGAAACGGGATATAATAGAGTGGGAGGTAGGGGAGAGGACTGGGATAGCTGACACATTTGATAGGACGAAATGTAAATGCACGGTATAAGACGGGATGGTCAATGAAGAGAAAAGACGGGACGTATCGGGAAGTGACTGAACAGACGGGATGGGACGGAATTGAGCAGGACAGTAGGATAGCTAATTCATGTTTAGGTATACAAGAGCTTATACGAAAAATAACATGTATTTGGTGTGGAGTAAAATAAAAAAATATCTGCATCCAGGCAAAGGTGGGTCGGGCTTTTTTGCTATGCTAAATAATTCAATATAAAATTCATCATATAATAACTAAGCCATACCGAAGCGTGGTCGGGTCATCTATGGTATCTTTTAATTGATTTCAATGAATGTCGTCGGAGTAGTAACAGTGTTATAATATTTCCACAGCAAAATAATGATTTGAATCTGGAGAGATGTGTAGAATAGAATATAAGGTGGATAAAATGGGACATAAGAATAGGTACAGGATGGGATTGAAAATGGATAAGCAGTTTAGACAACGGCTGTCATATTGATTTTAAATAAAATATGGACTGGAATCTGTATTTGCACCCAGGCGAAGCCGGGCCGGGCCGCTAGTAATGATATAAAGTTGGTCATTTATTTTCACATACAAGATGTTGATGTCTTTTTTTTTTGTGAGTTAAATGTTTTTTGCAATATTATTTGTAAATCAGTTTGTTCTAACATGTATTAATTTTGGTTAAAATTTTATTGGACTATGTTTTATATTTTTATATCTTTTTTTAAATCATCATCATCATCATATCAGCCCACATTAACCACTGCTGGACATAGGCCTCTTCTTCATTACACCACTTCTTCCGGTCCTGTGCTTGTCTCATCCACCGTTTCCCTTGAAACCTAACGATGTCATCCATCCATCTGGCGGGTGGTCTGCCTACCTTTCTCTTGGCCCCCCTAGGCCACCACTCCGTAACTGCCTTAGTCCACCGACTATCGCTTCGTCTGGCCAAGTGGCCTGCCCACCTCCACTTGAGTCCAGCAATGCGTTGACCGACGTCAAACACTCCTGTTTGCTGTCGGATCTTCTCGTTGCGGACTCTATCTCTGAGCGATATACCTAACATGGATCGCTCCATAGCACGTTGAGCCACTTTTATGTTGTGCACATGTACTTGTGTGAGCGTCCAAGTTTCGGCTGCATAAGTGAGGGTCGGCAGGACACATTGGTTAAAAACTTTAGTCTTCAGACTTTGAGGTATTTTGCGCGAATGGAAGACATCCCTAAGCTTTCTGAAGGCAGCCCAACCTAACTGTATACGTCGGGAGACTTCTTTCCTTTGGATATCCTAGTCCAAAGACAAACAGTGACCAAGATATATGTAGTCATCCACGACATCTACTGTGCATCGTCCCACTGTTACATGGGGTAAATGTAAATGGTGACTCGCCATGATCTTAGTCTTAGTCATGTTCATCTTCAAACCGATCGTCAAGGATGCAGTTTGTAAGTTTTCTAGCATCGTTTGGATACTAGATACATTATCGGCTATTAAAATAAGGTCGTCTGCAAAGCGTAGGTGTGATAAGTATCTACTGTCTATTTTAATACCTGATTCTTCCCAATCCAGTGTCTTTATAACGTCTTCAAGGACATTAGTAAATAGTTTTGGTGATATTGTGCAACATTTCTATAATGGCATCCCCACCCGCTTGCAACATTTCTATAGTAATACCATCTTCACCAGGTGCTTTTTCTTACTTCATTAGTTTTAGCGCAAAAATAACTTCATCTTGTAGAATCGGTGGCAAATTATCCTCTCGGGTAAGTTCTGTAGTGACATGTAACTTTGTAGGTTCTGTCGTAACTGGATCTGGATATTTTTGTGCATATAGTTCGGTGTAAAATTCTTCTACTATGTTTAGCAAATTATCTCTATTTGTTGTAATAATTCCCGATTTATCTGTAAGTCTTATTATTTCCTGCTTATAGTAACTTAATTTACGTTGAAATACCTTAGGTCCCCTATGCTTCTTTATTGTTTCCATTATTATGTTAGTGGAGTAGGTTCTCAGATCTCTGCGTATCGCTTTTTTAATATTCTTATTCGCTAATTCAATTTTTCTCTGATCTTCTATCGTATTTTGTGGTAAACTTCTTCTTTCTTTTATTATTCTTTTATTTTTTTAAATATAAATAAATATTTTCTCCTCAATATATGCGGTTCTTTATTAACAAGCCATCACGGATTTAAATTGAAACAAAACCTAGCAACCATTAAATTGATGAATATAAAATGATGAATTTTAAAATGTACCCTTATTTGTATGGCTTTTTTTTCCAGCAAATACTTTAATGGTTGATAATTAAATTATTTCCAGGACTTATTCGTACTCGGCTTCATAATGGATAGCATGATGCGTAGGAACAACTCTTACCGCGTTAGTTGATAATAATTTTATTAAAAATGTAATTGAAACTTGACAGTGCTCTTCACACTTTGAATTTATTCAAAATATACAAGATAGACCAATTTAATAATAAAAAAAATGATTTAATTTGTCTTGTACATTAATCTTTTTGATTTGATCTTTGATAATTGAAGGCACAGAACGAGGCAGAAAATGATAATTTGACGAATAAGCTACTATGAGGTCGGGTCATGACTTATAATATTATATATATATATATATATATATATATATATTTATGATGCTTACATTCGGTTACTTCTTTATAACCTTAGAAAGCTCTTTAAGCTTAGTTGCTAGCTGTAAAACAAGAGGCCGTGGGTTCGATCCCCGCACCGAAACAAATACTTGTGTGTATTTATATTTAACTAAAATTGGTTTTAAAACTGTCTATGAATATGTCAATTTACATTTAAGTATTTCACTCTATGTCTTTGTTCAATTAATTGGAGTAATATAAATTTTATTAATTTGAAAATACAGTCCGAAAAAATTTACAAATCCTTTACAAATCCACATGATGATTTAACGTGACGTATTCAGATGTTCAGTGTATGAATTTACACTGCGCGCACGTGTAGTACGAAGCCGTCACGGTCCGGACGTGATTAGGAGCATCCCGTTCCTATGTCACGCTTTTATTCCAAATATATTCACACAACTATTTCAGCTGGAGGTATATTTTAAATCACGTATGCGTGTATAGCATTTTATGTGCGAAAATATGTTATTTTGTGCGGAAAATATTCATAAGAAGCAGAAGATAGGGCCATAGCTTTATCTTAGCTAACCATCCGATGCCTGTATTACATATCCCTATCGGTGTGACAGTTAGGAGTGTTTTACCATTGTCTACGGCGGTTGCTACCCGAGCGAATATAAATTCCTTATTGCCAACAGAAACACAAGGAAGAGACAAGCTGAGTCCTTAGTATTGAACCTATACTGCCTTACACCATGGTTCTAAACTTATCACACCCTTCCAATTAAATAGTAGAAAGAAAATAACATTCCTCTCATTAAAAAAGAAACTCGTGACCGACTGAGTGTGAAACGGCATTCTTGTAAATATTATTTAATCAGATCCATAATAATAGTTGATATTTAGAACTTTGCCGTGAAACTAAATAGCCCAGTAATGTGCTTAAGATATTTTTATTATATGTTACATAGACCCGACATTATGTGGAATTTTTAAAATCTGGAGATTAAAAGTTGAAAAATGTAATGTGAGTTGCACGAGACTGGAATTTCTTCACTTTATGGCAAAAGGCTCGCCTTTCATTGTATCCTGTAAAGAAAATGGGATCGGCAAGTTTGGATTTGAGAATTAATAATTAATAAATACACCCAACTGTCAAATATCCCGTCCTGACCCCACACTAAGATCGAGTCTTGTGTTAGGGGTTCAGGAACTACGAGAGACTTTACGGTCTCACAAATACCCAGACCCAAGACAAATATTTGTGGGCCTCACAAATATTTCTCTAGGTGCGGGGATCGAACCTGCAGCCTCTCGGTTCTCAGCCGGCGTCTAACCGACTGCGCCATAATAAATTTAGTTTGTCGTCATTATATTTGCCTAGTTGCTCTTAGCTAGAACTTTCATTTGCTATACATACTGCAGGAGAGCAAAAAAAACTTGGTCAGACATTTTTCAAGTCCGCCATTTCGGATTAAAATTGACGTAACTATATTTTGTTCATATTATTATCAGCAAGCCCTTTCATTTGATACTGATATTGTAGTAGTGGATTAAAGATAGCCAGTCCGCCATCTTGGGTGTTGCACCATATTGGATTTAGAATAATGTCAAACAGCTAAGCATGCAATGTCATCCAGACTAAGCGTGTACACAAAATGTCAGTTCAATCAGTAGAAGATTTCAGCTTCAAAATTGAGTTATAAAATTCCACCCGAACATACATATAAAGCAAGTCGAATAAAAGCTTATAAAAATTTAAACGTTTAAAATCAGATTTTTGTAATGTTTTTCTAAATCTAATATATCTTAAAATGACCTTCTAACAGATATTACTAGACACAACACGACAGACACTAAGGCTATATAATTATCATAATTTACTTAAAGAATATTCCATTTGATATTCCACTAAGCATATTTTAAAAGGTGAAATCTACATTTCTCTAGCTCCAGATAATTCGTTACCATGACAACGCAACGCTTGGCTCTAATGCGATTGTCAATAAATCCTATTACGCAAAGCGTTCTCATTGTGTCCAGTGCAATAATGTTGCGATACAAACTGATTTGGTGAGACCATCCACGTGTTATGTGCTTGCGTTGGGATTAAGCCCGCTCCATCAAACTTGAGCTTCGAAGTGCCGATAGAGTTAGAATTGTGGCTATCATGATTATAATTAATTAGTACAACTGTACATGTTATTGGTAGAATGAACCAGATGCGGCTTCCAACTCGTTCACGGTGGTCGTGAGTTCAAATCCCAGGTCACACCTCTGACTTTTCGGAGTCATGCGTGTATTGATAGTCAATCACCACGCTCCATAACGGTGATAGAAAACATCATAAGGAAACCAGCATACCATAGAGATTTGTAAGAATTTCTATGGTAAGTAAAGGCTGCCAACGCGCGCTAGTCGCGCGTGGTGGATTAAATGGCCTAACCACTCTCAGTCGTACTCTCGATTGTAGAGGAGTTCTGTGCTTTGCAATGGGACGTATATGGGCTGATACAGTCTGTACAGTACAGGCACAAATTTAATTACAAAGTTAATTTTTTTTTCTTTTTTGACTATTTATTTTTTGGTTATTTGTACCTACTGGCTTTAATGTTCCTAAAGGTTAGTAAAGTTCAGGTGAAATAAGTTATCAGTTAGTGTGTAATAATTATCTAATTAGGATGAGGCGGAGATATGAATTGTGTGAGCGTAGTGGACAGGGAGTAACTTGATACCTAATGAGAGAGACCAATCTACGTCTCAGATGTATGCGGGCGATCACATGGAAGAACTTTTGGCGTTTCTTGCACTGAAATATCCACTGCTGCCTAATTTAAAGGGTTATGTTGATATGTAGACGTAGGTATTTGCAGATACTCGGCTCGGTCGCAATATCTGCAGCGTGCCGGGCTGGTAGGCCAGTGTCACTGATAGATCCCTTTCTCCCTCCTCCAGGGTAACGAAAGAGGAGTCTTACACCTTTGTCTTGATATGAAAAAGAGTGGTGGACTGTTTTTTACATAGATCTGATAATGAATAGAAAAATTCAATATCACTTTGCCCGACCTAGGATTTCAACCCGAGACCTCAGCTTTATAACCGTATCATAGTACAATGATAATTACGTCACCGAGACAGTCCGAATTCAGGCAATTCATAATTCAATAAACAAAAAGAGGCTCCTTTTATTAAATAAAGGAAGATAATTACACCGTTAAATTATTAATAAATCCCATGATAACAATAGCATAGCTGAAGATAGCTAGGATCCCGACGAAATAACGCCTAGGGAGCAAATTATACCAGAGCTATTTTACAAAGGAATAATTGTAATTTATTATGCGCCATAACACCGCAAGCGTTGATTCGAAATGTATTGCCCTTGCCGCTAATTAAGATGTCGGCTGAAGTTTCTAACTCGTAGAGAGGGGTGTAGTGTAGGCGTATTTAAATGAATATTGATATTAAATGGAGGAAATTAGAGAAATAATAATGTTTGATTAAATATATAAACAGTATTTACTGGTGGTAGGTCTCTCATAAGTGAGAGGTCGCCTGGGTAGGTACCACCGCAATATCTATTTCTTCCACCAAAGAGCAGTGTAAATGCACTGTTGTGTTTAGGAATGAAGGACATTGTAGCTAGAGTAACTACTGGACATATTGATACTTTATGTCTTATGTCTCGGGATGGCGAGCGCAGTGGCATGCCAAGAATTGCTTTGTAATTCAAGGTGCTGTTTGGTTTTGCTACTGTTCATGAGCGGTCTCATCGCTTATCACCAGGTGAATGGCATGCTTGTCTCACCATTCATTACAATAAAAAAAAATATTTATACAAATCTACTGAAGTAAACGATTTTTTTATTGTAGTGAATGACGAGACGAGTATATCATTTGCCTGATGTTAAACGATACCAAACACCATGAAATACAAAGCACTGCTCTGTTCTACTGCTTTCGCCCTCCTGATACATAATGATCATTATGTCCAATAGTTAGTCTGTCTGTACTCTGTTCTATTTCTTCTAACTACAATTATTGCAAAATAGTTTAGAGTATAATTGACGACCAACCAAATGCCTACCTCTTTCGAGTAGTACGAAAAAATATATTATAATGGCTTATCCCACTCAATCGAACTCTTAATTTAGAGGGGTCCCATTTGCAGTGGGTGGGTTTGAGCTAATACAGTGCAATACAAAAGCTCTATTTTATTGTACTTACTAAAATATATTGATTATAACAGACACGTCAAAGGCTCATAATAAATTCAACTGATTTTGCGCTAGAATATTAATAATACTATTAAATTATTTCCCATTGTACATCACTATTAAATTTAACTATAATTTGCGAGCATACATAAGCGTACAAGTTAGGCAGATGTTGTGACGACTCGTATATCATGTAACTCATGTCTGATAATGATTAGTTTGTAATTGTAATTATCTGTTTGTATTTGGCAATAAATACATAATACTATATTAATACAATAGACACACAAAGGCAAGTCTTCACAGGGATACAAATTTAGATTTCTAGGACGTAGATATTAGTTTATTGGGACTTTTTCTAAAGTATCACGAGAGAGTTCTAAAGTAAGAGTTTTTCTGAAGTAGTTCTAGCTGCCAAAACATATTAAACAGGCGAAACTTTTGACCCTACGATAAACATATATGTATTTGTTGTTCACACATACGCACAAAGATTTGACTGATAGTTTAGTGTCGTGTTTGGGATAAAAATTAAATAGTATAGATAGCTTACCCATAAACAAAATTTATGGACGCGGTTAAAGTGCAAACAATTACTGTTCAGTGATTTGAAATTGACAGTTTTCTCTTCCTATCTTTCTCTCTCTCTTTAGCAAAAGGAAAATGCTTTATATTAGGCCTCTCCCATAAATGAAGAATATAAATACTACACAAATAATTCGATGCTTATTTAGCGGTACCAAAAATCTTACCCTTTACACTTTTAAGAAATATTACGTTTCTGTTAGCAACATCAATACGTTTCCCGAGAACTTGCCATTAATATTTTCTCCGAAAGAACAATAAATAAGAGTAAAAAGAGAAAGTTGTGTGTGTTTGAAGTGTCACTACGGGAAACAATGAACCAGTTTAATTTCCGGTCTATCCAAGAGCTATTTGTTTTATTTGTACTATTTTAATTCAACATTTGCTGTATTTGATAGTGTAAATATATTTCAAATTTTATAAATGAAAGAAGAAAATATAACAGTCTACAAACATTCGTGACAGGGCAAAGTTTCTGCAAAATGTTGATGATACTGATAATATAAATTTAGCGATTCAAACGTGTGCATTGCTTCTTACGACACTTTGTGAAAAATAGTTAAAAAAATGCAAAACCATTAAATTTATTTTTACATTCCTTACATTGTTTAAATTCAATGATTTGTTGAATTTCGTATAATTTTTTTATTCACTCAATTGTTGGTAGTACAACATGACACGGGCCTACTCTCCAATAGGAAGTACAATTGAGAGTTAGACCATCACGCTGCCCTAATGCGGGTTGGCATTGGTCGTACTCTTGATTGTAGAGGAGAACCGTGCCCTGCAGTGAGACGAATATGGGCTGATACAGACAGGTGACATTATAACTGTTAAAAAGTAGTGTTGGTTCTCTGTTTTCTTAATACAGATTATACATTTTAAGCTTCATGCTGCTGAGTTTAATGTCTGCGTTTTGATCGACATTCAGTTGTAATAGGGCCCATTTCACTTTTTTTATTGCAGTGAATGGTGAGAAGATCATGTCATTCGCCTAATGGTAAACGATTAATCCAATAATATAATTCTTTAACCAAACTACGTTAATTTTGTCATTATATGTATGTATTATTTCCTACTTCATCAAAATTTATTTTACCACCCATTAAAATACTGATTAAAATGAGAAAAACATTTTGAACCCCTTTGATATTTCTGCAGGTTATTAGCCACGACACACACTATTAACGCGGCCGCCTACATATTTACAGCATTTGCGGGTTCAAATTCTAGGCTACAACACTGACTTTTCGGAGTCACGTTTGAATGTGCACTATCAAGGTGAAGGAAAAAATTGTGAGCAAACTTGCATACCATAGCGATTCGAAAGAATTTCAAATAAAGAAAAGGAAAATAATAATAAAACAAAATCTATGGTATATAATTAATATATGGTGATGTATGGTCCGCCAACCCGCGCTAGGCCAGCATGGACTATACGGTCTAACCCCTCTCAATCATTCTTTCGATTGTAGTTGCTACGCGTGCGGGTGGGAAAATCTCTAGCCTAATGTAGTCTGGCAGTCGGTTGTTATCATCACGCATTTAAATTAAAATATATGTATATGTAATACATCACTGAATAGATGATAAATTTTCAATAGCCTAGATAAAAATGCCGGGCACGAATATTTTCTCAATCCATACGTTTCAAAGCGTGAATTTAAAAAAAAAACAATAGACACAGAGCCACCCACAATAAATAAAGAACGCAAAGCCAAACAAAACATAACACCGCAGCGTGATTTTTATATATACGATCGAGATTCTTGATAAATTGGGGCGAAGCTATTATAAATAACTATATGGGTATTATTTGTGAAACCTCGCCATTATTTTTCATTACCAAGAGTAAATTTTTGAGTTTAGTAACACGTTGTGATATGGCGATAGACTCGACCCCTATTACTTCGAAACGCTGTTGTCCTAGTTGCTACCAGGACAACGCCTTTTACCCGAAAGAGTGTTAAAAAGTGAGTTTTTATAATGTTGTATGTATATAATTGTGCAACACAGACGGTATTTTTTTGGTTTTAGTAAATAATCTTATTTTTATTAGAATGTTTTTTTTTTTTAATTTTGCAAATGTTTGTAGAAATTTCCAACCTTAACCCTTTTTCACAGGGAGAGTTTCTCGCCTTAATGATACGAGTTTCGTAAGAATATAAAAAAAATGTATCGTGTAAAAAATGGTATGCGATTCTCGCCGCGAGAAACTATCTCCGTAAGCAGTTATTTCGTTTCTTTCACATGTTATTTCAAATGTCATACAAATGAGCGGCTTACTTTTGTTTTATATACGACTTATAGAGGTACAATTGTGGTGCTACGAGTCTCTTTAATAGAACATGTGTCATACATATCTCTTTTTCAGTCGACGCTGCTGTAATTGCATCGAACGGTTAGAGGCAGCTAGACCCTACACATGGATAGGTATTCTGTCTGGGTTGGGCTACCAGTTACCATTCATCGCCATGGGCAGTCGCGTAGCTATACAGGGTATATCAAGCGAGGTAAGGAAATACGAAGCGAGGTGGTAGTTTTAGTATCTAAAGATTAAACGCAACTAAAAATGTTGCAAGAAAACACGAATGCTTTGTTTTTTGTATTTTTTTCCTATCATATTTGAGTGGAAAAACAAAGTTTTCCCTAAAATAATAACAATCCCTTTTATTTTAAAAGATGCTATGCCACGCAATCTTTTAAAAATGTACAGTTCAAATATACTCAAATCAAACACTTGGAATATTAATTGAGTGTAGCCTAAATCAACCTTAGACTAAAACGAAAACACTTTCTGTTGTAAAATAGGTACTAAGTTAAATATAGACTTAATTTGTGAAACATTCATTAAATTTAGTTAAGTAGTTAATAGAACCTTTAAAGTTTGGACCGTTATTATGTAATGAAATTTCCAAATTCTTAATTTATTATCTAAAGTATTTGTAAATTAGAGAAGGTTGGGAAATTTCTTATTTTAATGAGACAATGCTTAATAAGGTAGTAATGAAAATTAAGGATTGCTGAGACAGTCATGGGAGTGTCAGAATAAATAGCATCTAATCGTGGAGAGTAACTTAATATTTCATTTTTGTCAGTATGATGAGTCAAGTAACTCGTTGGCCGATTGATAAGCTACTATCGAATACATCTTATATCTCTTTCAACTTCATGCGTTCCTGGTACATTCTTGAAAGGGGAAAATAGATTTAATTTTAAAATTAAATTTAGTAATATTGCCAATAGAAACCTACTTGGTACAAAAATATCTTCGCCAATTTCATGAGTTATAAAACAATGAATAGGTTAAAATAAAAATAGCATTTTGGCTAATTTTACCGAACGCCCCGAAGTAAATATAACTTTAAAAATATTAAAGTTTTTTTTCCAATTTATTCGAGAACACCACTTTTTATGAACCATTAAGTTGCGTAACATATTATTCGTTCCAGCGTACACAGATATATTCGGGGCACGTCCCAAATTATAGTGTCAAAGTATATTGAAGCACATTTCCATAATGGCCAGTCGAATATATAAGCCAAGCCTGTGATTTTACTACTTGTATTATTCACATCGGTTCCAACCTCAGACTGGAACTTTTGCATTTTGGTCAATCGTTCAATAAAAATGGACTGCGTAGTGACCGGGTGGTACCGGAACGCACGCCGTTGCCCAGACAGTGGTCGCGGGTTCGAATAACAAGACACTCGGCTGACTTTTTAAATTCATGTTTATATTTGTAGTCAATGATTATGGACTCAAACGGTGAAGGAAAACGTCGTGAGGAAAACTACATACTATAGAGATTTGAACAACATTTTCCATGATAATTGAAGTTTGTCAACATCACTAGAACAGCGCAGTTGTGGACTGTGGCCTAACCTCTCTCAGTCGAACTCGTTGGCGGAGGAGTCCCATGCTAAACATTTGGGTGAATACGGGCTGATTCTGTTGACTAATAATGCATGTTATTAATATATGTATAGAATACTTAGCCAGGCGGCCTCCCGCGTATCAGTGGCTTACAACCAGAATACCTCTCTTTAAATTCAACAAACATGAAAAAAGTAATGTTATCATAAAAAAACATGGTTCTTTTACTATTTCTTTTATAACTTTTTTAGTGTTTATTGTACATAATATACAAAAAAAAGAATAAATGGCGGTCTTATCACTCCAGACAATGTACTATAAGACATCAGCAACCATTTCCGGAATAAATAATTGAATCCATCATGTTAGGCTTATACGAATAGATATACTGCACATACCAGCGCTGTTCGGTTGAGAATCCTCAGATATGCAGACTTCCTCACGTTGATTGGTGACTATGGGTACAGCTTAAATCCGATTCCAAAATGCAATTCAATGCCTAAATCCAACAGAACCTATCCGAGCCTGCCATGTCAGCTGCACAGCCAAATGGAATATTCAAAATAAATTATTACGTACGATTTTTTGACTGTCAAATAAAAACTAGTTGGTTGATAACATACATTTAACATACAACAAATTAAACACGACGCGTGAATAAATAAATAAATAAATAACACCCAACAGTCACATACATAGTCCTGACCCCACACTAAGATCGAGCCTTGTGTCGTGGGTATCAGGAACTACGAGAGACTTTTCGGTCTCACAAACACCCAGACCTGAAAGAAATATTTGTGGGCCACACAAACATTTCTCTCGGTGCGGGGATCGAACCCGCGGCCTCTCGTTTCACAGGCGGCGTCTAACCAACTGCGCCACGGAGGCTGTCGTGAATGCCTAGTTGTCATGCTGAGTTAAAAATATTAGAAATAGTATTTGTATTATAACATTTAATTTTGATGGTTAGTACTATAAGATTACGAGTATAAATGCTTGTTGTTCATACGAAGATAATATATCTCATTCACACAGCCTCCGTGGCACTGGCGGTTAGAGGCCGCCTGTGAAACGAATGGCCCCGGGTTCGATCTCCGAGACAAAAGTTTGTGCAGCCCACAAATATTTTATTCGGGTCTGCGTGTTTGTGAGACCGAAAAGTCTCGTAGTTCTACCTAATACCATACATGTGTTTATTTATTGTAGTTAAATTCAATTAAAGACCTTGATTGAATCTTTTTTAACGCTTGATATATCTAAAACCCGTATCAAATTACTATTAAACCCCTCGCAGTGGTAGAAATGGGTCGAGCTCAATTGGACGTGTTTATATAGACATAGGTAAATGAAAGACAACCTCTGCTGAGCAGTTGGTTAGGTGTGAAAGAGACGCCATGAGTTCAATCCCCGCAACAAGACAAACCCTTGCATGATCCACTTTTTTCGGACGAGTGTTTTCGGAACTGAAAAGTATTTCGTATTTTCCGAAGCCCAACACACAGACTTGTTGCTTAGTGTGAGGTTAGGTTAGATTTGTTTAGTATGAGGTTGGAGGTTTGTTTTTGGTGTGTGATCAATTAAGCCCTAAAATTTGCAAAAAAATGGACAAAAAAAATACCCACCCTATCAAAGAATTGATTGCTTATCCGCTGAATCAATCAATCGTCCTTCCACGTTATCTTACAAATTGTTCTTCATAAGCAAGATTCGGAAGCAGTAAAAAGTATCGGAAATTTATGATATATTTTTTATTGCGGCATCGTAAAATTTATTTTTCCTGTGGCTTCAGGGAAATTTTAGCTATAAGACTTATTAATATGATAAATTTGTTGTTAAGGCTTTTAATTAAATAGTAATACAAAAAAACGATTGCCAATATTCTTCCAATATTAATTAATTTCACTCAGGATTCCATAGTAAGAAAGAAAACCGTTTTATTAGCAATAGCAATATATTTTGCTAAAAGCGATATTCTTTTGAATTTGGTTAGACTATAAGTTGTCCGTAAAAGAAGAATAATATTTATTTTTAATTAACTAGCGCCTCAAACTATGTGCATTGCACTTTATAGTAATTACAGGGCAAAGAAAAAAGTATGCATAGGTTAGAGATGGTTAGCACTCATCCGTCAATACATAAAGCCTTTTTTGTGCATGAGGAAGAGCTCGCTTTCCCGTCACCCGGGGATGCCGAAAGGGGTATGTCAGTGCTATTGGCCTACCAGCCTGGCACTTTGCGAACTATGTGGCCGAGTTGGGTCCCTAGCAATACCTAGTATATTGGCTAAAAACCACTCGGTGACCGTCACATGTATTCGTGGCGCAGTTGGTTTGATTCCCGCACCGAGACAAATATTTGTGGGATCCGCATATATTTGTTTCGGGTCTGGGTGTTGTGAGAACAAAAAGTGTCCCGTAGTTTTTGACACGCATGACACAATACTCAATCTTGGATGTATTTGTTTGTTTGATTATGTATAGCACCGAACATGCCAGGGCGAACCAACCACCCGATGAAAAACCATTGGTGGCTCTTCCATTCTACGGGGTCCGGATAATTTCTACTTTTGGCTTTATTTTGGACACCATTTAAGATGTTATGGGCGTCCATAACAGAGACTTAGATACGTGTCTTATCATACATCTCGGAATCGTTATACGTATGAGTGCACTATCCCCGCGGTATATCCAGCGACCCCGATGACCCCTTTAGGTCAACTCTTACGACGGGCCGAGGACACCGTGGCGGAATTCTTGCACGACCGAACCATAGGGCTACGTCAATTCATAGAACCTGATAGAAAACGGATATACACAAGGTGACCTAAATATGCGAGTTTTTCATCGGTCACTGTGATAGATTTTCCTTTACAGTATTCTATGGCTTGATACAAATAATATTTAAGGTGATATGTAAATAAATAAAAATAAATATAAAAAATTTTCAGTGTTTAAGTCTCTGGCATCTCCCTCACCAAACTATACGCAAAGCTTTAGCTTGGTTTTCTAAGCGACGGTGTTACCCTCCTGGATTAACTACTCATTCGTACTTTGATAAGCAACAGCAATGCTCATACACTAACGATTTCAACAATTTTAGGCACACTACACACTAAAGTTGCCGCCCTGGCGAGACGGACTGCTGACACGACCCGGCGCGGTGGCTTATAAGAAAAAAATCATGTTGCCATGATGCCAACATTGGCGCTCAAGTGTTGGCGGCATGTCAGCGACCCAATCAGTCAGTTTAGTTGCCCGGCGACATTCAACAAACTGATGAGTGAAGTTGTCTACATAGGTCGATGGATCAGCGGCTTTGCTGTGTAGAATAGCAATGGTATATTTGTGACACGAGAGCGGCTAACGAACAATTATGTAGAAATAGTCTAAACAAAAAGAACAAAAAGGAATACGCGCTCCAGTTTGGCTAGTAGCTGACCACCGAACGTTGTGTTAGGCATATTTTACTAATCGGAATAATTAGTGTCACACCTGAAAATCCTTGTCAATTGAAATAAAACGATTAATTACGGATTTTATCGCAGATTTGTTATTTTTACATTTTTTTAACGTCTCCGTTGCAATTACTTTACAGCTTTGCCCGGTAACGGTGGTAACGGGGATGAATAAGATATTAGTCATCCACTCAGTGAATGTTACAATTTAGCTATCCTTTTTTTTAAATTATGTAATAAAATTAATTCAATGTATTACATTCGCGTAAATCTACAAAACCACAACTGGCTTGATAAGTTAGAAAAAATAAAAATGCTTTGAAGATATTTATTTTCCTTACTCCTACGCTGACATCATTAAAGATTTTTTGAGCAGTTACTTTTACGAGGGTGTAGATAAGTTTCTGAAGCGTTAATTACGTTCTGTTTGTGCGACGCCTCTTGACAAAGTAATATAGATAATTATCAGTCGATATTTTTATTTATTGGTGTACATATCATTGGTGGGTAATGGCCTAATCGCCACGCTGGGCAGGTTGGCAGTGAATGAAGCATAGCAGCGTACAAGGCGATGTTTGAAGCACGACATCTGAAGCTTTCGCAGAAAGATAATAGGTGGCAAGCAGCCTTTTCTGCTATGCTTCATTCTCTGCGATTGCCAACCTGGCCAGCATGGCGATTAGGCCATTACCTCCCAACGATAAGTACACCAGTATCGTGTGTGTATACCTGAAAGTGTAATGGGACTCCTTCTGGTTAGATGGCGGGACGACTTGCCCAAGAGAGCCGACAGCGACTGGATGCATAAAGCAGCCTGGGCACTGTTTCATACCTTGGGAGAGGCCTATGTCCAGCAGTGGACAGCAACGGGCTTATGATGATGATTTCTGGCTAAAAATCATTGCTTGGAAAAGTGAATATTCAGTACTTGATGGTATATTTAAACATTGTCGACTCGGAAATGTATTTCTAACGACAGACGATTATTTCTTATCCTCCATAAGTAATCTCACGCGGAGGAAGTTGTATAGCTTTTTGTAGGAGGATAATACCTCTTAACTCAATATTCTGTCACTCGCTTTGCTGTAGAGGGAGTTGGATGATTAATTGTTTTCAACTATTTCTGTTTGATTATTCTGTGCCTTTAATTTCGTTGCGTGTGCGTGCGTAAGTGCGTGGTGGCCTGGTGGTAAACGGACTTGACGCGGCTGCCCACATGTTCAGGGTGGTCGCGGGTTCGAATCCCAGGGCACACCTCTGACTTTTCGGAGTCATGTGTGTATTGATAATCAATCACCACGCACTAAAACGGTGAAGGAAAACATCGTGAGGAAACCTGCATACCATAGCGATTTATAAAATTTCTATGGTATGTAAGTCTGCCAACCCGCACTAGGCCAGCGTGGTGGACTATATGGCCTAACCACTCTCAATCGTACTCTCGATTGTAGAGTAGGCCCGTGCCCTGCAGTGGGACGTATATGGGCTGATACAGAATTTCGTTGCTGGTAAAAGTTATAGTAGAGTTATACTCCAAAAGACTCGCCGACGCGGACTATAGTCTACTTGGCAGGTGGTAGGACAAGGTAGGTGGCTTCTTACCATAAAGTGGCCACGTCTCGTAAAGAATGAAAAAGTCGTCTAGAATTCTAAGCGTCTCAGCATTACCAAATCGACACACCAAGATTACCGCACAGGCAGTATGTAAACTTTTCGTCCTTTGTCTCGTGTAAAAAAATCCTCAAACGTTTCCCAACGAATCCATTTTAAAAGTCACAACGCAGCCGCGTCTCGGGTCACACCTAGTTGAATATTCCATCCGCATCAGGCCAGCTTTTTGTGTTGCACTCTCAGGCTCTTTTCACCTGTGAGGAGGTCCTTTCATGTCTGCCTCAACAAAAGCCTCCGTAATCCTGCGCTGTCATCGTTTAAAAAAGGAGCGTTGACTTAAAGCCGTGTATACACTGGTGGTGTTTGAAAGAGAACTTTAATTGGCTTTATGTCGAAATACGTTGGTCTGGTGTAGGACTGGATTTAAGTTTCAAGTGATCATTTGCGTAGTCATTGTTGTGGTTCTAAAATCAAAAAGGATTTAGGATTATTTTATGAACAGTTTACATTTACATAGTACCAGTGCATCAGTTGTCCCACCGCAGACTATGAGCGGTTGGCGAGTATCGCTAAAATTAAAAAGGAGTCGAGATGCTAGTTTGTTTAGTTCTAATAGTCTAAAAGCGAGTAATACTGAGAATTACTCGCCATGCCGGCTAGTTCTGTGGACCACTATACGCGCTTCCTCTCGCGAATTTAACAGCCACAGCAAGCAGCACTGATTGAGTATTATTCATCCTTGATACTTAATGTCAGTGCTCAGTGACAATCTAGTCAGACGATTCATTGCCAGCTGTGTGAACAGTTGGTGGTCAACTATTATTTATGCTTCTCTTTATATACACGAAATGTATATCTATTGTACGCTTTTAAAGCCAGAAAATAATCGATGGCTAGTCGCTTAGTGGGACGACTGATGGTACATTACCGCTTTGTTGGCGTAGTTGTACTACAGTACGTTTACAAAGCTAAGGTCTCGGGTTCGAAACCCGGGTCGGGCAAAGTGACATTGAATTTTTCTATACATGATCCGCCCGGATTCAGGAATTTGTGCCCGACATGGCGATAGGCTCGCCCACTTTTACATCGAGACGGAACATACAAGGCGAAATGTGGGCTTCTTGGTACCTCTGCATACCCCTTCTGGGAAAAAGGCGTGTATTTAGTATGCATGTATGTGATATATGTGCATTGATGGTATAGGCTAATAATATGTCATTAATATCATCTATAAATGAATGCACCCGCTGAAGCGATTGTTCAGTATGCACTAATATATTTTTTTAGGCATCTCGAGCATAATTTATGCTTATTTCTAAAGTATTTGGTAAATTAAACTGAACACATTTCTAATTATGTTTAAAACCTGGCCTATCGGTGTCACAGTTATTACAAAAAAAATCATACAAAATAAAATGATTAACCTGGAATCAAAGCCCTTTACATAGACGCTACTACTAGTTATTCTACAGAATATTTTACAAGTCCTCGAAGCATTAAGGTTATTCCCTTGAGGAAACTCGACAAACAGGGTTACCTTTTCTAGTAAACGAAATATCGCTTCATGCTTATATTACACTTGTTATATTTTTAAATAAATAACTTTGATTTGTGATTTTATATGTATGAAACGTCGGTGTCCCAGTAGCACATCTGTCTACCTCTTTTGGGAGAAACGCTTTTGAGTTTATGTATGTATAAAAACTATCCCAGAATATTTTCTTTACAGATGAAACTTAATTAATTAATATACAAGTGACTTCAGTACGGCAGATGCATGTATTTGCGCACGAAACTACAACTACATTAAAAATCAATTCTGTACGAACTAGGCTTATTTTCAGATTAATATACCGAGATTTATTCTCAAGTGTACATGTAGCCTACGCGACTCCGCCACAAAACTCATTTCCTCAAGTAGTTAGACTATTCATGCTCGAAATTTTAAAACGAATGATGAAAATATTAGCTCCGTTACATTTTTATGATGCGCTGTTCGCTTGGCGGGGAGCGAGGGAGAATTTTAATATGTATGACGTTTTACTCGTTAGAATTAACATTTAGATGTTTAGTAGTAGTCTAGCGGTATAATTGATTCCAGTGTCTGTTTACATAAAACATGAATTGTGATGGCTAATGAGATCGATTAGTGGAAATTATGCAGACGAGGGACCTTGAACGCCCACCTGTAAAGTTGACAGTAACCCCGACAAAATTTAAAGGTTGTCGCAGAATGGAGGCATGTAGGTTACTGATTGTATTGGAGGAGACCTATGGTGAACACTGGACTTAAGTCATGATAATTTACTAATATATATAAATATACTTAAATATAATATATGAATATACGTAACACCATAATTTATTGAACTACTTTATTCATATCTATATTAGCATTTCATTTCATATCACTCATTCTTTCTACATCATATAAAGCACTTAAATAAGAATTTCACCGCAGTACCAAATGCCAAATTACCATAACAAGTATCCATTTTTTGCGAGAAGCAATGTAATCAAAGTAGGTGTGAGAGGTTTTATTTCCTCTCCACGTAATAACTTCGGTATGTACGCACATTACCTGTTAACTGGAGAGAATAAGGGATATGTTATAAATTTAATGTTCCGAGATGTGCAGACGAATTTTCAACGCATCAGTAATAATGGCAATCGTAATGGCTTCTTTCGGAAAGGCCTGCTTCTTGGATCAATACTCATGGGTATTTTTAAAGACTTTAAATATTTGTTTTACAATGAGCGGCGAGCCAAGCATGTTATTTGCTTGATGGTAAGCGATACGAGCGCGTATGAACAGAAGAAAAATCAAACAACACCATGTATTACAAATAAATGTTTAGAATTCCATTGCGCTTGCCATTCTCAGACATAAAATGTTAAGTCTCAGTATGTCCAATAATTACTCTGGACGCAATCTCCTTCAAACTGGAACATGACAGTGAATTTACACTATTGTTTGGTAGGAGGAATAGATAATTATTATCTCACATAATATTAGAGACCTACCACCAGTAAAATGTAGTATAAAATAGCGTAGTAAATATCACCACTCGTATGAATGATGTTATAAAGGTGAATACCCTCTGTTTATATTTTGAGATAGTTGGATTTTAAGTTTATGAGCGGTGAAAATTGAATTTGGACGTAAAGTTAAGAACATTAATTTTGATCAATTCAAAGCACATTTCATAGTATTATTTTTTGCCAAATAATCAGTCTTTACGCATTATAAACTAAACAAATAAATAATAATAATACAAATTAATTTATTTAATACATAAAAAAATAAACTATATGAACTTATGAGATATGTATGTACCTGTTTCGACATAGATAGGATATTTAGGTTGTCATTATATAGATTAACAACAATAAGTAACAAATACTTATATTTGTAAATTACTACACTATGCGTACACCACGCCGCGAATACACAATGTTACATAATAAGATTTACACTAAAGTCTAAATCAGGCTTTGCCTGTGTTTCAGACGCTAATTTCCTCAAAAGACACAATTTAGTCAACTATTGTGCGGGTTAAAGTGCCCACGGAAATCACACATATCTCTGTAGACTACCTACTAAATAAAAATTATACCAGGTGTTAGTAATGGGAATTATTGCTATTTCAAATTAACACCACCACCATGTTATTTTTGAAGCCTTAGCATGCTCTATATTTTTGCTTTGCTAATTGCCCACCTCAGAATTCGAAAAACAAAAACACTAACCATATATTGTAATCATTTTCACGTCTCAAATTACACACACAAAACTGACTGCTCAGGTTCTTCTTTAAATGGGTTCGTTAAAAACTCACTTTATCATAGGCACACAGGAGATCGTATAAAAATATTAGCTGATCGGCATAAGACATCACGATCGCAAGTCGCAAAATATAGCTTATTTATATAACTTGTGAAATATTACTATCAACTTCACTTGCTATTTGTGAGTGTTACCGAAAACGAAGCCGGTAGATGTTTTAGTGACTACAAACACAATGCAACTAAAAATTTCGCTAAGATGCGCGACAATTTTTTAAAATTATTTTTTTAATATCCTTTAGTTCGGGTGGTAAATACATAGCTTTTGCTTAAATGATAATTAAAGCCTTGCGTACCATAAAAATAAAAAGGTGTACACTATTATTTAAGAAAAAACTACGTATTTATCATCCTAATACGACATATGAAAAAAAAATAACAAAAAAAACGTCACAATTGTTTGCATAAAATTTAATTGCATTGTGTCCTGAAGTCACTAAAACTATCACCCAGCTACGTTTTTGGTAACTTGATATACCCTGTACAATTCATTAAAACTTCATACTATGATATTCACTGTCAGAATTTCATTCATAGTAACACTGAAACAAATGGCTGATTTGATTAAATTTTAAATAACTACTATTTATAGTATGGGTAACAATATATAATATAAACGTGTCGTTTCAGGCCTGTATAACTTTTTCGTTTCGTTATATATTTGCTGTGACTGAGCGTTTTAGCCGTGTAGCCAAATATTATAAATATTTCTACCTCGGAATTGAAAGCGATATTCCAGACTTTATAAACGGGATTACAAATTGCATATATCAAGTGACAAAATAACTTTACTAACTCAGTTTTCTATATTTTTGGACATTCATCATTATTGCAGTACCTTTATATTTACATAATGTACGTTACGTTTAATTGTAATTTAATTTACTAATGTTTAAATAGAGATTAAAATCGAGTAAACAAAAAGATCAAAGGCGCAGTGTTGGAACTTGTTAGTACCATCGATTTTACTATTTCTGCCCCAAACAGCAGTGTGTAAATTCTTATGAGTCCAAAGGCTATTGCAGCTATTGGTTATCGGACATTAGGATCTTATATTTTGAAGTTTATGCGTTTCTGGTCAGAGTTTAATAATAATAAATTCCAACTGCTGTTATTATTTGTAGGCATATTTAATGCTACGCCTACACCTGCGTCCCGGATTAGTTAATGTGAACGCGCCATAATTACACTGTTAGAAAATGACGCCTTACTAGGTGGAAACATTAACGACCTTTTCCCTTCAGCAACGCGTTAAAATCTTTTGATGTGTTGTGTATACCGCCAGTTATCGTCTAACTTCAAACGCCATTTATCACGTGATGGCCACATCTGTGTGATGTTTATGCCTCTACACGTCAACAGATGCATCTGCAGACGTCGTTTTCGGGTGGGTGTTGCGATCGTCAAGTGGAACGCACGGTTTGTATAATTTAATAGATTGTAATAATAATTATTATTTTATTTCAACCGCGCGTTCCACTTGAAGATCACAACGTCCATCCGAAGACGTCGAAGGTGCATTATGTTGACGTGTAGAGGAAGCATAATAGTAAGTAAATGCGTTGGGACGCAGTTGTGGCAATAGCGTAAAAATACGTCATTACCCGGTAAACAGACCGGTGAGCGGGGGCGTTGACCTTTCAGTCTGGTCTGGACCGCGGCGCGGCGGGCGGGCGGCGACGCGTTACAGTTTGCATGCTATGGGTAGTACTATCGCTACGACCAATAAATCGCGCCTAATTACGACTGCAATTTAAAATAAAGTATTGAGATACATGATGGAGACTGTAATATACAGGTAATATTTGAATGAAATATTTTTAGTACATTTATATTAGTGGGAATTTTAAGTATTGTCCGCTGTGTTTGATCATAATTAGCCCTTTCATCCTATCGTGATGATGATGATATGATGAAATGTAAGATACAAGTACGTATATGTATCCGTATTGGTCAGCATGATGTGTCAAAATGAGCAACGCTCGCCTCGTCTGCCATTCGACGACGTGGTTACATACACAGATAGAGTAAAGGTTTCGCGAAACGGCGGGCGGGACGGGACAGTGACACGACATTGGCCCGACGCTGACGGAGCAGAATAAATTATAGTATACTGGTTTGTTTCCAGCGCGATGGACTATATGGACTAACCACTCTCAATCATACTCTCGATTGTAGAAGAGGCTTGAGCCTACAGTGGGACGTATATGGGTTGATACAGACATATAATAGTTAGTTTGAAAGATGTCACACAGGGTAATCATGCCACTGACGTAATTGGCAGAACGGCTCTCTCTCTCTTTATGACGTGTTTCACATCAACCCATACATTAAAACTCTTCACGAACCGTCAGCATCACGCCAGGGCAACGTTGGCCATCCATCCTGCTCGCTATTTGGCAAAACTGTAAAGGCTGTAATAGACCATCGAATATGGTGCGTATTGTACCGCGGACTTAGTGCGTTCCGGACTATGTTCAATTGATTAGAGCAGTTCACCGCACGTTAATATTATTATTATCTTTGCGGTTAGATCGATCAATTGCACCGTTTGCAAGTTAATTCGTGTGGATCAATCATAACAACGTACTAATTTATACATCTGTACGGCATGCACCGAGCTACCTGACGCTCAGGCGATTATATCGTCAAACGTCTGTCGCTCAGCTGGATGCAGTGACGCGTGGCATAATTAATTCACTTCCATACTTTTATTTTAGTGGCGATTTTGCAATCGATTGAGAGTTATTGATTAAATAACGTAATCTGACTAAATACAAAAGTGACACCATTGAACAATTCTATTAATAATAGTCATTTTTCAATTGTTAACGTTGTGTAACTATTAATTTTTAGTCGCCTATTACAATATTAACCTTAAAATCTAGAAGCTTGTTCGATCGTGTGTGTGCAAAATTTTACTACGGCGAATGTAATGTGTCAGCTGATTTCTTAAAAATATAACAATGCATTATTTAAGAAAAAGATAATGTCTGGACGATATCGCCGACAGCGTTCAGACCCCTAATTTATTGTACTGTCAATTTCGGTTGTGTATTTATTTCATTTTGATCTATTATTAAATGTTATAAATAAATAAATAACACCCAACAGTCACATACATAGTCCTGATCCTATACTAAGATCGAGTCTTGTGTCGTGGGTATCAGGAACTGCGATAGACTTTTCGGTCTCACAAACACCCAGACCCGAAAGAAATATTTGTGGGTCGCACAAACATTTCTCTCGGTGCGGGGATCGAACCCGCGGCCTCTCGTTTCACAAGCGGCGTTTAACCAACAGCGCCACGGAGGCTGTCGTAATAAATTTATTCTTCGTTTATGTGGGTTTAGTAAAAGCGTTAGTGTGTCTATAAGTATTGAAGCATTGTGGTAGATCGTAAAAGGTTAGTCTAAATGGGTTAGCTCACCCTAGATGATACCCTCACCGAAAAATGACGTGAAATAACAGCTTTTCTGTCGTTTAATTCTGCGAGTGAATTAAACGCGTGGCCGGTAAACGTATCGATTGAATAGCAACTATCGTACACAATAGTAGAAAAGCCTTAATTACCACCTACAATTTCCCCTTTTGAAATTAGAATTCTACATTACCTTAGATTAAAATAGGCAATAGAATATCAATTATCAACACATAAGGTGATACATCAGTCCTAGAAGGAGGTAACCAGTTAATCGAGGCTGTTACTAATAATTTATAGTGCTAATGCCTACCTCTGACATGTATTAAATAGCGTGGCCAATTCTGGATTCTACAACTTTCTACGTCCACAATCTCGCGAGAAAATAAACATATACAAAAAAGCAAAACTCACGTTTATCCAAACATCTCTATAATTTAACTAAGATATAACTAATGTATAAGAGCTGAGACAAAAGAAAATAAAAAAAAAACGACAAGTGTAAGTTGGACTTGCGCACGCAAGGTTCCGTGCTGTAAAAACTTTCCGCACAATACAACTGTATGCGAAAGTTTGTAATCGTAAAATATATTTTCCATTATACTTTGTTTGTATATTATTTGGAATGTCATATTTATTCACACATTTTTCATTTTATACGTTTCATTCATAATATACGTTATATTGGACTGACTCTATTAGATCTACTTTATACTTTTCATCATTATCATTCACTGCCTGTAATCATTTATGAACTACTCTGAATTAAAACATGTTCCTCTTTTTTCTAATTGTTAACTTTAAAAAAAATACTAGTTTTAGCTAGGCTTTCTTCCCCGTTCTTCTCTGGCAAAAACAGCCTTGTGAAATGGTTGGTAGAGAAAAAAAGTGACTGAATGTGAAAATGTATAACATTTTAAAGATTTCATAAAAACATATTTCGCAATAGGTTATAGTTTGGTATAGGCTTGTCTCACAGTATGCTTTTTTTCTTGCATTTTTTAGTCGCATCCAGGTTGGATGTATAACTTTTACAATATCGTTTTGCCTTAATTGGCACGGAACTCCAAAAACTCCAAAGCATCTACAACTCACGAACAAGTTCCAATAAGCCACTCCCGCAGTTTGATGTAAACAGGTTATCTGGCCTGTTTACCCTCCAGACAAACTGACGGCATTTTTACGGAGCTCGTAAAATCTTTATATCCCCCCCCCATATATCAACCACACACTCGCCTTCAAAATAAGTTGTGTCGATGCCAGTGCCATCGTTAATCCCTATTAAGGGTTAATTCTTAATAAGTGTATTACTTAAAAATATAAATTTATTCGTTTTTTAATGATACGAAGTTCGATTTTGTTCGATATAACTTATAAATTATATCTTATATATGTGTGAAATTTTATTTATTGTAAGAATGACGAGATGACCTTGCTATTCGGATGATCATAAGCGATAGGATAGCTCAACCAAACAACACTATGAATTAAAAAACAGTGCTTGGCATTGCACTGCGCTCGCCATCCTGAGACATAATCCCATTTATAATCTATCATTTCTATCTATAATGTCTATTTCTCCCGTCAAACAGCAGTTTAAATGCACTGTTGTGTTTCGGATTGAAGGACATTGTAGTCAGAGTAACTACTGGACATATTGACACTTAACGTCTTATGTCTCAGGATGGTGAGCGCAGTGGAATGCCAAGCATTCCTTTGTAATTCAAGGTGTTGTTTGGTTTTGCTACTATACATGAGCGGTCGTATCGCTTACCATCAGGAGAACGGTATGCTCGTCTCGACATTCACAGCAATAAAAAAACTATTTTTTCTGAATTATTAGGATTTAAATATACATGTGACAACAGTAAGAGAAGAAATGAATCTGTAACTAAATTATACAGAATGAAAATATTTAATAATGTTGGGTTAAAAGTAATTCTAAGTGTTTTGGTTTTGTTATTCATGTATAGTTTATTATTAGTTTAAATAAATAATTGGTAGATATAAAATATGGACTAATTTGTAACAAATATGGTTTGAAATAAAGATTTATTATTATTATTATATCCCTCGGTTTGATAATTGGTGTGAGGAGATATTACACAAAAATTGCATAAGTGAAAAAAAAAATTGCCGGTCAGTAATATTTAATTATAAAGTTTACTTTTTAGTTTGTATTTTCAGTTAAAGGATCTCATTAATTTCAAACAAATTAAACTAACCGTGAAATTTTCTTTCTACCAATAGAAAGCTCGTGTTTTGGACAGTGGCACAAAACTTAAATAGATAATATTTATATAATGACCAAGTAATAAAATTTCCAAATCAGTTTCCATTTGGCTTCTAATTTTCGATCAGCAGGAGGTTAATAATTTCAACAAGAAAACGTACTTTACGAAGTTTATAAATAACTAATTACCTATAAAATCCCCTTCACAACCGATTCCTACAAGTTAACGAACTTTCACCAGGGACGCATTGAGGTGTAACATCTTAATTTATTAATTACATTCTTCTCCACAGTTAATTTATCAATGTTATCAAGCGTAAATGCGAGAGAATTATGGCAGTTCATTAAAACTATGAAATGTTTGAAGGAGTGACATTACTTCAATACGGGAAATCAACATGAAGATTATAGACATTGTGTTTCCTCCAGTGAGTAAGATCACCGGAGACTTCAAACCCTATCTATAGGAGACTGTCCCACCCTCACACCCACCACTGTAACTCTTGTGAGCCAGGATCAAAAGTGGCACGCAATGTAATGACACCGAGCATTGAAGCTCGGCGAGTCCCCGGGAATGCTAACTTGTCTTTAACCCGCAACGAAATTAATCAGAAAGTGAAATTAAGAGGAGGAGTTGATTAAACCCTATCTATAGGGGTCAGAAACTCTTCTACATGACCCACACAATTATCTCGTGATTCGAATTCAGCGTATACAGGGTAATTTTGATTTGACGATTCCAATTTTAACAGAAGGTCCAAAACTATAAATTTTTAAATAGTATATATTGTTTTTATATTTAGTAATTTTTATCCACTGGGCCAGAGTGCAAGATAACAGGTGGACCAAAGCAGTCACCGAATAGTACCCTTAAAATAGTCAAAGAACTAAAGGCAGACCACCTGCCCGAAGAATGATGTTGCGAAGAATATCAGCAAGCTGTGGATAAGACATAAGAGAAAGAAGAAGAAGATGAAGACGATTTTTTATCTTCACAATACAAAATATGAGCGGTCTTATTCATAGCTAGTTTTTAAACCTATATTCGTTATCGACTATTTTGTCCTTCCGAACGATATTTGCACTCATCTTCAGCTAGCTAAAACTAATAATAACCTATTATATTATATTATATATAAACTACTAGCGGCCCGGCCCGGCTTCGCCTGGGTGCAAATACAGATTCCAGTCCATATTTTATTTAAAATCAATATGACAGCCGTTGTCTAAACTGCTTATCCAATTCCAATCCCATCCTGTACCTATTCTTCTGTCCCATTTTATCCACCTTATATTCTATTCTATCCCATCTCTCCAGATTCAAATCATTATTTTGCTACGGAGATATTATAACACTGTTACTACTCCGACGACATTCATTGAAATCAATTAAAAGATACCATAGCTAACCCGACCACGCTTCGCTATGGCTTAGTTATTATAATATGATTAATTTTATGTTCAATTATTTAGCATAGCAAAAAAGCCCGACCCACCTTTGCCTGGATGCTGATATTTTTTTCATTTTACGTATGTTATTTTTCGTATAAGCTCTTGTATACCTAAACATGAATTAGCTATCCTACTGTCCTGCTCAATTCCGTCCCATTCCGTCGGTTCAGTCACTTCCCGATACGTCCCGTCCTTTCTCTTCATTAACCATCCCGTCTTATACCGTGCATTTACATTTCGTCCTATCAAATCTGTCAGCTATCCCAGTCCTCTCCCCTACCTCCCACTCTATTATACCCCGTTTCTCCATATCCAAATAGTGTGCCTTATAAATTTTTGACATGAAACACTTTAGCGATTTTGATTATCCATGCAATATTCCATCCCTTATTTCACCCCCACTATGCTGTTTTCCAAAAATATTACGCCGTTTCTTTTTGTTAGTAATAAAGAGATGAAATATAAATTTTCATAGAAAAACACTCATACTCACATACACAATTAATGTAGTAACAATTATATTTAACTGGTTTCTCAAGACACAGGTAACGCCTAATTTGAGAATCCCTGCAATATTCTCCATAATTATATAAAATTGTTATTCAGTTCAGTTCAGTTTTTATTTTCATGTGTTATTTTATTAAAGATTTTTCATTTTCAAGTGACATTCTATCCTGAAAAGAAGTAAATCTTCTTACGTGTGAATATTATTTATTTAATTGTCTCTATTTGCGCCAACCCGCACTAGGCCAGCGTGGTGGACTATATGGCCTAACCACTCTCAATCATACTGTCGATTGTAGAGGAGGCCCGTGCCCTGCAGTGGGACGTATATGGGCTGATACAGAATTGTCTCTATTTATGTAGCTTGATATATTCTTCTTAGTTCACATAAAATAAATTTCTGAACGCATGCATTAATATTTGACAACAAGTACTACTTGGTCTGTGGACAACCAATTTAAATGTCAACCACTTTTCATTACTGTCATTAATTTACATCTTTAAAATCTAAAATACGCTATTAATCGAATATTGTAGATATATGTTGTCGATTCGAAACCTTTATTTAAATACGTTATTTAATTTGAGGGAAGAGTTTACCGTATCGACGGTATGAACATTAAATGTTTGACAGTTACAAACCCATGAACATTTTGTATGGCAAAATGTTTTTTTCCTTTATTGTATACTTTCGTCAATTTCTTCGAGATAAAAACTATATCACCCTTTAAGTTGGAACAAATAACACAACAAAATTTCAATTTCAAAATTACAAAATTTCATTATAATCAGTTGAGTGGTTTAGGAGCCCATCGCGTACAAACAACGTGACACGTGAATTATATATATTAAGAAGAAGATATACAAAAACGCGCGCGCGCTTTTATTGATAAAAAGACCGGCAACCGTACTTCTAGTAGATATTGAGAATAATATTTTGACCATTGATTAGGATATATTGAAATGAAAATAAATCACTTACTATGTGAATTTGAATATTTTCCACAATAGGTTAAACCGGATTTTCCCTGGAGTTAAAAAAATATGTGCAGCCTTTTTATAACAGCTATGTTTAAACAAAACTATTATCTACGGATTTTATCGCGGACATGGTTTAATTTTTATATTTTTTAATTTCCCGACGTATTGATTACTGTACACTGTATAGCTTTCGTGATCACGGGGTGGACAGTCCTAAAATAATACGTTTATTTCAATGCGTAACATTTGCGTTAATCTAAGAAACCATTATAGCTATGAATAAAAACATATTATATTATATTACCCAATTTTTCGTCTGGAATATTTTTGCATATAACCCTAAAAGTTAAAAGAAACTATCTACAGTTAGTTAAAATAGTGTATATGTTATAATAAAAATTGCCATACTAGGTACAAATTATAGCATCAGCCAATGTACAAAATGTTAATCACCCGGTATTCGGATGCTATATTTAGGAGCTAGGAGCTGCTCTAAACAGTTTATACAATATAATTTGCCGCCAATCAGCAACCAATTGAAATACTGACAATAAGACTTTCAAAACCTAATGTTACTGCTGGGTTTTGCAATGTGCAATAACAAAATCTGAAATATACTCAAGTTGAGGGACAGTCTTGACGCTTATCATCAGACGAACCAGCTTGTTCTGTATGATATAAGAAAAGAACATCAGAATAAATTTAAAACCTATTTTACTTATCGAATATTTTCTTCCTTTCGAACGTCTTTTGAGTGAAGTAGAGAAAACATTCGATAGCAGAATAGATTTTAAAACCATCTATAAAAATATCGTAAATATTTTGGAAATGTACCTAAATTCTCTGTTCTTTTAGCACCGGTACAAGAAATGAATGATCTAGTTTTTTAAACGCGCATCTTTTCAGCATACATATTAAACATAGACCTTTAAGTATATGTCCTAATGCCACTTCATATTTCGTTCTTATAATTCATCACAAGTTATGCGTAAAGGTGCGGCCCAGTCTCCTGACCCATGAATATTTTATGAATTTTGACTGAAAAGCCACCGATGCCATTATGGAAGCACGTGCCACTATGAAATTTAAATGACGGGCAACTTGGGTCTGCCCAATTCATGTGTCGAATCATGATAGCCGCTGTCAGTTGTTTAGAGTCACTTACAGGTACGAGTATAATCAACATTACTTTAAATATTTTGACGCCATTTTATTATTATTATAACGACATTTATTATTGCAATAAATGGCGCTCGTCTCGCCATGCCGTTCGCCTGATGTTAAACGATACGTCTGCTCATAAATATTTTAAAAACCAAATACCTTAAATTTAAAACCAAAAACCTTATCATTCCACTGCGCCACCCTGAGACATAAGATGTTAAGTCTCAATATTTCCAATAATTACAAATGTATTCATTGAATAATTATATAAAAGTGCATTTATACTGCTGCTTGGCAGGAGAAATAGACATTGCGGTGGTATCTACCTAAGCGGCCTCTCCCAAATGAGAGATCTACCACCAGTAAAGCATACATATTGCTGTTCCGTATCAGCCCATATACGTCCCACTGCAGGGCACGGGCCTCCTCTACAATCGACAGTACGATTGAGAGTGGTTAGGCCATATAGTCCACCACGCTGGCCTAGTGCGGGTTGGCTACATATTGCTATTATTAAGAGTAAATTGGATGCTTAAAAGAAACTCATAAAATAGTCTTATAGGTTGATGTAGAAAAATAGCAAATGTAAATTGTGTTAGCTAGTAAAAATAGAGTCTAGAGCTTTTTTAACACTTTTTTATTACTGAGAATATTAGAAGACTTGCCACGTTAGAGCTTGTCTTGAAATCGTGAATAGACCGACTCGACGAGAACCTTTTCATGGAAACCCTAAGTGTAGTAATAGGGAACCTTTTTGTTGCCCTTCAATCAGGCTGAACAAAACCGAGGAAGCCTTATAAATAAATATAGCTTGTATAAAATTGATTTATATATTTTATGTAGTAAACACTATCAGAAATCTAAGTAATTTTCTATAAATAGTCAATAGTTGGGTGGGAGCAAGTTTATATTTAATTATACCTTTAATTTTATTATATCTTATACCTAAATTCAGTGAGCCCTTCTGTAATATAATATTTTGTAAATTCATATAATCTAATACAATTTTTCAGATATGGAATTTTGGTTTGGCAAAAATGCCTGATAAACTGTGGATGGAATCGCAGTTTCATGGGTATATTTATGTGTATATATTTGGAAGCAGTGTCAATAATGTTGCATAAATTATAATACAGTCCAGCCGTCTTGGGCAGGTTAACGCTCCTTGCCAGAGGCGTCCCACACGTCGCCACGACGTATTCTCCGTGGAATTGCACAACAAACAGAATAATAAACTCGGAATGCGCTACTCATGCCTCCACGGCGTACATGCATCTTTTCCGCCCTTATGCACTCCGCGTAACCTTGCTTTTTATAGTAGCTTCTTATGCTTCTTTAATTAAATTATTTTTTAAGCTAATAATCTTTTTTTTAGGATATTTATTTATAATACGACATAATCGCCACGCCTGCGCATAGACTGAAGCATCATCACATAGAACTTTTAGTGGTCAGATGCTGTTATGAAAAAAAAATATAGCTCTAATTACATTCATAGAATATAATATCTGTATCTATATCAGCCCATATACGTCCCACTGCAGGGCACGGGCCTGCTCGACAATCGAGATTACAATTGAGAGTGGTGGAGACGATAATATGATAATACTTAAACTCTATTTACAAAACGTATGTTATAATATCATTTATATTAAATTTCCTTGTCTTACGGTAGTCTTATAGTATAATATTAATACTATTCTATAGCTTTTTTCCTATTTATACAATATTTATGTTAATCAATGTCTAAGTTCCCGTGACCACCCACGACAAACCACGTCGGGTCCGATACTAACAGGCCATAACGCATTAACACGGTAATGTTTTTTAATTGAAATATGTATTTTATCACGTTGCTACACAACCATACGACAAAGTTTCAGAACAAAAAGGAAGCTTGGGATTTCATTTCCATTTTCTATAAAAATATCGTAATGCGCTCGTGGGTTAAAATGTATTTTTATAACAACAGAAATGCAAGATGTAACGAGAAATTTGAATTTATATCTGTTTTGTTAGAAAGTTGGCTGGCGTAGAATAAAAATAGATCTCTAAATTTTGTCGCTGTTACATAATATATAGTCTTTGGTAATAGGCTGGTTACGGCAGGGCAATGATAAGGCCAAGGGAGCTACAAAGGATCAACCTTTCTATTAGCCCGTGTCTATCCACGTGTTAAAGCGTCCTGCCGCCAGTTAAATACTGCTACGAGGCACTTGACTTGACAAGATGCCAAGATAGATGATCAACCAAAATGTAGACTGCCCCGAAAGAGACACTACAGTAACCTCTTTGCTTGCCGCGTCGCTCGCTGTGGCTTGCACGGGAGAGTGACACTCTGGGACTAAGCAAATGCAGGACTACCAAATAGAGCCATGGACTTTACGATACCGGCACGCAACCCGCCGAAAGTTCTGCCAGGACCCTTCAGATGCTGTTACTATTGCGTCATAGGCGTAGAATGTGACGCCAACGCCTGAGAGATTGGCACTAAGGAGCACGCGAATAGGGATGGGCAAATGGAAAAAAATATCGATATTTATCGTATCGATATTTTTCAAAAATATCGATATATATCACTAAAAAAATATCGATATTTCGATATATCGATATTTTTTGCCCAATTTGCAATTATTTATAAAAATTGCCAAAATTATCGAAATTTTAAAGCAAATACACATCTGGCTGTTTCAACATAAGTCAAATTATTTAAAAAAAAAATCGAATTGCTCGACATAAAAAAAAGAAACAAAATAAAAAAAAAACATTCGCCAAACCAGTATTTGTTTGATATTGATATCAGGAGCACTCTTTGTTTGATGTGTTCCTCTGTTAATCTGCTCCTATCATTTGGCACAGCCAAATTTACCACTGAAGCTACTCTTTCAGATTACACTGAAGATGCTTGACAAATCAAATATTTTAGAGCGATATCCAAGAGAACCGGCGTGAAATGTTTACAATTTACCCAGAACTATATTGAATCAGATTTTCTTTCTAAAAGTGGTTGGTCCAAATACTGCTTCAGTTCATTGGGGACACAGCTACTGCTTGGAACCTCTGATGAACCTATGCTCAGATTTAATAATTTCCCATATTTTCTAAATTTAAGAAATCGGATTGGTCAAAAACATGATGTGACGCATGAGCAGACAGCAGAGCTTAAAAAATATATCGATTTTGATATATGAAAATAAATATCGAAAATTGATATATCGCGGGAAAAAATATCGCTAATTTATATCGATATTTTTCTAAAAAAAATATCGATATTTTGATATATCGATATTTTTTGCCCAAGCCTACACGCGAAGGAATTTCCAAAACTCACGTTTCATGTTTGACCTAGACTACGCCCCAATGACTATTGTAAATAATTTATTATCGTCAGGTAAAATCACAACATTGAACTTGAAAAAATATTGAACGGAATTGAATTTAGTTTTGGCTAGCCTATTTGTCGAGAAAAACATCAAGATATGACTAATAAGAGCGGAGCGTCAAAAGAAAAATGTAAAACATGGAAAGTGTGTTTTCGGAGAAATCTTTTTGCAGTAAAAATATCTGCACCCAGGCCGATTGGGTGAGGCTGCTAGTGGTCACAGGTCAAATAAAAGTTATCTCGTACTCGTATATTATAATTTTTAACGTAACTGAGTACAAAACGACAAAATTTGCCAATTTTATTGATTCCACAGTCAGTTTTCATTGTACGGTATTAAAAAAAAACTATTAAAAATAGTCCTGAAATAGAAAACTGCAAACACATGTTAGTCATGTGTAAACATGAAAAATCATATGGAATAAATATTGTAAAATATATAATATCAACGTTGTCAAATAAAACACAATTTTCTAGAAAATTCATACACAAAACATATTTGGAAAGTATCGTATTAACAGAACCATACATTTCCATTGAATCCAGGCATATTTTTAGCTTTTGAAAGCCTTCACGCACGGTCTAATATTTTTTTTTTAATTTCCATGTAAAACTAGACATGAAAGGATGTAGCAAACATTGTTACGGTACGAATGGCTTGTGAAATGTTCTGAATAAGTAACGTACTTTCATTTCCTTTTCATAGACTAATGAATGGTAGCTCTTGAGTTTCGGCCACATCAAATACATCATTGTACGTGAACCGAAGCCCATTTCATGGAATTAAGTATTTCTCAAATTAGTTTAAGGATTAACCCAAATAAAAATGATTCGTTACTTCAATGCGTTTAAACTACGATTTACTAGTATTGTCTACTTTATCAGCCCACTTCACTTTATATACGTCCCACTTCAGGGCACTTGCTTCCTTTACAATCGAGAGTACGAATGAGAGTGGTTAGGCTATATAGGCCATACAATTATGACTAAATCGTGTAACAAACAAAACTCTGATGTTTTTAGTACAAGTTTATCATTTGAAGTGATCTTAAACTCTTTATAAAATAGTATTTCGTTATTAAATAATAATATCAGTAATATTTACTCAGTTTATAAAACCTAATAGCTTTGCTTGTGTTATTTTTGTATTTTTGCAGACTGCCTCGGTGGCGTAGTTATACGAGAGTACGGTTATAAAACTGAGGTCCCGGATTCGAATTCCGGGTTGGGCAAAGTGATATTAGATTCTTCTATTCATTATCAGCCCAGAGTCAGGAATTTGTGCCCGATATGGCGATAGGCTCGCCACCTATCACATCGTGGGTCGGAACATACAAGGCGAAAAGTGGGTGTCCTGGCACCTCTGCCTACCCCACCTGGGAAAAAGGCGTGAGTTTATGTATGTATGTATGTATTTTTGCATTATTAAGACTCAGCTGGCATAAGCGAGGCTTAGGAAATAATTTATTAGTCTACAACCTTATTGTTTATTCCAATTCAAATGAATTTCTCCCTCAGCTTTTTGTACACTAAAAATATATAAACAGTAGGGGTACAGGACACCACCCTTTCCCTTTGTGTGTTCCATCCCACTACGTGATAGGGGGCGAGCTTACCACCATACTGGGCATAAATTTCAGATTCCACACTGATGACTGATGATAGAAAAATTCAATATCACTTTGCCCGACCCTGGATTCAAACCCGTGACCTCGGCCTCATAGCCATACCGTAGTACAACTACGCCACCAAGGCATACTAAAATAGCATTAATTATTTACAAAATTACTCCTCTATAAAAACCCAAATATTCCTGAAAAATGAAACTCGTCCAGCTTAGCATGTGAGTAATGAATTGTAAAAAATGTTCTTTAGCAGAATGCATGCACCCGGTGCCGTTAAAATCCAATTTAAATGACGTCTAATTTGATCCAGTGCGGCCGGACCGTCATTTTAATGTTTACCGTAGGGATGTGTGCTTGCAAAAATGCTGGACAATCGATATATAACATTTTAAATTATTATGCAAGGCAGGCAACCTTTCATTACGCCACACCAAGTTCAATATTTATTTACAAGGAATTTTTCGTGGGCTGCAATATTTTTTTTAATTAGAGTTGCTTATACTTGTTTTGCGGCATACATTTTTTTAATCTTTATTGTACACAAACAAAAGAACATAACAATATAAAGAAATAACATCTTTAAAAAGTACAAAAAACGGACTTGTCGTTAATAAGCGATCTCTACCAGACAACCTTTGGATGGATAAAAAAGAAGGAGAAAGAAAGGGCAGTGTAAAACAAAGATAAGTTAAGCTCCAGTATATATAAATTATTAAAGATAATCATAAATAACACATATAAATGACATAATGAATACATACATATATATATACATATAATTTTAAATAATTACATAAACATCTATCAGTAATTTATAATTATACTATAGATTAAAAATATATCCGAAAAGAGGAAATAATACCATGCATGCATGCAAATTTAATTTTTTTTATACCATCCATCCATCCATCAGCCAAAGGAAGTCCACTGCTGAACATAGGCCTCCCCCAATGATTTCCACAGAGACCTGTTGGAGGCAGCCTGCATCCAGCGACGTCCCGCGACCTTTTTACCAGGTCGTCGGACCATCTTGTGGGTGGACGTCCTACGCTGCGCTTTCCGATACGCGGCCTCCATTCGAGCACTTTCCGACCTCATCGGTCATCAGATCTCCGCGCTATGTGCCCGGCCCACTGCCACTTCATTTTGCCAATCCTATGGGCTATGTCGGTAACCTTGGTTCTCCTACGGATCTCCTCATTTCTGATTCGATCTCGTAGGGAAACACCGAGCATAGCCCGCTCCATGGCTCGTTGAGTGACTTTGAGCCTTTTAATGAGGCCCACAGTGAGAGGCCACGTCTCGGTGCCGTATGTCATCACTGGTAACACACAACTATCGAAGACTTTCGATTTTAGGCACTGAGGTATTTTGGACGAGAAGACGTCGCGAAGTTTCCCGAACGCTGCCCAACCGAGTTGGATTCGCCGATTGACCTCTCTCTCGAAGTTGGACCTGCCTAACCGGACCACTTGTTCTAAATAGACATATTCGTCAACAACTTCAAGAGTCGAGCCCCCAACACCGATGGGGGTGGGCACAACATGGACATTCGACATGATCTTCGTTTTGTGCATGTTCATTTTAAGACCGACCTGTTGGGAGACTCGATTGAGGTCTTCGAACATAGTGCTAAGGTCTTCCAGCGATTCTGCCAAGACTACAATATCGTCGGCAAACCGAAGGTGAGTGATATACTCGCCGTTGATATTGATGCCGAATCCTTTCCATTGCAAGAGCTTGAAGGCATTTTCCAGCGCGGCAGTGAACAGTTTCGGAGATATGACATCTCCATGTCTCACGCCTCTCTTTATACAATTAATAAAAAAAAAACATATTTGAAGTTCTTATTGAATAATCTGTAAAACACCGTCCAGTCCGTTCGTTTTATGTTATTATATATAATAAGCGTATTCCCGAAGGAGTAGTTTAGAATGCTTTCTATCATTCAACATTTACCCACATATTCATCAAAAAACCCGTAATGAACCACATAGCGCGGAGAACTGATAACCGATGGAGTCGGAAAGTGCTCAAATGGGGGCCACGTAGCAGAAAGCGCAGCGTAGGTCGTCCACCCACAAGATGGTATGACGACCTGGTAAAGGTCGTGAGACGTCGCTGGATGCAGGCTACCTCCAACAGGTCTCTGTGGAAATCATTGGGGGAGACCTATGCTCAATAGTGGACTTCCTTTGGCTGATGGATAGATGGGTGATGATGAACCACATAACTAAAATTAGTGAAATCACATTAAGAGAAGATAAACGTTCATTCAGTTTTGCTATTCATAATGGTTTTATCTACTTATTTTGCCACTTCACAGGAAAAAGTGATTTATTACTTCTCAGTAATAACAAACGTCCAGCTGCTAGACATCGCAACTTTTTCTGCTTTACCAAGGGTCTCAGCCATATTAATGTGTCATTAAATATTGATTATCGATTTTTTACTTCTATGAATAATGTTTTTGAGACACGGCATTTAAAAACAGCGTCAACGTCTTACGTCGACTTATCATCCATCCATCCATCCATCCATCCATCAGCCAAAGGAAGTCCACTGCTGAACATAGGCCTCCCCCAATGATTTCCATAGAGACCTGTTGGAGGCAGCCTGCATCCAGCGACGTCCCGCGACCTTTACCAGGTCGTCGGACCATCTTGTGGGTGGACGTCCTACGCTGCGCTTTCCGCTACGTGGTCTCCATTCGAGCACTTTCCGACCCCATCGGTCATCAGATCTCCGCGCTATGTGCCCTGCCCATTGCCACTTCAACTTGCTAATCCGGTGGGCTATGTCGGTTATTTTAGTTTTCCTACGGATCTCCTCATTCCTGATTCGATCTCGTAGGGAAACCCCGAGCATAGCCCTCTCCATAGCTCGTTGAGTGACTTTGAGCTTCCTAATAAGGCCCATAGTGAGAGGCCACGTCTCGGTGCCGTAAGTCATCACTGGCAACACACAACTATCGAAGACTTTCGATTTAAGGCACTGAGGTATTTTGGACGAGAAGACGTCGCGTAGTTTCCCAAACGCTGCCCAACCGAGTTGGATTCGACGATTGACCTCTCTCTCGAAGTTGGACCTGCCTAACCGGACCACTTGTCCTAAATAGACATATTCGTCAACAACTTCAAGAGTCGAGCCTCCAACACCGATGGGGGTGGGCACAACATGGACATTCGACATGATCTTCGTTTTGTCCATGTTCATTTTAAGACCCACCTGTTGGGAGACTCGATGGAGGTCTTCGAGCATAGTGCTAAGGTCTTCCAGCGATTCGACGTCGACTTAATTATTTGGTAAATACCCAATTATTGTAACCGCAACTTAATTAAGAAAGCTTGATGGATTGAATATATACTGGCGTAATGGCGAATATATACTGGCGATTCGATCGATCAGTTACATAATTGGTGATGTAGAAATCGTTTTATTTTTTATTTTTTAGCGATGCTATGGGTACCCATACTTCGCTACTTAGCTATAAGCAAAAGTGAACACTGCCATCCAAACCCTGCCAAAATCTCTTACACAAAAATAATTTTAAAAATCAAGACTTGGATATTTGAAAATTTAAGTTTTGCAAACATCGACTCGATTCTCATTCCTAGCCACTAGCAATATAATCTGTGTACTGTATGCCTTTTAACGGCGCTGGGTGGCCATTATTTATTCTAAATGGTCATTAAACTTTTGTCCACGCACAATAGGCGGGACATTTTTAAAATTCCTTCCCACTTAGATTCTCAATCGGTGTCAACTTTTTCTAGCCGAGTAATGGGAACGAATTAGATCAAATTAGATTTGTGGCAGGTCACAACTCCATTTTATCTATTGTATAATTTTAACAGCCAAGTATTGCAGTGGATTTATTTTCCGTTTGTACTGTATTAAATTTAATACTGGACTTAAATAGAAAAAATGAGAGATTAATTTCCTAGTAAAATGAAGTCATATTGTATTATCGCACCTTTTAATATTAAAGTCTAGAGCACTTGAGAGTTCTCGCCAAGAATGTCTTTGGTAAGGTGCATACCAAGCGCTGACTTAAGGTATTGACGGAAATTCACTGGTGGTAGGTCTCTCATATGTGAGAGGCCACCTGAGTAGGTACCACCAGAATGTCTATTTCACTCGCCTAACAGCAGTGTAAATGCACTGTTGTGTTTCGGTATGAAGGATATTGTAGCCATAGTAACTACTGGACATATTGAGACTTAACATCTTATGTCTTAGGATGGCGAGCGCAGTGGAATGCCAAGCATTGCTTTGTTATTCAAGGTGTTGTTTAGTTATGTTACTGTTCATGGGGTGTCGTAAAGCCTACAATCTGGCGAATGCCGTGCTTGTCTTGCCATTGAGGAAAAAAAAACACAAGTTTTGAAATCAATAAATTTTGTATAAAATATAAAATAAAGTATTTGTTTTATCAATATTACGAAATAAATAACAAGTAAAACAAGAGATTTGTGTGAAAATACAGGAAAATTTTAAAGTTAAATTCATAAAATTGCTTGTCAATAGATTACCATAGACGACGTAAATCTCGTTCTATTTCTAATTCTCGTTACTAACATTTGATGTTTTTTATGTATTTATTATGCTTTTGTTGTCTTATTAATGCTTTCGGCATCAAATCCCATTCCCGAAAAATTATACTTCATAAAATTTTACGCTAATTTTATCTGACCCATCCAAGGTCGAAACAACATTAAGGTCTACCCGACATGTCCGAGACCTCGCGCCGTATGCATAATAAAGTTACTCTGAGTTAATGCGTCGAGCTTTCAATGTCATTTAGAAATTTCACAAAGCAGATTTCTTTTATGAAATATTCATCTTATGTAATTGTGTAGCAACTTCTGAATAGTTGGAGTAGGGCTTAAATGGTTTTGTCTTTAACATTGTAGACATTCCAGTGGGAACGGAATTCATAAGTGAATTCTCGTTGTATCCAATTTACATTACACTAAGAATGGACCGGTTTGAGGTGCCGCATTGTCTGCTATAAAGACATGATGTCTATCTTTGTCGTTTTTACGTTGATTTTGACTGTCGCAAATCATTTACTGCTTCTGTATCAGCCCATATACGTCTCACTGCAGGGCACGGGCCTACTCTACAATCGAGAGTACGATTGAGAGTGCAAATCATTTTACTATCTCATAATTAGCCACCACTAATAAAATGGAATCGATCGTTCCATTGAGAATGTTCAGATTGCACCACGACCTATAATGAGTTGTAGAATCTTACGTACCGTAGAAATTATCTTTTGATCTTTTTCACACATTAACTTCAAGATGGTGGCTATCCAGAATTTTACCAACTGCTTAACACCTCACTGCTATTGTCCGAAGCATCGTTAACAAGACAACCTACCATCCATTAGAATCTCGGCATAAGTAACATCTGCGTAATACCAGTTTCAGTCTTCATGCCTGGATTGTCGGTGATACTGACACCTCCTCCCAGACTGTTCTCCTAGTACCTCTGGCAACATAATGCAAACTAATAAACAAACCAGAGTTTTTAACAAAAATCTACCTAATGCCATTACGCAGAGACAAAGGTTCCTACATGATATTTATACGAAAAAGGATTTTACCACAGCCACTCTGCACGAACCTAAAAAAATCAACCACAGAAACTACATAGCTGCTTGTTAAAAGCTATAAAGTGCGAGGCAGGTTTAATCCATTTTGCATTTGCATTCCTATTGCATTGTTCTTTAATGGAACTCGGAAGACAATTTATTTATACGAAAAAGTAGCTGGAATGCAAGGAATGCAATATTTTATTGTAATCCTAACACAGACGTGACCGAAAGGGTACACAAGCTGAAAAGGAATGTCACACTTGCCTAAGGGACCGTATGGAATGTTTCTCCATAACGTATGAATCCCACCCGAATATCTGACCACTAGTTTAACACGCCTCGTTAATATATGGCGTAATATTGATGTCCTGGCACCTTTACCTACCCCTTCTGCGAAAAATATGTAAGTTTAAGTAAGTACGTATATTATGTTGATATAGTGTAAGGCCAGTAAAGTACTCAACAAAAATGATGGTTTCTTTCTTCGCCGAATAAAGTTATTTTTTCTCTTTATATTTCTATTAAAGTTTGCTGTCGAGTTTATCTAGTTTTGGGGAGCATGATGCAATCTGCATCTATTATAGGCGTACACAGCTTAAAGGCAAACACGTATTGTACAGATTTCGGAATGGTCCAATTATGGAATATTACCTGTATTGCAGTGCAGCGGAAGCGTGCAAGAATTTTTTGACACATTACGTCACGTCGTCGTGTTAATCGACAGATGTGTGGCGTCGAACTTGTTGCTGTGCGGACGTTGTCTCGTTTTAATTTTCTACTAGCTATGTCCTCAATGGAATTTTACATTGAAAATCTTTAGTGTGTTCACATTTTTAAAAACTGATATTTTAATAGTTTATCTGCAAAAATGTGAAACATTTTTTCCTCTAGGCATACGTTGGAATTTTCTTACATTATTGTACAGTGTACAGTGCATTTATATATTTTTTGCAGTATTTCTTGCTTCTAGAATGTTTCTTTGGACAGCGTTTTTTGCACCACTTGTTAGCTGATTGATATAGAATTACACAAACATAGACAATAAATACAAAATAAGTTTTTAAAACATCTTTGTTACAGGTTTGTTGATTCGGAAATAACAAGATTAAATAAAGAGAGAAGTCCCCAAGTACCAGATCCTTAAGAAATAAAAATATACAAAAATACATGTAAATTGTATACATAGTTAAGTACTTATACTTATTTTAACGACAAAAAGTAGATGTCAAAATTAAGGCATGAAAAAAGAGCTAAAATCATAATCTAAAATACTGGGTACTAGAAATGTACCTGTCAAGTTAATGCGTTACTGATACTTGAGATAGGGTTATATGTCTCATTTTAAAATAATGAATTTGCTAACATCGCCTGTAGAAAGTTACCTTTTTCGAACAAAAATAATTATATCCTCCAACTTCATGCGTTCCTGGTAGTATAAACTTCACCAAGGCGCTTTTTCGATTTCGGTGTGAGTATTGTTAACATTTTACTCTTAATTTTCCAAACGTCCCCAAAGAAGTATTACTTCTAAAAGCCTATACACTGAATATAGTTACGGGTTTTCATAGAAATATTTTGACCGACACCTAACTTCATCATATCAACGTCGGATGCTCGCGCATAATAAAAAAATGCTCTCATAATTTTACGAACGTCCTACAAGAAGTATAACTTTTTTATTATTATTTCAATGAATAGCGAGACGAGCAAGCCTTTCGCCTGATGGAAAGCGATACGACCGCTCATAAACAGTAGCAACATTCCATTGCGCTCGCCATCCTGAGACATAAGATGTTAAGTCCCATTATGTCCAGTAGTTACTCTGGCTTCAATATCCTTCAATCCCAAACACAAAAGTGGATTAACACTGCTGTTTGACGGGAGAAATAGACATTGCGGACCTACCCAGATGACCTCTCACATATGAGAGACCTACCAGCAGTACCAGTACCATAACTTCAAAAATGTTGTTGCATGCATTATTAATATTATATGGTAAATTGAAATTTTACATATATAAACACACGCCTTTTTCCCAGAAGGGGTAGGCAGAGGTGCCAGGACACCCACATTTCGCCTTTTATGTTCCGTCCCACGATGTGATAGGTGGAGAGTCTATCGCCATATCGGGCACAAATTCCTAACTCTGGGCTGATAATGAATAGAAAAATCCAATATCACTTTGCCCAACCCGGGATTCGAACCCGAGACCTCAGCTTTGTAACCGTACCTTAGTACAACTACGTCACCGAGGCAGTAAATTGAAATGTTATGCTAATTATTATTAATAACTTTTAGCACCTACTGTATCCGTAAAATACGTTTATTTAAGTGGAAATATGATTGATTTATTTCGTTAAATTATAGTGACTTTATAAGCGTAAAATATTCTATGTTTCATGTTATATTATATTATTTAATTGTTGTCTCGATGTTTTAAATAAAATATAAACATAATATTATATGTTATGTATCTAATTATAAGGAGCGTAAGGGTAAGAATGTAACTTCATATAAATATAGGATTTTTAGTTCCTCTTTTTCTTTATATTACGGTGTTACATACCTTATATCGTTTTTAAAACACGGAAACAGTAATTCTGTTAAGCATGGCAAACGATAATAAAACTAAAACTTAGAAGTCAAATAGTATCACACTCTCAAACTCAGCACAAACATAGATTTTCATTGAAAATTTTAGTTTACTTATTCATAAACGTAGACAGTTTTGATTTATCTACATTTTTCAAATGTCACGCGTAAGATTCGAACTAAAATCCGAAAAAAAAATATTTTAAATATCGAATACGCTAGCCATTTGCAAACGCTGCGCCAGGCAAGAGTATTTTTGGCCCGCCAAAGAGACTGCTAGTGTTATTTAATGCATCAAAATATAATATGTACATATTATATGCTGGTTATACAGGGTATGTCAAGACAGCTATCAAAATATCGCGTTTACTTGTGAAATATGTAGTTCCAGTGTCTGTAGTCACTAAAACTATCACCCGGCTTCGTTTTCGGTAGCAGTCTTGATATGTCCTGTATATTACTGGTGGGAGCGCTCTTAAATGTAAGAGGCCGCCTCAGTAGGTACCGCCGCAATGTCTATTTCTCCCGCCAAACAGCAGTGTAAATATACTGTTGTGTTCCGGTTCAAAGGAAATTGTAGCCAGGGGAACTACTGGACATATAGAGGCTTTCTTATGTCTTAGGATAGGAGGATAGGAAGAGATTTTATGTCTAAGGATGACGAGCGTAGTGGAATATGTAATATAAATACATGTTTCATGTCATCTTTGAATCTACAAAATTAATAAATTAAAATTTAAATGCTTCTTTACGTAATCTGTGTTTTTCATTCGTTGAAATCGGAGGAAACTAAATTGGAATTATAGAATTAATTTGAAATTATACAAGACATTCTACTTGAAAACGGGTGTCAAGTACAGCAGTTGTTGATTCATGGACTAGTTCTAAGTCTTGATCTAAACAAATCGTGGGAAATAAATATAAACTGCTTTCTCACTACACGACGTCGTATTTTTATTATATCATAGGCACCATTCAAGTGTAACAAAATAAATAAACAAAAAAAAAAAGAAAAACTACTTCCTCATATTTAGTGCACTCTTTCAATAAGTTCTGGCCATAATTTAAAATGTATTTTCCACCACCACACAATTATAAGCATACAGTTTGGGTTAATTCGTATGAAGTAGTGTTCATTTCTTTATTTTATTTTATATTTAAGGAAAACTTACAGTTAGATTCACATAATAACATAGAAATGAAAATATAACAGGATCATTTAAAAGTTTTCGCATATAGAATACAGTACAAAATTAAGGGGACTATCGCTTTTAATTGATATATTTTATATTGTATTATTATAAATAGAAAAATATTATCATAATGATTTTATTTCATATTTTGATTGTATTGCATATTACCTGATCTTGTAGCGAGAGTTCCTGAAACTTTGTTTATTTGTAACTCTGCAAGAGCTCCGTACGGTTTTCGGTAATAATCTAATGTTTGGTGTTTAAAATTATTCGATTGATGAAAATGGCAGACGAATGGCAATCTAGGAATCGGTAATGAATGAATTGCTTTCTATAGGAAGTAGCTTGTTTGTGTTATTGGCATAGCTAAAGCGATGGGGGCGGTATATTTGTCAATATTAGATATTGTTTTGTAAATGTCAACTAAATTAAATTATTGAAATTGCGTCTGTAAAGTTAGCATTTAAATTCGATTTTCTCCGAAATAATATAATGTGTGACCTATGAATATTATACAAAACAAAAATGAATGTAGTATATTCATGAATTTTATACGCATTCATGATATCAAAAGATCACCACGAAAGGGAAAGTACTTAAAAAGAAAAATGTCCAACAATCACTCATAATCCAGCGCAATAATTATGTTGACGGTTTTACAACTATAAATATAATAATAATAAATTATAACAACCAACAGTCACATACATAGTTCTGACCCCACACTAAGATCGAGTCTTGTGTCGTGGGTATAACACCCAGACCCGAAAGGAATGTTTGTGGGCCGCACAAACATTTCTCTCGATGCAGGAATCGAACTCGCAGTCTGTCGTTTCACAGGCGGCGTCTAACCAACTGCGACACCGAGGCTGTCGAACTATGATATCATATTATGAAGTTTTTCTATTCAATAACTCCTCTATTCACTAATTTGTTTAATAAACATTTAACGCAATAAAAGGCGCGATATTCGCAAGCACTTCTGTACAATCTTACTGTGTACTACTTAAGCTGATAATTTGACATCAAAACTACGGTTCGCTACATTTATACAGGGTATATGAAACTTGCTAACCAAATCAATGCCACGTGCTAGTTTTAGGAACTGCAGATACAATGCAATGAAATATAATGCTACAGTATTTTTGTGATATTTAAGTATCGTATTTGACTAGGTATTCCATAGTTTTTTGTAAAATGATACAATTTAAGCCATTGAGTAACATAGTGTCTTTAAAAATAAAAGGGGGTACTATATTTTTTTTCATATTGTTTCTGTATGGTAGTTTAAGTTTGGGTATAATCAATTTTTAAATAATAATAATATATTATTTAGAAAAAGCTATGTATTTACCATCCCAATACAAGGATAGGAGAAACATCATATAAAGATAACGTCGCTTTTTTTCGCAAAATATTTACTTGCATTGTGTCTGAAGTCACTCAAACTACCACCCATCTTCACTTTCGGTAGTAGTCCTAATATATCCTGAATAAATAATATAAGCTCATGCCTGTACCCGCGACGGATAGGCAGAAGTGCGATTAGTGCCAAGCAAAGATGTACCCGGAAAATCAGTCGATACCGCGACAAATTTCAATCCCACCCAACACTTATACCGTATATTTGAATACAAACTTAAGAAAACCAATGTTAATTTATTTATTTATTTATTAGGACAGCCAGTGGTTGTTACAATAGAACTTAGACTAATAAAATACACAATAAATAAATTAAGAGTAACACCCTTTGAAGGCGGTCACAACTTGCACTGTTTGTGATAAAACAATATGCGTTTACAAAATGCAACAAAACAAAAATAAAATAGGTAAACCAATGTTACAAATATCCGAAAACATTAAGAATATTAATAATAAAGAAGTTATACAAGGCAAAGTAGGTTAACACTTAGTATGTAAAAAACATGAGATAAAATTAAAATAAAATCGGGCAAAATAATTATAATACAATTATACCTACATGGTAATAAGTCACAAAAAATATATCCAAAAAAAATTAAAACCTCAATAATTAAATTATACATAGCTGATAAGGCTAAAAATTTGTAATACAAAGAGAGAAAATTAAAATTAAAAAAAAATAAAATAATAATAATAACTACAAAACAACCCATAGTTCTAGACAACAAAGATATAGAAACATAAAACCCTATGTTGACAAAATAGGAACAATGATGAAACGCACTAAAACTAAAACGAAACCACCTAATTGTTGCTAAGACTGAGTCCTTAAGAGCCTCAAGACATTTCTTTTAATGTTTTTTTAATGATCAAAATGAATGCGTTGTTAATTACTAATCGTCGACAATCGCTCATGAAACCAGTTGTCGTATATTTGAGAGATGGTGCAGTGCCTCCAGTTTCCTTCGTGCTTCATTATGCAAGTCACAACCGAGATGCGACTGTAGCCGCCGTTCGTCAACCTCGCATCGATTTTGCCGCTTTCTTGTACACCGTATTGTTTCGGACAAAAATTTACCTTAATAATGAGCATCAAGGTTTAAAATTGCTTGACTGTGTTAAGAAATCATTTGCTCAGTTTTAAGCTATTCTAAATATAATTGTGGCCACCCGAGGGGATTGTACTATTGAAAATTAATAAAAAAATGTTTGCACCACATTAAATAACTTATGGGAAAGTTGCACTTATTGCGAACTGTTGTATACTACGGATGCAACAAATGTTATGTTGATTTGTATTTCAGGTGAGTGTTATGACACCAAAAAGTCTCTCATAGTTTCTGACTCCCACGAATTATTGAGACTTGTATCAGAGGATTCAAGACTATGTGTATGACTGCCAAGTACAGATTTAAATATTCAAATGTACTTTTCAGTTATTTTTCTACAAAATCAATATTGGTACCTATGTATTTTATGCACCACCATACAGGGTATTAAAATTATGTACTTTTTAAGTTATTTCATGTAATATATTAATATTATTATATATTTCATGGGCCGTACGATACATCTAATTGCTATAAAGTTTTGTCAATTTGACCGAATGAGCCGACAAGGAGTCGACACGGCTTTTATTCGACGTTCTTTTGTTATATTATAGCCAAGTAGCCATCGGAGGGGTAAACCAAAACTATACTAATTCACAACATTGGTCTTAGATAAAGATTTAAATAAAGGAATAAATTTAAAATAATTGTCTTACAACTAACATACGAAATATAAAGATAAAATATCAAATATAAATAAATTGGAGTCATTAAGTCAGTAGCTATCTGATATTATTTTATAGACATGTACAGTTCATGAAAGAATTTGCGATACAAGCTACAGACAAATAAGTTTTAAATTAACTTAGGATCGCGCTGGGATGCAAAAGAATTGCGCTATATTCGTGAGAGACATTATTATTTCCTCGAAATAATTTATTACGTCACAGCGAATACGGAAGGACTTATTTTTATTGTAACCTTTTTTATTGTTGGAGAAATATTTCTTGATATTTTTTACTGCGCCGCGCCCGCGTCATCTAGACTCAGATAAGTATAGCATTTTTTTCTCGGAATAGCGAGAGGAGCATGTCGTTCGCCTTTTTTTTTTTTATTTTTTTTTTATTTTTTTTTTCATGGGGAAAATCCTCTTGGATTCCCTCACTAGGAGGGAATGCCGGATTTTTACCGACTAAAAACCCCATCTTGCTCCATCAGCACTTTGGAGAAACTCCGGGACCTCACAAAGAACACGCCGAAGTTCCTCCAGTGCGTAGCTTCTAAAAGCACTACTCTGAGAAGTTGTTCATGACTTACTCCCCCCTTAACTTTAATCTTTAGCCAGGGCGATGTCTGGCACCACCTCGGCGACTTCGTCTCCGAGCAGGATCGGCTCTCTCCCGATCCCGCTCTGCTGCCTCCTTCTTCGCCATTACAGTTTCACAGAAGGAGGCTACGGCATTCCACTGGCGTTCTCCCTCCAGCATTGCCACAATGACAGCTGGCAGAGAGAGATTTTGGCCAATCACATTTATTAGGACTCGCCTCTCCACCTCCCAGGCAGAACACTGCATAAGAGTGTGCGATGCGGAATCCTGGTCTCCAGTACTGCAATGGTGACAAATCGCCGTTGCCTCCCGTCCTATCTTATTCAGATAATCACCGAAGCACCCATGCCCGGTGATTATCTGAGTAATTCTGTATGTGAGTCGTCCGCTCTTGCGTCTCATCCAGCTTTCGAAGACCGGCAAGATTGCCTCGACAACGCGTTTGTGCACGTGGGGCTCCTCGCAGAGCCTCGAGTGCCATGTCGCGAAGGCAATCAGTCGTTCCTGCCGTCTGATTGACACTTCAATCGCCGTAGTTGGCTGACCTGCGTATTCTTGCCGGACGATGCGTATTCGGCTGTAAGCCTTTGCGTCCATATCCGCCAGTATATCCAAGGGAGGAAATCTTGCTAGAATTGTTGCCGCCTCGAAGGATATCGTACGGTATCCTCGTACGATCCTGATGGCCATCTTACGTTGGAGTCGATATAATTTCACTTTGCATCGATGGACACTTAGTCTGTTTGACCAAACAGGCGCCCCGTAGAGTGCCATGGATCGCACGACCCCTGCGTATAGACGGCGAACTTCAGTGGCAAATGATACGACCGCTCATGAATAATAGCAAAAAGAAACGACACCTTGAATTACAAAGCAATGCTTGACATTCCACTGCGCTCGCCATCCTGAGACATAAGATGTTAAAAATCAATATGTCCTTTAGTTACTCTGGCAACAATGTTCTTCGAACCGCCACAGTGAATTAACACTGCTGCTTAGCGGGAGAAATAGGCATTGTAGGTGGCCTCTCTCATATGACAGAACTACCAGTAGCTTTGATTAAAATGAAATATAAGAATAAGCACAGCCAACTAAATATAATAGTTTATATAAATCACAAATAATACACAGAACAGTCAAAAAAGCCCCAACAATACCAGATTTTCCAATTAAAAACAATATTGATTTAAAGAAATATTGAAGTAAGTTTTTTTTTTATTTCAATGAATGGCGAGACGAGCATGCCGTTCACCTGATGGTAAGCGATACGATCGCTCATAGACAGTAGCAAAATTCCACTGCGCTCGCCATCCTGAGACATAAGATGTTAAGTCTCAATATGTCCAGTAGTTACTCTGGCTACAATGTCCTTCAATCCGAAACACAACAGTGCATTTACACTGCTGTTTCATGGGAGAAATAGACATTGTGGTGGTACCTACCCAGATGACCTCTCACATATGAAAAACCTACCACCAGTAGATTTGCAAGTATGCTGAGCACTAGACCTCCATTTTATTGCTGAGAAGACGCTGAGTCGCTGATTGAGACTGACCTTAGAATATTAATCACAGTACATACTCCAAATGTGTCTGAAAAGTGATGGAAAGATTCCAAGAGATTATTATGTCTTGACGAGTTCTTGAACTCCCTTGGGTAGCCTTCATAATATAAGGCCGGGCTAAGGAACAACAGGGGAAGAAAAATTGAAAAGCTTAAATATTAGAAAAATCATAACGAATATATTTTGCTGTTGCTGTACTTACCAATAACCATCAATGAATAAGACATTTGTCTTTGAGGGATTTAGTAATTCATTATTAATTAATATTTGTTCTACAGTTTCCAAGACTTGTATTAGTTGAATAACGTCTCTTTACCTTTTTACATGGCGTTTAGTCCATTTACATGGTTATGTATGTGAGTTGAATTTGATCAAAATTTAATTCTAAAAATTATTACGATCCTAAATACAAAAGTATAAAGATTTCAAAAAAGAGGAAAGATGTTTCAGATTTAAATTAATTTACAGTTAACAAAATAGATGATAGATACATTTTCTCTGAATAGCTGAGGCTATCTAGTGTGCCAAAACTGACCCTAAACGGTAACCCAACCACTGATGCAAAAAAAGTATTATACAACTTATACATATAGTTACATCATATCTTTTTAAGAAAAAAAAGCAAAATAAAAATAATCACCGATTTTAGTCTAACTAACTACACGTTAACAATTCAATAGACCACTAATAGGACTGGGTTTGAATGCATTAAACACGATCCGGCGTCATAAAGATAACAATACATTCGTTAACAAACGAGCTTTTTATTAATTCTCAGTTGTACTACTAAAAAAATAATAGTAAATGCTAACGAGATAGGTAGAATTTGAAATTTGTAATTGCATATGAAAGCTACAGCTAAATTTATAGACATTTAATCAAAAATATATATTGAAAACCAAAACATGCGCAGGCGGGTAAAAGTTTTCGAGTGGCAGCCACGTACTGGCAAGTGCAGCGTCGGTCGTCCTCTCACAAGGTGGACGGCTCAATAAATGTTGCGGGAAATCAAATACCGCTAGGAAAAAGTCTATGTTGAAATTCTTCGGGGAGTTTTATGTTCGGCAGACAATTTCCTGTGACTGCATGATATTGATAAATAAATGAAATACATGAATACATCCAACAGTCATATATATAGTCCTGACACCACACTAAGATCGAGTGTTGAGTGGGTATTAGGAAATACGAGACTTTTCGGACGCATAAACACCCATACCCGTACCAAATACTGTCTGTATCTATATCAGCTCATATACGTCCCACTGTAGGGCACGGGCCTCCTCTACAATCGACAGTACGATTGAGAGTGGTTATGCCATATAGTCCCCCACGCTGGCCTAGTGCGGGTTGGCTGTACTAACAAATACTGTGCTTCACACAAATATTTGTTTCAGTGTGGGGATTGAACCTGCAGCCTCTCGTTTCACAGGCGGTGACTAAGTACGTTGACAGTGCGGTTATTGAAACTAACTGCACTCTGATAAACAATTTTATCTTAATTCAGAGTTTAATGGTCTATAACTTACTGTGTATTACATACATACATACATAAACTCACGCCTTTTTCCCAAGAAGGGGCAGAGGTGTCAGGACACCCACATTTCGCCTTGTATGTTCCGTCCCACCATGTGATAGGTGGTGAGCCTATCGCCATATCGAGCAGTAATTCCTGACTCTGGGCTGATAATTAATTGAAAAATCCAATATCACTTTGCCCAACCCGGGATTCGAACCCGAGACCTCAGCTTTGCAACTGTACCGTAGTACAACTACGCCGCCGAGGCAGTCGGTGGTACAGTGTATTAGAAGTGGAAAAATCGTTACAGTGGCGACGCAGTGTATGGTATTTCGGTATTAGCCTGTGTGTGTACCAACTACCAGCAATGACAGAATAGTTACATTGTTTGATTAAAATATTATTTTACACTCAAATGAAATACCATTAAAATTATTTACATTGTTGTCAAAACAGTGTTAATAGGCTTCAAATTAAGGGTAATTGGTAATAGTTATTTTAAAACATAAAACTAGTGGTGGTGTGAATAACTTTCCATTTAGTTTGCACGAACGCATTGTAATGTCGGTTGAAATAGTGACGTTATTATTTTTAATACAGTTCATTTTTATGAAGTTATTATACGGGAAATATGAAGACTGCTTCCGAAAACGAAGCTGGGTGGTAGTTTTAGTGAATTTAGACAAAATGCAAATAAAACTTTTTTATAAATTTTCCTATCGACGTTTTTTATTTGCATTGTGTCTGTAGTTACTAAAATAACCACTCGACTTCGTTTTCGGTAGTAATGTTGTACCCTGTATAAGTATTTCGTGTTACTTAATTTTTACAAAATGCTAAGCACAGACAATAATAAGTTCCTTATAAAAATTTAGAATATTTACAAAAACTACTCTTTAATTGGTATTGTATTTCAAATTTATGAATATCTTGAATAACTTTTTTTTTTGGTGTTCTTCGATTATTCTATAGCATACCTAATCCAATTTATTAACCTTGGCGCACGTAGAATAATATTGTTTAAAATGTCATTCGTAAAACATCTATTATAAAGGTTTATTGATATACCGACGTTAAGTACATGTAATTTCCTGTCCAAAAATGACATGATTATCGGCACGGTGGCGGTTGCGTGCCGGAACTCTCCACAAGGGTTCGCTCGATCGTGATAAGTTAATCTAAGTGCCCTGCGGCCCTCGCTAACTAAGGGTGCTAGATCCCTTAAATTATTTGCCGGACGCACCGCGAGCCTTCTTTGATTAAGTTTTACTTGAGTCTGCATGGGTTGGTTTAATATTTTGGAGTTTTTTTTTTATTGCAATGAATGGCGCGACGAGCATGCCGTTCGCCTCATGGTCAGCGATACAACCGCTCACAAACAGTAGCGAAACTAAACATGAAACATCTTGAATTACAAAGCTATGCTTGGCTTGCCACTGCGCTCGCCGCTCTGAGACATAAGTTGTCAAGTCTCGATAAGAACAGTAGTTACTCTTGGTATAATGTCCTTCAAATCGAAACAACATTTGCACTACTGTTCGGTGGGAGAAATAAAAATTGCTGTGATACGTACCCAGGCGACCTCCCTCATTTAAAAGATTTCTTCGTTTCTTGCCTTATAAATATAAAGCGAGCGTTGAAAAATCTATTTAAAATTGTAATAAAACATTTGCTGCGATTTTAGTAGTTTGGATAAGCAAGCAGCGAAACGGTCGATAAACGTCAGGTTATACGAGTATACATTTTCAAAAGAAAATTACCAAGCATTTCGGTAATTTTAATACTTGGTAAAAAAAAAATAATGGACGTGTTTTTATTGACCAATAAAAAAAAATAACATCCGGCGCAAATATTTTAGGCAAACATTTTTTTTAAATCATCACGAGATAACTCCTCTAGCAGGAGTTGGGCAAGGAGAAAATGGTGTTTTAGGGCCAATGGCCTTCAAACCTGGCAAACTAGGACGGTTCGCATTACACAGACCTTAATGCCAAGCTAGGTTCCATATAAATTAATCAATCTCGACTGTCTCGGAATATGAGAGCGCAGGTGTGCCCCAAATAGGTTTGTTCGATTAACTGTTGGTTGCAGTCTACAATGGATGGCCACACGCCACCGCCCCTTTTGAATGTTGTAACCAAAGACCATACACGATTCCACTTACAATCTCGTCGGTAAGAAATACTGCTATTTAATTGACAAGAGCTTGTAGGAATCCTATTTATTTATCCCCAGAGAGGTGATAATGGATCTGCTGGCGCCATTTGTTATCAGCTCAGCATGCTTGCGGAAACCGAGTCTTTAAGAAAATGTTCGCCAGCAGATAGATTAAACTCCTCAGTGATCGCCAAGCAAGTAATACGCGTCTCAATAATCTTTGCCACGACTTTATGGCGTAGAACTTTATTAATTCCTCTGACTAGCGTGCATAGATACATAATACCTATATCTGGAAGATCGTTTAGGGTGCTATGGGTGTTGACGACAAATGTATTTTTGAGGCCTATCGTTTTGTCATATATTACTTACTTTGACAGCCTCCGTGGCGCAGTTGGTTAGACGCCGCCTGTGAAATGAGAGGCCGCAAGTTCGATCCCCGCACCGAGAGAAATGTTTGTGCGGCCCACAAATATTTCTTCCGGGTCTGGGTGTTTGTGAGACCGAAAAGTCTCTCGTAGTTCCTGATACGCACGACACAGGACTCGATCTTAGTGTGGGGTCAGGACTATGTGTGTGACTGTTGGGTGTTATTTATTTATTTATCTATATCGGAGTTGCAATCAACATTGCCTTGATCTCGAAAACAATATTACGATTCAACTAGCGACATGGAGTAGTGAAACTCCGCAAAGTAGTGAAAAAGCAGCATGGATGATAATAATATAATTTTAGTCGGGTTATGCACGTACAAAGGGGTAAAGAAAAGGTGTTTTATGGAATATGATGTAAATGCATAGTATGAAAAACAGTCAAATCAAAATGAAAGAGGAGAAAAGAGATTTAATGTTTAGTAAAACAGAGCAAGTTTAGGTGAAATGAATTAGAATATTACATCGGCCAGGCTGAGTTGGTAGTCTTTGATACATAACACATATTATATACATGCATAAACTCACGCCTTTTTCCATCTTTTTGACACCAACGTTTTACATTGTGGGTTCCGTCCCACGACGTGATACAGGGGCGATCACGATTATTAATTCTCAATAATTATTTCAAAATGAATAGAGAAATCCTATAGCACTTTCCCCGATACGGAATTTGAATTTTTAGCGTTATGATTATACCATAGAACAACACTGTCAGCGAGGCAGTCTTTATAATTGACATCGGTTAATTACCTAGTTTCCAACTTCCTTCTTGTTGACGTCAGAATATTTTAGTACGGGAATTTTTGAGTTTCAAATAGCGTTATCTTTTAATCCCAGTCGCGGAAGCTACCTCTAAAATTCATAATTAAGCTTTCTACAAACTTATCGACTTATTATGTGCTATTGTGGCTTGAGTGAGTCGCTATTCTCGGTAAATCGACATTAACATTCATTTACTAGTCGCGATATGAAATAATCTCTTGATAAAACTTATTTTATATGGGTATACCTAATGGGTTAACTATGTAGTTAATTATGCTAATAATATTCATATCTGCAACAAAATAACGCGATAGGCTATGTAGCTATGATAACTATATAGTTATAACATAATTATGAATACCAAATCGTTATTTTGTTGCAGCTCGGCGGGTGTATAGAATTTACATTATACCCAAATTCGTTTAACCTTGTGGAATTTGACACAATTTCGGAATATTGAATCACTATCTACTGCTTAAAACAGTAACTTCCTATGGGTATTAGTTTAAGGATCTTCAATACGGCCTTTAAAACTATTTTCTTCTCTCACTGTATTTAAATACAAAGACGACAATCACAAACAACGATAAAATGAAATAACCACAAATTATTATTACTAAACATTTAGCTAGATCTCTTCACCTATATGTATCTGATGAGGTGTAAAGAGAAGTATTTAAGAGATAAAAGGCTTCATAACGCTATAACACAATAACTTTGATACAACTCGACGTGACATAATGTCGAACGCATCAAGAATCGGTTGAAAAACCAGCCAGAGCCGCATGCCGAGCCACTTAACCCCTACCCCATCTTTGCATTGTTCTACGAACCTGACGAAGCCCCTACTTGATTCGTTTTAATCACGGTTGTCATAGGGCGGCCAGTATTTGCATCTTTGATGAGATTTTAACCCATGTAATAACATGAAGCCATCTTAAAGATCACTTTATCTTTCATACTTTATCTTTCTCCGGCGGTAAGTTTTTAATGGAAATTCACATCTTTTGCAAAAAATATTTTCGTGTAGCCTCTATTTACATTTAACAAATAACAGCTCGAAGTATGAAGAGAAAACAAAAAAGCGTGAACATTTACTGAGAAGCCGTTATATTTGGCGAAGAAAAACAGAATCATCAGTCGCCAGACGATATTTTAATTGGTGATGACAGCGCTTAACATTACAAAAGTTAACTGATATGGCAAGTTCTTATTTCGTTGATAAATAGTTAAAATATTATCATCATTTTCAACATGTTTTGTTAAAACCGGCTTGTCGATAGCAGGTGATATCTGTCTATTGCCGATCATTCTATTTGAACAACTCAAGTGCACATGACACGTGAAAGATAAAGGATTGGAAGAAAAAGCTGTTGCTTCACGTCGGTCTTCTATGGTCAGCAATACCTCCCTGGTCGAGCCCACCTATTCATGGTGAGTTATGATTGATAACTGCTACCACTATTTAAAGCAAAAAGAATTGGATAATACTCTTGGAGTCATAATAATTTTAGATACTCCAGAGAATTTAAGGACTTAATGAGCGTGAATAAACCAAAAGTTGAATCAGAAACGTAGTTGCATACTCTGCCTAATCCCAAAGGAAGTAGTGATCGCAGTAAGTCAACAGATGTCGTTAAAGTAGTTTTATTACTCAAGTGTGCAGACAAAGCAGTACAGGATGTCGTGTCGTAAAGTTATATGCAAGGACGCTGCAATAATTAAGGCACTCGTGTTCCGGCTTTAACTGCTAAGTCCTCGAGATTGGAATTTTGTTCCACTATAACTAGAATAGTTCATACCAGGTGTATTTTTACTTCGGCTTTTTATTTCGACTATGTAGCTTTGTGTCCTTATCAATCGTATTTATGGTTGTAGAGGAGACCCATGCCTTGACAGTGGGACTTATATGGGCAGACACATACTTTTTTTAAATTATTATTATCCTGTTTGGGTAGTAATTGCATATATCCAGGTAAATTCATAATTTTATTTCTCGCGCTATTATATCTTTAAAAATAAGGGGGTGTAGAATATTATTTTAGGAAGAAATGTATTCACCACCCAAACGCTTTGATTTTAGGCGAAATTTTTATTTCCCTGATGTATAAGTGCGTGGTGGTTCGAATCCCAGGGCACACCTCTGACATTTCGGAGTCATGTGTGTATTGAAAATCTATCACCACGCACGAAAACGATGAAGGAAAACATCGTGAGGAAACCTGCATGGGCGCCTGTAGATGGGCGTACGACACTGCGCTTGCCAGTACGTTGTCTCCACTCCAGAACTTTGCGGCCCCAATGGCCATCAGATATACGTGCTATGTGTCCGACCGCTTCAATTTGCTAATCGTTTGGACTACGTCCGTATCTTGTTCTTCTATGGATCCCTTATTCTTCATGCGATCTCATATTGAAATACCGAGCTAACCTTCTCCATGGCTCGTTGAGTAGCTTTGAGCCTTCTAATGAGGCTCCCAGTGAGAGGCCACATCTGGGTGCCGTATGTCATCACTGGTAACACACAACTATCGAAGACTTTCAATTTAAGGCACTGAGGTATTTTGGACGAGGAGACGTCGCGAAGTTTCCCGAACGCTGCCATTGCTACATTGCGTAGCGGCAATGGCTGCGTAGACATAGCTACGGCTGATCATACGTAAGCTGCAACAGAGCGTACAAGGAGCGGAAAATGATGAAAGCGTCCATATGAAGTAATGCTACGTGAACAGAATTCGCTAATTGCACATCAAGTTTTAATTTCAATGATTTAACACTCTTTTAAAAATATTCATAACTTTCCTCACTTTAATCCTCTTTCACAATTAGAAATTTAAAACACCAAGCGCGTAATCACACGAGCTTTTACGAGCGTGTGCATACGTTCATTTCATTTCAAATACCGTAGCCAAAAAAGTCCGAAACAAAAGGGTTACTGCAAAAACAGTGTTTTAACAAACACCAATTCATTTGTTCGAGGCGGCCTTGTTTCAACAGAGATATAAAAAGGTATATAAAAAAGTAAAATTGGCCGTCCTGTCAAGCAGACTATACAAGGCGTAACGGTCGTGTGCCAATATCATTCGGTTTATTGAACTTCTCGTATTGTCGCGTAAATACTGAATTGAACCCTGTCTCTCGAAGGAAGAAAATTGCTACTGCCTAACACACGTCACTTATATAGCGATTGGCTGGGACTTCGCGACGACTTTATTATGATTCCTGTGGAAACTTCTAGATAGATCGGGATAAATTGTACACATTTTAACTTTGAGTGTAAACTGTATTTATGGGCTCTGTTTTGTTCAATTTTATTTGGTCTTTTGTGTAATACACAGAAGTAATGTAATAAATCGTTTGTCGAAATTACAAGATATTTTTTGTACGGCTTGTATTCTGTGGGCAAATTATGATACTACATTAAATCCATATAATTAGTGTCTTGTAAAGATGTTTTTATATATTTTATTTTACAATTATTGTCTTTATTTTACTTAGCCTAACACTGAAAAATAAAGAGAAATCTGAATTAAATACTTTATTTATAAAGTTGGTTAATTAATTCATTTTTTTGCAATGAGTGGCAAGATGAGCGTGCCGTTCGCCTGATCGTAGACGAAACGATCGCTCATGGACAGTGGCAAAACTAAACAAAGCAATGCTAGGCATTCCACTGCGCTCCCTATCCTGAGACATGAGATGTTGAGTCTCAATATGCCTAGTAGTTACTTTGGCCAAATGTCCTTAAAACCGAATATTTGTACTGCTGTTTCATCAAAGTTATTATCTTTAGAATTTAATCGTCTACTGTTCATAGTAATTTTCCTATCAGCTCGTCTCAAGTGAAATTCGTTTATTTAATATTCTAATAAGTATCAGAGGCTTATATGATTTATTTAACTACGACAACTTTTGCAGAATTATAAAAAAAACACGCGTAAAAATTACTGCAGTATCCGACATTTAGAAAAAAAAAAAAATGCTACCAAAATACAAGAACATCTGTCAAGACGGAGGGTGTTCGCGTGACTTTGCACACCCCATTGACGAAGCCCCGTATGACAACCCCTAAGGACCCTCGGAGGGTAGATAAGTTCGCACGTGCGCAGTAACTGCTTAGGGTGAATTTGGGGTTGGCAGTTTGCAATTAAATGGGGGTAAATTAAATGCATTGCTATCAATGAAGTTGGAACAGTTAATTAAACGTTTGCTTTGATGTTTGTGATCTAATTTTAAGAGGGATAAGCTAGATTTTAGGGCTAAGATATCTTATTACATAAGGTTGACGTCAATGCGTTTCTTGGGACGAGGCACGTACCGTAATTACACTGAAGTTTTGTCAGTTTGTTGTTCGATTATATCTTAGCCATGTAATAGTTGGAGTTATTGGTTCCTATGGTAGCCACAAACGAATTTGTAAGATTTTTCAAGCTGCGCACAGTATCGCCCTAGAAGACAAAACATTTTTGTAAAATTCACATATGATACACATAAAATGATGAAACAACTATGTATAATCTACTTTTTTGCGATATATGGCATGCCATTCGCTTGATGGTAAGCGTCACGACCTCATGGACTATAGAAAAACCAGGAAATACTATAAATTACAAAGCAATGCTTGGCACTCTAATGCGCTGGCCATCCTGAGCCATGAGATTTAACGCCTCATTATGTCCAGTAGTGCCTACTGGCTTCAATGTCCTTCAATCTGGATTACAACAGTGTGTTTACATTGTTGTTATGTTTACTATTAATTTATGTTGATTTTATTAACATACATACATAAACCCACGCCTTGTTCCCAGAAGGGGAAGGCAGAGGTGTCAGGACACCCAAATTTCACCTTGTATGTTCCGTCCCACTATGTGATAGGTGGCGAGCCTATCGCCATATCGGGTACAAATTCCTGACTCTGGACTGGTACTGAATAGAAAAATCCAATATCACTTAGCCCAACCTGGGATGATTAATTATTAAGGCAGTGATAATACCCAGTGGAATTTAGTTTTTATCCAATTTATAGATTTTTAGAAATTCGATAGACACAGCTTTAACGAGTTACAGCAACACTAATATTTTAAGATCACATTAGTCTTACGCATTTTGCTAAAATATTTGGTGTTTAATTTTACGATCGGATAAAAATAGCCCGCCTGCCTTTTTATTTTTTTCTATCCAGACTAACAATTTTCAATCCAATCATGCTCTAGCTAGTCCAATTACGTAATAGGATTACAAGAAAGTTGATTGCTTTATATTCGTACCTCATTTCATTTATACGAAATATCTTGAAAGATATGAAAACCTACAAAAAGTCTTTATTGCTTATTGGCAAGATAATTGCCTAAGATAGGTCTCTGGGCATGTTAAACACACACAGAAACCATAGCAAAGCATTTCACTTGATATGAGGGCTTTTGGCTCCCCCAACTTGAATTGACCGAGGAAATTTCCAAAGAACCGCTCTAGTATTTTGTAAGAGTCAGAATGAAGGGTCTGAGCTCAATCAATAAAATGCAATTACGTTATATCATTGCGAGGGAACTGTGTTCATTTCAGAAATGCAGAGAAACTAAGATTGATGTTCCTCTAATCTGAGCATCCAAAGCTTCGTAATAACGTTAAAAGGTTGGTCTCGATTATTCCCATTTGGCTAAGGTGGCAGTCGTAAACCATGTCTATAATTAAGACATTTCATTAAGTAACCACAGAGAAACACAGTCTTTGTTACTCTGTAAGACGCCAATGATGGACATAAATCTGACGATATCCAGACCCGAAAGAACCTCTGTTTTTCTGTCTTTTTTTCTCTTAATCTGACTGTCAGGCAATGTATCTACGTATCGTATCGTATCAGCCCATATACGTCCCACTGCAGGACACGGGCCTACTCTACAATCGAAAGTACGATTGAGAATGGTTACGCCATATAGTCCACCACGCTGGCCTAGTGCGGGTTGGTGGACTTACATACCATAGAAATTCTTATAAATCGCTATGGTATGCAGGTTTCCTCACGATGTTTTCCTTCACCGTTTTAGTGCGTGGTGATTGACTATCAATACACACATGACTCCGAAAAGTCAGAGGTGTGCCCTGGGATTCGAACCCACGACCACCGTGAACATGTTGGCAGCCGCGTCTGGTCCGTTTACCAACAGGCCACCACGCACTACTATGTATCTACGATTCAATGGTAATGTTTGAAAGTGGCAATGACTATATGCTGAGTGTATACGATGAGCAGTTTGGTCTTTTGCGGCACAACGGTATAAAAAATACTGACTAAAAACTGGCTAAATACAATATTTCATTTGATGGTATGCAGTATAATACCCACCATTTATTCTTTATATTATGGTGTGGATGTGTGGCGTATCCACTTTTGTAAATTTCAATGTCTTGTAATCCCTTCACAATTAAGATATCTATAGCAAGAAGTAAGTAGATCCAGTCCTCCTGAGAGTGAGAAATTAATAGCTTTAAGCTAGCTCGTCTTGTGTGCCGAGTATGGAATATTTAACTGTTTCTACGTACCGCTAGCGTAGCTAAGCCAACGTAGACTTCTGTAATCACTTACATACATAATATGCTGACAAAGCTGATTAATGTAAATGTCATTCTATCTACCCTAATCCTATGATTATTCAGTGTTAGATAAAACATATTTCAACAGTCAAATAAAAAATGCTCGTCAGATTTAATAAACAAGAATAGATTAAAAATAACTGGATTTTTAATTATTTTTTATGTTATGTATGTTTCCAGTTTGAAGTTTGAATAGCTTTTAGTGATCTCTGCAAAATATACTTTATAAAAAATCGTTATTTAAAACAAATGAAATAAATAAACCCCACAGTCACATAAATAATCCTGACCCCACACTAAGATCGAGCCTTGTGTCGTAGGTAGGTAGGTAGATAACTACGATTGACTTTGCGGTCTCACAAACAACCAGACATGGGACTGCCGTCCGATGCCAATGGATACTCTGCCTGGGCGGCATTGGCACTTACAATCAGGTGCAATGCCGCCACTATGCCAGGCTATTATAAAAAAAAAACCGAAACAAATACCTGTGAATCCCACAAATATTTGTTTTGCGGGAATCAAAATCGTGGCCTCTCGTTTCAAAATCAGCGTCTAATGGGAACCGGAGGTTGTCATCAGCAAATTCAAAACATCATCAAATTAGGTCGTAAAATAGCTGTGATAATATTATTTTAGTAGTACTGAAGGAACACTTTCTCCATCGCACCCACGCGCCGTAAGGAAGATGACGTCAAAGCATGATAATAGCATCGTTTTCTGTTCTACCACACAATTTGAAATAAGCGTAACTTGTTTATTAGTCAAGGGAATTCAAAAAACCTTTCAATATATATAATAATAATTTCATATTTTATTCAACATTTCTGTTATATTAACTTATAAATATCGATTTGATAAATAACTTAATATTTTATCTGGGAATTGTAAAATCGGCACTTGAAAAATAAATTATATAAATGTTTTCACTGAAACCTTTATATTTCATTACAACAAGGATTTGAAATTAAAAGCTATTCACAACCTATCCGAAACATCAAATCAAATATTTTTATAGTGGATCGTACATAGGTTAAATGATAAAACATTTTGTTTATATGTGCGACTTTACCCCATCACCATGATATACACTAATAATACGTTGGAATTCGGTGCCTAATATAATGAAAACAACACTTTAATAACAGATAACAAACATCTTAACATAAACATTAAATGAAGAATGTTTACAATAATAATTTAAGATATTATTATTGAATAATATATTACAGGCACCGTGTTTTCTTTTTCTTCTGAACTGGAATCCACCTTCCTCAATATATGTAGATTCAACCCGAAATTAATTATTTTCTTACTTTCCACCGAAAGTCATATGCATTCTTGTTCATGCTTCACACTGTTATATTGTAGTTTATCTAAGCTGAGACGTAATACGTTGCCTTGGGCTCCCTTTATTGGATCAAATCTATCCAGCATTTGGCCAATGTTGTGAATTTATGCTCGATCCCCACACCGAGACAAATGTTTGTGTGAAACTTAAGTATTTGTATAGGATCTGGGTGTTTATGAGACTCGAAAGTCTCTCGTAGTTCCTGATACCCGCGACACAAGACTCGATCTTAGTGTGGGGTCAGGACTATATATGTCTAAAGGGATAATTCAATAAAACATTAAATTACTCTCATACATCATCATAAACAGATTATGTATCAATGTAGTGGCTATACCTTTATAAGACATTCTTGCACTGTCATAAATACTGAATGTACTGTAATTAACGCTCAGTGAGAAATATATTACCAACTGGATTAACAATAGACTTGCTTACACAACAATAAGGCTGAATGTAATTTATAGATAATCAGAAAATAAATTGGTCTTGAATCACCAAATGTCCACTATATACTATTCTCTTAAACAATTTACAAGGCTGAGTAAAAAGCTAAATAGAGGGCATTTTTTATCCGTAACATACAGTTAATTCCGGTGGGACAGCATGGGATTTATAGTGCGTTTGCACGTTTATCCATTACGTTAAAACAGCTGACTGTTTGCTTTTAGTAGCAATAGTAGCAGGATGAATTTATCGATAGCGCAATGTGTCTAGAATTATGTTTTATCATATTCATAAATAACATCCGCAGTCAAATTTGTTAAAGTTAACATGAGTAGAGACTGCATGGAGGTCATTGACATCAAAGTGAAACATCTGCTAATAATAGGGAGAGCAGAGTGAAGAATTTAAGAAGACAATCCATTAATCGGGTGTGAAGCGGGAAGGAAAAAAGATGGGAAAAGAAAGGGATATTGCGCGTCCGACAATCTCACTCACAGAACGAAACGCGTCAGCAAAGCTGTGACTTCATGTCGGTCTCCTTCGAGATAGTGGTACCGCCGTGGACGAGCTTGCTTATTCATTCTCAGTCATTATTGACAAAAGCGTGACTCCACCACTTCCAAAAAATAATAAAATATTTTATTTACCTCGTCTATACAAAAATAAATATAGGAACTTGCGTACTTGAGAATCCTATGCAAGGATATCTACCCCATGTGAAATCCATAAGCCGCATTTTAAAAGGGTAGTGATGTGCCGTGGTTTTCTATAACTAAGAGAACTTCTCATTCTGAGACTGAGATCCTGAGTTCTAGATCACACAGTAAACGGTCTAGATTCAAGGATCTAATCACGGCCGTTCATATCAAACTCCATTTTGCGCTAACTGCACCATATAGCCCGCCAAGCGTGTTTGTGATTTTGGTATCATGAGACCTATTGTGACGTCATTTTCTTTGCTTAAATTTCGATTAGTAAGAAATGTATTCGTGTATTAAATTATTTAAAATTAATTTATATTTTTTTAGATGCGTACCTGACATTATACTATAAATAAACAAAAGAAACTACGTAGGTTGGTGGAAAAACACATCTCTATCGTCCTAGCAAAGACCGCAAGGAAGGAGAAGAAAATATTCGATTGTACTGAACAGAAGAGACTATGAAGAGAAATATTTAAATTAACATTATTCTCCTTTAATTGAAATCCCGAGAGATTCATTGCATCGATTCCTTTCAAAAGGAATTGCGTGTGTTGAATCGTCGATGTCCTAATTGCACTTTTTTATTACAGAACGTTACTCGGCAAAGATAAGTGGACGATGCCAAAGTAGAAAAATAAACTCGGTTCCGTCCCGATAGTGGATCGGGGGTTGAAGGGTGCAAGCGAGGGGTAGTGCGGACCGCCTGCGCGGCGCCGTGCCTCCCGCACCCCGCGAACACTTCAGTCAAATCGGACGCGCCGTGTGGATACGACGTTTTCCTAGTGCGTTTTATTGAAAGTACATAACGCGGTCGAAAAAAATCGAGAACATGTTTGTACATTGTGTATAGTGCTGTGCTGTGGGTGTTTGTGTGTGCTGCACTTTAGTGTTGTGATTGTCGTCGCCAATGCTCGCAGTGTATGTATAAATATTAATTTAAAAACGTAAAACGCTCGGGGTACTTGGTGCGGTTTTCAGATTTGTTTTTCGTTTTTTGCGAGTGAAATTCTCGCAAGATTTCGCGGTTTTAGTGCCTCATTATTTACGTACAGCATTTTTTGGTATAACGCGGGTTTTATAAGTATTTCGTGGATAAATATTCAAGTGTGTGTATAATTTTGACTGCAAACGAAATGAACGATATTTCGGGAATGCAATAAGATTTTAACCAAAATCAACTTAGGATTGAACTTACTATGAGCTTATTTATTCGAAGGATATTTTTTACTGTAAAAATAAAGTGGAGTTAATACAAAATGGCATTACTTTTAAACTCAAAACACGTGGTTTTCTTCATACTTACTTAACTGCTGGTAGATCTCTCATATGTGAGTGGTCGCCTGGGTAGGCACCACCACAATGTCTGTTTATCCCGCCTAAGAGCAGTGTCAATGCACTGTTGTGTTTCGGATTGAACATTGTAGCTAGAGTTACTACTGGACTTATTGAGACTTAACATCTTATGTCTCAGGATGGAGAGCGCAGTGGAATGCTAAGCAATGCGTAATTCAAGGCTTACTTACCAAATAGCTTTGATTTTGCTACTCTGCATGAACGGTCGTATCGCTTACCACCAGGTAAACGGCATGCTCGTTTCGCCATCGAATGCAATTAAAAAAAAACATTAAGCTTGTTATTTTTTATAAAATTTTATCGCCATCCTAATAGACGTAATATATCCTTTACCATTCACAATGGTCTCACATTAGAGATGAAGCAGAATTTAATGAGATTAAATATGTTGTACGCCGTATCGCAATTAGCGATCTCTCCTCGGCAATCTTGGGTAGGAGTGAAATCCTCACACCGCTATATATTTTTCCTAATCTGGGTTTTTATACGATTGTTTTAAAAACAGGAGATATTTTGATATGATCTATCTGTTTAGGTATTTAGAGACCACCAAGTTTCTGATATATTTTATACCTAAAAGGAGTCCAGTTTCTGCTTCGCTATTCTTACTTTGTTTTGTTTTCTAATGTCATCTGATCTGAAGGAGACTTTCTTTAAAACAATGGAAAATGCTAGTTATTTATCAACCCTATAATAAGCCGATGACTCAATGCCTTTCAATGCACTTAGGGTCGGATTTCAGCATTTCCATTATCTTTTATATCAAGGAATGATGAGCGGGACACGACGAAATCGATTTTTGGTCCTTTCGCTGCAATTGATTCGATGCATTTGTCATCAAAATATTTCATTGAAGGCGTTCTTTGATTTCAAAATGAAGGTTTTCTATTAATCGCTACAACTCAGTTCCGCATGACCATGGAACCATTTCAATAAGCAGTTCATTTTCCAATGACAGTTTAGACTTTGAAAACGTTAATCATGGTATCTTCCTGTATTGTAAATAACTTGCTTTATTTCTAGTAAAATATGTTTTTCCACGTGTCATTAAACTTGTTCATCTAGAATTCTGTACTCTATTGTGTAGTACTTGCACATCATGGTGGGGGGGGGGGGGTGTATAAAATCCTACTTAACTCAGAATGAGCCAGGTATGTGAGGAGAGGTCACGTGTACAGGTTTGGCCTCAATTGCTTTAATGCGCCAGTCGCGTACCCATTTAGACATTTGGTTTAGACTTGTTTCTAATTAGCTGATGCAGTATCTGAGCACTCGTGGACCACAACTGCAAACATACTAATGAGTAAGTTCTGTTATATTTTAAATACAGCTTATTCGACTATTGTAAATTTACATACAAAACAGTTAAAAAGTAGGATAATAATCCTTATATAAGGAAAATGACGAATATTTAATTGATAATGATATGTCTGTTCTGTATCCCGTTTTACTTGGTGTTGATCATCACGCCATCTAGCATTAAGTTTACATTACAAACTATAAGTTAATTAATTTTATTTTATTTTTTAGCGCCATCTGTTTTTAGTAATTTATTGATTTTTGTATTAGATGCGCCTTAGTTAACAGATGGCGCCACGTAAATTGCAACATTATTTTTTTTTATAACGTTTTTCTTTTTTTTTTTTGTACTTTTTCACTTTCCGCTCACTTTTTCAAGAGAATATACGTGCTCATTTTTGTAAACGCTTTAGAGTACTTATTTCACAAAATCCTATATCAGTTTGCCACACACAATAGAAACAAACTTTTAAATACATTCGAGTCGTCGCCACAACATTTGGACCTTCGTAGTCGGATTATTTTTGAAGAACAAGTCTCCGCATCATTGGGACTTCGCTGCTGTTTCGTGCCGGCATCACACACGGAAGCCAGTGGAAAGGTCAGGTGTCTCCTTCCTTGTTCCTATTTTACCTTACCTCCTATCCATATTTCTTCGCTAACGTGCAAATACTTACAGGTGAGTACGCCACATTTATCAATACCCGTAGGCCGCCATTATGACTTCTCCATCAGTAATGAAAATATCTACAGACGAACATTTAATTAACTTGCGTAAGAAAAGGGGTCAGTTTAAAGGAAAAATAACGCAGTTTAAAAAATATATAGACAGTTTTGATGGCATAATTCCCACAAAAATGCAAACATGTGAAATAAAATTGCGGATGCAAACGGCTTGTGAAATATTTCATAATTTTAATTCCATTCAAGCCGACATTGAATTGAATTCCGGGGATAGTGATATGGAAGATCAATTAACATATGTGGAATCATTTGAATCACTTTATTATAGTGCAATGGCTCGTGCAAGTTGCTTAGTAGAAAATTCTGTTGACGATTCCCAGGTCGCAAAAAATACACATTCACACAACACAAACATACAATTACCAAAGATCATCCTACCCGTCTTCGACGGTTCGTATGATAATTGGCTCGAGTTTCGCAACTCATATATTACGTTAATACATAAAAGTTCAAATTTAGATGATATACAGAAATTTCATTATTTGCGCTCTTGTGTGAGTGGTGATGCAATAAAGGTAATTAGTTCTTTAGATTTCACGGCGCCAAATTACTTCCAAGCATGGGAGCTTCTTGAAGCTAGATATAACAATACTAGACTTCTAATCAATAATCATATAAAGTCATTATTTAACATTTCTAGTATAAAACAAGAATCATCTTCACAGATTAGAAAATTAATAGACACAGTGTCACGAAATTTACGCGCTTTAAATACGTTGAACGAACCCACCGATTCGTGGGATACATTAATTATTCATTTAGTGACTACTAAACTCGATTCTCATACGGAAAGGGAATGGGAAAATCACAGAGCGTCTATTAATTCTCAATTAAAAGGTGATTCTAGTGACAAAATAACGTTAGAAGATTTATTTACGTTCCTTCGGAATAGAGCAAATGTTCTAGATGTTGTTGGTACGCATTCTCAACCTCATAAGCAACAACAGAGTAATTTATCGTTGCATAGTAACAAGCATAAAGTGCATAGTTACGTTTCCAATGCTAGACCTAACATATCGAAGTCGATTCGAGTTTGTTTATTTTGTAATAATAATCATGCACTGTATAGTTGTGTTACTTTTCTTAATTTGCCAGTGAAAGACAGAATAAAATTTGTAGATGATAAAAGGTTGTGTCGAAATTGTTTACGAAGCGGTCATACAATAAATAACTGCTTATTCGGGCCGTGCAAACACTGTCAACGTAAACATAACAGCTTGTTGCATATAGGCAATAGTGCAGGTGTAAACAATAATAATATTAATTCGCGCGTGGAAGACGACTCGTCGCCGAGCGACACACACACTAACGCAGTGCCCGCAACCACTACGCACTCTTTACTATCGGCTAACATGAATAATAATAAAAGATGCGCTGGATTGCAAGTAGTTTTATTATCCACCGCCTTATTAGAAATTCGCGATAATAATAATTGTTATCACACAGTTCGCGCGCTGCTTGACAATGGAAGTCAACATTGTTTTATTACAAATAAATTATGTTCACGTTTAAATTTGTCTCTTATACAGTCCACTGTTAATATATCGGGTGTGGGAAAAGCGATCACACAATCGACTTATTTATGCGAAATTTCTATACGTTCGAAAATAAACGATTATAGTGCAAATATTAAAGGTTTTGTCTTGCCGTGTATTACTTCTAGTTTGCCTTCGACGAGCATTGAATTCGACTTTAAAAATATTCCCGCGAATGTACAACTTGCTGATCCAAATTTTAACGTTTCTTCTGAAATTGATCTATTGATAGGTGCTAATATTTTTTGGGATCTTATTGAAGATAAAAGGATTCGTTTACCTTGCGGACCATATTTACAAAGTTCTAAATTTGGATGGTTGCTTTCCGGTCCTTTAAACACGAGGAACTTGCACATTAATCAAGTCCAGTGTAACTTTTCACAGAGCATAGACACGCAGCTCAGAAAATTTTGGGAAATAGAGGACATATCTTTACCGACACATGAGCTAAGCTACGATGAACGTAAGTGTGAGGTATTGTTCACTACTACCACTAAACGCGAACTAGATGGTAGGTTTTCTGTTCGGATTCCACTAAGGGAATCAGCTGATTCACTCGGCAATTCGTATACGTCAGCGAAGACGCGATTTCTTTCACTAGAACGTAAGCTTGCACGTTTACCGGAGTATAAGCTTATGTATACAAATTTTATGCGCGAATATAAAGAGTTGGGGCACATGACAAAAATCAATTTATGTGACTCACCTCATTTTTATTTACCCCATCACGGCGTTTTCAGAGAAGCTAGTTCTACAACTAAATTACGCGTCGTTTTTGATGGTAGTGCCGTGACTAGTTCTAATAAATCGTTAAATGACATCCAGTTTCCAGGTCCGGCGTTACAAAACGATATATTTTCTATATTGTTAAGATTCAGACAGTACAAGTATGTTGCATGTGCTGACGTTGAAAAAATGTTTAGGCAGGTACTAATACAACCGGATCAAAGGTCATTGCAGTTAATTCTTTGGCGGGAAAATCCCACTGAACCTTTAGACACTTATCAACTCAACACAGTGACATATGGCACTGCTTCTGCACCTTTTTTAAGCATGAGGTGTCTACGACAGTTAGCGTCTGAGTGTAACGATGACGTCATATCACGAGTCATCATTGAAGATTTTTTCGTAGACGATTTAATTACCGGTGACGATAATTGTCAAAGTTTATTACACACATGCGACACAATTTCGAAAACGCTACAAGGTGGTTGTTTTCCTTTGCGCAAATGGACATTTAATTTTGATATCAGTAACCACGATAAATCTGACGAACTGTTTTTGGGAGAACATACTCAAAATAAAACGCTGGGGTTAGGCTGGCATAGCCTTAGTGATAAATTATATTACACAACTAAATTAAATTACGATTTAAATGAACCACTTACTAAACGGATAATGTTATCCATAATTTCGCAAATATACGATCCATTAGGTTTGCTTGCTCCAACAGTAATAGTATCTAAAATACTATTTCAAAAATTATGGTTAAGTAAAGTCGACTGGGATACTCCAGTGTCTCGTGATATCAAATTGAATTGGAATAAATTCATGAATTCGCTTAGGTCATTAACTGACTTACATATTCCACGTTACGTAAGAAGTGACTATAATAAATATACGGAGCTTCATATATTTACTGACGCGTCTCAAAATGCGTACGGTGCTTGCGCTTATTTGAGGTCATATAACGACACTTCTACCATTAATGTTTATTTGTTGTGCGCTAAATCTAAAGTTGCGCCTGTAAAGCCAATAACTATACCCCGTTTAGAATTATGTGGGGCACTAGTAGGGGCTAAATTGTACAAGAAAATACGTGATTCATTACGGTTACAGTTTACAAAGGTTTACTTCTGGACAGATTCAACAATTGTAATGAGTTGGATTCGCTTGACACCACGTTTACTAAAACCTTTTGTGCAAAATAGAGTGACTGAGATAAACGAACTTACTGGTGACTCATTATGGTTACATATTGACAGTAAAGAAAATCCAGCTGACATGTTATCTAGAGGCATATATTTAGATTCATTAGTAGGATGTGAGTTATGGTGGAAGGGTCCTTCATATTTGCACGATTCGAATTTTGATTTGTCAAGTTTCAATACTAGTGATGAGACGAACATTGAAAATTTGCCGGAACTAAGACCCACTATCGTAAATCTAGTATGTACGCAGATTGAATGCATTTTTCAGTTCGAAAAGTATTCCTCATTTACTAAATTAAAACGTGTAGGTGCATACATTTTGAGATTTATACGTAACACACGTATTGCAATGTCAAATAAACAAAGCCGTGAAACCGGTTCGTTATCAGTAGAGGAACTTAATGCATCACAACGAATACTCGTGAGATTTGCTCAAATGCAATCGTTTCCGGAAGTATATAATAGCCTCATGAACAAATGCAAAATAAATTCTAATAAAGATAATCAGTTTAATCGCATATTAGGACTTAATGTATTTTTAGACGAACATAATTTAATAAGAGTAGGTGGCAGGTTACATAATTCTTCTATTTTCACTTATGATAAAAAACATCCTTTATTAATGTGTTCAAAACATTTACTTACAGTGTTAATATTTAAATGGGAGCATAGTAGACTACTACATGCTGGACCGCAATTGCTCCTAGCGACCATTCGAGAGACCTGGTGGCCGTTAGGTGGCAGGAATTTAGCAAGAAAGATAGTGAGTAGATGTGTGACATGTACACGAATAAAAGGTAGAACCTTATGTCCTATTATGGGAAATTTACCACCAGAACTTTTAGAAGCTGGATTTCCATTTATACGAACAGGTGTTGATTATGCCGGGCCAATTAACATATTGAATCGTCGGGGTCGGGGATCTAGACTAACAAAAGCGTATATTTGTTTATTTATATGTTTTACAACGCGAGCCATTCACTTGGAGCTTGTCACAAATCTTTCCACAAATGATTTTATTATAGCTTTAAAGCGATTCATTAGTCGCAGGGGAAAACCGGAATTTTTATTCTCTGATAATGGGAAAAATTTTGTAGGTGCTCAAAGGGAAATTTCATCATTTTTTAAATGCAATTCTAATAAAATCACACAATTTGCCACAGACGAGGGAATTAAATTTAAATTTATTCCGCCATACGCTCCTCATTTTGGAGGCCTTTGGGAGAGTGGGGTACGCTCTTGTAAGTATCACCTTAAACGTGTAGTAGGGAACGCTCGTTTAACTTACGAGGAGTTTTCTACAGTTTTAACACAAATAGAAGCAATTTTAAATTCACGGCCTATGGCACCCCTATCTACTGATCCAAATGACCTGACTCCCCTCACACCTGCACACTTTCTCATTGGCAGACCGCTTACTGCTCCAGCATGCGAAGACGTCACTACAAGGCCAGTGTCGACGCTGTCACGCTATCACAGAATTGAGCAAATTCGTCAACATTTTTGGCAGCGTTGGTCTACAGAATATGTAGCTGAGCTTCAGACAAGAAAGAAGTGGAAAACTCAAGCCGATGACATCATTTTAGACAGTATGGTACTGATTAAAGACGACCACTCGCCACCATTGAAGTGGAAGCTGGGGCGCGTCTTGAAAACATTTCCTGGCAGCGACGGCGTATCGCGAGTGGCAGACATCCGGACGTCGAACGGCGTGATTCGCCGTGCAGTTTCAAAAATTTGCCCATTGCCTCTGCAACCGTAGGCGAAGATGAAGATCATCGTTGGAAGCTGGAGCTTCCAAGGCCGGGAGCATGTTGATCATCACGCCATCTAGCATTAAGTTTACATTACAAACTATAAGTTAATTAATTTTATTTTATTTTTTAGCGCCATCTGTTTTTAGTAATTTATTGATTTTTGTATTAGATGCGCCTTAGTTAACAGATGGCGCCACGTAAATTGCAACATTATTTTTTTTTATAACGTTTTTCTTTTTTTTTTTTGTACTTTTTCACTTTCCGCTCACTTTTTCAAGAGAATATACGTGCTCATTTTTGTAAACGCTTTAGAGTACTTATTTCACAAAATCCTATATCAGTTTGCCACACACAATAGAAACAAACTTTTAAATACATTCGAGTCGTCGCCACAACACTTGGCAAAAACTTGACAGCGCTTACGACGCAGAAAGCTGAAAATTCCAATTATTTATAGTACAAATATGCACGCTAATTACAGATATACACATCAAAATAAGTAAGACACTAGAAACTACTAAGATTGTTCATTTCAACAAAACTAATAATGAAGTTAGTAAGAATAAGAAAAAGAAAGAAGAGGACCATATTTAATACAAATAAAAAAAAACTAAAACAACAGTAACTTAAAACATATACTCGAGTGTCGACTTTGAGCATAATTCACCTATCTCTTCTATATCCTAAAGCCTTATCTTTTTTTGTTTGACATCACCTCAGATTCGATTCATTAAAATTCATTAAGTATTTAGTCCACGACCCACATGATTGCTGAGAGTAAATAAGTAGTAGGTGACGGGAGTAACATGCAGTTTTTCAATGTAGTCTCTTTCATTTCGTTTTGTGTGTACAAGGTAACCGTGTGAGTATCGCGTGGTTGTTTTTGTTGTTAGAGTTCTTTGAAGACAATGCAGCCTTTGCAGTGTAAAGGAAAATTCAATAATATTACGGTGTTTTTATAGTTTCTAGAATGTCTATAGAATAACTGCCTCATCCAAGGACAGTTTTAAAATATATTCTATTTATCTAATATTTTGTCTTCTTAAAACTGAATTCAAGTCATTTTAAAGGGACAAAAATTCAATAATTTAAAGAAATGTGTGGAGTCCTACCACACTAAGATCGAGTCTTGTGTCGTGGGAGTCAGTTACTATATTTTTTAATTTTGTACAGATTGTTAATTTCAATCATTTTCAGTGAAACGCTGCAACTGTTTGATTTATCTTCCAGTTGGTTTTATTTGATGTTGAGCAGTCTTTCACTTGACTGTTTTCTAATTCAGCAAACGAGTTTGATGTTGTTATAGTTGGCTAAGCTAGTAATAGTATTGTTGGATTGAGATTGTTAAAGTTTGAAGATAGAGTCATATTTAATAACATGTAATTTTGCCGGCGTTAAAGTATAAAAGCTGAATTTTATACACGTAATTAAGGCAATTATTATAAACAAATATTTCCTTGGTATTCAGACACTTTTCATGGTTCTTTCATCTTGCTGGAAACATTGAAGCTCATAACTTCTAAAGCAACCACGATCGGAACTTCCAAATAGCGGATCGTATGATGCCAATGTTAGAGGCATGCGCAGACAAACTTTCAGCTTTTATAACATTACGAAGGTCTGGCGGCCACGGGCTCTTGATCTATGATGTTTGGCGGGAGAAATAGACATTGCTGTCGAAAATGTTGTCCCTTTCAAATGATCTCTGAATTCAGTTTGGGAAAATAAAACAAATCATTCGATAACTAATATTTAATTGACTATGAATAATACCGCAACAGTTTCCACTAATTAGTTCACGCATTATGTGAACCACGTGATAATGGCACCAAATATCAAAGTGTAATTTGTATTGAAATTCAACTGTTTTCTTCTTATTTTATCAAACAGATCAAAAGTAAAAGTGCCTCAAGATGCATATACTCGGGAAGGGTTTTTCACCTCGAAGATGGTATATTAACGTAAGGATATAAAAAAGTTACTTCGTGTAAACATTTGTCAAACACGGTCATCTAATGGGGATTATGACATGCAATAATGGCATACGATTATTATCTGAAAATAATCGAAAGTCTCTTTGTGTGTGAATGGACTATAATACTTGTAACTATAACATTATATTTACATTAAAATCTATATCTTAGTTTTCATTAAAAGCACAATCATCTAAAGCATGCTCATGACCTTGTCACATTTTTTATTTTTATTTATTATTCGAAAACACTAACATTTGTAAACAATGTAAGGTTTTGTTACTCGACAAAAGGAACAAAAGCGTTAAATCTCGGTAAGTATTTGACAGTTTGGACTCGATAACATATTCCATCCATTGAGCAATAGACGCTAAAGTGTTGTAATACGTCAATTCAAAACTTCAGGACCTTATTAAAAATTCGGATAAGCCAGGGATTATCTTATCCTAAGGATTTCGAACTTACTCGATTATTTTGAATAGCGAGGTATTCCACTTTATTAATATAAACGAATATTTTGACCTAACACGACTATCCTGTTATGACAGCCCGCTGATTTTAAAAGTAAAAAGAATGAACAAAATAATCCAGTCGATTCTAAAAGCTTGGGAAAAAGTTAATCCCTCACTCATCTGAAAACTCAATATAACATAATAATAAACATGATCAAGGCTCCTAATTTCGAGATATTCTTAACAATGAGATGTATACGCTTGTTGTTACATGTAAATAAGGATAAAAATATTGTATTTTTTTACGATAAACAAACGAAAATAAAAACTTGGCAATTACACAATAATCCTGATATGTAGGCCAAACAACAATGTCCCTCCATTCAGCTTTGTCCTCCGACATAACGTCAGCGGTACTGCAGCACTCATTTTCTATGGAATGTTACTTTGATATCCTAGCGCTATTTATACAAGACAACAATAGCTTTAGAAAAATAGCCAGAGAGATAATAAAAAGGAGAAAATATTATAATAATACTAGTGAATATGTTGACTAAGTAATCATACATAATACCTACATTATAAAAGAAAAACAGAGCTGTCTATCCAAGTAATACATGTGTGCACAATTCGACGCTTCTTGCTTTTGTCTCACGGCCGAGCGATGAATACAATATATTTTTATGCAAATTCAATTTACCTAACAATCGAATGACGATACCTTAATATGTAGAAATGAATCGTGAAATTAGAATTGTAATTGACTCGCCGCAGTAACCCCGTCTTATCCGGCCCAAACAATGCTATTAGCTGAAACAGACATGCCGACTGAAAATTCCAGCAATTTAAATAGACGCAGGCAGTCAAATAATTGAGTAGGACTGACGTGAGCATGGATGTGATGCTTCCTAACAAGCACGCTATTATAATTTGGGTAAAAGTAATGCACTTTGCGGCGCTCGTCCTACAGATTTACGAAAAAAATTGTGAACTCATTAATTATAGGAAATGTTGTCTAGTTTGATTTTTTATCTACTGATTTTCCTCGTAAAATGACTCCTGATGGAGATATTGTGAAAAATCTGCTCTTGGACGGCATTTTCCCAAGTAGGATATTTTTTCTAGATTAATGTTGTATATAATTTAATATTTTCTTCGTTAAATGACTCGGTATGGAGAAACGATAAGAATCGCAAAATGGAAATTTGAAGAAAGTCATATCATATCATCGAAATCATCAATTTCCAAAACTTCCGGAAAACTTTCTAGGTAGAACTACTAGATGACTGGACTAAATTAATATTTTCAAGAATGTGAATGGTATACGAAGTCAAAAAAATGGTATGCGTGTCTTAAACACGCACTAGGATAGCAGATACACTAGAGTTTAACCCCTTTTTTGTATTGGGAGGCCAGTGCCCTGCGGTGGACCTGATGTGAGCTGAGTACTATTGCATTTCATCATCATCATATCAGCCACAGGAAGTCCACTGCTGAACATAGGCCTCCCCCAAGGATCTCCACAATGACCTGTTGGAAGCGGCCTGCATCCAGCGACTTCCTGCAACCTTAGTCAGATCGTCCGTCCACCTTGTAGGCGGGCGTCCGACATTTTACTTGCCTGTACGTGGCCTCCACTCAAGAACCTATTGCATTTAGTTACCAAAAAATATTTTGAGATGAAAAATATTAAGAAGAATAATGTTTGAATCCCGAATAATTTATTTTAATTTTCAATTTATTTGTTTCCGTAGTATGACCATGATGTTCATTCACATAACATGTATTTCCTTCACTGTGGGACTATCCCGCCTTCACACCCACCATTGTAACTCCTGTAAGCCAGGATCAATAGTGGCACGCAATGTAATGACACCGAGCACTGAAGCTCGGTGAGACTCCGGAAATGTCTAACTCGTCTTTAACCCACAACAAAATCAATCAAAAAGTTAAATTAATCGGAGGAGTTGGAAATAAATTGAATTTATATACATTTGCTACTCTTACAATGGATGGATGGAATATAATGGAGATGGGAAAAGTAGTATAAATGACGGCAGTTAAGTTGAGTTTAAACATAGAACTATTTGGACTAGACTCACAGAATATCCAAACCTGGGCAAAGCCTAGCTTGATATTTGTAATGATAAGCATTTTGAAGTTTTGAATTTCATTAGAAGTAGAACATAAACATACCATTCAATGGATGTCGACGAATTTCGGCGGCATAAATAAATCACAATAAAATCGCCTCGAATCGAGTCTTCGTTTTGTTGCCACGTGCTTTATTTGAAAAAATCATTGCTCCATATTTTAAATAGATTGCGGTGATATTCTAAAACATTTATTACTCAAATCGGAGAACATGTCACCTAATAAAAAATCGAGAAGGCAGTAAAAATAAAATGTTATCGCAACAACAAATGGTAAAGTTCAAATGTCACGTCAATTTATTTGATAGCCGACTTATTTTATAATATTCCATTTGTCCATTAATACACACTTCTAGTGAGGTCCTCATATGAGGTTGAGATGGGTGTCACTATTGCTTATTTTCGTCCAAAGTCTTGCTTTCACCGTATTTTTTACTATTTTAGTAGTACTAGTAGTAACTTTACCCTGTGGTTCGGGGGTACAAGAATTCCGCCACGGTATCCTCTGCCCGTCGTAAGAGACGACCTAAAGGGGTCGTCGGAGTCGCTGGGCACACGGCGGGGGCCGTGCGCCCTCGCGTATAACGACTCCGAGACGTGTGATGGAGCCTCGTCTCCGTCATGGACGCCCATACCAGCTTGGTGGGCGTCCGAAAGGGGAGTAAGTGTAAGTGGAGGTAATCTGGGCCCTCATAATGGTAACATAAATGGTTTTGCGCGGGGCGGTTCGCGGACGTAAATCGGGGCGCCCTTCGCCCTGGGATGTCCGGTGCTGCCCACAATGCGTGTGACGGCTATCGAGAGGTTTTTAGTCAGTATGCTGGCGTAGGTATTGCTAGGGACCCAGCTCGGCCACAATATCCGCGTTTGTACCGGGCTGGAAGGCCAGAGACACTGACATACCCCTTTCGGCCTCCCCCGGGGTACCGAAAGGGGAGCTTAATAGCTTTTCCTCTTGAACAAAAAAAAAAAACTTGTAGTAACTAGAAGTATTCTAAAGGCCTTAATAATAGTCAATTTTAGTTATCAATTATTTTTATCCTATCGAACGTCTTTTGAATTTAGTTTGAGGGAAGAATATAATTAAAACCAAATTATTAAACCTCATGATATCACTGGATAAACAATAATTTACCAGCACGAAATTTGAAATTAAATTTCGAAAACGAAAATTCTTGGATAGGAATATTACATTTTGTAAACAATGTTAGTTAATTACTCGTAATAACTCCGTGATATTTAGTCAAGATAATAGAGTTCGGTAAATCAGTGCAGAGGCTATCTCTCGCAGTTACCGAGTCATGGCTGATAACACAGTTGGCTACCTCGAGTTATACTCCACTGTGCCATAATTACCGGTTGTTAGATTAGTTACTACATAATTGAATTTACATTTCACTAAATTAATAATAAAATTTATTTTATTAAAGTTCTCCATTAGTATACGAGTACATATTTTTGATAATTTGTATATTATTATTCGTTACAAGTTAAATTCTGATGCCTATGAATTATAGGAGTACACAGACACATACTCACACACCCAAAATTACCCACACATCCAAACAATAACATAAAAAAAGCAAAAAACAAAAATGCAAAAGAAGAAAATACACGTAAAGAAAAAAAAAACAAATCGAGGAATTGAAAGAGCGTTATAGATATTATTATTGAAAGATAATTTAAATTAATTAAATTAAAAGTAAATCAATGGAACAATAAATAGAGTAATTGATTTAATATATAAATCAGGAGCCACGTTAACAGCCTCCGTGGCACAGGTGGTTAGACGCCAGCTTTGAAACGAGAGGCTGCGTGTTCGATGCCCGCCCGAGACAAAAATGTGTGCGTACCACAAGTATTTATAGTGGTTTTTTACATTTATGCGAATGTTACATATTGAAATAAAACTGTTATTAAAGGAGTTTAGCGCGGATTTGGTTTAATTTTTACACGTTTTAACTTACTAACTTCTTCGATTACTTTACAGCTTTTGTGGTCACCGGACGGTTTTATCCCGGGTCTGGGTGTTTCGGTGTTTTGGTGTTGATACCCACGACCCAAGACTCGATCTTAGTGTGGGGTCAGGACAGTGTGACTGTTGGGTGTACTTGTCTGTTTATGTCCTACAATATTTGCAAAGTTAACCATTAGGTATATTATAAATTCTTTATCTGTTGTGGTTAAGCATAATGATGAATTAATAAAAATAAATACAAGCACTTTATTAAAACAATATTACCGACTGCCACTATCTGTATCTGTATCAGCCCATATACGTCCCACTGCAGGGCACGGGCCTCCTCTACAATCGACAGTACGATTGAGAGTGGTTAGGCCATATAGTCCACCACGCTGGCCTAGTGCGGGTGGGCGGACTTACATTGTATTGTATTGTATCAGCCCATATACGTCCCACTGCAGGGCACGGGCCTACTCTACAATCGACAGTACGATTGAGAGTGGTTAGGCCATATACTCCACCACGCTGGCCTAGTGCGGTTTGGCGGACTTAAATACCATACAATTCTTAATAAATCGCTATGGTATGCAGGTTTCCTCACGATGTTTTCTTTCACCGTTTTAGTGCGTGGTGATTGACTATCAATACACACATGACTCCGAAAAGTCAGAGGTGTGCCCTGGGATTCGAACCCGCGACCACCGTGAACATGTTGGCTGTCGCGTCTAGTCCGTTTACCAACAGGCCACCACGCACTTTCACTAACAATAACACTGCCACTAACAATAACAAAATCAAGCAAATGGGCGAACCTTTATACATTAGAGAATTTTTGCGAAAACTCATTGAAAACCTATTATGCACCTTCTCAATTTATCTCTGCACCAGCCGAAGGTTGGCTGTTACAAAATGCCTTTAGCATTAAGCCCCGCCTGTATACTCATTTGTATTTATTTAAGCTTTATTTTACACCATAAATAAAACAATGGTAAACAATTTTCACAAAAATAAAAGTACAATTGGCGGTCTTATCACAAGGCAATTTCTGACAGACAACCATTTGATGGATATAAGAGAAAAGGACGAAAGTTTGGGCAGCGTCAGGTGTACGAATAATACCTATAGATATTACATACATAAACATACATACATAAATAAATATCCCATGTTAATATACTTACACAATATACACAAATACATACCAACATACATACATACATACATACATACATTGTATATGAAGTATTAAATAAATAAATCAAACTTATTAAACTAAATTTTGTAAATTCCTCTGCATAAGCGTAATATTTAAAATTCACATTACATCAATTTGGACATATAATTTAATTAATTAGTTATTGAACTATATACCACATTTCGAAAATGTGCTCGAGCACGGCAATATTCGCGGTAGACATGTGGGTGCCTCGTTATCCAACCGAAATATTATAATCCGTTTGTGTAATGACATAATTAATACATACGTTTTATTGGTAGCTATTGTTTATTTATTCATATACAGCCGATGCCAATAATCAATCGAAAAAATTAGATTGAAGTCAATCTGGATCGTTTTCTACTTTTCGATTGGTCTCTTGTCATGTTACCATAGTTTTTTCACTACTGAGATTGATTATTGGCAATACAGTATCAGAAAAAAGATTGAGCTGTCAATCTAAAACGGCAAATTTTGGATTGGGATTTTTTATTGGCAGCGGTTGTTAATGAATGTAAAAATAATCTAATTAATGTCAATTAATAGATAGTTCTATTGAGCGGGATTAGGCTCTCAAGCTAGCCTAATGCGAGTTATCTGAGTTTTGTGTGTAGATATCCTTATGATGTTTTTCTTTACCTTTAAAGTACGCGGTTATAGTCACACGAGTCTGAAAAGTCCGAAAAGTTTATTTACTATGATAATGTTCTAAAACATTATTCGCATTGTGACCTGTAAATTTATTTACCATTGCCCAAGTTCCTTTATATTTTTATTTTGATGAAAATAAACCGTCCATTTACAAATATTTGCTCGGATTTGGGTGTTTGTGTATGTAAAGCCTTCACGATACTGGAGTAATTCACAACGTATTTTTAAACACTGACTCCCTTATTCATAAGGCCTTAACGCCATTTTGAAATGGCGTTAATATGAGCTGACTCATAAATATTATTCACAGACGCCAATAATCACTTATAAGCTATTAAACAACTCATTAGCTTTAAAATGGCCGAGAACCTAGTATAATCAGAAAAATGGCGGACGTCTCATCTGGACGCACAGGATGTTTGATATTACAGTCAAGTTAATGAAATAACTTTTTTATGTGAACTGGTAATGATAGTTAAAATTATGTTGAAATAAAATTATAAATAGCAGAACTTAATGAACTTTTTATCTCCTCTTAAAATTATTTAACTAATTTACGTTAATATTGTTGATTAGCAATTTCTTATAAATAAGGGGATTAAGCTGTGGCTTTTTCGGAACTGCTTTTATGTAAAATATCCTGACTACGCCTCTTAAACACGTTCGAAAGATATAGTAGATCGACCGACAATATAATATGTTATTGGCTAGCGCTTCTTTCTAAATTTACGTTACGTTAGAATTCACAAAACGTGTGGTAGTGACTACATAATTAATACATAATTATGTGTTAAGTCCGCTGGATCTAACACGGTTTTTCGGCAAAAATATTGTCAAGAACATTTTAGTTTCCTAGATAAACGCGTCCTCTATACGCCTTTAATAACTTTTGGGCAAGCGTTGCCAAGGAGATAATAACATTTATAAACCATTATTGTTTCTTAGATTATAGAAGATGACACATTTTGGTAATTAATTTAAACTATATATTTTAATCATACCTGGAACATTGTACCAAATTAAAACTAAACTGTTAGTTTCGATAGATATGACAATTTTTTATTTAATTTGAAAATATGTAATTATGACGTAAAATTATGCGACATATTGCACACATTTTCGAAATAAATTAAGGAACTTTTCCAAATTAATTTCATTTTGCACCTGCCATTCTAGAATTTTGCTGTACAATTACCAAATTGTCGTCCATATTCTAGCCGAATTGTAGTGTAGAAGTGAGTCATTAGCTAATTGTATCCTAATAACGCATCACCTGGTCTGAGCCGAGTTCGGGACAGGCGAAATTTAATTTCAACATTTCTCGTATGAATAATGAAGAGGAATTAAATTTATTCACGTTGCAACCCCTCGTCTGCAATTTCAGGGAAATTAAAAAATGTCCTCGTTTTTGCTTTCGGAAAATTGTGACCGTATTCATTTCGGGACGCTTCCGAATGATAAATTAGAGAATTATATTGAAAATATGATCTTAAAAGATGCGTTATTATATTTGGTATTTTATTTCATTACTGTTTAGGGCAAAAGAATAATCTGTATTTATATTAAAAAAAAAATGTATTAAATTATACATCGAAAGTAAAAAGAACTGTGTATACCCAAAAACAATTATTTATTTTTCTTTGCGAATATCCAGAGAAAACCTTTTCACTAACAACTACGGTAATGGAACACTCTTTAACCAAGCGTAGAGCGTTAATTGGTTCACATAAAGGTGAGACGCATTTTCAGCAATAGTGTACGTATGGACTACAACGACGACTGGATACTAAAATTACATTAAATGAGAATCCGAAACTACTATAAAACAACTATACTATTTCTCACATGCTTGAAACGCAAAAACCGAATTTATATCACCAAAACCTCATACTCAAATACAACATCGAAAATGGCTCAATATTTGAGTACCAACCTCTCCCGACCGTGCATTTCTATCAACTCGCAAATAACCCTCAGAAAATACCAGGCGCTTTCACCCACACAAAACATTCACACAACAAAAGAAATTCCATTCGATATAAAAGGCTTGATTCACTAACGGAAGCGCAGAGTTTGTGGGCGAGATTAGCAAGTGAAATCACTAGCAGTAGTAAAACATTGAGGAGACGTCGCTAGATAAACAAGGGGGTAACGGGGGACGCGGCGGGAGGCGCGGGACGAGGCGACAAAAAATTCCCGATTGTACCCACCCTCTTAAAGATTGACTAGGAGCTCGCAACCGCAACATTTGCGGTATAATATTATTATGTATAAGTTGTTACACTTTGAAACAGAATAAGTTTAATATTGAATGATATGTGTTTCAAGTTGTTTAAACATTATCTAAAGTTCTCACTTTAATTTATTAATAAGCATAGTCGAAAACATTAACATGAAATAAACATTTGAAAATCATAAAAAATCTACTACTTCTTGTTATAATGGTTTCTTAGATTTACGCGAATGTTACACATTGAAATAAGACTATTATTTACGGATTTTATCGCGGATTTAGTTTAATTTTACATTTTTTGAATTCCCGACGTTTCGATCACTTTACAGCTTTCGTGGTCACGGGGCGGACTGAGGTATTAGTCATCCGCTCAGTGACTGTTACAATTTAACTACCCTTAATTTTGAATTATTAAATTAAAAAGTTAATTTAAATAACTAATCTGTTTTGGCGTTCCGATCCACGCAGAAGGAGCTCACTGTGTCTTGAGGTCTGGCAGTTGGTCTTTTGGGTTCCGATTTAATTAAGTGTAGAATAGGATCCCATGCTTGTGCAAGCTTCAAGCCATCTTCCCTATTGAAATTTGGATGTTTTTTAATTTCAATAGCCTCGCGAAACATCCTGGGCAGGAAACGGTGTTCTTTCGCGAGGACTTGGGGCTGGTCAAAACGAAGGTAATGCTTGGAGCCTTCTTCTATGTGCTCAGCAACTGCAGACTTCGTTGAGCGTCGATGTTTGACGTCAGCTATATGTTCTTTCACGCGGGTCCCTATGCTTCTTTTGGTTTGACCAATGTAGGAGAGGCCACAGTCGCAGTCTATTTTATATACGCCCGGTTCTTGCAGAGGTATATGGCACTTGACAGGTGGTAGAAATTGACTAATCTTCTTGGGCGGCTTGAAGTATGTTTTGATAGAAGCACGCTTCAGGATATAGCCAATCTTGTCCGTGACACCTTTTATGTATGGCAAGACAACCGGGACCCGTTCAACTGTGGCTGGTTTCACTCGGTTTCTGTGACGGCGGCGTGGAATTTGGAGCTTGTTGTCTCGCAGTACTTGCTTGACGTGTTGCAGCTCAGTCGCCAGGTGTTTCTCGTCACAGATTCCTTGTGCTCTCTGAAACAAAGATTTACCCACGGTAGCTAACTGTTTTGGATGGTGGTGAGAATCACCGTTCAAGTATTTATCTGTATGGGTCTTTTTCCTATACACTGTATGACTTAAGGACTGATCAGGATTGCGGATTACTAAAACATCTAAGAAGGCAAGAGATTTCTTATTTTTTAACTCCATAGTGAATTAAATTTTATTGTTAATGGAGTTAAGGTGGTTTAAAAATGCAGTTACTTGGTTAGATGGTAAAATTGTGAAAGTATCATCTACGTACCGCTTGTAAAATCTTGGTGAGACTGGGGCTGTACTAAGGGCTTTCTCCTCAAAGTCCTCCATGAAAATATCAGCGACTACCGGAGATACAGGTGAGCCCATAGCGACGCCATCCGTTTGTACATAGTATTGATAATATTTTATATTGTATTGATAGTATTGACAGTCACTGAGCGGATGACTAATACCTCAGTCCGCCCCGTGACCACGAAAGCTGTAAAGTGATCGAAACGTCGGGAATTCAAAAAATGTAAAATTAAACTAAATCCGCGATAAAATCCGTAAATAATAGTCTTATTTCAACTTCTTGTTATGTCAACTAAAATATATTGTATTCTGTTAATTAAGAAACGTTAAAAGTAAAGATAGAAATAAAACATTTTCCCATAAATAAGATACGAAACTATTCAAATATTCAACGCTCCTAACTAAACTAAAAAATAAAATAGACTCATTAGATGACAATTACCTTCATGATATCTGTATTATGTCAATTTGTATCTGCCGCTAACTTAAGCTTAATAATTTGATGGATATTGTCATATTATCTAAAGTCTATTGGCTTATTAAGTTATCGAAATGATTTCAATTGAGGTGTATTTACTCTTGTTAGTAACAATTTTGAGATTTCAGCGAACCTTAACGCCTGATTTCAATTCATAGCAACTCCAATAATCCATTTTGCGAACGGAGCTAGAATTATGTCACAAAAATATATGTTTGAAAGAATAATTTTGTCATTGATTAATAATTAGGGTGCGTTGCGGTAACTCTACTACAGAAGTATAAATGCACTGATGTGTTCCAGTGTGAAGGACATTGTCGCCAGAGTAAAAACTGGACATAATTAGACGTAACATCTTATGTTTTAGAATGATAAGCGCAGTGGAGTGCCAAGTATTGCTTTGTAATTCAAGGTGTTTCTTTTTCTACTGTTCATCTGAACGGTCGTATCACTTACCATCAGACGAATCGCGAAAAAATGACGTAGACTCATATAGAACATATATTGGCTTGCCATAAAGAAAATTTATGAAATAAACCTGAGCTGCATTGAAGATAATTCTATATAGCTAAAATGGTACCCCGCAGCTTAGATAAATTAGTTACGACTAAAAGCACTGCGACGGTAACTGATAATAAGATTCATAATCACGCTCTAGTAAGTACGCTAAAAGGAGTTTACATTCATAACAAATAGAAAAAAAATTGCCGTGGCAATTATAGTACGGTAAGATTACAACGCTGAGGTATCGGGCTCGAATCTCGGGACGGGCAGTGATGCTGAATTTATCTATTCATTGTCAGCCCGAAGTTGAGAATTCGTGCCCGATATGGTAATAGGCTCTCTCCCTACCTCAGCGTGGAACCAAACCCATAAAGCAAAAATGGTGTATCCTGGTATCACCTCTGCCTATCCCTTCTGGAGAAAAAGCATGAAATTATGTATGATTAGCAGGTCAAGCGATATGCAAGCTACGATTGACCAAACACAGTCAAGCTGGGGCGGCATGTGTTGCCCTCCATTCGATAAATAGCGTGTGGCGATAGACTAATGTCTGCATAATCCATTAAGCCTCGGAACAAGCAATAAATCAGACTGGTAATGAACGCAATCACTCATACACATGCATATTTCATTTCCCAATTGATTCAATGATACTATTGAAATAAATTTATTTAATCTGTTTTTTGTAAACAATGATTACTAGAGGCCAGCCAGTTGAGAGAGGACCGTACTAAATCAAAACTCACTGATTCAATCATAGAGAATGAAATTATTATTACAGGGTAAAACGAGTTATAACTGGCAAATCTATCGATCTTACAATATCACTTTAAACCAGCTGGGAAATAAGTTACTATCAATGACCACGAGGCTGATTTCCTCCTTAAGTCCTATACATGTGAATAAAAATCCTGTGGTGACACTTCAACGCATTTGGAAAGGGGGTCTAATCCCCAGGTGAGGTTCATGAAAACGGCCACCTTCAACACAGCTCCGACGGCACTAGTAAATATAATAGGAAACATTATATTACGTATGGTGACTGCCTCGGTGGCGTAGTTGTACTAAGGTACGGTTACAAAGCTGAGGTCACGGGTTCGAGTCCCGGGTTGGGCAAAGTGATATTGGATTTTTCTATTCATTATCAGCCCAGAGTCAGGAATTTGTGCCCGATATGGCGATAGGCTCGCCACCTATCATATCGCGGGACGGAACATACAAGGCGAAATGTGGGTGTCCTGGCACCTCTGCCTACCCCTTCTGGGAAAAAGGCGTGAGTTTATGTATGTATGTATGTATGTGATCACTATTCAAAAGAATATAATTTTGTTTATACCAGTAAAACCCTCCAGAAATCATACAAAGTGTTTTGCCGTTAATAAACGACATAATTTCGAATCCCAGGACACACCTCTGACTTTTCGGAGTCATGTGTGTATGATAGTAAATCACCACGCACTAAAACGCTGAAGGTAAACATCGTAAGGAAACCTACATACGATAGCGATTTATAAAAAAATCTATGTTCTGTAAGTCAGCTAACCCGCACTAGGCCAGCGTGGTGGACTATACAGCCTAACCACTCTCAATCGTACTATCGATTGTAGAGGAGGCCCGTAACCTGTAGTGCGACGTATATGGGCTGATACAGAAACCAAATAAAAAGAATCCATTAAAGTATGTTTACGTAAACGCATTAAGATATACTGTTGGCATGGCCGTGTGCGGCTCTGAGCTAACAGATACTTACGCCCAAAGCGGGTTTTGCGCTATCACCAAGTATTTGCTTAAGCATTTCGGGGGTGGCGCAATTTATGTAAAGTATATTACGAATAAACAATTTTCAGCGAGCACTGAGCCCACTTCACAAAGCCTCTTAAACGCCACTCTTGAACATCGGTTAATTATTACATCATATATACTATATTTCATGCATATATCTTAGAAAGTTGGGCAAAGGTGACTAACGCCCCTTACAGTTCTTTGATCTTATTTCTGGTTTAGATGTAAAATAGGTACCCATCACTAGAATAGTGACTTTGTCTAGCCTTCACAAAAATTAAGTTCATTATGCGTCTTACAGCTAATATATAAATATATAGTATACCGTAGCTCAAAAACGAAAAGGGCTTTTTTTGAAAATACTTTGCCGTCTCTCTGACTTCTCTGTTTTTTTTTTCAGTGATACTTAGGGCCTGTAGAAGTTTAAAATTTGGAGTATTGCAATGATTAATAATATTTACTTTGATCAACGTTACATATACAGACTGTGACTGAAAACTAAGTCAGATTATAGTTTTAGTGCCTACAGACACTCTCTCTGTAATCGTTTCCTCAGTGCTGAGGATCGTGACATCCGTCACTTAGTCGAATAAATAAAAACTGACTGCCTTCGTGGCGTAGTTGTGCTAAGGTATTACTGCAAGGCTGAGGTCTTGGGTTCGAATCCCGGGTCGGGCGAAACCGATATTGCATTTTCCTATTCATTATCAGCCCGCAGTCACGAAATTTTGCCTGATATGGCGATATGCTCGTTCCCTACCACATCGTGGTACGGAAAATATAAGGTGAAACGTGGGTCCTAGTTGCACCTAGAAATACGGAGTGTTGTAGATAAAAATGAAATTGCACTGTATTTTTTGCCCTATTTCCAAAGTCAACGTCCAAATTATATTTATGAAATCTGTTTGAAACTATCTTATCGTCGTAGTAATTTTTGTAAGAAACTTTGCTAGCTTTTAACTTAATAAGTGATGATTATATTTCTTGGGAAAATTTCGCATCTTGCTGTTCTCACTTAATAAGTTTCAAATTTTGCATTTTCGTTATTTTTAATGCAAACATTACATACAAAATATTGAGTTATTGTTATGAATCGCTAGATGAGCATGACATTCGCCTGATGGTGACAGATACGTCTGCTTATGGACATTAGCACAGCGTTTTCAATTCTGAGAAAAAATATAATATAAGAAGTGTCAATATGTCCAGTAGTTACTCTGGCTACAATGTCCTTCAAACTGGATGCAAACCGCGTTATGAGGATTCTGTCACAGGGAAATGACTGACCCGGCACACCAATCAATCAATGTTTCCATAGACATCTCAACAAGGTTTTTGATTATATGTAAAGTACGATCTCGCGCAGTAGGGCAGCGTGGCAGGTCTTTAGTTTGAGCTCTCTCAGCCTCAATCGATCTTTAGGCTGGAAACTGTATGTTTATACACTAGCGTCATATTTTTAATAATTGCTTATACGAAAAGGTTATAATATGCATAATCATAATCAGAAAGAAATTTTAAAATCCGTTAAGTAATAATCCAGTTACAAATATATAAAAGTTAGTGGTAGGAATAGTAGAAAAGGATGCAACATGCATAAAGGGAAAATTATTAATTTAATATTATCACTGACAAGGTATTGCGTCCCGAGCAACTTATTTGAATTTTGTCAAACCAAAAACGCACACGAACTGATTGACAGATTTACTGCTACAAGACGGAGAAGGCGCTTTTTAAATATGAAATAATATTCTTTGGCAACAAAGATTTCCACTTTATTTGTATTCTATTAAGTTTGTTGGGAGGCTGGAGCTATAATGGGGTAAAAGTGGTCGTATACTGTCAAGTACAGTATGCCTATGCTATATATATATATATATGCTAGTTGTTGGACTAAATTCAAGATTGTTTCTTTCTACAATTTGCTTGAGATCCAAGCGATATTATTATTGATCATGTATATATCATGATATGTATTGATCAGCGACACTATATTAATTTTCCATACCAATAATCCATATTACAATTAAGTGTAACTCAGAGACTTTTAATGTTGAAATATAATCACATTTCGCTGGTTACTTGGGCGAAATTTTTTTTCCCCACTTACGTGTAGATCTGGACGCTCCTTTTAGATGTTGAACGATAAATATTAGGTCTCCGCAGTACATCCAGCAACTTGACCAATGTTGGTCGTCTCCTATGACGGACAGGGGATAACGTGGCGGATTTCTCATAACCCTTAACCACGGGTCGGATGTATAAGAGTTCTGCTGTCGATTACCTGCAGTTAGTGATTTCCGGTGAGGCTCAGTAGGAAATTGATTAACATTGAAGAGATTTACAACTTAAGCCTCGAAGTGACGAGCGCAATGTAGCGTTATGTATTGTTTCATAAATTATTAAGTTCATACTGTTTGTTCCTATTTGTGGGGTAGATGATTCTTTTTTGTTCAAAACCATTGTATTGTTGTATTTCGGTTTAAAGGATGTTGTAGCCAGAATAACTACTGGACATATTGAGACATAACATCTTATGTGTCAGGATGGTAAGCGCAGTGGACTGCTAACATATTGTTTGGTAATTCAAGATGTTGTTTGGTTTGTTACTGTTTATGAGCTGTCGGATCGCTTACCAAACGGCAAAGTCCTGCCATTCATAGTATTAAAAACAGTTTCCAGACATCAATCAATCAATTTGATTTAAAGAACACTTAGCGACTAAACAATCAGTAACTCTTGTTGTATTTCGGGCTTAAAGGGTGTTGTTAAAAAACGACGATTAGTATCCTCGTTCCAAAGTCCGCTGTGTTATGTTTTGTAAGGAACTCCCTACAAGAATTTTCGATTTAGTGTCTCCTATTATTCATAATGTTTATCGGATAAAAAAGTTTAATACCGCTTAAAGGTGACGTAACCCTTGTATAGTTGGAACTTGCTAAATCCTAAAATACTGAATTGGATTTGATAAACTGAATTTCCGGGAGACTGCTCAATTTCCTGGAAACGTAATTAATTTCAGGCTGACGGCTGCTAATGAAATATTGAAGCAAATATTTTTTCAATGAATAAATTCTTTTAATAAAATAACCTTAATTAGTTAATTTTACAAAATAATTATTATATTAATCTTCTTTAATATTCAGAATTTCAAACCCGTAACACGGCAGAGAGCAATTTGAAACCACTTAGTCACAGCCCCCTAGTTTCATTACAATGCTGACTTTAGGGTTCGTAGGGATCGGTCTAGGATCAAGCGGCCCTTAAGACGGGTTCTAGACGTCCCGGGGTGTCTTATTAAGCTACCCTCCGGTTATAACTCATAGTAATCCGGTGACAGTGAAGGTCGAATTATTAATATCGCTACGAGATGTATTTGCATGTAATAGAAGACTGAATTGAAATAAGTAATATTATGAACAATGTTATTTGACTTTCAAGTGGTAATTATTGCTTTTAACACCTGCATGACACAGTGACTATAATGCAATACATACGAGTCTAGATATTATTATAACAAACTAGGAGTTTGGCTGATTCAGATAGTTTTGGAATCCAGTTCACTTTCGCATGACAACTGTTATAAATATTTAATTTCAACATAAGGTACTGCCGTACTTTAAACTTCCTATTCTATGCCTTTGAGCTTGAAAAATAACAAATATATTTAAATTTCGTGCACATCCCAAGGGAACACTACATTTTGTTGAGATAAAAAGTAACCTATGTATTAATCCAGGATATCGGCTGTTTCCATACCAAATTTCATTAAAATTGGTCCAGTAGTTTGAACGTGAAGAAGTAACAAACACACCAACTTTCGCATGAGTAGGATTAGTAGGATAGCGTGTCCACCAACAAGACTGATTTTCATGGCGGTAGACTTCCCCAGTTATTTCATGCCGATAACATGAACTACACTTGATACTATTAGCACCTTTAACTATCCAGACACATAAGAGGTGAAATATTAACGCAAATAAAACCAACAACGCCATAAATCAAAAATTTTAAATCGGACAAGAACCCAAGCTGGGCGTACGGTCCATGGCTCAGTGCTCGATAAATAACAACGCAGCATCAGTACTTATTTTCCGGGAAGGTTGCCAAAAGAATGCGCAATCTCACTCCGTAATGTCATTACGTTTATTGCTTAGAACGTTTACTCTGCTCTGAAATATTTTTACGAGGTACATAAGCGGTCCATGGTTTATGTATGTATAACATCCGACTCTTCGGTGCGAGCTCGATGCATTTCATTTTACAGCATTTTATATGAAAAAAGCATGTATTTTTAAAATATTGCTCGTCTACGAACTGTTTTTTTTTATACCAAATATAATTCTGGAGAAATACAATGTAAATTTTGTAATAAAAATTAAAGTTCGTGCAATCCACGTTTTGTTTTTATATTAACATACGAGCAGTCCTATCCGTCCAACCGGGTGCAGAAACAATTTTTGAAAATATTCTAAAATATTCATCATGATTTTGTTTTGCAAATCTGCCCAGTAGTTTCTGAGCCTATTTGATGCAAAAATCATCTTTCCAACATATTTTCTCCCTGTACTAAATATTAGTATAGAATAACCTTTCTAAACCTTTTATAATAATATATTTTTTTTCACCTCATTCAGAATGGCAAATTTTAAATATTTGAAAGTTCGTGATATTTATTTTTCTTTAATGAAATAAACTTAATAAAATTTAGCAACGGAAGATAAATCTAATAAGGCTTCGTATACGCATTTGGCTATACCATTATGTTTTTCTATATCAGTTACGTCGTCTCAGACTGGCCTCTTGCCAACCCATCTGCGCTATGTAAATCTTTTCTACTTTAAAATATATAGTCCAACGTTTGCTTGATTTGAGCATCGAACTCAGAACTGACTTTGCCCCGATTGTAGGTCATATTAACACAAGGGGTAAGAAAATAGGTCACGTTAACTTCAACAATGTGGGCTTATTCACTACAGGTACAGGTAATATTGCAGTTATAAACACCAATATAGTGTCGTCCTTATTTTTATTTTATTGCACGTGTATTTAGCTGCTATGTTGTATCAACATAAAAAATATACATACATATATAACTCACGCCTTTTCCCAGATGATTTGGCAGAAGTGCAGCCAGGACACCCAGTGTGTAATCTATCGCTATATCGGGAACAAATTCCTAACTCTGAGCTGATAAAGTAAAGAAAAATCCAATATCACTTTGTCCGACCCGGGTTTCGAACCCGAGAGAGAGCATTGTAATACATACCTTACCGTACCGTAAAATTACGCCACCAAGTCAAAAATACGAGTACAGTAATTATCTTTAAGTTACTAATCGAGACTACGCATGCATTAGCGTACCATTTTTAAACCATAAATACTGTTTTATTTTTATCTGAACTTTGTTAAACTGTGAAGTGCGCTATGTCCTTTGAATACCCTTGACAAGGCTTAGGCAAAATTTCATGAAGGTCAGTTAAGCAGATAAGGCTTGAAACTGTAACAAACAAACTTACATAATTTGCATTTATAGTACAAAGTAAAGGTTGTATCCTTTACTGTGATCCTTTACGTCTAATATAAGCTATAAAAGGGGAGATTAAACCGTATCTCTTTACTCGTTTGCATGTTTGTGCTCACTCAAATGCGTTGTGGCCTGTTGGTAAACGAACTAAACACGACTGCTAACATGCACATGGTGGTTGCGGGTTCAAATCCAAGATCATATTTCTGAATTTTTGGAGTCATCTGTATCTTGATAGTCACGCACGGACGTCGGCACCAGGCACTAAACGGTAAAGGAAAACATCGTGAAAAACCCTGCATGGCGATTTTTAAGAATTTCTAAGGTTTGTAAAGTCCGCCAACCCGCACTTTGCCGGTGTGGTGGAGTATATGGTGTAACCACTCTCAATCGTACCCTTGATTGTAAAGGAAGCCCATGCCCTGCAGTGGAACGTGTATGGGCTGATACAAATGTTTGAACGTTATAAATATTCACCACAATATTCATCATGGGAAATCATTGGCTACGTAGATCCGATGAAGATAAAGCCAGTTCGGTAATATTCGTTGACAATGGTTACTAGGGCCAGCGTTCTTTTTATATCAATGAATGGCGAGTCATTCGTCTGATGGTAAGCGAGACGACCGCTCGTATACTGTAGCAAAACTAAACAACACCATGATTTTATTTATGAACGATTATTACAAAGCAATGCTTGGCATTCCACTGCGCTCGCCATCCTGAGGCATAAGATGTTAAGTGTCATTATGTCCAGTAGATACTTTGGCCCCAAAATCTTTCAAACTGGTACACAAAAGTGCATTTACACTGTTTGGCGGGGAAAATAGATATGGTGGATTAAATGGCCTAACCCTCACAGTCGTAGTCTCGGTTATAGTAGAAGCTCGTGCCCTGCAATGGGGCGTGAATTTATAATACTGTACAGATAGGTAGGCCTTCCAAGATATATTTAGCTATAGCCGTCTTATGTATTCCACAGAACCACAATGGCCCCAATCCGATTTAGATCAGCATACTAGACGTACATTGAGACATTACCTACATATGTTATGCATAAACATTGTTTGACAACTTCGTTTAATACCAATATTTTCAAAAAATATATTTTGCACATTGGGATTAAAAAGTTACTACGTGTATTGACAAGTCATAAGAGCTATTTAATACAAAATATAAAGCTATAAAAATATTGATTTAAAAAATAACTTACATACATATTTACAGTACCACATACAAATTATACCGAGTGGAAAATAACATTGGATCGTTTTGAAGTTTTGCACAATGTCACCTGGGATGATAAGAAACATGTGGTTTGATTTAAATACCATTTTACTTCTTGAAATAAAACTAGTATTACCGATTTCAATTCATTAAATTTTCAATGTGTAATATTCGCGTTAATCTAAAAAAAACATTACCATTTTCTGTCATCATCAAGTATACAAGAACCTCTAGATAGAAATATTTGTTTCCCAAAAAGTATCCTTAAAACGTTAACGTATATAGCCACGAAACCTTTCATCTGTAACAAATTAAAACATAGCGAGTCTAAAATGATGCTTGCTAAAATACCGTATACAAAGTTACGAATCGGCATTCAGTTTGTACAAACATGAAGAAAACGTGAATGTTTGTTTTAAATTTTCAATCAGAGCTACGCCCTGAGTTCGCACGCAATTGATGGGTGCTGGATGGCTCAGTCGAATTGGAGTGGACGGTAATTCGCTTTCAATTAATATTTCCAGCTTCGGATGTATTCCGAACATCTAACAAATGTTTTCCTACGCCTTCTTATTGTGCGACTACAGTTCAACTGATTATTATGAATCCGATAAATTCGCCGGTAGGATATTCGTATGAACTCGGGTAAAGTCGTATCTCGAGTTCATCTTATTTGTTCATATTCACTTTATTACACACACAAAAATATAAATAAAAAGAAAAACACATACGTAAAATGCTTTTGTATCAGTAGGTAATTTATAGTATATAATATATATGTATGTCTATCTAATACTTTTAAAAAGCATGTTTATCTTTAAACTCTATACTGCCCTCTCTTCTTTTTCTTATATTCATCCAAAGGTTGTCTGTAAGAAATCGCCTAGGGTGATAAGACCGATAATTGTACTCTTTAATTTTATTTGTTAAATATTGTATACTTTTTTTCTTTTGTGTGTAGTAAAGAATAAAATAAAATAATAAAAAGTACAATCGGCGGTCTTATCACTCAAATGCAATGTATTGCTATTACGACCACTTATTGCAAATTGAATCAACGAAAATATGTCATTCTGTCCGTACTTTCTTTCATCTTCACACTTTTAGTCCCACGCAGTGACGAGGTTAGGTTAGTCCTACGATACACTTCGCGTCCACTTCACTTTATCCATGTTTAACCACGTTGCAACACAATTGTCCGCATTTTTTTCTTTACAATGACATTCTAGAAATACTTTAAGCTATTTTATTTGCTTTACTATTTTTTCACAATAAGGTTAGTTTTCCTCAACATTTATGACCACCTACGACAAACTGTATTTGTAAGCGACTCACTATAGTACGAGGATTAATTTTACTTATTATACACGCATGAAATCTGTGTTTATCATAATATTTATTTAAAGTTTCTGCCTACCTGCGTTAAAGAAAAAAGGGAGTTACAATAAGGATAAGTATTTTAAATTCGTTTAGTAACTGAAACTTTACCGCATCAAGCATTTGATATTGATTATTCGAATGATACAGTCATTTTTAGTAAAGGAAACCCCAAACGCGCCGTTGCCATTGTCAATGGAGCCCACACTAAACCTAATATAAGCGTAAGGATGATTATACTGGGTATCTCAAGACTGCTACCGAAAACGAAGCCGGGTGGTAGTTTTAGTGACTACAAACACAATGCAACTAAAAATTTCGCAAAGAAACGCGACAATTATTTTTTACGATTTTTTAAATATCGTCATTTTTGGGTGGTAAATCCATAGTTTTTGCTAAAATAATAATTTAAACTCTTTTATATCTTAGAGTATTTATATAATAAGTAAAAGGGTATACACTATTATTTTAGGAAAAAATGTATTTACCACCCAAATATGGCCATAGGAAAAAAATAACAAAAAAAAATTGTCGCTTGTTTTTGCAACTTTTTCTGTTGCATTGTGTCTGAAGTCGCTTAAACTAACACCCAGCTTCGTTTTCGGTAGCAGTCTTGATATACCCTGTATATGCGATTTCAATGATAATTATTAGTCACTTAAAAACATTTTTTGATTTGATACTAGGATTAAGGATACTATAAGCCACTAAGGGTGTATCCTAGTATATATATATATATACTTTCGGCCTAACCTAATATTTAAGAAACGCCAAGTGTGTTATTTTATAATATAATAGAATTTTATTTTTATTACCCCAGTGTAACTTAATTGTCAAGAAAATACTCTTTTCATTTCAAGGACAAAACCTTGTGAGCTATTGTTATGTATAGTTTCAACTTAAATGTATTAATTTTCTATTTTTTTTGTTCTTTTTGTCAAACGATTGTTATTTATTATAACAATCATTCACCGGTGGGTGCTTCCCATGCACTACACTTAAATTCAGCTGTACTCTAGTAACTTGCCGAGCCAATTAACAAAAACAGGTATTTCTTCGGAATAAGAATCAGTTTTTAAACTGTATAAAATCTAGATCTTCTTAACCCAGCCACACTCATTATAACCGAAATAAATCAATTCTCGAAGTAGGCTAACACAATTCATTTGAGCCAAGTTGCCGAAAAATAAAAATGGGCGTACATCCAAAATGTAATAGAATTCCGTCCACATATTTCACTAAAATGTATAGCGAGAAGGAATTTATCGTAGTTCTAGATATACCTTTTACGTAACAAAATTCTTAATGAGTCAATGATTATAAAATACAAGTATAAAAATACACCTGACCTTTCGAGAAGCTTCGTCTCATGTACTTTTATAACGCGACTTTTTTGGCGAGCCATCTAATACCTGACTTTATTTAATAAGTGCTCTTTCAGGGATTCTAAAAATATGTGTAATACATACGGCCTTATGCGTAGATAGTTTCAAAACCTATTTAGTTGCCAAATGATTTGACTTTTTAATTTAGTTTGAGCGTAGAAGACAAAACATTGGATAACTAAAATAGGTTTTAGAAATATCCTTACTAATATTATAAAGGTGAAAGTTTGTATGTATGTATGGATGTTTGTTACTCTTTCATGAAAAAACGGCTCAACAGATTTTGATGAAATTTGGTATAGTGATAGCTGACACCCTGGATTAACACATAGGCTACTTTTTATCCCGAAAAATGTAGTGTTCCCGTGGGATGAGTCAGGAAACCAAATAAACATATTTTCTACTCTTTCAAATTCAAATTGTTGGCACGGGATGTCCTCTCCTACGGAAGGCAAATATAGTCGACGGCACGCGGGAAATATAGTTAGTAGACACGCGAAATAATATGTTCTTGATGTGGATTGGACTCAAAAACTATCTGCACCCGGGCGAAGCCGGGCCCGACAGCTAGTCTATGAATATAATCTTTAAACGTAGATCATTAATACGAAATATGGATATGTTTCATATTGGAACGACAAAGTAACACGTAGTAAGTGCTTCAAGATGGTTAAATGTCGCGGATGGCAACATTTACGCCTGTACCAAATAGTACTTAAACGTACGCTTACAGTAGTTACTGTCCGATTAAAAAGTCGTCATTGCGATGAGTAGCGCCATCTATAAAATCGTTTTGCAAAATTACGTTATTTAAAATATATTAAATTCTATTTGTCAATAGATGGTGCTACTTAACTTGCTTCAGCGCGCGCTATTTAGTTTAATATAAAACATATTTTTTGTAAAAAGAATCTGATTATGAAATGGTTAATAAATGACTGCCATCCTTCATAAAATTTTTCTTGTTAGTATTTCATGAGACATATAAGAAATTTTAAGCACGGCTCAAACAGCAACTCAAAAATTACCTTCGACTCTCGGAACAATAGCCAAGCCCTTGATTAACGTTAGGTTTCTATGATTCAGTAGAACCATTCGGTTCCAGCCGACCTGTTCATACTAATCCGGAGCTTTAACAAGCACTCTACCACTTCTTATATCATTATTTCCCCATAGTGTTTTGTCACAAGACATTTATTCTTATTTACCATGCAAATACTTATCTTCGTATTAATTCAAAACCTGCAGCCTCTTTTTCCACTACTTTAACCTAGTCATAAAAATGAGGAATATTTTTTGTCACCGTTTAGAAGAAATGTACTAAATATACAAAATATTTTCTATAGTATTTTAAAATAAGGTAAATACTAATTCTTATAATTATTACTTATGACATTAATTGGTTAGCTTAATATCATTACTTTTACACTTACACAAAAAGTACCTAGTCATAAGTGATAATAATAATATTATTAATTCATTTGATCATAAATAGATAGCTAATAATTTTTAAAATATTTTTACAAAAACATAAACAAAAAGGAAAACAGAAAAAAGTGCCAATTCAAAAGGCATATTATTCGACTACAGTTATTTTTTTATTGAAATGCCACAGCACCAATCTATCGGAATATTTTCGAATTCCTGTAAAACACCAACAGCGAACGTAATGACAGCAATATATAAAAACACAAGGTATAGCGTTAAAAACTAAACTATAATACTCTGTATCAGCCCATATACGTCGTACTGCAGGGCACGAGCCTCCTCTACAATCGAGACTAGTATTGAAAGTGTTTAGGCCGTATAGTCCACTACGCTGGCCTAGTGCGGGTTGGCAGACTACATATCATAGAAATTCATACAAATCGCTATGGTATGCAGGTTTCCTCACGATGTTTCCTTCGCCGTTATAGTACGTGGAGTTTGACTATCAACACACACGTGACTCTGAAAAGTCTGAGGTGTAGGCTTTGGATTTGGATTTGAACCCGCGATCGTGTGCATGTTGCATGCATGTTGCCAGCCGCGTCTGGATCGTTTACCAACAGGCCAGCACGCAATTACTTAACTTTGTACTATTTTCGCAGTAAATAAATTGAGACTAAAACTTTTGGGTACCGGCTATTATTCTCGCAAAATACCATAACACATAGTGTGCGCAGAACCAACACCGTTTATAAAACGCGGTGGACGTCTGAAGTTGATGGATTGTGCTCAACGCTGGACGGATACAATTCCAGAGATCCTAGGTTGCGATAGTGTGGGGCCAGCAGAACAGCGATGCGCGCGTACTGGTCCTTATTTCCTTTTTTATTTTTATTTGGGAAACATACAGAACAATAAAACATATGAGCAAGATACAGTTAGTAGTAAATGATGGAGAGACGTTTCCACAATTAAGTTATACTTAAACAAAGCAGGTGTTTCTTACTGATATAAACTATAACAAAATAATTTTTTCCTACGATTCTAATATAAATTACATTAATCATTTCTAGTCTCACGAAGTTGGGCTGAATATATAGGTACAAACAAAAAAGTTGATTAATATTTTTATAGGCAAGATCGCTGTTATTTCAAATACGGTTACATAGAACGGTATTTTCAAAGAAATAAATCAAATCAATAAGTAAGTTAATACATCCAAGAGTAACATAGCCCAAATCCGGGTAATCTAAGACACAATTCTCAGATTTCAAAAACTTACGTAATTGCTTAGACGCGTAACAAATATTTGTGGATCACAAAAACATAGACTGCCAACTTTTTTGACGTGACAACGTCTTAAATTAGGTTGCGGCTGGGAGTCACTTATGAAAAAGTGTAACGCCCGGTAACGTTACGATGAGTCACCGAACGAGAGAGAGGCCCGCCGAATGCCTTGCGTCTCTCTCCCACTCAATTTAATTATATTTTTTTTCAGTTTCACCCACTTTTTCCAAAATTGTCCCATAGCCCCCCCCCTGCCTTCCCCCACCCTTATTCCGAAATAGTGCCTATTAGCCTCCCCACGAAACCTACCCCCCCCCCCTCCCCTACCCCCACCCCGAAAATTTACCTCACCCCCCCCAATCCTATCTCGGCCAACATAGGTCGTAGACCCACCGAGTTTGGTATCCTCGGAACCGTCTTGGTGAGGGCTACAAATTGACCCCGCCAGAAATCCCAAATTACGCAAAAAATTACCCCCCCAAAAAAAAATATTTTACCTCCAAAAAATTTATTGACGTGACAACGTCTTAAATTAGGTTGCGGCTGGGAGTCACTTATGAAAAAGTGTAACGCCCGGTAACGTTACGATGAGTCACCGAACGAGAGAGAGGCCCGCCGAATGCCTTGCGTCTCTCTCCCACTCAACTATGATCGGTCTGCCGCGCGCGCAGCACTAGAGAATTAGGCGCATTGAATCGGCGCATGCTTGTGTCTCTGTCTTTGTCTTTCTCGAACGTTCTTGGCGTTGGAAAAACAAGAAAGCGTCACAATACAAGTTCACACGTGTGGTTAAAGTATCGTCAGCTGTGTCTGTAGTGAAAATATGGAGTGCTTAGATTCGTCATTACATGTACAATGTTTTAGTAAACAAAATATATTTCTATAGTTAAAATTTGTGCAATTCTTATTTTCATTCAATTCCTTGTTCCTATTGTGCAATTTAATTATATTCATATCAATAAATATTCTACCGAGAAAAAGACGTTGTCACGTAAAATCTTCGCCCGTAAAACCGACTTTACAGGCAACCATTTTTTTTTGACAGAATAACAGTAAACCGTCGTAAAAGGCTCCTTGGCTTCAAGCAAAAAGCAATCTACTATCATTGAAATAGGGTTTATTTTATTGAAATAGGGTTTACACCGTACTACGGTCCTTTGACGGTTCGCGGCATCTTTTGACGTTTCTTTGAGGAACCGTAATACAGTTCGTGTGGCAGTCCCGGGGATGATGTTCGACCTCTAGTTTTACTGCCGACGCGACGTCTAAATAACTGTAACATAGACGGGAAAATATAATTATGTTCTATATTACGAATTATGTCAATCTGTACAGTTCTCCATTTCATTTATATTTTATGACTGAATTAAAAAGAGAACATTCCAAATAACTTAATAAATTAAAAGTGAATTACATTCCCAAGCTTAGAGAACTGAAAAGGATCTTCAAAGGGTAGCAGTCCGTTTACATAATATAAATATATCTATGTATATTATATATATAACTTCTCATTAGTCTATGGTAACGTTATAACATCGGTTAACGCATTTTAAAAATATGTCCATATCACGTTTGCCATAATGGTTTGGCTTTATTTATACGGCGTGTAACAAATTAATTACGTCAAACAATATACATGGCCCCAATTATAAAACTGGGTTTCATTAAAAAGATACAGTTGGGAAACAAAATTGTTCAATGGAATATTTTACTTATCTTCCTATATAAGTCCTAGTGCAATGTATCTCCACAAAAATCTGTAGTATGATTAAGAAGGGTTAGGGCATGTAGCCATGCTGTCCTAGTGTCGGCGGACTTTGTATACTACAGAAATTCTTACAAATCGCTATGGTAGGCAGGTTTCCTCACGATGTTTTCCTTCACTTTCATGATCAATGAGAAGATCACATAAGTCAGCCGTGTGCCCTGAGATTTGAACCCACGACCACCTGTAACATAATAGCAGCAGCTTCTGGTCGCTACCAATAAGCTATCGTGCAATTGAATGGAATAGTTTATAATAACCACAAAAAAAAACAAAAAACTCTGTTCGTTAGCAAAGACTTTGTTAATTAATTACGTGCACTTTTTATTTTTCCAACACTTGAAATTGGAAACTTGTAGTCACATTTGATTGATATTTTTTCTCCATTCCAGGGTATTTCAAAAAAATATGATAGTATTTGGTTTTAGTTAAAAGATTATTTAAGGTGTTATGTTTTGTAATTGATCCCGAAATAATTAATGTTTATATTTTGTCTATGTATGATATTATGATATACCAAAATAAAAAATAAAAAAAAAACATGTGATAATGATAATTGTAAACCTTAATTAAAAGTATTTTAAACAGTCTCTTTAAGGTAAGAAATAGGTTTGTAATATGTCAAAATAAACCTATTTTAATAATGCTAGTAGAGTCCACATAATGCTTATATTCTATACGGACAAAGTGACAACTGCTGGGAGCACAGTGCAATTAGATCATCAACCAGAGTGACGTGTTCATCCCTGGCCTGTCGATACCATCGGGCCGGCATAATTGTATAATGCATCGCGTTTTGCAATCAGTAATTCACGTTCCAGCCACCGAAGTCAATGTGTATCACTGCTAGAATTCTATGGCACTAAAATGGTGCACTGCACACGAAACGTCGTATCTAATAGTAAACATTTACTGCCGTGATTTTGCTGTCGGAGTTAACTGTGTTTTGACTACCGCAGCAGGAGTGCAGGAAAATAAAGCACTTACTAAGTTTGATACAAGGGTATAATATCAATATGACAATAAACTATAAAGGAATATTGGAAAATACCTATCTGTTTTGGAGTTATATCCATTTAAAGTTTTAAATATGATCGCCACTTTTTTGCCCAATACCTATTGGAATGGTAAAGAACAATATTTAAGCATAAACGTATTTTTTCGTTTCGTCGTTAATTAGATGGTTAAAGAAATATACTATGAAAACCATTTTAGCAGCAACAGAACTTTCATATACTTCGCCTTAATATTTTTTACAAACAGGCGAGGTCATGAACTCTCAGCACTTTGGCGTAAAATATTAAAGGAAGCATGTGAAATTCACAATAATTCTTAATTTCTCGGCATCTTTTTTATGACCAGAGTAAGCTACGAAAATTCATTCTAATCTAGACGCAATCCCGATTTACTAAAATGTAAATTAGCAGGTGCGCCACTTGTTTGGATACCCTATATAATACATGATTTAATAGCCTCGACGACTACCTCGGCGGCGTAGTTGTACTACGATACAATTACAATCAATGTCAGTCATAAAATTTGGTTTAGTTTTCACCTTTAAAAACATGCTTACTAAAACGAATATTCCAGAATTGCTCTGCTCAGTACCATAGAAGCTAATAATATCTCCATAATACGGGCCAACCAGTAAATAGGTTTCTATTTATATACAAAATAACCTTCAATAACTTACCAAAATATTTATTAAAATTTGATGAATTCTTTTGGCTGTTTCATTGGCTGTGTTTACCGTAACATTATGTTTTATTTGTTTTTGATTTGTTGTTTAAAACAAAAAATTACTTTGGACATATGGCTTCAAGTCCCAATTTTTAAATAATTAATTAACACCCTCCATTAATTAATGAAAATTGCGTGGTGGCCTGTTGGTAAACGGACTGGACGCGGCTGCCTACATGTTCACGGTGGTCGCGGGTTCGAATCCCAGCGCACACCTCTGACTTTTCGGAGTCATGTGTGTATTGACAGTCAATCACCACGCACTAAAATAGTGAAGGAAAACATCGTGAGGAAACCTGCATACCATAGCGATTTATAAGAATTTCTATGGTATGTAAGTCCGCCAACCCACACTAGGCCAGCGTGGAGGACTATATGGCCTAACCACTCTCAATCGTACTCTCGATTGTAGAGTAGGCCCTGCAGTGGGACGTATATGGGCTGATACAGATACAGAATTAACACCCTGCAAAAATTGATTATGTTTTCTTTGTTTGATTTTAGCATATCTTTTTATGAACATGTAATATTTTTGTTATTTTTTGTTCTAAATATAAAAGAAATACTTTATCCACTGTCATCTCATTAGTATTAGTTTTAAGTAGAAACTTCACAGAATTTAGTTTCGCTCTAGTGTAAGTATGGTTTGTAATTTTTATTCTATCTGTTTCTGAAAGACTAAATAAACCATTTTATGTAAATTTGCATTGTCTTAAAAATAAAATTCGTGGAAAAATACGTATTCAGCATATGGCGGTGGTTCATCACTATGCACGGCACAAACCACGCTCTTACCGACAGAGAGCGACTGCCGCTGATTTCGTGGCCCGCAGCGCAGCGTCTACCGTGCTCATTTTTCCCACGTTTCACATAGAAAGCTTTTCGTGCTGTCAGCTGAATTTCTTTGTCACTGCTCAAATTTTGCACCTGACAAAAGGAAGACCGGTAAAAAGTGGAAAAATTCAACGATTTTCATGCAATGCATGTTAACCCATTGTATTTATTGAACTGCCACAACAATGGAACTAAAATACGCGTATTGACAAGTACAGTATATGCACTGTTGTGTTCCGGCTTAGGTACATTGTACTCAGAGTAAACGCTGGATATATTGAAACGGGTCATCTTATGTTTCAGGATGGTGAACGCAGTGGAATGCTAAGCATTACTTTGTAATTAATGGTGTTATTTGATTTTGCTACTGACCATGAGCGATCGTGTCGCCTACCATCGGGTCAATTGTATACTCGCCTCGCCATTCATTGCACAAAGCCCCACGTGCATCCTTTCATGCCAACTGCCTCGGTGGCGTAGTTGTACTACGATACGGCTACAAAGCTGAGGTCTCGGGATCGAATCCCGGGTTGGGCAAAGTGATATCGGATTTTTCCATTCATTATCAGCCCAGAGCCAGAAATTTGTGCCCGATATGGCAATAGGCTTGCCACCTATCACATCGTGGGACGGAACATACAAGGCGAAATGTGGGTGCTCTGGCACCTCTGCCTACCCCTTTTGGGAAAAAGGCGTGAGTTTAGGTATGTATGTAGGTCAGGTCAGGCAAAAATACCTAGGTGTTATATTTATGTATTAATAATAAAATCATAGCTTAAAGTATGTAAAACAAAATGAATAAATAAACAATGGAAACATAAACAATATTATTATTAATTCTAAAAATTATACAAAAAAGTGACATATTAACATGTTCATTAGTAATAATAATAGAAAACTAGTTTACAAACCAACAGTTAATTAATAATAAAGCGAATTAAACATAGTTTTAGCAAATATAAATTTAAGTTTAATAATAAATGAATTAAATTGTATAAATAATTAAATTCGCTTGTATAGGTATCTACAGAATATATTTTAAACACATTCAATTTAAAGGTATGCGTGCTTTGGGATGGATCCCAAATTACGGATTTATATTTCAATCTGCTTCGCACATACGCTTTGTAAAGTGTTAAAGCAACACTATAGTCCTTAAACACACAACATACTCTTATTACAAACCCGAGAATTTTACTGGCACTTTCGAAAGCCAATATATGTTGCCTGAAATATAACTTCCAATCCAATTTCGTTCTATTCGTCTGATGGTAAGCGATACGATTCCTCATAAACAGTAGCAGTAGAAGAAAAGAAGATGGGAAGAGGGGTATTGGGTGTCCGGCCATTGTTATATTTGTTCAATCATATTATCAATTAGGTAATAGGTCAATAGTGCGTGGTGGCCTGTTGGTAAACGGACTAGACGCGGCTGCCAACATGTTCACGGTGGTCGCGGGTTCGAATCCCAGGGCACACCTCTGACTTTTCGGAGTCATGTGTGTATTGATAGTCAATCACCACGCACTAAAACGGTGAAGGAAAACATCGTGAGGAAACCTGCATACCATAGCGATAATAATTTCTATGGTATGTAAGTCCGCCAACCCGCACTAGGCCAGCGTGGTGGACTATATGGCCTAACCACTCTCAATTGTATTCTCGATTGTAGAGTAGGCCCGTGCCCTGCAGTGGGACGTATATGGGCTGATACAGAATAGGTCAATAAAAGCGGATTGCGTGTGCGTGTAAATGTAATAACATTACATTTACATTGATGTATTAAAATTTAAACGGTTTTAATCACTCCATTCGACAATAGCATTAATATCATTTTGCATGGATACGCATTCATCAATCCCATTCACCTTATCATACAATTTTAAATCATCAGCAAATAATAAACAACGCGGGGCGCTAATTAATTTCAGTATATCATAATAATGCTTTTTTATTGCTATAAAAGGTGAACCGGGCATGCTGGTAAGAGATACGACATGGAAACGCTCATGAAGAGTAGCAAATCAAACAACACCACGAATTACAACACCACGAATTTCGACAGCCTCCGTGGCGCAGTTGGTTAGACGCCGCCTGTGAAACGAGAGGCCGCGAGTTCGATCCCCGCACCGAGAGAAATGTTTGTGTGGCCCACAAGTATTTCTTCCGGGTCTGGGTGTTTGTGAGACCGAAAAGTCTCTCGTAGTTACTGGTACCCACGACACAAGACTCGATCTTAGTGTGGGGTCAGGACTATGTATGTGACTGTTGGGTGTTATTTATTTATTTATTTAATTACAAAGCAATACTTGGCATTCCACTCGCTATCCAAGAAATCAGATGTTAACGCAATATGTCCAGTAGTTACTCTGGCTAAAATTTCCTTAAAACTGTCACAAAAGTGTTTTTAGACTGTTGTTTGGTGGAAGAAATAGACATTTCAGTGGTACCTACTGAGGCGGCCTCTCTCAAATATGAAACCTACCATAAGTACAATTGTATCAACAGTGAATTGTGTAGGTCCCAACGTACTACCCTGGCTGATACCAGATCTGGTACAAAAGCTATCAGACTCGTAACCATTTAGCCGCACATATTGCATCAGATTTTAAGTAAAGTTACATCCACACCGCCGTTTCATTTAGTTGAGCAACGTTTTTAAATGTACGGATATACATTGATTTATGTATAGTAGAATATCATCGTTTAGACTCGAACTAACGTCGGTTAAACTCCAAGCCCGTCTGAAGATCACATTTATCTTGATATAGACTTATTTTCTAATGTTATGCCAATCTATGTCTCACTACCTAAATTGAATAAGATAGGATTTTTTATTTTACTTTAGAATAAGTAAAACCAAATATAGCCAACAAGCGGCCATTAGCCTATCGTGAATAGTTTTTTTTAATAGCCACTCCCCGGAGAGTCATTCTGTTTGAAAAAATAAAAAAAACTTTAGACATAAGATATCAAACGTAAACAAAAAATTGCTCTATAATATTATAATCTTGGATGTATTTCTTACTAGCTGTCGGGCCCGGCTTCGCCCGGGTGCAGATAGTTTTTGAGTCCAATCCACATCAAGAACATATTATTTCGCGTGTCTACTAACTATATTTCCCGCGTGCCGTCGACTATATTTCCCTTCCGTAGGAGAGGACATCCCGTGCCAACAATTTGAATTTGAAAGAGTAGAAAATATGTATATTTGGTTTCCTGACTCATCCCACGGGAACACTACATTTTTCGGGATAAAAAGTAGCCTATGTGTTAATCCAGGGTGTCAGCTATCACTATACCAAATTTCATCAAAATCTGTTGAGCCGTTTTTTCATGAAAGAGTAACAAACATCCATACATACATACAAACTTTCACCTTTATAATATTAGTAAGGATTCAATTGAAAGCTTATACTGAAATTGTATTTTTTTTTTTCAGATACTAATGGCGAAGCGAAACACTTGGAATTAATCAAATAAACGAATAAAACAAAAAGAACTAGTAAGTATCTACACTGTTTATATTTAAGTACTGAAGTTTTGGAGATCTGAGGCAATTTATTTACCATTTTTTCACAATATGTCGTCTTATCTGGACGCCAAAGTACATTATTATTTATTATCCGATTTTTTAAAGTATATTAGGGAAACAGAAAATAAGTCTAAAAACGGAACGTTTCAGAAATATTCGTGGTCGTTATTGGATCCAAAACAAACCCATTGAGTCTTATTCGCTGGATATACTCAGAACTGGGGCACGCCACGTCGCGTAGTTCTAGTGTTAATGTATTATAATTCCACTGTGTTTGTTTCGCCGGGTCTTCTCAGGCAAGGCCACGTTGTATCCAGTGGTAAAAATAAATGGCTACGCTTTATTATAATAATTATTTACTCATGGCCCACTTAGATATTTAATAAAGTTAATAATGTAAAACAATATATTTCACCATAGGAATCCTACATTATCACCGATGAATATAGACGATAGAATATTTTCAAAATGTCTGTGTGCATGCGAGACCGAGCCAGGCCTCTAGTATGACTAATAAACAAATAAATGGACAGCCTGCGGACACAGTTGGCTCGACTCCTGCCATGAAACGAAAGACCGCGGGTTCGATCACAGCATCAAGCTAAATATCGGTTTGGCCCACAACTATTTGTTTCTGTGTTGGGTGTTGTGGGACCGAAAAGTCTCTCAAAGTTTCTGTTAACCGCGACACAAGACTGGTACCTCATAATTGTAGGGTCAAAACTATGTTGGAAATATATATTTAATTCTACCGCTCTCACTCACCACTGTAACTCCTATAAGCCAGGATAAACACTGGCACCCATTGTAATGACACCGAGCTCGGCTAGTCTCCGGGAATGTCTAACTTGTCTTTAACCCGCAACAAAATCAATCAAAAGTTAAATTAATGGGAGGAGTTGGAAATAATATATAATATGGTTGGTATACATTTAATTATTTATACATTGATTTATTGTGTATTTACTCAATACAAATATGTTATTATGTTTTTGGCTGAGATAAGTAAGTTATTTAAAATAGGTACATAGTGATTTAACATTTTATCTTTCTTATTAGTTACGATAATCATTAATTCTAAGACACTATTGCATTTGTAATTTTTTCTACTAGAATACATCATACCACAATGATTTATGGTCCTTGTTCTGACGAATATAAATTTCTGACCCTCATCTTGGGTATTCGGCTGTATCACTTCCCAAACACAAAAGTACAAGCTAGTATTATTTCGCGTTATTTTTCTTATATACTGCGGTACAATAGTAATCGTGAAGTGCGTGGTGGCCTGTTGGTAAGCGGACTAGACGCGACTGCCAACATGTTCACGGTGGTCGCGGGTTCGAAACCCAGGGCACACCTCTGACTTTTCGAAGTCATGTGTGTATTGATAGTCAATCACCACGCACTAAAACGGTGAAGGAAAACATCGTGAGGAAACCTGCATGCCATGGCGATTTATAAGAATTTCTATGGTATGTAAGTCCGCCAACCCGCACTAGGCCAGCGTGGTGGACTATATGGCCTAACCACTCTCAATCGTATTCTCGATTGTAGAGTAGGCCCGTGCCCTGCAGTGGGACGTAAATGGGCTGATACAGATACAAATACAATAGTAATCGGCTTATTCTTACTGTCGCTATAACAACCTTTAGCAGGGCTATACCACTTTTAAACATTTCGTACGTCAATTATTATTCCAGTAAAGAAATTAATTAAATGGTTGTAAGTAATTTAATTACGTAAGCACTAAGTGGTGTCAAAGGCAGGCATTTAAATACTTGGTAAAGAGTATTTCAGTCCTAATTTGTGTCATTGACCTTCAACCTCTTTTAAGTGACTTATAAAATTCATTTATATTGTTACACACGTAATTAAAGACAGAATTTATATAACGTTTTATTCATATTCATTTTAATTGTATCAAATTATTACAATTTGTAATTCATAATTTCTTTTGTATAGAATCCGTGATTTAACCTTATATTGTATTGCTTTACAATAAATTCATTTTACTTACGTTCAATCTCAAGAATTAATTCTACTTTGATCAATTTATTATGTTTTCTTAACTATTGCTTGATGTATATATCGAGCGAAGGAATAATTAAAATTACAATTCAATAATAATTTTGTTAGTTTAAAGTTTGATTGAACTTATGATTCGCTTGAAATGCGCAAACACATAGAAGTAATTAGTATGGTCTTTTTATATTATAGGGCGCAAAAGAGCATGCGGTTCACTTGATGATAAATAATCACTGCCCCCATGAACATCTGTAACACTATGGGGCATGGAGATGCATTACCTTTAAGGTGGGAATAGGCTCGTTTGTCCGGATATGCTGCCACTTGACTTTTTTTTTTCTCGCGTTGAAAATTCCTTTACAGACCATCCCACCCCCGAAGGGGCGGGGGTTTGTCGGACTCACCGGTGCGCCTTCCGGCCCAGCGAGTGGATGCTAGGTCGGGTCCCTATCGTAATCTGCGCACCGAAATACCGACTAAAAACCCCGCGTTGGCCACCATCTTTGCACTTTGGAGACGGCCCCGGGATACCGCTCAACAGACGCGCCAGGACCGCCTCTTATGTGCACCGCCTCTCTCATATCCTCGCCGACAAATATCGATTTCTGCCAAGATATTTTTGCCAGGCTAGTGCAACTAAAAACATATAATATTTTAATAGAGAACTCATTGGAAGCTTGTACAAGCGTGGGATCCACAATTATACCTATACTAAATTAATCGGAACCTAAAAAGCAACTGGATTATTATTACTGGATATTAAAGAAACGTCGGGCTATATTTTAAATACTAAAACATTTCTTTATAATATACAAATTTATTAAATAGCGTAGCAAATTAGTCCATAATACTCGTAGGGATGTCTATATCGGCTCGCTTTGGCGAAGAAGGAACAAATCTTTAATAACTTTACGTCTACGTCATACTATTGTCAAGAGGTAGACCCGTACTAGGACAACGTGGTGGACTATATGGCCTCACCACTCTCAATCGTACTCCGGAATGTAGAGGAGGCCCGTACCCTGCAGTGGGACGTACATAGACGGGCTTATACTGTAATAAATCTAAAATCTATCGCAATGTGTGGGACGGTTTGAAGATTGCTTCGCCCTCACACCCGCCACTGCAACTTCTGTAAGTCAGGATCAATATCGCATTTCATGACACCGAGCATTGAAGCTCGACGAGGCTTTAAGATGATTAACTTGCCTTTAATCCGTAACAAAATTAATCTTTTAATTGTAAAGTGAATAGGAAAAATGTTTTTTTTTTTTAATAGACTGGAATTGTAGCACAGTTTTTAAGGCACCCTTTAGAAAAGTCTGTTCTACATCCGTTGTCGTTCATTGCAAAAAAATTATTAATTTATGTAGCAATAACGTAAATTAACGTTTGTGTTGCACTTAAGTTTTTTATTCAACTTTACTGTACCTATCCCTAAATGAGTGCTGTAATAAATTTTTGCTCTCCCCTAATAACGTCTCGTCGCTACGGGGTGCCGTCACAGAAGTGGGCGTCTAAATTATCACATCTTTTGTATTATCAATTTGTCAAAAATATATTTCTCCACACATTTTTTTATAGATATATAAAGATATATAAAGCTGAAAAGTTTGTTTGTTTGTTACCTCTAGTGTCTGGAAATACTTGATCTAATTGAAAAAAATATGTTTGTGTTGGATAGGTCATTTGTCGGAAATGCTATAAGCTATAAATCATTACGCTATGACCTACAGGAGGGAAGCAACAGTGACAAATTTATCAAATACAAATAAAGCGCAAATCCGGCCCCACGTGGAGTGCTCTCACCTCTGGGCAGGTGCCCCAAAATACTAGCTCGACCCACTTGAGTCCTTGCAGCGACGAGCTTATCGAATAGTCAATGATCCCGATCTCAAGGACAAATTGGAACCGTTAGGACTGCGGAGAGACTTCGGATTTCTCTGTGTGTTCTATCGTTTGTTCCATGGGGAGTGCTCCGAAGAGTTGTTTGAGATGGTACCACCGTCGCCTATATACCATCGCACCACACGTCTCCGCAGTAGAGTTCATTCCCACCACCTGAAAGCGTACCGCTCCCGAACGGTACGTTTCCAGCGTTCTTTCCTACCACGTACGTGCAAGCTCTGGAATGAACTCCCTGTATCGGTGTTTCCTCAGCGCTATGACCTGTCCTTCTTCAAACGAAGTTTAAGGAGAATACTCTCCCCTCGAGGTAGGCAGCGACTTTGATGTGCTGGTCCCCTGGCACTACGGAAGTCCATGAGCAGCGGTAGCCGCTTATCATCAAGCGGGCCGCTAGCTCGTCTGCCTACATGGCAATAAAAAAAAAAATACGAGGAAATTTTATTGGTTTATCGTAGTCCGATTGGTCAAAATTCTAACGTGACATTTAACATTTTGGCCGCCATTTTAAAAAGTGTATCTGCACCCTTCTGCACTGGCGGAGTCGGGCTGGATCGCTACATGAGATTTTTTTTGTTTTCAAGTTTAGACGTTTTATTATGAAGAATGAGATTATGTTAATACCATTTAAATTACAGAATATGACAAAAACATTGTTGAATAACTTCTAATTTTTGTTTCTGCAATTATGAATTACGAGTACTTTAGTTATTTGATGATTGTGATAATATAAATACGTTCTTTCTACTCAAACACAATTATTGTTTGTTTAAACTTCATCGTAAAAACATTTAATTTGCTTCGGATTTTAAGTCTAAACACAATGTTATTAGTGTTCACTACTAAGAATTAATAGCTTTGATCGTTACTGCAACAGGCGTTATTAACTCTCTAATATGTGTTTCCATGAAAGTAATGTATGTACATCTTTAATATTTATTAATAAACTCAGCTATGTCGCCTACTGATATATTATTATGAATCAATTATAAAACTAACAAAGAAAATAGAGTGATAATATTAAAAAAAAAAAAAACATATTTTGAAAAATAATAGGTTTAAGACTAGCTTCGTATTCCACACAAAATATGAATTATACAAACTTACGGGAAATAACTTCAGCGTTGAATTCTTTTGAAACTTTGAAACAAAAAAAAAATTGAAAGGCCAACCCGCACTAGGCCAGCGTGGTGGACTATATGGCCTAACCACTCTCAATCGTATTTCCGATTTTAGAGTAGGCCCGTGCCGTGCAGTGGGACGTATGTATATGGGCTGATACAAATTGAATTCTTGGAATAGAAATAAACTTCCCTTCTTGCGCAATCGGGTAAGAATATGTATATAGGTATAATGTAAATTTTTAGAATACCTGCAATGTTCTTGATGAACTTGTATTGAGCTAAGTGATTTTGAAAGGAATTCTGCTCTTGTTAACATGCTTTTACTAGCTTTGCATGTATGTAGTTATGTGCATGTACATAAAGTATAAGTAATGAAATTAGTGAACTAAATTTTTTAGTACCTACTTCAAGACTTCGGATCAATTTTAAATTTTGCGCATTCATCAAAGGCCTGCCATGAATGGAATAATTAAAGACATTAATATGACAAATTAAAAATTTTCAAAACTGAATGTAGTAGCCGTTATAACTAAAAAATAAATTACAGTCTTAAAACTTAAAACTAAAAATCATATTTTACTGAAAGAGCGACTCAAAAGTAATATAATAAAAATGCTGTCATTTTCTATGTTGAACTCATTAAAATTAATTTATAGAGCCACAAAGATACCTGGCCCGGTGGCCAAAAGTGGAAACAAATACGTCATTTAGAATGTCAGTCTATCTGCCAGTCGCTGTCATATCGGCCATTAGTTGTTTACTCAATGTATTTATTTTTCCTGCATTATTTAAAACTAGTGAAAATTGCCGAAAACTTTAAAAAGTGATGCTAGGAATGTTAAACTTCAGGTATTAAATTTTACGTAGGAAGAAAATCGGCTTCAGATACCAATAATACCCTTCGAAAAATTGTATCATCGTGTAGCTGTTGCCACAAGTTTGTGTTGTCAGCTTTTCAAAATAAATTCCACGAAAACAGAACTTTGTACGTACTAGTACAATAGATGTTAGTTCATATCCTAAACTAAAATTCATCGTTACGTGCGTGGTGGCCTGTTGGTAAATGGACCACCAATGACCACAACCACATTTCACGGTGGCTGCGGGTTCGAATCTCAGAGTACCTCTCTGGCTTTTCGGAGTCATGCGTGTATTGATAGTCAATAAACACACACAAAAACGGTGAAGGAAAACATCGTGAGGAAACCTGCATACCAAAGCGATTTATAAGAATTTCTATGGTACCTGTGTAAGTCCACCAACCCGCATTAGGCCAGCGCGGCGGACTATATAGCCTGTGATATGGCCTAACTATCCTCAATCGTACTCTCGATTACAGAGGAGGCCCGTACCCTCCAGTAGGACGTGTATGGGCTGATACAGATAAATTTTTAAGGGTTTTGACTTCTTTAAGGGGGAGCGATTGGTTAGAAATCTTGTAAAGGAAAAAACATGCATATGAAACTGGTCCACTCATTTTCCCGACACTATTGATCGGATTGAAAAATCTTACTTTACCCACTTTATTGGTATATCTATTTTTAATGGCAACACCAAATTCGATTACAGCGACTCTCTCACCGGGTCAGATAACTTTGTGCCTCTATAATATGTGTTAGGTACTTTTTAGTTGAGCTTTTACGAAAGCATTTTTTTACTTTTTTTACTATTATCTGTTATATATTATTATTTGTTATATCTCAAAAAGTGGTGCCAATTCGACAAATGTTAACATGTTACACACAAATTATATTAACATGGACTTAAAAAAAACCAAACCACTGAACTGAATTCCATTGTAGATGCAGATTACTTCTATTCTCTTCAAAAGTAATGTTGATATTATAAAAGAGTAGTAAAAAGGTAATTTTGGTTGGCTCTTGTTTTATAGAAACAAGATTATTTTCATGATTGTATAGTAGTCTATTTTGGACCCGGAAAAATGCACTTGAGTTAAATAATACGTAAATAAGGACGTAAATGCAACTTTAAACGAAAAGGTATTTATGTTAGATTACCGCAACTGAATAGATGTTTGTGAATGTAAAACATTTATTATGGCTCTGGGCGTTGCGTAACATATATTTGACGAAGGTTGTGACACTAGCGACATATATTGGTAACAGTAATTGCGACTGTTCAAAATGGCGTGTGCATTTGTATTTATGCCTGGCGATAATATAAATGGCAACAATAATACAATAAGTGCGTGGTGGCTGGTAAACGGACTAGACGCGGCTGCCAACACGTTCACCGTAGACGCGGGTTTGAATCCCAGGGCACACCACTGACTTCTTGAAGTCATATGTGCATTGATAGTCAATCACTACGCATTAAAACGGCGAAGGAAAACATCGTGAGGAAACCTGCATACCTGCATATGCCTGCATTGGTTGTAGAGTAGGCTCGTGCCCTGTAGTGGGAGGCATATGGGTGATACAGAATAATATAAAAAGGGTAGCAATACAAAACTTTCTCAACTCACAAACGAAGGAGTGGGCTAAATAATTAATTATTCCAACAACTCGCATTGTTGCCGCTATCAAAAACATATGCTGATTTTAATTGAGTTACCCGTACGGTGCGGGCCGCATTCACCTTCCTCGAAGCCGGTTTTAGTTCAATAAACTTTACGCACGATTACCCGTAAGGGTTGCGGCGAACGAAATTTTTAATGGTTGCACATTTTATTTTGGAACGTCGCGTCACAGGGGTAGAATGCGTTAAACCGCGTATTTTTTTTATATTACGCGTGTTAAATGCATAACATGTGCTAGAGCCACGCGGCTAATTATGACACAGTATGGACAGGCTGGTCCAGGATAGGTACCTTTTCATACGGTGAGTTAGATTGATGGTTATGCCCCCCCCCCCCCCCCACCCCCCTTTCCATCCTGTTTCCATTTCATGATCCAAGTGTTGTTGCCGTTCATGGGCTGCAGTAATGACTTACCACCATGTGATCTGTTTGTCGGACATATGCAATAAAAAACCTGACAATAAGTGCAGTACGGTTTAAGCAGAGTATTTCCCAACGTGATATAATTTTATCTCAACACAATTATGCTGGTCTTAATGTATCCAGGTACAGGATAGACTAATATATACTATACTTTATAGAAATGCAGTGTATACGACGGTTTCTATCCGTGCTTATATTTATATCATGTTATCAGCGAAAATAAATAATATATGAATCAATCGTTTTAGTAAGCCGTCCGTGAATAAAACCCAGTGATAAATCTCTCATATATGAGGAACCACGGCAATTTCTATTTCTCCGGCCAAACAATAATATAATTGCGAGTGGTTAGGCCACATGGACCAGCGCGCTGGCATTAGACGAGTTCGCATCTAGCCAGTAAAATTAACAACTAAATAAATCAAACCTAAAGTAAATTATTTATAGTGTTTAACGTTTTCAAGTCATTTGGGTCATCACGATTGGTTTAAGTAGGCAGATATTATCGAAAAGGGTTAATCGTTGCTACAACGGATAGGGTAACCGCAAATATTCCTAAACTAACAAAAACATGCTAATATACGGAATGTTTGTGGGCGTTTACTTGCGGAAGGGTATCAAAGGTTCCGACATCCCGACCTTCTAGTGATGATATGTTAATGCTTAATTATTGAAGTGAAAACTTCTTTAGCGGCGTTGAGCACTTTTCTGTAATGGGTATAAAATCTTAAACTCGCGTCAGGACACGTGACCTGATCGAAAAAGCGTAGGACGGCAATGACGTTTGCTTTATAAACATCTTAGTAGGACGGATGGAGACAGCTATCCCCTCTCTACAGCGCGGCGAAAATGTATGCCTGGGCCTGTTTGGTTTTTTTTTTCAGTTTCACCAATTTTTCCAAAATTGTCCCATAGCCCCCCCCCCCTGCCTTCCCCCACCCTTATTCCGAAATAGTGCCTATTAGCCTCCCCACGAAACCTACCCCCCCCCTCCCCTACCCCCACCCCGAAAATTTACCTCACCCCCCCCAATCCCATCTCGGCCAACATAGGTCGTAGACCCACCGAGTTTGGTATCCTCGGAACCGTCTTGGTGAGGGCTACAAATTGACCCCGCCAGAAATCCCAAATTACGCAAAAAATTACACCCCCAAAAAAAAAAATTACCTCCTAAAAATTAATTTAAGTTAGCCTCCCCACGAAACCTTCCCCCCCCCTCCCTTACCCCCACCCCGAAAATTTACCTCACCCCCCCAATCCTATCTCGGCCAATATAGATCGTAGACCCACCGAGTTTGGTATCCTCGGAACCGTCTTGGTGAGGGCTACAAATTGACCCCGCCAGAAATCCCAAATTACGCAAAAAATTACCCGCCCAAAAAAAAATATTTTACCTCCAAAAAATTAATTTAAGTTAGCCTCCCCACGAAACCTTCCTCCCCCCCCTCCCTTTCCCCCACCCCGAAAATTTACCTCACCCCCCCAATCCTATCTCGGCCAATATAGATCGTAGACCCACCGAGTTTGGTATCGTTGGAACCGGCTCGGTGAGCTCTACAGATTGGCCCCAACCAAATCCCCAAATTCCTCCCTCTCTCCCCTAAAATATTTGTCCAGGCATAACTCCGTCATTTCTTAAAGTAAACCCCCCCTGTTTGGAGTCAGAGGAATCGTCTTGATGAGCTCGACAATCGAGAGCAGGCAAAATACGATTTTTCTTATTTTTACTATGGGATCAGGCTGGGGCAGCAGTCTAAAATTATATGTAATTTGCAATGTGTACCCACGGTCTTCCCCCGGTATTTTTGAAGTGAAAACTTCTTTAGCAGCGTTGAGCACTTTTTCTGTAATGGGTATAAAATCTTAAACTCGCGTCAGGACACGTGACCTGATCTAAAAAGCGTAAGACGGATGGAGAGTAGACAGCTGTCAGTTAGCTGTCAGTTTATAAAGCTTTGATGAATTGCCAATGATTTTGAGTGGAGATTTCAACATAAACTTCGCAGACGATAAAAATCAACTATTAATTGAATTTTTAAATAATGAATTTGGTTTTTGGTTTTGGTTTAAGTGCGTGGTGGCCTGTTGGTAAACGGACCAGACGCGGCTGCCAACATGTTCACGGTGGTCGCGGGTTCAAATCCCAGGGCACACCTCTGACTTTTCGGAGTCATGTATGTATTGATAGTCAATCACCACGCACTAAAACGGTGAAGGAAAACATCGTGAGGAAACCTGCATACCATAGCGATTCATAAGAATTTATATGGTATGTAAGTCCGCCAACCCGCACTAGGCCAGCGTGGTGGACTATATGGCCTAACCACTCTCAATCGTACTCTCGATTGTAGAGTAGGCCCGTGCCCTGCAGTGGGACGTATATGGGCTGATCCAGATCCAGATCCAGAATTTGGTTTAACTATGTCGAATGATCGCAATCTTAGCACAACGAAATACAAAACTACTATTGATGCGGTCTTTATTAGACATTTAAATAGGTTCGAATCAAAACTGTTCGTTTCTTACTTCAGCTACCATAAACCTATCGTATCAGTTTTAGCGATTGGCGATGATAGTTCTGGTAATGATGATGGTGAAAAAGTCGTTGAAATTATGGATGAAAGTTGATTTTTCGGAGAGATAAACTTTTTAATGTAAAATAATTGTAATAGTTTTAAAGTGTTAAATTTTTAATGTAATATAAATTGTCATGTTTGTGTACGATAGCGCAATAAATGAATATTGTATTCTACCACATAAATGATAGTACTTTTATACTGATAAAGCAATTGGTGCAAAATTATTCCCTAACCATTCCAAAATATCAAACATGCTCAACGTTAATAATCAAGTTTTCACTTCTGCCGGCACTCCCGGAGTGCAACCCGTCTTTTTTATTTGAATGAATTGTACAATAGTTTAAATGACTTGATGTTGACGTTCCAAAATTATTATGGAATGAGACATTTGTCATGTCATTTTTCTTTCTCTCTTTACCCACAGGAGTTCAACTTGCGAGTATGGTTCTCCCCATGGCTTTCCATAGAAAACTGAAGGAAGTGAAACTTTTAAAATTGTTGTTAATAATGCAAAGGTCTAACATGATTTTAATTGTTTTCTCGGGGCAGGTATCAGAAAGGATACATCGGGGTTTCCTGGATTTCAATACTACGTAAAGAGCCTGTCACCACACAATATAATCTAGGCCACGATTGCTAGTTAGAAAAATCCATCAACGGGCCTGAGCCTTACAACAAATACAGATGCATTGTGATTCGAAAGAATCCTATCCTGGACTAATTTCGCTTCCTTCAGCTAAAACATACATCATGAACATGTTTAAATTGCTAAAATATAACTTGCATTTCAGTCCTTACAACAAACATAACCGTATTGTGATTCGAAACAATCCTATCCTGGATTAATCTCCAGCTAAGACATAAATAACGAACATGTTCAAATTGCTAAATAATAACTTGGATTTCAGTTATTTCTAGCAGAATTTCACACTAGAAAATATTACCAATATTTATTACTCCACTCGTCAGCATATTGAATTTGCCTGGAGTATGTGCCAAACGCACCCAATCGTTAGCAATGAAAGGTCAAGAGATAACTGCCGGCATCGAGATGCCTTTGATAAATCACTTAACGCTATTACTGCCTGAAATTTAGCCGTCTTTTTCCGGGAAAATAATGATTGAAAAATATCAAATTGACTTCAGAGAATTGCGTGAATATAATTTTGTGCTATAAATATGGCGGAATAAGCAAATTCTATTACGTTTATAAAATTGTTGTTTTTAGGCGATTATAACGAGACTCATACATAATTATAATCTTTAAAGCAAATCAGCCAACATTTCATTAACGGTATTTCAATGCTTTGAGGAAATAAAAATAATTTTAATTTGTTCGATTTTTCCAGTATAATTGTTGCGTAAACAGTTAAAATTTGAATGAATAAACCAGTGTTTATTTGTTAAAAATTATTTACAACAAAAACATGCAGTACAATGCCATGTGATCTCACATTTACTCGACCCTAAAGGTTTTCAAATGCGTATACAAAACTTCTAAAAATGTTAGAATATAAATCATTAATTTATCTAAATATTATGTAGTTTTGTAGAGGTAGCAGATTTCAAAAGGTCCGGATAATTGAAAAAATACGAATATTCATTCGCACTTGTACGTACTTCAGTGAACTTTAATTAAATTTATTAAAAGTGGAACGCCATCGACATCGGTATAAATTCAAAAATCAAATTAGGTATACTTTTTGCCCGTAGCTTTTAATAATATTTGGAGGGATTAAACTTTTATTGGTAACCTATAGCTTAGTTTTTAGTAGAAATTGATACAGATAATCAATCGAGTATTTAAGCAGTCTAGAAGAAAATATAGAGATGTTCTAGATATCTGCAATTTTAAAATTACCATGTTCTAGGTTGGACTAATATTCTCTGATGATGATTATGGAATAATCTAGAACTATGTTCCCTTTATAGAGTTTCGTTTAATTCCACCAGTTATTTCCATCGGTTCCATTCTGTAGCCTGGTGGAATGCGTCGCTGACAGGTATTTTTAGTTCCTCCGATATTTGGTCCAACCATCATCGGGATCATGCCTCTAAAATCCCTCCAATTATATTTATAAATTGCTGTTGTCTCTGAACTAAGACCAGTATAACTATATAATATTTGTCTTAATATGGGGATCGAACCAACAGTCTGTGATAGGCGATAGATTAGCCCTCTAGCACAACGTGGAATGAAACACATAAGGCGAAACGTGGGTCAACAGGATAACCTCTGCCTGCCCCTCTGGGAAAAATGCATAAGTTTATTTGTATGTATATACCAACAGTCTGCTCACTATTGGCTGTGTGCCCACAACAAGCGAGAATTATCAAATTTATTCGACACCTAAAGAATAAAAATACCAGAGTACAACGACAAAACAAATAATTTCAGTTAAATTATGAAGTTAATGTTATGAATACTAGTGCAAGCACAGCTTGTACGAAATAGAGTTATATTCTTAACAACCCATTTACTTTGTTATTTAGGTTTATATTCCAGAATATTCTACAAAACGGTACAGTTCACTAGAATCAGGAAAGCCTTGATAATATCGTGTTGAAACATATTTTTTCACGACACGACGTGTTCTTGTAAGCAAGATTACCTTTTTGTAGCTTAATTTCATGTTTATATATTTCCTATATATTGTTTGTTGAAGCTTTAGCAGAATAATAATATAGTAATAGTTGCAGTTGCCTTTTAAATTTGTACTGTGTTTTAACCTCGCCTCTTCCATACTTTTCCTTAACAAAATGACGTGCGGTGATTTATGGTATAAGGTCCTGGATAAAATGCAAAGTACCGGGGCTTTATTATTCGTGATAACGTGTCACGTGAGGAATTATACTCTGGCTGGTGTATGTGTGCTGTGGTTTTTCGGTCCGCTTCGCTTAGGCCCCATTACAAACGGTTGGAATATCTTGTTCTTATTTGTGATATTTCTTCAATGGTTTATCTGCACACATGTTCCATTCTTTGTACAATATGAGTTTATTTATATAATATAATACACGTACACCCAAAACAGACACTTCTAAATCACAGTAAATTTATTTTTGGTTCGGTAATCGAAATCGCGGTCCCCTTTTTCCAGCTGGACTCTTTAATAACTTAGCCATAGTCACTCCTTGACGTCATACTGTGGATGATTTGAACAAAGCCATTTATTAATTACTTATAAATATTTTCTTTACTGAATTTAGGAATTTGCCAAATATGGCAATTATTTAAAGAAACATAACTTGTAAATCATTTGATAGTCTCTCAATACCCTTGGTGGTATAACAAACAACTCGAAAAGTTTAAAGCTTAGGTTAAGTTTCTGTGTTGTTTCCATTAAAGTGTTATAAATCGGTTTGAAGGATATTGTAAATACTGGAGCAAAATACTGCCAGAGTAAATACAGGACATATTGAGACTTAACATCTTATGTCTCAGATAGTCAGATACATAGTCAAAAGTAACAAATTGTACTTTCACTTCAAAGAATATTTTTTGTTTTACCTAAGTCTATGTAATAATAGCTAAAAAACAACGGAAAGAAAAATAAATAAGCAAGAAATGAGAAAATAAAGAGAGAAATACTCCGTACAATTGAAATCCAAAAACATAAAGAAATAACTAAGATACATAAAAAAATTATTTTATTTATTTTGATGAGATATTTTGGGTAGTTTAACATCTTAAGAAGACTTATTATTCTCTCGTATACAACAAATATACATAAGCAATATGAAAATTTATCCTTTGCCATCAAAGGTTAATAAGCAGGATTTCCAACTTAGAGCCAACGAAGATATCAGACGTAAATAATTTGGCGACATCTTGCGGCACAGGTCGGTACTACATTCTACTAGCAAACCCTGCTAGCCACAGCACACATACACCAGCCGCAGTAATACCTCACGAGACACGTAATCACGAATAATAAAACCCCGGTACTTTTCATTTAATCCAGGATTAGATGAAAATCTTCGGTCCCCGCGCTGACAATCAGAGGCTGGCCTTGTAACATAAAATAATTAATAGCCACTTAGATACTTTCGGTATCTATGGACCTAGATAGATCTAGGGATCATTAGTGAGAATTTCGTCTAGACATATTTCCGATATTCATTAATAGAGGTTTCTTGGCTATTCCACCGAATTATTTTATGTTTCAACCACAGTTTCAACATTTTAAGACAATGTATTTATTCGATAGGATATGTTTTTTTTTTAAATAGGTTTTTTTGTTAATTAACTATATTTTGTAAGTTATATAGGCTACACATATATTACATAAATTATTTCGGCGTATTCTATTTGAAAATTGGTAGTAGAAAGGAACGAAAAAAATATTGACATACATACATAAACTCACGCCTTTTTCCCAGAAAGGGTAGGCAGAGGTGCCAGGGCACCCACATTTCGCCTCGTATCTTCGTTCCCACGATGTGATAGGTGGCGAGCCTATCGCCATATTGGGCACAAATTCCTGACTCTGGGCTGATAATGAATAGAATAGAAACATCTAATATCACTTTGCCTAACCCGGGATTCGAACCCGAGACTTCAGCTTTGTAGCCGTTTCGTAGTACAACTACGCCACAGAAGCATTAACATCTATTATATTTTACATATTGGAAATTATCATCATCGATCAACGTCAACATGATGACTTGACTTCCAAATTATAGCCCATTATAGCTTTTAGTCTGTACTATAATTGTTATCAAATTCATTGTAGTCACATTGTCATGCTAGAATAAAAATCTATTGAATGCGACACTTTTAAATGTGTTGTGTAAAGCTGAGTATACGCTAAAGGCGCCGCCCTGCCAAGCTATGTCCGCAACTCTTTGGCGGAGGGGTAGTTGGCGACTTCATTCATGGTATTGTTGATAATCATCAGGCAATTGAACGCCGATATGCCACCAATATATCGACAGGCATACGGGCGCTCGTTGCCGACACGATTATTTTCTTATAGGCCGCTGGGTCCTCTCAGCCGAACTTGGCGGCTTGAGTGTGTAGTGCGCCTTAGTTTAAAAATGTTCATAGTAAAACTGTTGACGTGACGTAGTTGGTTAGATGTGCAAAAAAGTGCGTGGTGGCCTGTTGGTAAACGGACTAGACGCGGCTGCCTACATGTTCACGGTGGTCGCGGGTTCGAATCCCAGCGCACACCTCTGACTTTTCGGAGTCATGTGTGTATTGAAAGTCAATCACCACGCATTAAAAACGGTGAAGGAAAACATCGTGAGGAAACCTGCATACCATAGCGATTTATAAGAATTTCTATGGTATGTAAGTCCGCCAACCCGCACTAGGCCAGCGTGGAGGACTATATGGCCTAACCACTCTCAATCGTACTTTCGATTGTAGAGTAGACCCGTGCCCTGCAGTGGGACGTATATGGGCTGATACAGAAGTTGGTTAGATGATGGCTGTGAAACGAGAGGCCACAGGTTCTCTTCTCTCTTCTCTTGTAGTTACTGATACAGGCAGGGCAGGATAATACATGCGACTGCTGAATATTTTTATTTATATATTTATTCCATAGTGTATTTTTAGTATTACGTATGATTCCACTCATGTATTTTTTCAATAATAGAAATATAAGTTAAAAAGTTAACAGACAGCATTTATATTATTTATTAATGTTTTACTTCGTAAGTTCCAAGCAGGAAACGGTTATAATTATACTTATTCTCTGACTCGTTAATTAACTAGTTTGTATTTTTTTGACGTCAGTTGAAGTGTTGCTCTATTCCTCGTAAATGAGCAAGTAACACAAATACGGTTGCATTTAAGTCTTCTGTTGTTAATTAGCGATTTCATCCAGTTTTCTACATTAAGTAATAATATAGAATTATTTTATGTTCATGACTTATGATATTGTGAGTATAAATATTTTTTTAACACGGACTCTACCGTTTTTGAGTACGTGGCCAGAAATAAATAACTTAGGTTTATATTCTTAAATCACTTAAAAAACTTCTAGAAGTTTCTAAATTCTTATAGATTTGGTATATCGTAAAGGAATCCTGACTAGAGAAATACTGGTATCGCATAGATCGATACATCCAAGTGCTGTTCTATTTTCAGTTACAGTTGCGAATACAAGACACTCTTTAAAACACGACAACAATTCAATGATGTTGATTGGATAGTATGCATTGACTACCTACGTTTTATTATTTTAAAAAGACATCTATGTACATCGTCTGCCAGCCCTAAATTGACTACTTACCATTACCCGATATGTTGAAAAAACTGAAGTAGTCAAACACGTCGATAAACCCAGATTTTGCAGACGTCAGCACTAACCAGTAGAATGATTGATCAGCTGAGCAATAAATAAAGCATTCCGCACAACGTTCGCTGCTTTTTTCCATGAAGAAGGATTTTACGACGGTCGGCGCACTCGTCGATATCTGGTGGGTTTACGACTGAGCACTTATGTACCGTGGGTCGCTGATAAAACGGTACGTGACGAATCTTTGTGACAGTTCGCCCGGCGTAATTGCGGAAAGGGATTTTCGGAAAGGTAGGGTTTTCTGGGAATCACTTGAGGTCTTTTATATTTATGGAATTGTCGAAGAATATTTCATATTTAATTTACATACGGGTGTTCAAAGTTAGATATTCTAAAATCTAGTCTAGAAAATCAGTTTAGTAATAGAAAAAAATCAATTACTAATATGATTCGAGTTGTAATCCGTAGTTCAGGGCCTATTAAAACAGTGAAGTGTCTTATGAAATGTCTGCTTCTCTTTTTAATTAGAGATAAATTACAAAAGAAAATTCATTAAAATTAAAATCTGTACTAACAATATAATTATGTATACCCGTTATTATTAATATGCTTAATTACAAGCAGACTGTTGACCCTGATAGCACAAATACAAGTTAGTGGTTACCCGATGTTATCCACTAACAAATATCTCTTTAAGATATTTAAATAGAAGAAAAAGTACATATTTCATAACATTAACACTCCCATCTATTTATCTTTTAAAGTAGTATTTCTGAAAGGTTCGTACGATTTTCTTCTATAAAAGCAACAGACTTGATACGATAAAATGCGATACTTTTTATCATGTTTCTTCACGCGGTCTTTCATTTTTCCATCCGTTTGAGAAGCAAAACATCTGCGATCCAAGTATTGTTGATGTTACTACCGGATTATTATGTGCAAGCAGCGTGGCTCAGCTCCGCCCGACTGCATTTTTGATACACATTTATTTGCATTTTTGAAAATATTCTAACGCTTACGTTCCTCAGGGATAATCTATATCAGCCCATATACGTCCCACTGCAGGGTACGGGCCTCCTCTACAGTCGACAGTACGATTGAGAGTGGTTAGGCCATATAGTCCACCACGCTGACCTAGTGCGGGTTGGCGGACATACATACCATAGAAATTTTTATAAATTGCTATGGCATGCAGATTTCCTCATGATGTTTTCCTTCACCGTTTTAGTGCATGGTGATTGACTATCAATACACACATGACTCCGAAAAGTCAGAGGTGTGCCCTGGGATTTGAACCCGCGACCACCGTGAACATGTTGGCAGTCGCGTCGAGTCCGTTTTCCAACAGGCCACCACGCACTTCACGGATAATGTAGAGCACTAATTGAAAAAAAAAAACATAGAACGTATATTATACATTTCATAAATTTACAACCACATATATTTATAAATACATGTATACTACTAGAATTCACTTATCATAGAGTCTACAGTAGCTTCGATCGTAAAATTTTCAGATTTTAAGAAAAGCTCAAACAGTTCTTAAGGTACAATAATTCCCAAAAGAGTGCAATTTCATTCCCATTTCCCACCCGCGATAGTAGTTTGCGGGTCCTAATTGAGAATCAATTAACAAAAACAATTAAAGAAAGTACATTTTATTTAAACTAAAAGTTTTTGCGTTGTGCAGGCGAACTTCTGCCTTTACTGAAACGAAAATCATTTTCTTTCTACAGTTATCTAGAAAAGTTGCACTAGCAAGTTGAGATGTACTATAAAATGGTATAAGACCCATTGCGCTATTTAAATGAAGCGTTTGTTTCTTATTGTATATGCTGGAGTTTAGCCTGGTTGTGGTTTTTTAAACGACTTCAAAAAAAGGAGAAGGTTCTCAATTCGTCTGTATGTTCCTTTTTTATTTAAATAATAATGTAGAGTGGAAAAATGTTAGTCTTCTAATTTTGATACAATATTTTGTTAGTAGCCTTAATTACTGTACTTCGTTTATACATTCTACCAGTCCACATATTTTCCATTATATCTATTCTTATGAATAAGGTGTAATCGATTCGTTGCTATGGTAAGAGGGACGTGACATTTGTGCCCGATTGCGTGTAAGGAAATATTTTCAACTGTAATTATATTTAATGTAGTCGTCAAGCAGTTTTAAATGCTCACACTGGTTAAAATTTCTATTATAATCTACTCGTATATGCAAAATTGTTTCTTTTATTGCGTTAAATGGCGAGACGACCATGCCATTTACTGGTGGTAGGTCTCTCATATGTGAGAGGCTGCCTGGGTGGGTACCACCGCAATGTTTATTTCTCCCGTCAAACAGCAGTTTAAATGCACTGTTTGTGTTTCGGATTGAAGGACATTGTAGCCAGAGTAACTACTGGACATATTGAGACTTAACATCTTATGTCTCAGGATGGCGAGCGCAGTGGAATGCCAAGCATTGCTTTGTAAATCAAAGTGTTGTTTGGTTTTGCTTGTGTACATGAGCGGTCGCATCGCTTACCATCAGGCGAACGGCATTCTCGTCTCGCCATTCTTTGCAATAAAAAAAAATGCCATACGCCAGATGGTAAGCGATACGACCGCTTATGGAAATTAGCAAAACCAAATAACACCATGAATTGCAAAGCAATGCTAGGCATGATAATTTACACCATGCTAAGACATACGATCTTAAGCCTCAATATGTCCAGTGGTTTTGTTTAGTAATGTTTTCAATTTATTTATGTTCCGTGTAGTCGTCTTATAGTTTAACTAAGTTCAACCTTCGATTAGAGAGTCTTGAAGTTTTCATTTTAAAATTCTTTATTATCTTTGTATTTCGTATATATGAATATTACGTGTCACTTTGTTTGACTTCGATAATTTCCTAAACTACTGAACAGATCTTAATTAAATCTTAATTAAATTTAGCACACTATGTGCAGTTTGATCCAACTTGCGAGATAGGATATTTTAAATCTTAATTTATAGTAGAAATCATTGGCTTATATATTCTACCGATAGACGAAATGCATCAAAGAAACTATTTGTCCCGTATTTGTCAAAGCACAATAGCGACATCTAGTTAGTATATATATTTGAAATGAAATGAAATGAAATTTAATATAGTAACTCGCGTAATACAAAGGTAGGGGATATTTTAGCGATTAACATTTTTATTTAGTGCTCTGTAGCAATTTTGCGGCTTGAACTATAAGCCATCGTATGAAGTAGATAGCAATTAAAATAAGGGGTAACTGGATGCAATACTCGGCTGCAATCTCTAGACCCGTACCTGTGTTCTCTACAAAGTAATGGTAGGTAAAGGCGCTTTGCCTCTCTATTTCCATTTAAAACGACAACGTTAGGGTATTTATATGTATGTGGCGCAATATTTATATGTAGCGTACAAATATCTATTTGAGTTTGGATTAAGTGTTGCGTAATTTAAGATACATTAGATACAAAACGTATCCTAAAATGAAATGAGGGCTATTTATAAATAAATACGCCCAACAGTCACATACACATCTTAGGTATATTTAAAATTCGAGCGTTATTTGTGGGTATCGCATAAGTGACTTCTCTGCTTAATCTTTCATGTAAACAAGAGTAAATGTTATTTACAGCAAATTAAGTTAACCAATTGGCAAAACAAAAACTTTTAAAATTCATCCTGTATAGTTAGTCACAATGTAAATTAATTCAAGGTTATATACAGCTAGCCTCGTTAGTTCATGATTTTACCTCCCGCTGTGCTTCGGAGGAAACTGTAAATTAGTTTATTTCCAAGTCCTACCATTCACTTTGTTATTTGATTTTTATTGTTGCGGGTTAATATTAAGTTGACCAGTGATTCTTAAAGAATAATTTCTGTTCTCGAGTATTGACGTTTGCCGTTTCTAGGGACGTCGAATATCAAATATTTGTTGTCATTAAAATTTTAGACACGGCCGTCCTTCTAGTAGAATTTTAGTTGGTAGTGCTTTAGATAGACAGTTTCTAACACGTAAACTTTATGTCAACATGTCTTAAGCCCACTTTAACATTCAGTCCGTATTGAAAACAAATATTTGATCAAACAATTATTTGGCTCGTATTCTCAGGTCGTATATTGGTCCTGAGAATGGCACAAACGTTTCCCTATAGATACAACGTAATAACTAAGGCACGATGCAGACAAGCCCCGCTCGCCAGCTGCAAGGCCGATGACCCTTCCCTCACCCCTTTAGTCTAGGGTAGGGTGCATTATTATCAGTTTTTTTATGGTTTTAATGGATAATTGATAGGCTTTATAGCTTGTTCTAAATCTTCATACAACTTACCACTTCTACTATTATTATTGTGAAAACAAATCTGTTTTTCTTTCTTTTGAGGAATATTTTTTGTCAAGGCAATAAAACATGAAACCTTCAAGAATGAACCATTAAAGGTATTTTTAAACCCGTTAAAAAGTGACGCTCTCTTTCTCTCTTTTCAACCACAGGTAGTCCACTCAAATCAAAACATTCTTAATTAAAATGGTCTTTCACAAGATCTTTTGAATAGTTAATTACTGCTACCAACGCATCTGAACGTGTTGTAGCTGTGAAGAAAAAACAGCGCAGGAAACGCCCTCAGCAACTCCAACAGTCTTTTTTTGAAAGCCATATATGTAATTTCTGAACATAGGCCTACCCAACAATTCTTTATTGCAAACCAAATTATTTGGTAATATTAGTATCGGTTTATCGCTTATAGCGATTTCCATCAGACAAATGTGGGATGGATCTAATCGGAAATAGTTGCGGAAGGCGGTTAAAAATAAAGGTAAAAAGCAATCAAAAATACACGATATATTTTGAATAAATCCACCAAACTATTGTTAAAGGTGTATGCCTTGTCCAGTTAACGTAGACGCGCATACAGAGTATATCAAAAAGTAAAAAGGTATACATTATTATTTTAAAGCAAACTACGTATTTACCACGCAAATACGATGGTAGGAAAAAAAAATAACAAAATTTTTGTCCTTTTTCTCCAATTTTTTTTTGTTACTATGCGTCTGAAGTCTACCAGCCGACTTCGTTTCAGTAGTCTTGATATACTCTACATAAATATTAGAGAATGAGCACTAAATATGGTGCGCGCGCAGTTAACATAAATTTTATTTAAATTGCAATGAAGAACAATTTTTCATTTTATCCACAACGAAAACACAACAAAAAGGTATTGGATTTACAATCGCAAATGTAAACATCCAATTCCGTACATTAAAAATAATAATTAATTAATATCAGTATAAACATAGAACTGATATTATTACCTTCACTACGAGAACATAATAATTACGTATCACTATAGCGTAAACGCTATTGCTATTTAAAAATTAGTCATTCGCCATTTACTCTCAACCGTAGAGCTGTTATTACTCTAAATTACACCAACAAAGGCAATATTAATATTGAAACATACCGAGGTTTCATTAAACGTAACGTATATTTTAAAATTACAATCTAAATTTCCAAAATCGAATGTTAATACGTTCCGTGATATATCAATCTTGCCCAGTCATTGACTGGTTTTCTTGTTTTTCAATTATAAAACTAGTGAAACTCGTTTCAGTGCCAATTTCCGGAATTGGCACAATTTTTTGTGTCATCCATAAAATTGTTAGAGTCTAAGCGTTGCAAGACTACAAAGTGTCTTTTAACTACTAGGGTTAGTAGAAAATTTGTGTCTTATTATATTCTGGTTATATATTACTGCAGGTAGCTCTTTTATATGTAAGAGGCCGCCTGGGCAGGTACCACCACAATGTTTATATCTCGCGTAAAACAGCAGTGTAAATAAAATGACTGAATAAACAAATAATATCCAATTTGAGGGTCGATTCGTCGATCGTCAAACAATAACGCAATACCAAATGCATGGCTTGATCTCGGAATGAGGCATACTTACTTGATTCAAGACGGTCTTTACACTATTTTTTTTTAATTGGCTATGTCTGGCAAGCGAGCATACAGGTCACCGACATACTAAGTAAGATGGTAAGTGATCCCTACCATCATAATATGCATGTTGTTGGTCCATCAAATTGGGTGAAGAGGGAGAAAATTAATAGAAAAAGGAAAGGGGTATTGGGTATCCGGCAATCTCACTCACCGAACGCTCGGCGACAGCGAAACTGTCGCTTCATGACCATCTCTTGTCAGAAAGTGGTACCGTCCCAGCCAAGCCTGCCCATAGATGCTGAATCATAACAGCGTGGCTCTACCTACTTCCTAAAATTCTCGTTGGCGCCGTCCAGGCATAAGGGACTAGTATCCATATTCTGCCACAGGTAAATTGGGCCACCGATAATCTCACTATTCGAAACGCAATGACATTGGTTCACGTTAGTTTAGTATGAGACAGTGCCAAATCCCCGTCGAGTCGGACTATTGATGCCGCAGTCTAGGACGCAGTGTGGCTTAACCCCTTTACACACTATTACCGAAGTAGTAAAACAGTATTAGTAGGAAAAAATACGTAAAACTACGTTGCACCAAACAAATCTCTTTGAAAAACAGCGCTGTAGTTTTATCCTGGTAATACCGCAGCATTATAAGCTGAAAGAGTAGCCCATTGTTGGCACAATGATTAGGCAAAAACATAATTGTTTTAGTTAAGTCGTGCCAATAATAAAAAAAAACCAATTCATTTAATTTCACTTTATTTCACCACTTTAACTGCATCATACTCCAATGAACCACTTTTTATTTTATCACACTCAATGTCGAGATGAGAATACCTTACGCCTGGTAAGCGATATGACAGCTCATGAACATCAATATGTCCAGTAGATACTCTGGCCGCAATATCCTTCAGACCGAAACACAACAGTGCATTTACACTGCTGTTTGGCGGAAGGAAAAGACATTGCGGTGGTACCTACTCTGGCAGACTTTCACACATTTGAGACTTACCACAAGTAAAATTGTTGACAAGTCACTACATAGTATAAAACAAAGTCGCTTTCTCTGTCCCTATGTCCCTTTGTATGATTAAATCTTTAAAACTACGCAACGGATTTTAATGCGTTTTTTTTAATAGATAGAGTGATTCAAGAGGAAGGTTTATATGTATAATACGTACATATTATTGTACAGAAATCTATTTGTACCCGGGCGAAGCTGGGCCGGGCCGCTAGTAGATAATAATGTAAGTATGGAACATTATTTTCGTAATCGGTGACTGATTTTTCATTTCGTCATAGCACTTGGCTACTAAAATCAAAAAGCGAAAAATATAAATGGATGGAAAAAAGTGGCCTCACATGTTGACCAATCAAGCAGATGTGCCGCATAATACGTATACCACGGATGAGTTTAAATTAACCGTACGGTTCCACAAGTGAATAATTTTCAGCTGCCCAGCGGTACGGCTGTAATTTTCGGTCATGATTAAAAAAAAACGCACAACTCCCCACGCTGTGCGGTCGGAGTGATCTCTTTTGATTAAGTTTTAATGAAACCGTCGAGGTTATTCGACTTTACCGTTTATTTAATTATATAATCGATGCGTGGTTGGTTGGAAATATATTTTAAACTGTTTTATTTCACGTTCTGGACCAATAAAAACGTAATATTTTTGAATTTATTTGTCCATTTGCAGTCATTTAACAAAATATATTCCAATGACGTATTATTATTTTTTTTTTTTATTGCAGTGAATGGCGAGACGAGCATGCCGTTCGCCTGATGGTAAGCGATACGACGGCTCATAAACAGTAGCAACATTCCACTGCGCTCGCCATCCTGAGACATAAGATGTTAAGTCTCAATATGTCCAGTAGTTGCTCTGGCTACAATGTCCTTCAATCCGAAACACAACAGCGCATTTAAGCAGTGTTGTTTCACGGGAGAAATAGACATTGCGGTGGTACCTACCCAGATGGCCTCTCACATATGAGAGACCTACCACCAGTAATATAAATTATAATTATATTCAAGATTGGTTCAAAAGGCCCTGGTTCAGCTTATAGCTTGGTATTTGCTTAAATGTATACTTGATAAATTTTGACATTTTTTATATTTGCACGCAAAATATCTGCAATGCATCTCATGTGCAGAGCTGCCCGCGTCGGATGGCAATGAATGATGTGGCTATCCGAGGCGCTGGACTTTTCATGTCAACAAGATGTATTTTGTGAGGCCCTCTGAGTGTCTTGCAAACCGACGGAATTTACATATAACTTAAAAGTATTTTAAATAATAACGGCCACTTTAATAACCTGGCTAAATATTGTGATAAGTCGATATGACTACAATACTAATTTCGCTAAACTAGTTTGGTATACGGTATCACATAAAACGATGTACAAGACCCAACAAAAAAAAATCCATGACACCCATATTTTACCCGGAATGTTCCCTCCAAATGAGACAGGGAGACAGCCTGTCGTCATATCGAGCACAAATTCCTAACTTCGGGCTGATAATTAAAAAAATATAACTTTTCCCGACCTAGTAATTGAACCCGAGACCTCCATTTTGTAACCGAACCGTATTACGCCACCAAGGCATTATTATTATAAATAAGCAAAAAAGGGTATAACACGGCGAAAATAGGAACTAAAGAAAAAAATGTAGCAACATTATTAAAAACGTCATTGGTGTGCGCAGAGAATATTTAATACGGTTTTCGTTTTCTATGAATTTGGCATGTTTTCTATGAATTCTGGTACGTTTGTTGCTAGTTTAGTGATTTAAAATGAACAAAAAGCACAAGCAAAAATCAAATAATAAATATTCATACATTTTACGTCACAGTGTTTTAGGTAGCCAATAATAAATGAAATCTCAGCATCCTTATGAAATCATATTCTTTTTGCCAACATTGCATTATTTACTATTGAAGATAACTATTTTCGATGGTAAATCAATTGTGTAGAAGTTACTTCGTCGCCCTTATATGCTGATCGAAACCATTTACTCAACGGCTGCTTGCGCGACGAGTCTCCTATTCATTAGTTAGTGTGGTGGCAACGACGATTTGTGGAAATGTCCCATTCTCACGGGGAGAGTTTCTCGCCTCTAAGATACGAGTATCATTAAATATATAAAAAATTGCATCGTGTTAACATTTGTCTCAACACGATAAGCATAATATGGTGGTCAAGTCATGCGATAATGGCATACGATTTTCGGCCTCAGAAACCCATGTAAATGGGTAAATAAACTAAATTAAATAGATTAAATTAATATAAACCATGCAAGATGATATTCATTAACAAGCGCAATACAATTATATTTGATTTTTGTCGTAGTCGCATTATATTTTTTTATTTAAATAAAATTTAGGCATGGGCATTATCAAAATGAAAAAAAAATAAACCTTTACACATGGATATTATCGCATAAAATATATATTTTCAAACAAATACGAATTCATTTCTTATCAATTGTAAACAGTGCATTAGCAAGTCTGTTACTAAGGTGACTAAACTTCGACAAGTTCCGACGCAGACTGGAGTCGGCGAGAGTGGGAAACATCATGTACAACATACATAATATGGAAATGTGATGCAAACGCGACACGACGAACAATATGTCCTTGGCACGGGCTTAGAATATGCTCCTCTAATTATAACATAGCATTCCTTTTTTAATTTATGTATTGCTTGGTAAAAAAGAGTCAGTTTTAATGAGGGTGCTAAGATCAAATTTTATATTAATATGGTAACCCGATATACTACGACGGAAAATATTTACATCCTTGTATTTTTTATTTATTGTTGTAAATAGATTCATTGTTTATTTTAAATCATAAAACAAAGAAAATCCGTTCGAAAATTTATAGAAAATACGTATAACACAATGTCTTTTTTTATAGTGTTTCCATAATTGTTTTTCTTTTATGCCATTTGTCAAAGCATAGTAATGTTTTTGCCAGGTTATAAAGCAAAAAACTTAAGCATACTGCGACAAGGACTTCGTAGATATTTTCTATATTATATCTAAAGAAATGATAGGAGTCTTATGCTAAAAATCTAATATTAACATCCCCCAGGGTTAATGTATTTCATGTTTTAAACTTTTGTAAAGAACTATCAAGTATGCTTTTTTATTCATATACAAAGGGGCTTTGTTGCTAATGCTATTATATCGCGTGCGGTTTATTTAACCCTGTATTCTTTACCGATGTAGGATTTTGCATACACACTAACGGTCCAGCTCAGCATCACCAAAAATCACATCATAATTGATTGTCCCGTAACTTAACGATAGCTCTCAAAAGGAATACATTTTCACAGTTTTTTCTACATTTTTCATTGGTGCTCCGTTCCTTTCGATCATAGCCTGATGTTATACATCCTATAGCCTTCCTCGATAAATAGGCTATCGAACACTAAATTAGTTTTTCAATTCAAACCACTAGTTCCCTAAATTAGCGAGTCCAAACAAACAAATTCCTCCACTATATATACGTATATAAATATATATAAATAAATACGCACTTAGAAGCTAGAAGTATTGAGAGTCATGTGCGACCTTCGACTCAGCAGCCAATTTCACTACAAGCTTAGCTCCTATACCTCAAAATACGCAATCATAATCATCGCTGCGTGACGTCTCTTAAAAAAATAATTGAAGGTTTTTCTTTGACTTACGTTATAACCTCATAATAATAACCAAGTAAGGAAAACCGATATAAATCGGACTCGTACGAAAACATTGGTTTGTAAATCCGATTGAAAAAGCTTACAGTAGCGAACAGAAGGCCACATGACGTGGGACGCCGTCGACCCTCGGGGCGCAAAGCGATTACTCCACGAATTTTTTAGACGAATCAATAAAATGTAATCTTTTGTTCTTATTTCGCTTTGATGAGGACTCTGTTTGAACAGACTTTTCAATTCAATGATTTTTTATTGTTCTTAAATTGGATTTTATGGTTCCATTCAATTTTATTTTATCAGCTGTATCGCTGGAATCCTGAGTCTGATGCCTAAATATCATTTGGAATATTTTTAGTTGGGAAAATAATGAACTTGCAACATTATTACCTTTTGAAGTATGGCAGTTCAAAAATCTTTTAGTTGAAATTAAATGTAGGTAATTTAATACGAAACATAAACCGAAAATTACAAATATTGATTGGATAGTGATATGTTCGGTCTGTATATTATTTTACGTGCCAAAACTTGACTGCATTTATTACGTAGAAAGCCGAAAAATCCAATGTAGTCTACACTAATAATATTATAAAGAGGAAAACTTTGTTTGTTTGTTTGTAATGAATAGGCTCAAAAACTACTAAACCAATTTTATAAATTCTTTCACCATTTGAAAGCTACATTATCCACGAGTAACATAGGCTATATATTTGCCTAAAGGAGTTAAAATAAGGGTTGAAACGAAAATGGAAAACATAAACTATTGAAGATATATTTATGAAAATTTATATTTTAGTTCCTTACTACAAAAGCAAATTAATGGCGTGCAACAATTTTGGAAAAACGGCACATGGGGGTAAAATAAGGGATGAAATATTGTACTATTTAGTTATTGATCCAATAGGTATCAAAATCGATACCTGAGAAACTCTTTGTGTAAATAATCCAAATTCATAGTTGGATTCGGAAATTTTGGCCGCTATTTTGAACTTTTTTGTTATTGCTAAGATTGGTCTCGAAATTGATATCAGAGCCACCCTTTATCCGAATAACCTAAATTCGGAGTCAGAATTGAAATTGTGGCCACCATTTTGAACTTTTTTGTTATTGATGCGATTGGTTTCGAAATCGATACCTGAGGTACACTTAGTTTGAATAACCTTAAATTGGACTCAGAATCCAAATTTGTGGCCGCCATTTTGAACTTTATTGGTATTGGTCCAATTGTTCTCCAAACCGATATATGAGGCAGGCACCCTTAAAGAAATTACGTAGAAATTGAACGAGTACTTGACGGCCATATTGAACTTTTTTATTCGTATAAAACTATTCGTAGTAAATCACAATGTTTTATGTATAAATTGCAAAATAGGTCTAAAAAACTTCTCAGCGCGAATGTTATCGCAAAAAAAGCAATATTTTATACATAATGCAAGCATTGTCAATATAAACGTACTATCAAATATTAAGCCGTATTCAAATTTGAGTATTCATTTTTCGCCCTTTGTTAGCGCATTGTAAACATATTTTGGTGGTAGATATAATCCGATGTGTATTTTAAATATAAATTTAATCTTTTGATTTCAATGAATGTCGCTGGAGTAGTAACAATTTAATAATATACCCGTAGCAAAATAACAAATTAAAAATAAATTCCGATTTTCATCATAGAGAGATGGGATGGAATAGAATACGAGTATAAGGTGGATAAAATGAGAAGAATACAGGACGAGATTGGATAAGCATTATTGAGAACGGCAGTCATGTAGAGTTTAAATAACATTTATGGACTGAAATTGTGTCTGTATCCGGGCGAAGCCGGGCCGGGCCGCTAGTTTAGTATATAGTATACATAACGCCCGTGACACCGAATGGGAAGGCCGAAAGGGAACTAATTCCGTCCATGAAAATCCGAACATATTGCCGTTCCAAATGTAATAAGGATTGATCCTATTGGCATGTTTGGTTCAAATTCTGGGCCCACATAAATCATATGCAATTCTTCAAAGCGAAAACACAAAATGTATTCATCTTTAAATTCGAATCTTGTTCCGTACGATTCACATTCTACACTATTATCACTAGACCGACTGGTGTCTCTGTTCATACAACCCTAAATACTTATTCCGTCAGAATTACGTGTGTCGCCGATGAGCGTAAGTTTTTAATAACAAACTAGAATGACGTCATAGTGACACATTGGCCTAAAAACATTCTAGCCTGAGGTAATGTGAGCTGACTGCTCCGGTCACGTTTCTTCCTGGTTGTGCCATGATGTAGACTCATTCTAATAGCGACACACTGGCCTATATTCTTCGTACTGCTTGGGGCGGGTACAGGGAGGCAGCCAGCGCCCCGTAGACATGTAATTTTTCCTTTGTCAATGCAATCAGTGCGAAAACGTTTGTTATCGTTAATTTCTGTTGGTACTTTTATATTTTTAAGGGTTTTATGCAAAGTGTTAGCAGCATTTAAATTTTGTATTGTCATTTTGTCAAGTCGGAAAATTATTTTCTACTGAATCTTTTCAAAGATATATTATAGCGATCTCAACAGATGCGAAAACAAAGAAATGGTATTATTTTAAGTTTTACAACAAAAGGTTGTAATTAAATTTAATTGTATGTAACAAGTATTTTAAGCGCTGCAGTGCAGTACTTCTATATTTCACCGCATATTCAATCGCTTAGAAAGACTACTGAAATATTTTAAACATTTTGAGATATAGCTATAGAACTACGTTGTATAATAATTGGCAGATAAATGACGCCATTTTTACATACATACTTAGGTAAGTAAGTTTATATAAGTATATAAATTCACGCCTTTTTCTCGGAAGAGGTAGGCAGAGGTGCACGTACGTCCACATTTCGCCTTGTATGTTTAGTCAAACGAAGTGATAGACGGTGAGCCTGTAGCCATATAGGGCGAAGATTCCTTTTTGACGTAAAAAATATGGAATAAAATGATAAAGAGCTATTATTCGAATTATTGTATTCCAATCGGCACCCTCATCCCACCTTCATAGTAATTGTTTGTGTAATGAAGAACTATTTCACAAACTCCCACTATTATGAGCACATCGTACAGTATCAGCTCATATATAAGGCACGGGCCTTCTCTACAATCAAGAGTACGATTGAGAGTGGTTAGGCCATAAATACCAAGCTGGACTAGCGTGGGTTGGCGGACTTTACATATAGAAACGAGCACAACGTGTAATATATTTTAAGGAGATCTATACGGCTATTTTTTTAAAATATCTATGAGATAAAATAATACCATATTATATGTTCACTCACATTGTAAATTTTAATGCCTAAGTAAATAAGCTTATTCAACTTTAAGTGAAACTACCGAATCAAATACCCAATGCAAATGAATCGATACCCAGAATTATTCCGTCGAGTTTCCTTAAGAACCTTTGCGAGTCCCCGAACTGAACTTCCGAGGGAGACCGGATCTCTCCCACGGGAACACTCTGATGTTTCCGGGAACCTACCGCTCTTTGTAAAACCTATTTTGGAGGCACCGTGGGGAGTGAAGTTAACAATATAATGTTATTTGTACCTTTAGACAATTTTTTATATTACCTGGGCGGTTGAAATTCAACATTAATTCACTTAGATTATATACATGTCTAGATGATACATCACACCTCACCGCACGGCTCAAAAAAAGTCTACCAAATTTGGTAGACTCGCTTCTCACGTACATCAGTGTCATTTGAACTACATAAGGATAACGTGCTTCCGAAAAATAATTAATTATGCCGGTTTGTGCTGTCGAATTGTATCGCAATTATGTGGGAAAACTGTATAATAACACCAATATCACTTTTCATCGGTAATCTTTGTTGTTAAACCACTATTATTTGAAGAAAACACGAACTTTTAATTCATTATTTTGAACATGAGTTTCATTGGCCAGTGTTGTCAATTTATTACTAGGGAGATTTGGTGAAACTATGGGAGATAAAATACAAATATCATTTTATCATATTTCGATCAGAAGAAGAACAAGAAGAATGGCATTAATTATTTGATGAGCAAATAATAACTTACCTACACAATATGAACGATACCCATGACGTCACGAACTCTATTGTAATTTTGTTAATTCTTTCTAATATGTATTTTTTAGGCTTCCTATGGATTCCGTGCTAGCAAATTGCTGAAGAGACATTATACACCGGAAACGAAATGAAGACCATTCGTAGGTTCACAAGACTTCAGCCGTGTGTTCCGAACATTTTACTTATGATGATTGCTATTTTACATTAATACTGAAATCAGATAACACAGCCCAGGCAAAAAATCCTAAGAGTTAATTCTATTCCGAAACAAACAACAGGAGATGGGTTTTGATCTAAAATTACTGTATATTTTTACCATTGTATTTATTGTTTTTGCTAAAATGCGTTATAAATATGATAAATAGTATAATTATTTTATAATTATTAAATAAAGCAAATTATTTTATTTTACCTATTTTGTTTATCAAATAATGGAGAAATGTTAAGTTAATAATCTGGAGTAGGCATCCCTAAACACACACACCTTGACAGTTGGATTACAATAAGTACACGACCGGTACTCACACATATCAACGAAAGTGGGGACATTTTTAGCGCGTCGTTTGTTGGCATTGCTCAATCTAGACACGTATATAATCTAAGATTAATTCATTTTTAAATTACTATATGATAATTACCTATATATAAATATATAAAATTTTCAAACAACTTTTACGAAAGGGTTATATGAAATAACAACATTTAAAAATATATCACTGCAAATACTCCGTTTATGAAATGTCTATATACGGTAACAACGTACCAAAAAATATTAATAATTTTCGTTGCTAAAGAAAAACTGATGTTCAATTAAAAATAAGCAAGGAATGTCGTATGTGAAAACGAAAAATCGGTAATTACATTTTGATTTAGTTTGGTAAGAAGTTTCGATAGATTATACCTTGAAAATATAAAAGTGTTGTAACGATCCCAAAAATCTATTTTCAGTTTTCATTTTTTTTATATCGTTTAATTGCGAAAAGGCAATGCCATTCGCTTTATTGTAGGTGATAAGACCGTTCACGGACAGTAACAACATAGTCAATTAAAAAGCAATGCTTTTTTTTTTAATAAATACACCCAACAGTCACATACCTAGTCCTGACTCCACATTAAGATCAATTAAGTCTTGTGTCGTGGGTATCGGGCACTACGAGAGACTTTTACTTGTGGGCCTCACAAATATTTGTCTCGGTGCGGGGATCGAACCCGCGGCCTCTCGTTTCACAGGCGGCGTCTAACCAACTGCGCCACGGAGGCTGTCAAAAAAAATGCTTGGCAAACCACTGCGCTCGCCATCCTATGAAATAAGATGTTACGTCTCAATATGTACAATTTCGTTTAAACCAGAATTGTCGAAAAATCTGGTTGTGCATTCACATTGCTATTTGGCGGGAGCAATATACATTGCGGTGGTACCTACCTAAAAGGCCTATAACATTTGAGAGACTTACCTCCAGGGGACATCGATACAGTTTAATTGAACATAAATAAATTAAATGAAATACGCCGTATATAGACATAGCTATTAAAATTTTAGGGCTATTTAGGGTATTTTCTAATGAAAGTATCGGAGATGAAATATTAGAAAATCTGGGCACCTTCAGACTTACCGAAGTAACAACTTCTGTAAGTTTTAGGTTACATGATTAGATTACATATTGTAATCATAATCATAATTTTACTGGTGGTAGGTCTGTCACATGTGAGCAGCCGCCTGGGTAGGTACCACTACTTTGTCTATTTCTCCCGTCAAACAGTTGTGTAAATGCACTGTTGTGTTTCGGATTGAAGGACATTGTACCCAGGGTAACTATTGGGCATATTGAAACTTATGTCTCAGGATGGCGGGCGCAGTGGAATGCCAAGCCAGGATTGCATGATTTTCTTCAATGGACTATATGAGACGGGATATAAACCGGATATAACAGGCTGGGAAATATATTATGCAATATAACATATTGGTGATGTGGACTCAAAAGTTATCTGCACTGTATAAAATACTTCATAAGGGACTTATAATGTAATTTTTATCACCAAAAATAATTAACATATTAAATCATTTGAGGAGTTTAACTGATCCATTTAAAGCAACGCACATAAATATGAATTTAACATGTCTAATCTACATTTCTCGGAGATAATTGAAGCCGCCTTAAGGATCACGTAAGTTATATAATAATGGTAGTAACATATTTGAGCCGTACAAATTCTAAGCGTGTAAATACTCATGACCCCACACGTCTGTATGTATGAATATTAATAACGAACGTAAGAGCAGACACGTTAATTTGATTGATCACACTTCAGCTCCTCGACACCACTCGGGTTTTTCAATTGATATTAAAAAAAAAATATTTTTGCCAGGATTCCTGTCGTATTACCTGAATACGCTCTTGTTGGTCACATCAATATATTGGATTAAACGAGAAAATCATTTTTACTTGTATATCAATATTGAAAAAAATAAGATCATATTATGTTCGATTCCAGGGTCGGGCAAAGTAAAATCGTATTCTTTTAGTGATGTTAATTTTGGCAATTTTAATTTCTATTTTAATCTGGCACAACAAACTAGCTTCAATGCGACTCATGGTAAATGCAATAGATACAATTATGCAGACTGAAACAGATATGCACAGACTGATCCCGAAACACGAATCATTTGCCTCAGGCGCTACAGGGATTTTCCATCATTGTAACCTGCTCAAAGCGGGTCGATGGACTAAATATAACTACGAAATTCTAATAGAAGGTTTCTAGCTACCTACCCATGTTTTAGCACAAAATATTTTCTTCTCCATTTAAGCGGTTTAATGTCACATAAATCATCAAAAACCCAGCATAAAAACTGAATAACAAAAACTCTCATTTCTTTCACACAGCCGAGACATAAAAACCCAGGGCATCTTGACAGCAAATTAATTCAACTGATTATACAACTAGCTCTAGAAGATACATAAAAAGTAATGGCGCAATAAAAGAAGACATGTAATGCATCTGAAAACCTCACGACTAGAATACGTATCACGTATGAGTGTCCGAGACAGATCGGGTTGTACAAAATCTGCGCGGATTACACGTCTTGCTACTTAGGAGTAATGTATTTGTACCGCTGTGGGGAACCGAGCTGCACGATAAAAGACCTTAAAAGCCCCTTTTTGAGATACTCTACATGAAATTTGAGTCTGGAAATAAATCCAAGCATGGATTTGGTTTGACTTTTGAATTTGGAATGACAGCGCGATGTAAGTAGTTTATCTAATTTCTTGCCATCAGACGATCTTAATAGGTTATATAAAAGCACCTTTAGTCGTAAGACTACAAGTATTGATGGCTAGGATTTATTAAGATTTTCCATGATCGTAATTAACGTACATACATAAAATCACGCCTTTTTCCCAGAAAGGGTAGGCTGAGGTGCTGGTAACAACCAACGTTTCGCCTTGTGCGTTGCATCTCACGATGTGACAGTGGGGCGAGCCTAACGCCAAATTAGTGACTTCGGGTTGATAATGAATTGAAAAATACCCCATCACTTCGCCCGATTTGGGAATCGAACCCGACATTGCGGTTTTCTAATCTTACTGTAGTGCAACTACGCCACAGAGGCAGACGATTGCAATTAAATAACTAACACATTCATAATTTCCTTCTAAATGACTTTAATACTAATCGTTAATCCGGTCCGCCGTCCTACTGAAACTTCTCTAATTCAAGTAACCTGAGGCACCCTGAACTATAACACGATTTTAGACCATATTTTACTTTACAATATTAAACCAAGCTATAAAGGGAAGCAGAGCTGAAAAATCTCTAATCGGGTAATATTGAACCGTGCGATGGTTTAACCAGATTGTAGCTACCATTAGCCATATCAACGATGCACGTCACTCGGTGTTTATAAATAAATTATCTAAAAATTTCATCCTTATTTTGGGCTTCGTTGTCAGGTAAAATACAAAATCAAGTTTGTATTAGGGCCAATTTGAATGTAACTCGTAGAATTTTAAAACGTTTCAAACACTGTCTGTATCAGCCTATATACGTCCTATTACAAGGCAAGAGCCTCTTCTATCAAATCGAAAGTAACTCGCCTAATACAGGTTGGTGGACTTCACATACCATAGAATTTTTAACAAATCGCTATAGTATGCAGGTTTCCTGATAATGCTTTCCCTCACCTGTGCTTGGTGATTGCCAATCATTTTGGTTTGTGATGAATGTTCACATTTGTCATTTGTTCAAATTTGTCATTTTTTTTAATCCACATGGTTTCCTTAGTCGTACTTGTTTGTTAGATTTGGTTTCGTTTTCCTCAAAACGTGCTCACTCATAACACCATACAGAGAGAATAATAGCTGTAATTCAGAAAGTTCGAGAATGCTACGGCATAAACTAAGTTATTTCGTTTCGCTTTGCCTTGCTATCCCACGTTGTGTCTTTTATTTTTTCAGAAATAAGTTTTGGTTTGGAGCAGTTGTTTCTTCGCACGTGCAAGTTTAAAGCGAGATATATAAAGAGTGTTTATCATTTTGTAAACGGCGACTTCGTTGTATTCTATTCTGTGGAAGTAATAGTGCCTAGAAGTAATAGCGTGGTGGCCTGTTGGTATACGGACTAGACGCGACTGCCAACATGTTCACGGTGGTCCCGGGTTCGAATCCCAGGGCACACCTCTGACTTTTCGGAGTCATGTGTGTATTGATAGTCAATCACCACGCACTAAAACGGTGAAGGAGAACATCGTGAGGAAACCTGCATACCATAGCGATTTATAAGAATTTCTATGGTATGTAAGTCCGCCAACCCGCACTAGGCCAGCGTGGTGGACTATATGGCCTAACCACTCTCAATCGTACTCTCGATTGTACAGGAGGCCCGTGCCCTGCAGTGCGACGTATATGGGCTGATACAGAATAGTGCCTTGACATTGCGTAAACTGGAAAAAACTAAAAGTTTATGAGCGATAGTGAAGCGTTTGCACACGGAAAAAAATAAAAGAAATAAACTTGACCTGGTAAAATATCAAGTAGTAGATCTGCTATTATATTAATATTAAATAGAGAATAATCTTCAATATAAATTAAATTTTAATATTTCGTAATAAATTTTAAAGGCTGAATTTCACATAATATGTCATTAATGCAACTATCACAATTTGATGACGCAACTATCAATTTTGATGATTTATTCATCTTGCCAGACATATTGAAGTTGATAACTTCCAAGGTCACAATGATTTTTATAATAGCTGATCGTGTAAAGCTTATGTTAGAGGTATGCGCAGACAAACTTTCAGCTTTTATAAAATTGTGAAACTGGCGGGTACACACTATAAAGTTCTCTCTATTGCGTCCTTGTTAATCGTTTATTCTCTAACTCTTTTCATCTTGAGTACTTTCGTTCGTCATTTCTATTGCATAAACTACGTCCCATATAAGTCATTAGTTTAAGTTCTAACTTTTCATTCTAAATATTACCTATAGTTTTGTGGCGAATAAATGCTTGTTTTTCATATTTCACGTATGTTTTGTGATATTTTTTCTTAATATTAACAACAAGCAATTATAAAATATAATAAAATGTGTATAGAGAAAATCTGTTCCTCACATTTTGATTTTTAACAATACTACTCATTTTTCATCATAATATTTAAATTCTACCCAAGGGTATTTTGACAATACTGGATTTTCAGTGTCTACGATTTTGGAGGGTAATTCAGAATAATACAGTGCTATAAAATAATTTAAATTATACCATTCCTTAAATATTTTTGTACAAAAGATGTATTCAAATTTCAGTAAAAGCGGAAAACGGCGGAACATAAAATAAGTACCTTGTCTGAAAACGTTCGCTTCTCACGAAGATAAAAACACATTAAGGCAGTTCGGTAGCTCTAATGAGTTCCAAAACGTACACTGAATATTAACACGCAACTTAGAACTAAGTCTTACAACGCTTAACTCCAGCAATGTAAACTGTTAAATTTTCAACATCGCTTAGATCTCTGAGGTATCTTAATGTATTGAATTAGATTTACCTTAGCACAAAAAGTCACTTTATTCATCCAATGATAAATTATTTTCGATTTCTCAGTCAAATATATCTTGCTAGGTCACAGAGGTAAGAGTAACTACTGGACATAACGATACTTAACGCCTTATGTCTCAGGATGACGAGCGTAGTGGAACGCCAAGCATTTGTAATATATATTATGGCTTGGTCTTGTTTGAGGTTTTGCTACTGTCCTAAGAGGTCATCGCTTACCATTAGGCATCATAGCAAAACAAAAGTTTTTCCTCAGTCCACGTCACTATATACTAAGACGACGTAACGTGAAGCGACAGTTCACAGTTTGATTTCTCGATATAACCAAATCATCATAATAGTATATTACTTGGTAATGATAGCACATTCGTAAATGGCGAAATATCGACTAATGTATGATTGAATAGCCGTCATAGTGACAACACGCAGGGATTCTGCATTTCACTATCAGCTTATGCAGGTATATTCCATGACAAGTCGGTTCGACTTTTCGCCAATTCAAAGTCTATTGGACTATGAGAGGTTGTGAATATTCATTAGGTAACTTATAGCCGGTGTATGTAAATGATGTATGGAAAGTACGTAAGTACGGCTGTATCTGATCAATTTGTGGAAAATGCTTGGTGGATTGTTAGTAACGGACTAGATGCGGCATGTGGATGCGGGTTCGAATCCCATGGCACACCTCTTACTTTTTGGACTCATGTTTGTATTGATAATCAATTAATACGTACTATTAACGATGGAGGAAAACATTGTGAGAAAAACTGCATACCGTAGTGCTTTGTAAGAACTTCTACGATATTTATAGTCCGCCAACCTACACTAGACCCAAGACTAGACTAGCGTGGTGGACTACATGGCCTAACCTTTGTCAATCGTACTCTAGCTTGTAGAGCAGACCCGTGTACTGCTATGCGACGTGATGTAAATCTTACCAATATAGAAGAAAATATAATAATGTTACTAATTACTATTTGTGTACTGTGGTATGTGTTTACTGCGGCTGCTTGTGTAATAATCCCGCAATTAGCATGTTCGATTATGACTTGCGTTCATAACGAGATTGCCGTCCGCATACATAATAAAATATCTGGTCAGATCAAAAGAGAATCATGGATTTATATGGAGCATTAATTCGACGTCATTTAAAGCGATTAATTCTCGGCTTAAATAACCTTTTGACATCGATAAATCTTGTATTAAGCATCATTAATTCTATTTCAACAATAAAGACTTGAACACACTTGTACATCTCGACTTACAACCGAATATATTGACATGTTTATTCGCCATTCGAATTGAACACTTCGAATTGATCAGGTCACCTACAGACGACCTTTATATATTACAAGGGTTTATATATTACGATTCCAACTAAAATATTTCACAAATCTTTAAGTTCGTTAGTTTTGAATGGGTCCGACGATTGGCTCTTTCATACATTTTGCTAAATAAGTGAAAATGTTTGAATAACACTCTGATCATCAATTTAAAATAATTGAATACTGATATGGGTTTTCTATGTTTTTATTATATTTTCTGTTTATTTTTTATTTGGTGTACCGAGCTAAATACTAAAATACACTCCAAAACTCTAGACTGATTATAAGCGGCTTATCGCTTTTTTATTTGTGGGGTGTTTGACGAAAAGGGTTTTTTGTGAATCGTTTTATATTCGTCACCTTTAATCGATCTCACAGGCCCAGCGGCAAAATTGAAACATATTTTTATACCCTTCCCGGTGTTTCACTTGTATCAACACCTGAGTAGGTTAGCTCGGAAATCAGTTGATTCCACGCTGTAGAATTTTCATTACTTCAGTCCCAAATCAGTAAATTTATCGGTGTAAACTTTACCCATACAAATTTTTGTAAAAAAATTCTGTGATAAAATTCAAGGTTTCACAAACGATCTCTACCCTCCAGCCAAATCTATATTCCTTTGTGAGGGTTTGACGTAAGAGTTATATGAGAAATTTACAAAATGACACAAACACTCCAATATTACCTTCAACTCTTGGTATATTGAGGCTATAACTTAAGTAGATAATTAGATTTAAATCTTAAAATTATTTATAAGAAAATTCAATACTTGTATAATACTTATATTGAATCAACTAACTCGGATTAAAATATATTTTACGAAAATCCATTATATTGAGAATTTGATACATTAACACGCAGGCTATTAAGACCCGGTAGTAACAATTAAAACATTTCATTTTTCAATGTTATAATATAGGCAAATGAAGTTTTTGCAAGCTTAATTAAAATGGATTTAATTATTTTTTTTCTTTTTTAACGTTTCGATTGCTTTACAGTGTTTGTGATAAGAGGGTGAACTGTTGCAAAGATTACCAAGATAAATGTAGCGGTTATATATTATATTTTTATTCTCACTTTCTTACAATTTCAAGTTTTATCAGACATAAAAATTAATTTTTTGGATGTTTTCGAACGTAATCACCTCAATTTGGTGATTGGGGCGATCTCTTCGATGGTTTATTGAACGCGTTTAAAATAAGTTTACCATAAATAAACAGTAGTTCCATTGAATAATGTTCCCTATAATCATTTCGAAGCCATTACTTTGTTTGAATTGTGATATTTTTGAGACATAAATCTCGTTTTTTTCCCATCGTGCTAACAAACAAAAATATGGCGTAGCTTAGTCTTTAATATTTAGATAATATCCGCGCCGAATTTTACGAATTTTATGCATATCTTCTAAATATTGCTACTATTGAAAACTTAAAGCTGACTGACAGTGCTAAATCTGGGCTATTCCGGGGATTTAATGGCCCATGTAAATATACCTATAGCTGCAAATCTTATACCAATCAATTATGTATGTACCTAATCAGTAAGTCAGAATAAAACTTGCTGTTACCAATTCAGTATTTATGAGAGTAACACGTTTTCTTTGAAAGAAGTTCAAGTTTGTTTTACCTTTGTATAGTCTTTTACAAAATGCTAAGGCACTTGGCATCCATTTGAACCTAAACTCTTTGATCCCTTATGCCTTTGAAGCCTTTTCGACTAAAGAAATAAGCCTTTTTCCACATCAATTAATAGTAATGTTGAAATATCATTGACTGAAAGGTTTAATAGATAAAATAACAAAACTTAACAAACAGCTTTTAATGAAAATAAGTCAAAATTTTATCATTTTATAGCGTTTAAGCGGCACTGAACTGTTAATTACCAATACTGCTATTTTCAGTAATCGCATAAAGCTAATTACCCGTATAATAAGCCTTGGAATACAGATAAGAAATACATACTTAAAATAATTTTAACGACTAGAATCCTACCAGGTTCGTCCGGATGCATATACTTTTTGAGTCAGCAACATGTCACTTTGCATACTAACTGTTCTATTTACGAGTTTATTTGAACTGAATGCGGCTGCCATCCTACAAATTGTTTTCACTTCCCATTATATACTGTTGTGTCTCGTCTCCTTCTGCCCCATGAGTCAAGGCATGTTTTTTTATACAATAGGTCTGGCAAAATAGTTCATCATCATCATCATGCTCATTATCATAAGTCTATTGCCATTCATTGCCGGACATAGGCCTCTCTTATGGCACGCCACTAGGCTGGATCTTCAACCGCTATCAGCCATTTTTCGGATAACTTCAACTCTACCTCGTTGCCTCGTATCATCATTATATTAATGCTCGAAAAAGGCGGCCATCAGAGAGAGAGAAAGAGAGAAGCTTGCCACTAACACCTGAAGTGATGACCATGACCACTTTGTTAACAGTGATACCGGCAAAGAAGAAGAATATTTATATTAACATATAAAAATGTTGTGTCTCATTGTTTGAGTATGATAAACTTTTAAACTATTGAACTAACTTTAATAAAATGTTGCACACTGTTCGCAGTTTGATCCAACTTGGGAGATATGATAGTTTATATCTCAATTTAAAGTCGCAATATGGTTTTAATTGCCAATTATTTGTTTTTTATAAAAACGTTTAAGCTTACAGTGTCATCCATAAATAACAATATTAAACGCTTGAGATAGATTTAGTTAACTGATAGATTTGGTTCGGTATTTTTAATATAAGTAGTATATTTAATATCAATATTATTGTAGTATTTTTAATGTAAGTGCGTGGTGGCCTGTTGGTAAACGGACTAGACGCGGCTGCCCACATGGTCACTGTGGTCGCGGGTTCGAATCCCAGGGCACACCTCTGATTTTTCGGAGTCATGTGTGTATTGATAGTCAATCACCACGCACTAAAACGGTGAAGGAAAACATCGTGAGGAAACCTGCATACCATAACGATTTATAAGAATTTCTATGGTATGTAAGTCCGCCAACCCGCACTAGGCCAGCGTGGTGGACTATATGGCCTAAACACTCTCAATCGCACTCTCGATTGTGGAGGAGGCCCGTGTCCTGCAGTGGGACGTATATGGGCTGATACAGATACAGACAGATTTTTAATATAATAAATACCAACATATTTGCAAAACGCAATAAAACTACGGTATCAAATTTAGATTTTGTTCAATATTTTTAATACAATAAATACCAACATATTTGCTCCGTTAGACAAGATGACTGATGCAATTGCTAAAATCAATACAGACATTCAACACATCTGCAATTGGAGTATAGCTCATGGTTTAAAGATTAACCCCGCTAAAACGCAAGTCATTGTTGTCGGCAGCCCCAGGATGATCTCGAGGCTTGACTTGTCCCAATTACCTAGTGTCTATTGTGAAGGTGTCAAAATTCCTTTCAGTGACTCCGTCCGCAATCTGGGCATACACATAGACAAATCTTTCACCTGGGGTCCACAGCTCTCGGATATAAGCCGGAAGCTGTTTGCTTCCGCTAGGTCCTTGCGAAGGCTACGCAACTTTCTACCCGTTACCACGAAGATTACGCTTGCGCAAACCCTCCTTCTCCCCATCCTTGATTATGCCGATGTCAGCTATCTAGATCTCACCGAAGACCAACTAAATAAACTTGAGCGTCTTCAAAATTTCTGGATAAGGTTCATATTTGGTCTTCGCAAATATGACCATGTTTCTGAGTTTCGTGCTAAGCTCAAGTGGTTACCTATTCGGCTTCGTCGGAATACTCACATTCTCTCTCTTCTTTATAATATTTTGTTTAATCCTCTCACCCCATCTTATCTTAAAGAACGATTCATTTTTCTTCATGACTCCCATTCGAGATCCCTGAGGTCGTCTGAGAATCTTAAGCTGAGAATGCCTGTGCATACCACGACAGCAATGGATAATTCTTTTACTGTCAAAGCAGTTCGGTTGTGGAACGCGCTTCCTGTTGTGGTGAGGCAGGCGCAAACGCTGTCGTCATTTAAAAAACTGATTAAAGAGCACTACCTTTCCCTTTAAAGCAGACTTCACTATTACTTCTTTTTCATTAAATCATTTGGAAATTGTAGTATATTATAATTTATGTATGATTTTGTATTATTTAATTTTATGTATGTATGTATATATATTTATGTATGTATATATATGGATATGTATATGTATATTAGTAATTATGTTTAAGTAGTATTATTATTTAGCTTGAAGTAATTCTTTATTTGTTACACTGCCCTCTCTCCCTCTCCTTCATTTAAATCCATCCCATGGTTGTCTGTAAGATATTGCTGTTGAGCGATAAGACCGCCATTTGTACTCTTTGTTATTATTATTTCTGTTAAGCTATGTTCTTGTTAAGTTTGTGTACAATAAAGATTTAAATAAATAATAAATAAATAAATATTTGCGGAACACTATAAACCAACGGTACCTTATTTATTAATACTTGTGTCTTGTCGCAATATTTGTCTAAATAGAACAGCAAAGAGAAACTTCCTGGACCGTAAATTATTTTAAACTCAATTTTTCCTTTAACCTTATCACTCGGATCACTCGGAAAAATATGAGTCAACTTTAACTCATTTTGCTCCGTGCCGTAACTCTTACTTTACGGGTGAGGCGGGTTTAAAAGAAAATCGAAGCTTCAGTTAGAGTGGAAATTGAAAACAGATGTAATTTTAAGCATTAACATTTTACAATGCTATACATGACTAATTTATATTATACAAATATCTATATTATTTTGTAAAGTATACTTAACTATTCTCAACGGGTGACCATCAATATCCATATTGTTATGCTGTTTGCGCTTGAATCCAAAAAAAAAAATATCTTGACTTACAAAGCAATGCTTTGTATTCTATTGCGCTCGCCATCCTGGGACATAAGATTTTAAGTATCAATATGTCCAGTCTGGCTACAATGTCCTTCAATTCGAAACACAACACAGCTCTCACCTACCAACTGTAAAATCAACCACCTATATCGCAATATCAAGTCAAATTCTAGTTTCTTTCTAGTTTAAGTCTCAATATGTCCAGTAGTTACTCTGGCTACAATGTCCTTCAATCCGAAACACAACAGTTCATTCAAACTGCTGTTTGTCAAACAGAAACAGACATTGCGGTGCTACCTACCCAGGCGGCCTCTCACATATGAAAGAACTACCACAGTAAAGTTTTTTCTGGCTAAGAATGAAACTACGTCTCGTTATTGGATCTTCTACTCTTACATCAATTCTTGCTAAATTTCTCAATCACTACCATACGCCATACGCCTTAATCAAAATATGACTGTTTTCATGTTTAAATTCCACATTCTAATTTCCCCGTTTTAAAAATTTGTATTTTTAAAACATTCCACTCCAGTCGGTGCCTCTGAAGTCTGAGTTTGAAAGAGTATTTCATTTTATTGCAGCAACAATATATTAATTTAGAGAAACAGCGTATAAAATGTTAAATACTAAAATGCATTTTGCATTTTAATTCACATACATTTGCTAAAATCTTATATAATATATTGCAATAAAACAAAAATGCTATTAAAATAAAATCTTTCTAGAAAACAGTATTAGAATAGCTAGAAACTGGAGGTAAATATTAGTATTTTTAAAGTAATAGTTTGGACGCAGTGGGTACTTCTTTGCTTATCTTTCCCGCACTGCAGTGCATATTCAATTTAGTGACGTCAGTAATTTTATTGTGCACTCCTATTTTTTGAAAGCTATTACAAGATTTAACGTTTCTTTCTTGATTCTGAATTCATAATTATGTTTTTCTAAGTTACGAGGAAGGATAAGGTGGGATTTATTGAGCTATCGAAAGTAACACAGACCTATTGCATTCCAACAACTGCATCTGCCCATATACATCCTGCTGCAGTGCATGGACCTCCTCTCCTATAGGCTGTATAGCCAACCACAGTATCCATAGGTCGTCATATCAAATAGCGAGACCCTATCCTTTTGCCGGTGAATCACCCCACATGCTCACGCACACCACTCAACAGCGACTCTAAACCAGACCCCCACACAATAGAACACAGGAGAAAAAAAAACCACAGTAGCCTGATACGGGTTGGAAACCAGCCCATACGAGGTGAGTATTTATTGCATAGCTTTACTATATTTTTCGAGTACATATCTTATCCCTAGACTGTAAAAACAAGTCAAAATTCTCAACATTTCCCATTAATTCTATTCCCAAGCGAGACGTATAACTCGCACAACATAAAAACTTTTACGTTAGAACACAAAAGAAATATTTACAGCCACTACAAAACGCGTTGTTTGGCCCTCTCGTAAATTATTTGCTTTAATTAGTGAAATTAGTGACGATAAATTTACGTCACGAGCTAAACACCCGCTTGACATTATTGTACTAAGTCAACGCCTAAGGACATATCTTAAATCAAATACGCTTTAACTTTGTGTGTGGGATTAAGGGCACTAACAATGTAAGTAGATTTTATTGAGTTTGAAATAAGTCACTTAGAATAAATAATAATAGATCCCTGGGTTTTACTATACCATTTCTTTGAATTGACTGATTTTGTGTACTCTTTATTTTTTTCATTTTATCATTGAATACGGTTGCATACTAGTATGATTAATTTAGAATGATGCTCCAAAATGTATGAATTATAATAATTTTATTAGAGTATTTGGAAGGCTGAGTCCTCATTGGTAGTTTAACGAGTACAATAAAATCAGTTAGAAAGTAATAATACAAGTTCGATAATACGAACAATTATTTTATTAAACTAAATAAAGACTCGATAATTTATCCTATTTTGTAATTCCTGTCAGGATACCTTATTTCAGAGCCTATGTCCTAACCCAAAAACATAACCTATTTTTAAATTCAGCTCTTTTATTTCTATAGTAAAACTATAACAATGCTTAAAATTATGTAAATTCCATTCCCGATTGTAGTCAAAATAATACAATTCACGAAATGCTAATCAAGGTATTATACAACTGTTTTAAATCAAAAAACATACCTTCAACATGCAACATCGTTACCAAATAAAGCTATTTTAATACAAGCCACGTTTTACAACTCAAACAAAATTGGTAAATAAATTATTTTTAATTACCCAAACAGTTCCCCGAGCGCTTTTATGTTGACACACTGAAATGTTTTTTATTGTACATAAAAATAATTATCAAGCCTTACCTTGTTTATCAACAAATCATCGCGTAAACAAATGGAACGGTGTCACGCAACTTGACCAGTGACCGAGGGCCACCTGATAAACGCAAAATTATGAAATATGATTTACAAAACTGTCGCACTACGATGTCGTGTTAACGATCGGTTTCGGTCGCATGTTGGGGACGCGACGGTTGTTATCCAAGTTATAGTCACTAGCGAGTAGTTTGTTGAATATCCCGACTTTGCAGCACCATATTTTATATTCTATATACTGTGGTGATAACAAATAACCGACTTTAATTAAAGACACAATCTTAGATTTATGTTTCATATTTACTTGGTAATTATTTGGAATAAGAACAATATTTAAGCGGACAGCTTGATAGTATTTCAAAGTTTATTTTATTTATTTCAAAGTAAAATTTAACAAAGCGAGGGTTTTGGAATTTATCTAACGTCTTGTGTAATTTAAGTTGAATATCCTGTTGTAAAATATCGTTTGATCTGCTTAAATTTCGAGGCAACATGACTGTAATATTTAATCCCTGTCAACGGCAAATCTTCATCGGAACGCGCAATAGCAAATATTTTTGGATTGACCGTTATTTTTTTCTGCCTAAATGTTTTCCACTATCATACCAACTCCTATTCTCGTTCGGAATAAATCTAAAAGGTCGTGATATTTTCAAATAAAGGGAGAACTCAGTTCATACTACAATATCTCGCTCTGAGTACATCTCCCTTCAAGTTGCGTTAGTAATAGTATTGGCTAGAATATTCTCTGTGGTATTGGCCCTTTAATCTATCTTCTAATTAGATTAGTAGGCAGAGGTGCAAACAAGATAACTACGTTTCGCTTTACATTTTTCATCGATGTGATAGAAGGCAAGCCTATCGCCTTATCCGCACAACTGCTACAATGAAACCCACCAAAATATGTTTCTATTCCAGGATTTCATGTAAATGTTATCTGTAACGTGTTTCCGATTAATCTCCACTTCATAGAATTAATCTCATTTATATTATCAAACTATATCACGATACAAAATTATTAAATATTGATAAACTTTATGCAAATTACACTTGTGTTCTCATTTAAAATATTCACAAGAATTTTATGCAGACAAATATTCAGTTTTTTTTAATTTTGTCAAGACGGGACTTTATGACTCGCAGTCTCAAAAAGTTATCACATGTAGACCCAAGCTTCTTAGCTTTGACACCCTAACTCTACAAGGACTAATTTCACAAACTCTATATCTTAGTCAATATAAGTGACTTGGTCGTTTCGTTATTAAAAGAAATGTTGTGTAACAGAAAAGTAATGAACTGTGATATTTTTTACCTCATGCCTATGTGAATGTAAAATGTACATAGTGATAGGTTAGTCAAATTTGAATAATCCTTATTTTATTGTCTTCCTAATCCGGATACCAACTTGTAAACACAGCGAAATGGTGCCGAGTTGTCGAATTGAAATCGCCGCCATCGAAAACTGGATTATTTATACAGTCCGCTCGTTTAAAAATAAATTATGTTTATTCAATAAAAACCCAATGCGGGACATTAAAATTCATGAAGGGATTTTGTTTTTTCGCTAACCTAATGTTTCCAAGTATCAGCATTTCAAAAGGTGTGCTGAGATTACAATTATTTGACCTACATAGAGGCTCGTGCTTCAATTATTAATATATTTTTTTTAGATTAAAGTCGAGTGCCAGAGTGGCGTATCGGTATATAAGTGTACTTTTAGAACTCATTTAGTAAATTTAATCATATTTTTGGGCGTTTCATTGGAAGGTCATGATTTCATAAACAGTCTAAAGGTATTTTAAATGTATTAATAGTATTTAGCCTTGTCATTAAAATTTCCAAATGTTCTTATTCCATCAGCATGTACAAATAATTATTTGTGGGAAACTCTTGTGGTACTTTTACCACTTTTAATCACAAGTTAATGAAAGAATTAATAGTCTCGATCGAGGCGGTACCATTGTCTCACTGAAAACCGTCATTTATTTTTAATCCACCGAGCGTAAGATGGGTGATGTCAACACCAATAAATATTGCTTAATTTAATATTGTTATATAATACCATTATTATTAGTTTGATTGTATAATCACCACTACTTATTTTTGAATCCATCGAAATAGTAGAAATAAATGAAGTCTTTTTGTATTTAATATACAAATTCAAAAATTTTTTCCTCTTCAAAAATCTACTTTTCATGAGCGGTCGTATCTCTACCATCAAACGAACGGCATGCTTGTCTCGCCGTTTGTACTCATAAAAAATAATTGTTAGAGGACACATTGAGTTCTTCGTCGATATTTATACGGAAAAATTATATATTACAAGGTGGGTAAAATATAAACTACTAGCGGCCCGGCCCAGCTTCGTCTGGGTGCATATATTTTTGATTCCACTCCACATCAAATACATGTTATTTTTCGTATAAACTCTTGTATACCTAAACTTGACGTAGCTGTCCGGCTCAATCCCGTCTCATCCGTCTGTTCAGTCTCTTCCCAATCCATCCCGTCCTTTCTCTTTATTATCCATCCCGTCTTATAACGTGCATTTATATTTCGTCCTATCAAATCTGTCAGCTATCCCAGCCTTCTCCCGTACCTTCCACTCTATTATATCCCGTCTCTCCATATACATGTACATATAAAGATTGCCTTATGAAATTTTTGTGCAGCAGAAATCGTAATATTTTAATTTCACCACAACTTCAAAACCAAACGTCCAATTTTAATCATTCAAAGACCAAATATTATCAACATAAACTGTACTTATTGATGAAATAATTTATTTTGATAAGGATTAATAGCATGAGTAAAATAAACGCGTTTAAATGTAGTCCAAAAAAAAATTCAAGATTTTTAAATAAAAATGTGGTTGTTCTGCCTCATTCGACATAGATAGGTATAGTGTGTCGCGGACTTTTTTGTAGATATTTATAAGATCTACAATTAATTATAACATTTTATGGTTCTATCTTTTGTAGTTTAGGCAGCGTACGCAAAATAAGTAACTTCTTTGGTTGATTTTTTTCAGTTTGTGTCCGAAAAATCCAAATATCTTACGGAACCCTATTTTTTTCCAAAATAAAATATAGTCTATGTTACTCGTGGATAATGTAGCTTTCGAATGGTGAAAGAATTTTTAAAATCGGTCCAGTAGTTTTTGAGCCTATTAATTACAACCAAACAAACAAACAAACAAACAAAGTTTTCCTCTTTATAATATTAGTGTAGGTCTATGAATAAATCCGCTTGAAGATTGGTCGTCGATACAGCCACGTTCGTGTTACAAGGATTTAACTATTAAAATATCGAAGAATTAGTTATGGTCTGGGTGTTTTTCACCCAGCCTTACGCTCGCCGGGCTAATTAACAACTTCGCAGTTCTTTCGGCTAGTAGAAAACGCTTGATTTCGCAGTGTACCCGCTGTATACGGTGGTTTAAAATTCGTCATTCCAAGCAGTCTTATATCATTTGAAATTCTATTTGGATACTGCACTTGCCATCAGGTGCACATTGTAATCACTGTAATTCCAGCGCGACCCAAAAGGTTTAGCAATTTGTGTTGTGGCTTTTCTGTGCTGCACCGTCAGGCTGTGTAATGGTGTGCCGTCACACATGTTCCTTCCTTTCTATAATCCTGGGTCCTTCCGCCGTAACTTGACTAGGCATCTTTGCAGATCGGCATGATTGTACCCGGTCTGGACGCCATTAAGCTTACCATCAGGTGCAGTGAAATCACTACGCGGTGCTAGAATAAAAAAATATATATTTTATAGCGCTCTTTTATCCCACAACACCCAAACTGAAGACATTCCATGAGGCACTGCCAAATTAAAACAAATATAAATATAAAAGAATATTTTCAAATACGCTACATCTCATAGCTCAGGACACATCGAAAAGCTTATCGAATGGCTCAGCCGAACGGAGGCAGGATTAGTGCACAGCCGCCGGCGATCCGCTATTAATCATTACGCCGAATCGAAGCCGAAACAGGCCCATTCAGCCGATTTTTCAACCCTACCCACCGCTGGGAATGGCTAACAACCCCCTTAATTACCCCCATCCGTCTAGCTAAGTGGATATCGCTTTACCTGACAACGGTAATTTGGCAAGGATTTTATATTCGTAATTTATGTTAATTGTATTGATTAATATTTTAATAGGACGACGTTTTCAATTAAGTTTATGGGCTATTAATTTGTGAAGTGAACGCTTTGCTATTTCTCTTACCATTTTCTACCGCCTATTTTATTATATTTTTGTATGAAAAATGTGGTGAAGGATATATTTTAAGTGGAAAGTTTTTGAAGCGTTATTATCATTATTTATTGGTAAGTTATTCATTATTCTTCTAAGAGGTGCTTGCCAAAACCACACCAATTTTTATACAAAATAAGAATATTAACAATATAGTAACTAAGAAGAGGAACACCTGACAGTCTCATAGATAGTCCTGACTCTATACTAACATGGAGTCTTGTGTCGTGGGTATCAGAAACTAAGAGACTTTTCGGTGTCACAAACACCCAGACCCGAGAGACATATTGGTTCACACAAAATATTTGATTCGTACTGGAGATCGATTCCACGCTCTCTCAATTTGCAGCCGGCGTCTAGCCGGTCAGTAACGGTCTTACACCACCGGGGCTGGCATAAATATAGGTATCTTAAATATATTTTACCTTTATCACGTTATATGTATGTACATACATGGGTCTAACGCCACATTTCTTGTGTTGATATGAAAAACTAGAAGAGATTATTATTAGTATATTAGAGATTATTCATGACATTTAAGTCTCACAACATCTAGATCTGACACAAATACTTGCTGATCCCACAAAAATATTTCATTTTATTACAGCCATCTTTTTAAGGTAGTAACACAAAACATCATCTCTAAGGAGTCAAATATTTGAGCGTTAATCAATGTGTTTAAACGCACAGGGTAAACTCTTGGATTGTTATCGTCTATCGTAAAAGCAGCTGACTATCTCCAAAATGTTTATAATTCTACAATTGTATTAATATTTAGTCAGCTCCGCAAAGTGCACGTTATAACAGATGCGTATGACAAATAAGCAAAACATAGAGCCCTTCGGTTTACATTTCCCTCGGCAGGAAACAATAAATCATGGCTTATTGCCACAGCTGGTATCATAACCTCACAGCCACGGTGTTTATCAAGCCATAGAGCAGTAGTTGTGTTTTCATTTAGAATAAAATTGATATTTTTGATGAAATACTTGTATGTATGTCTCTCATATCGGAGAAGCCGCTGCAATGTCTATTTCTTCCACTAAACAGTAGTATAAATTCACAGTTGTGTTCCGGTTTAATGAGCCCTATTAACAAGGGACATGTTGAGACTTAACATCTCGTGTCTCACGATGGTAAGCGAAGTGGAACGCCAAGTATTGCTTTTTAATTCGTTGTGTTATTTGGTTTTGCTACTGTTCATGCGGCCGTGTCGCTTACTGTAAGGTATCGGTATGCTCATCTCGCTATTCAAGGATATAAAAAAAAAAAATATTAAAAAATGATTTACTCTACACGACATATTTTCACAATTATCCATGATACGCCTTAAACAGAATAAGTTGGACTCAACCAATTGATTTGAAATGCTAATAAACACCTAACATTTCGCTGTTTACTTCATCATAAATTAATCTTCACTATTTACGCAAAGTTATACGTGTACTCGCTCTTTAAGTACTTAACCACTTACGTAAAGTTGTCGCAAAATTTAAGACATATTTCAGAGAGGTCGCCTTCAGATTTAACGATTGCTAGATTGCTTCGCATTAAGGGGTTATATACAGTTAGAATTTTCAAAAAATCGACTTTTTTTTTGTTTTTGTTTCTTAATGTACATATATTTAAGAATACACACAGAAAATTTCATATGGTTCCGATGAATATTTTCGAAGTTACACGCAAATTTGAAAAGGAGTGCTTGAAAATACAAGGCCGAAGCGGCAGCGCTAATATGGAACGCTGTCCCTTTTATGCATCTGCCTATTATAAATGTTCCCTTCTAACGTATTTAGATGTGTAAACCAACAGTGTGTTACTGTTTCTTTATACCTGAATGGTAATTTTTTAAGTTTCTCTCCCCAAACTGGAAAATATTTGATAAGTGGTGGTAATCAATATACGCAGCTAAACCGGCATATTTAATGAAGGAATGCCCATCACTATATTATGTGAAGGCAATAGGTATTACACTTGGGCCCAAAGCGCATTCATATGCCGAAAAAGAAGATGAGCAGCGCGTGAACACTTCCGATCTCAGAGCGCGTGAGAGCACCCGAGATGGAAGAATGGCTCGCAGACAACATCAGCTCAAGTTATTAGAAGCTGCCGAAGCGGTGGAGGGTATATTATATTATGGTCCTGGAATAAACGACTCCATATAAGTTAAAAAAGAAGAAATATCCCATATAAAGTGCTTTTCAAACTTTAAACGCGTTTTTCTCAAAACGGTGATTTCAAAGTCGGTGACCAACATTACTCGAAAACGGCTAAACCGATTGGTATCAAATTTTAACACGAGCTTCTTAAATATATTTTTTAGTAATTAATCGAAGATTTTTTCTCACCGATAAATATTTATTTTTTTATAAACAATTTAAGGCCAAAATTTTGGTACCAACTTACCAAATAAATATTTTTACTAATATCAAGTCTTAAAATACAGTTTAAAGATACCATAATATGTGTACAAATTTTGAGATCAATAACTTTAAAAGTTTTCTCAGAAAAAAATCTGGAAAAATCGCTTTTTTTCGGCCTTCTAACTGTATATAACCCCTTAAACCGTTCTGAAAATTAATTAGTACTTTTAAATTTATTTTTCACATCACGTAACTAAAATTATATGCTTACAAACCAGCTCAACTGCTTGTGTATCGGGCCAACTATTCTGATTTAGTTACTTGTAAACTTAAAAATGTTTTAAAAATAAGATAAAGAATAGTTAAAAACATTTTTTGACACTCAATTCGATATAGCCTAGTTTGTTTCAAGCATCAAGACTAATTAGTTATTACCAGACTCGCACATTCTTACTCAAAGGCTCAACAGCAATGGCAGAGTTGAGACCCTTTCACAACTCCAGATGGTCGAGTGATTAAAGTAGCACAGGGTAAAACGAAAGCTAGCTCAAATCACACCACTTTCCTTAAGAGGAAACAATGGAAAAGGGACGTCTCGTTTGAATGTGCCGAAAAGAGCAGCGCGCTCTCTCGGACAATTCAGACAGTTTAAATTTCTTGTCAAGTCTCTTGGAAATACTTTCTTGTATGCAAGTGACATTCAAATGCATTTGTAGTTTTAAATTGCTTTTTTATTTTCCATTCTCAAAGGCTAAGCAGGTGCTCTGTAAGGTTTCTTAGATATAATTATGGGTTTTCTTGAGAGGTTCATGATCACTATTGGTTAGGCGAGGGGCTGTCCCGATTAACGCGTGTACATTAAAATAGTTGATAATATTTGAATGACACTTTTACAAAAAGATAACCTATGTTTTGCCCGCAGATATTATGCTTATGTCATCCAAGGTTTTCTGGAGATATCTCTTATATTTTTACGGTTTTATAATACAGTCTTAAAACCAGACTAATAAAATTTGATTTGTTTCATAAGAGTATGGCATTATCTTGAGAAATGAAGCTGGATGCTGACGCCTAACTCAAGGTTACGAAGATTCAAAAATCATATGAAAAATCTGTGTCTATATCTTCGTACTTCAATTGTATTACTTATCACGTTTTTTATTGCAATGAATGGCGAGACAAGCATGCCATTCGTTTGATATTAAGCGATACGACCGCTTACGGACCGTAGCAAACCAAACAACATGAATTACCTACAAAGCAATGCTCGACATTCCAATGCGCTCTCCAGCTTGAGACACAAGATGTTAGGTCTCATTATGTCCAGTAGTAACTCAGGCTACAATGTAATTCAAACCGGACTGAACCTACCAAGCGTCTTTGCTTCTAGCATGTGCAATTTTGAGTGACCCCATTATCGAAAACTATTAATGGCAAGAGAGCTTTAGCTAACACTCCAGCACTATTTTCATATAATATCCATATTATGCGGGAGGAAGTCAACTCGTGCTCAAAATTACTTCTGTAAACTTGTCGACATATCTATTAATTAATTAAATTGATTGACTACTTTATTCTTTTGATGCGTGTCGTTCGTTTTTTGTATAACTTTGTATAATATGTAGAAAATTCAACAATGGCGATTGAATCCACATTGAACCCATTAGTGAAACACACTATGAACAAAAGCGCAATAAATATAACAAGATTTCAGTTCGACGGATGATTTGTGACTACTATTTTTAAACCATTAGTTTAAACAGATTGATACGGAAATATTTATTTACTTAGAAAACGAACATCCAGCACACGCCGGCCCCTCAGCCCGTATCAACTGATACGGGCTTCAGTTTTGTATGTACGAAAGAGCTAATGAGCGCAAAGTAAAATGTATATTATATTTCTATCTTAAGGCCGATTATTCAGAAGTCAGATAAAAACTATCATGTCGATATGTAAATTATTACATGATTAAACAAAGGATAACAAAGTATATTTTTTTAAATTTTCGTTACATTTGACGATGTTTTTTTCACGAATGTAAATTCGGTCTACAAATTCATCTAACACCATTTACCGCTGGTTGTCCAGATCCCAGGCTTCTCTACATTAAATATTTTTTTACAAAAATGGAATATATGTCAGAAAATTAATTACAGCCAGGTAAATAGCGAAAATCTTTCATATTTTTAAAACAGTGGTATTATTTAATTGGTAAAAACGCAAGGAAACAAATAATGCGCTGACCGACATTTTTGGGACTGGACAATGGACGGGTAAAAATCACTGGGTATATTTCAACTAAAAGGTACTGCGCCGACTGATTACGTGGGAGGAATAAAAGGGCTTTTTGTCCTGGCACAGCCACAGTAAGGTTTTTGCAGATATACCCGTATATGACTAGGAGAGGACCCGGTCCGGTCACAAGATTTGTGAAATTAGACTGGAAGAATGACGTCGCCACACCCTTTCGTATTTCTTCCTCACTGGGCTTAGAAACCTTCCTCTCATAAAACAATAGGAAAAAAAAATATATTTCAATACCCGAACAATTTCTAAGTAACAATTTGTAGTAATTGTTTTGTTTTTAATTATTTACCTTTGGTGTAGTAATAAATAAGCTGATCCTAGTTTGGGTACCCTTAGAAAAGTGTTTTATTAAAGTTTAAGAAATTCCCTGTTTTAGTTTAATTGTTTTGAACGAATTGTAAAGTGAATTCTGTTGTTAATAAAGATTTATTATTTTATATACACTTCAAGTAACAAGACCGGTGGCTCAATGTTTTGTAAATCAATTTAGATGTAACGTAAATAAAAATATCACCGAATTGAAATATTAAATTTTGCTCCAATAAATAAGTTTTTAGTTGAGAGTAATACGAATAATGTCTGCGAGAGTAATTCACCCTCTGGGAGTTGTTAAAGGTCTTATACATAGCGAAGACAGTGGTCTCGCTCAAGTAATTTATGCACATTTAAATAGGATTGGCGTCGAACAGAATCACAGCTGCGTGTAACTGATGTTATGTATACGATGCTTTCTTACTTCTTTTGTTTTACTAATTTATGTGTTTTTTTTTTAAAGTAATCGTATGGTACATAGTACGGAACCATAACACACGATTTGATTGATCTTAATATCTAGTCAAGAATATCAGCGTAAAAATTTATATTTCTGATAATACCAAGAATGAAATAATAAAAAAGAAGAAGAATAATAAATAAGTGTGGCGGTTGGGTCTCCTCTTCTACCTTGCGATATCCCAGCCGGTGCAAGGGTCCGCCTTTCAGCTAATTTTCATCTATTTCGCCTGATCTTGTGCATCCTCAATAGGAAGCCAGTGCTTTTTTGGTCTATCCTACGATCGAGGTCCGGGAATATCGAGGCGCATGCATACATTGCCGGCGTACTCTTTTAGTTTTCTTAGGATGTGACCATACCATCTCAAGCGACTTTCTTGCAGTTTGTCTGCAGTTTATACTTGGAGTTTATTCCTGGAGTTCATTTAGTGTAGTTTATTTATTTATTTGATCCGGAATTAGTGCACATACCTTTTCTATGCAAGGGGTAAATATATTAAGCTTCTCTTTGGGTACTTTGGGGGCAGCTGATAAGGGAATGTCAGTGTCACTGATCTTCCAGCCCGGCACACCGATGTTTGCGGATGACCCTAATAATACGTACGCCATCATACCGACTAAATAACCCTTGGAGCCTTAAACACATTTTGGGCGACAATGGATATTCCAAGGCCATCCCTTGCGAAAATTTGTCAAACCTACGCGTTTTATAAACATTTTCTTCCATTCACACGCTTACGAAACCACACAACTTCGGACTAAAAGTTTGTTAGTTCATACTAGTATCTAGGCCACACTGTAAACTTTTAGAAATGTTTCACAGAATTTCAGATGAAAATTTTGTTGAATCATTCTGAGTGTGTACCAAGAAAGACTTTTGACATAGTCAAGTGAAGCTGTAATAGGTAGCTACATTTGGTAGGTTGGTGGATATTCTTTAGAGAAAGCATGCTATTCCTTTTGAGCATTAACTGGAATCTTTGTGCAAACATTATCTTCTGTAACCAAGAGCAGTGGGGTAGTAATGGCACTTGAGCAAAGTCGGGCAGGGTCCTAGTATTATAAGAGTACGTGCATATTTATATAGGCACATTATAAGGAGACATTGCGACTAAAATAGACAGAATGGTTTTATTTTTTTTATTGCAAAGGTCCGACAGTCGAAAAAACAGGTCACCTGATGGTAAGTGCCACCCATGAACAAGTTCAATTTGGATAATGCTGCCGTCCTCAAGCTAAAATGCCGTTAAGTACAAAAATCGCTTTTTGAGTTATGCACAAAAAAGCGATATTACAGTTCTAAATTGAAAGTTTCGCTATTTGAAAGTGCTTCCTGCGGTCTATTATTCAGTGCTCCAAGGTCTAAAGATGACCACATGTTATTAAGTAGCACATTTAAAAAAAAATCGCATAACTAAAAAAGCGGCAAAAATTACTTAACGGCATTTTACGTTTAGGACGACAGAATGGATGAGTTGCAGACTCATCAAATCAAGAGGGGAGCGTGAAGGAAAATGGGTGGGTAGAGAGAAGGGGTATTGAACAGCCGGTAATCTCAATGATTACAGTAGCACAATACAAATAAGTCGTGTACATTATCTAATTCCATCAAGACATACGGCGTTATTCATAGACAGTATAAAAATCTGTTTTAGCTAAGGAATGCTTTGTCCTCTTCGCTCAAAATGATTTCACAAGTCGTTCGAAAGGGAACAGTCGATAATTAAAATAGGTTTATAATCTGTCTATGAATAGAGCTGATATTCTAAAGCCAAAACGTGGCTACGATGATACGGTAATTGGTTTAGTTTGGAAAGAAATATCTTACAAGCATAATATGTATTACGGTACAAAGTGCTAAAAATACTTCAGCAATCTCAAACGTTTCCCTAGGTACGGGCCATCAAGTCGTTCAACACTCGACGAAAGAATTACAGTGTCGACTAAAACTCGTATTGTTCTGTGAAGCGCTAAAATATTTAATATTCGCGGCACGGACTATTGTCCCGTCTGGATTGGAGACGAGGGCCCTCCGTCGACTGTTGAGTGTTTAAAACCGGAGGTCGTTGCGAATACTTGTCCACGTGGTGCCATTCTGATTTGTTATTCTTTATGTCTATCAAAATACATTTGTGAACCTAGTTTTAGTTTCTTTGGATTATAAAGGTTGTTTTATTTTGCGTAATAATATTTAATTATGTTTGTAATACATAGCACATCTACTATTATAATAAATAATAAGGCCTTTAGATTACTATAAAAATACATAATTTTTAAATATCATACCTCAGTCTACATCTCAAAGGGATTACTCTAAGATCCGAAACGAATATCGAATGTTCGAATATTAGACGTCCGAAGTATGTTATAAAATATCCACTTCCAACAATCAACACTATTGTGTATTATTAATTCCCTCCGTACTTTAGTTCCTTCAACCTTGGCAGGATCACGCGTGTTTACATATTATATTGAAGCCACACAATTATTACAAGTCTATAATGCTAGAAATGTTCTTATTGTTAACGATTATCAAGCGGTCTTCAAGGTTCGGCGAGGTTCTTATTTGGAAACCCAGCTGGGGCTCTTCGCTTACTGGGTATTTTTGAATTTAGAATTTGTCATATTTGGAACTGCGTTACTAGTCCCCTTCATATCTTGTACTTGCACCCATATATTAACATAATCAGTTATTAATATATTTACAAGAATTTTGTAATATTTAAAAATCTATATTTAAGTATACAGGGTATATCAAGACTGCTACCGAAAACGAAGCCGGGTGGTAGCTTAAGCGACTTCAGACACAATGCAACAAAAAAAGTTGCAAAAAAAGCGACAATTTTTTTTTTGTTATTCTTTTCCTATGGCCATATTTGGGTTGTAAATACATTTTTTCCTAAAATAATATTGTATGCCCTTTTATTTATGAATACTCTAAGGTATAAAAGAGTTTAAATTATTATTTTAGCAAAAACTAGGGATTTACCACCCAAAAATGACGATATTTAAAAAATCGTAAAAAATAATTGTCGCTTTTCTATGCGAAATTTTTAATTGCATTGTGTTTGTAACCACTAAAACTACCACCCGGCTTCGTTTTCGGTAGCAGTCTTGCGATACCCGGTATATTTCAGCAACGAAGTTCCCAGTAGCCTTTTCACGTGAATATCACATAACCATATGAAACAAAAGCCTTGTATGGAGAGGTTAATCATCCGTTAACCTAAATAACACGACTGATAGACGTTGTTGGCAACAAATCTGGCATATTGCCATAATGTGGCCACAGACTGGTGGCTTTAGCACGCAACTCCGCCTCTCGGGACCAGACTTGTGTCAGTCAAAATAGCTGTCGATATTCACTTGATTAACAGCTTTATAAAGAGCTCGGGTTTGTTTACTAGTAGGGTAGTCTATCCGTCCGGATAGCGACCACCATAATAGATCCCATTGATCCAAGAAATATCGTGTTTCTCATTCTGCTTGAATGTGTGGAGTTGCGAGCAGCCAAAATAATTGTGTAATTGCCGAGGGAATTTTCTATCTTGACAACAGTTCGTTAGCTACTGGATTATAGTCGTTTTGTTGTGCATTTATAAAGTTAGAATAAATAATAATTTACGAATTAAATCGCGGATTTGATTACTATTACTTACTATTTTTATATTTATTAAGTTCCTGACGTTTTGATTACTTCCCGTGGTCATGGGGCGGACTTGAATTATGTGTAAAAATATGAAACTGTCGCATAAATCCAAGCAACTATTATGTACAAAATTATTTCAAATAATACAGGCAAAACAATAAGAACTTCTATATGTAAATAAACCAACCCACAAGTCACAAGACTGTCAGCGTGAGTGCCTCAGGGCAAAGAATGACATTGGGTCCCACAACACTTAAATCCGAGACGAATATTTATAGATTATAAAAGAATTTACGCCATCAGATCAGATTTAAATCTGCTTCATATCGAAATACATTGAGATTAAATGGTAATATTTTTGACGAAAAATAAAAAAGTAGATTTTAGATTATTTTAGTTAAGCGTAGGATGTCAATAGGTTTTCTGGCCTGCCTTAACATTTGAATATGTACATATGTCGTACGTCTAGAGACCTGGTGATACCGGCTATCTAATAGGTGCCTATTTTTTTTAACTGAAATATAGATATATTAATTCTTTTTTAATATTCAAATTTAATATACTCATGACATGTACTACATTTTCCCATAAAATCAGAATTAAAAGTGATTTAAAGAAGTATATTTGAAAAGATTGTATAATCCAATTTTGTGGCGAATTCAAGCCAAACCTTATGCAAATTGGTATATTGAAGTCATACCTAATACGAGTACGCCTCTGGAGAAATCGCATAACTGATTGAAAGATGGCTTAAATTTTCAGTTAGAATAATTTATAGATGAAAGCCTATTTTATTTTTAAAAACTGAACATTCATACATTGATTTTTATTTGCATTAAATAAGCACTTGCTTACCCTACATTTCTATACGCTTTTTGAATAAATTCTACAAAATATACTGGTCTCTCATAATATGTGAGAAGCTGCCTTTGTAGGTACCACCCCAATGTTTATTTCTCCCACCCAACAGCAGTGTAAATGCACTGTTGTGTTTATAATTATATCCAGAGTAACTACTATACTTTACATATTTATATCTCAGAATGGCGGGCGCAGTGGCATACCAAGCATTGCGTTGTAATTGTTGTAGTTGTTGTTGTTGTTTGGTTTTGCTACTGTTCATGAGCGTTCGTATCGCTTTCCATTTGGCGAACAGCATGCTCGTCTTGTCATTCATAGCAATAAAAAAAAGTTTTAAGATCACTTCAATTACTATTGTTATTTATTAATATTTCTTTTGCGTGAATTACCATTTCGAGGTCTGTTTCTAACTAAATGTACCATGGACGCTGTCAATTTAATAAGAAAATAGTATGTTGTACATTATCTTAAATAATGTTATGTTTCATAATTTTGTCTTCCTTGTCTTAAAATGTGACATCCAAAAGCTCTGAAACACGTCACAAATTATTGAAATGAAATGAAATGTATTTATTGGTCACGTAGGCAATTTCAAAAGCTCTTATTATATTAGTTATGTAGGTATGGCTTATATATAATATAATGTAATTAATATCCATACATCTATAGCACCGCTTGCTATTTCGATATTAATATGATGATATCGACATTGGATGGCGCAGCATTAACTATTATGCGTATGCAAACTTCACGCTCACTGCCATAAACACATTTTGTCCTCACTCTGAATGCTACATTGCCGATCTACGTTCTATATTGGTTGACTAAAAATAACATGAATAGTTAAACTCTTCACATGGACATGTTAATACTATTAGATTAAATGTATAAAATGTGCATGTTGTTTATATTTATAAAACATACCTGTCACAATTCGTTGAATAGAATTTTTATTTTGTTTTATTTGATGCTCAAAATTTCGCTACACGCCAATAGTTTTTAGATTATATTTAATATCTGTGGATAATACCATATTGCAAAAAAATATTAAATTTTAATATTGGAAAGACCTTTCTACGGCCTTAGCAATTTCAATCTTAATGCATAGGACGAATGAGAGTGGTTAGGCCCTATAATCCACCAGGCTGGTCTAGTGACTTGGTTGACTTTACATATTATAGAAATTCTCATATATCGCCATGGTATGCAGGCTTCCTCACGAGGATTTCAATTACCGTTATAGTACGAGGTGATTGACTAACACTACACACATGACTTCGAAAAGTGAGAGGTGTGCCCTAGGATTTGAACCCACTACCACCGTAAACACTAATAATATAATGTATATGAGAGCCATAAGTACTAACGAGTGACCATTTGTAGCCAATGGCTTTCAAAACCATTCATTTAAATGTATAGTTGAATGATATTTTGAAATCAAAGGAAACCGTTTAATATTTGCAATGGATATTAATGAAATTGAACGATCGGCAATAAGGTGGAGTGCGCTGAGATTGGCGCCCAATGAAAAACGAACTCGCCGCCGCTTCCGATATATTGGGGATAACAAATTCTCTCTGATAAATTACTTTTGCTGTCAGAAAATTCATAAGTATTATTGATACCTTTAGGATAATTAAAGGTTTGTTTATATATCATGAAACTGAATAAATTGCACAAAAAAATACTAACTTACGTCAGTTAATACGCAGCACGGTAGCAATGAAAATGTAAAGTTTATATTTGTTATTATCTTTTTAATCGACCTCTTATGCGTATTCTATGAAACAACTGTAAGCCTAAATTCTATATCAGTTCTTTCGTTATTTATCTAATAAAATATATTTCATCATTTATATGTATGTATTTTCAAAATTGTTCAAGAATCCTGTCTATGTCACATATTAAAGTTTTTTACTGGATTCAATTTTCTGGTATTTTTTATAGAAAACAACACTTACTACATATCTTTTTTGTGTCTTTATCACAAGCCAAAGCTTTTTAAAGTCTCCTTGTACGATGTAATCAACACTGGGAAGCATTATTTATGTTACGCCACACATCTTTATCATTCCTTATTCATACAAAACAACAAAGGTGAAATTTAAGATTCAGAAACAACACAAACAAGGCGAGCGCAGCGCTCGGAGACGTAGGATATGGAAAGTTCGGGTCGGCTCCTCACACATAAATATTGTATCACCGTCATGCATAATACAACCACACCGGGAAAATTGTATTTCCGAGATCAACAAATACAGTGACACCCACGTAACGACAGCCCGAATTTTGTTAAATTAGAATAAACAAAAAGAGATAAGGCCCACCCTCGTCAACGTCCGAACTGATATCTACTTTTAATTTGCCACTCCGTTAAACTCGCGATGTCACGGCATTTGTAGCGTAGAAATTCGGTTCTCGAGTTGCGCTCACTTCCAATTTACATCAGTGTAAAAAACACCAATCGACAATGCTAAGACACTAATCGAAAATACTTTCCTGTTTGTAGAGGAACAATTTCGGTCGTGCGTATTATTAATGGACATCTCTATTTTTGCGTATTGGAATCAACCCGTTGTTTTTATCCTTACAATTTAGACTCAGAGGAATTTTCTAAATTACAGCACTATGCTCCTTTCATATATTCAAATAAAAAAAAATAAACGAATTTATTCGTGACCTTTACCTGAGACGATTTTATTAATTTATATTTTTTGGTTGTTACAGATAATGATGGCGGAGTGAGCCGTGGCCCGGATGGCCTGATCCGATATGGGTGTGGGAAGAGGTGTGGACGTGCGGCTCATCGCTCTGTGCACCACCTGCATCCTGCTCCCGGCCATCGCATGCCCCTTACAATGTATTTGCAAGTGGAAGAACGGTAAACGGTATGTGGAGTGCTCGGAAAAAGACTTGAAAGCAATACCCAATGCGCTCGACACTGAAACCCAAGTTCTCGACTTCACTGGCAACGATCTGCAAGTCCTCCAGAAGGAAACGTTCCACAAACTCGGACTACTAGATCTGCAGAAGATATATCTCCAAAGATGCAGGCTACAGAAAATCGATAGCCAGGCTTTTAAAGGTCTAGCCAACTTGGTTGAATTAGATCTATCAAACAACTATTTGACGGCAGTACCATCTAGCAATTTCGTTTTCTTCCCATCTCTGATGAGATTGTCGTTGAGCAACAACCCTATCACGAGCATCAAAACCCACTGTTTTCAGCACTTATCCTATTTAAACACTTTAGAATTGAGCGAGTGTAAAATTGAATTGATCGAGAGAGAGGCTTTCTCTGGTTTGAATCATCTCGAATGGCTGCGACTGAATGACAACAGGCTATCCAATATCCAAGGTGAAAATTTATTTCCCGATACGCTCCGTGGGATCAACCTGCAAAATAATAATTGGAATTGCGATTGCCACTTGAGGGATTTACATAGTTGGCTGATGAATTTCAATATGCCGCACGCGGTCGAGCCAATTTGCTCACATCCGGAACGTTTGAGGAAGCACACAATCGTTAGTGTTACCGTGAGCGACCTGGCATGCCAACCTAAAATGAGCCCTACATCTGTATTCTTAGAGACTAATGCTGGTAACAACGTGACGCTCGAATGCTTAGTTAAAGCCATACCGGAGGCGAAAATAACCTGGCTATACCAAGGACAAGTCATTCATAATTATTCAACCATGTCGCCGGACCCCCGCGTGTATTACGTGGAGAATGGAGTAACCGACAAAAAAAGCGAGCTTTACATATTAAATATAAGTAGTGAGGATAACGGTACATACACTTGCTCATCGGAAAATCCGGCGGGCAGATCCCGTGCCAATTACACAATAAAAATTTTGGTCAAGGAAGAACCTGTGGTGGTTGTTGTCACTTTTCCACAGAGACATTTAGTTGTAATAGTTACCATAGTATTTCTAGTTATAGTATTACTCATAGCAATAATCGCTGTAGTTATGCTCAAGTTTAAAACCGATACGAGAAGCAGGAAAAAGAAAGAAAGCGGAAAGGACGTTGCTCTTTGCAATCAGATACTACCATCAAGCCGAAGCAACGGGAACATACCGAAAAACAATGGAAGTGTCATTGTGAACGCACACTCGCATCATGCGCTGCACTACACAGTACAAACGAACCGTGATTACGAACCGAGCGATGTGTATCAAAGCGATAGCATGAAAGCCTTCGTCGACAGAAATCCCGACCTAATTAGCGACGCGGAAACAGTAACAAACAATACTCACGACGAGAATACCGTGCTTTCCGTATACAAAGCTCAGCCCGGAGGTGCTGATGGATTTGAAGAAGAGACTGCGTTTACTACACCAGCCATGCCTCGACAGGTCACGTGGCAAGACCAACAGACTATGAACACAATGAACATAGCACCAAACACACTAAATAATATGTATCAGCACTCAGCCGACGTACATTTAAATCCAGGATGCTTTTTGGACAATGATGGCTATCCGTACGACTATGGCCTACCAAAGCATCCATGCAGACCGCCAATGATGTCCAACTATGCTATGGTTGGACCCTTCTATCAAACGTTGCCTCACAACAGGCCCAAAGCGCAGAAGCTAGTGTGTAAATTTGCCAAAGACAATGAATTCAATAGTGCGTTGCAACCTTGTCCAAATTTTGAGATGTTCAATGCTGCTGGTAACGTCCGTCGTACCCTTGAGGGCTACCCCATAACCAGGAATCGGCAGATAGCGTTTGTCGGCAATGGGACGGTATATTACAACGAAGAGTTCGTCCCATCACCTCCAGAGGGCTATAAAACTGAACCAGTCCAATGTTGTGCGCCTGCAGAAGCGTGCAGTTCCTGGGTAAACCCCAAGGGGACATGTGCTGTGATGGTTCCGATGAACATAGCTGAAGGTCCTGGAAGGTCGTATCAAGTGGAAACACGATGTGTTGATACGCAAACCACTGATGCTCGGATGCCTGGTGAAGGCTCAGAGAGCGTCCTGAAGCCTATTCCACAAGTGTCAAACGCGAAGTGCGTCACAGACATATGCTCAGAAAGCCCAGACGAAGGATACGTTGGCGATGCAAACGACATCTGACGACGACGCCAAAACGACACCAAGTAAGCTAATAGGCTCACGGAGTGATAAAGCGACTGAATAAAAGTAATTTTGTATATAATAGTGTGGCAGCGCAAGGATCTTTTGAAGAGACTTTCATAATTTCCCAGGCATAATGAATTTTTAGCTAAACATTGGTTGAAGTGTGAAGTACGACCTTTATTGTCTCGGCAATTTATTAGTCGAGTCCGTATAAATATCTCCCTGTTTTGCAATTTTATATATTTTATAATATAAGTAGCCTAATTCTTTTTACAAGTGACGAGAATGCGATTAGATTTTTAGTAAATGTATGGTTTTGTGTAACGTATTTCTTACCGTATTTATATGATTAAATGCCAACTAGAAAATAAGATTTCACGAGTAATTACTGGGGAAAATAGAATTCCTTTTGTTAATTAATTAAGTAATATAAGATAATTAGCGACTCAGTCCCTCATTTTTTGGTGCGTACTGTTTGGAAGGTTCGTTAGCTTTGAACAAGAGTTTCCTTATACGAATTTTTAGGATAAATTAAATATTGTGTTAATTTGTTTACCGTATCAATGTTTTAATAATAATGGTAAACGTAACATTACTTAAAATCATTACATGTAAGGTTTTTAACGGTGGCGCTTTTAAGTTCATGAAATATGTAAATTATATGTAAATATTAGACTTTAATATGAAAAATCTTGGGACGAGATTATGTAGAAGTAATATTAATATTGTTATCAGGGTATATCTCCCATAATATAGCTGTGGTGTCACTGTGAAGGTTATTTTTTCCATCAACATTATTTGGAACATACCGTGTAAGATTTAGAAAATTTTGATTTTCATACATTCACCCCCCTCAACATCCAATCTCCTCTCAATGACGTGGCATTAATAAATACAACACCCTATACATAATAAATTAGTACGCCATAAAGGCACCCCAAGTTCGAAGTAAGGAGAGAGGAAACAAGCAAGTAACCATTGGAAGCCGACCCCAAGCCGTTACAGATATTATGGGGTTTATTTATGGATGCATTAACGCTACCCCATGACTCTGACTAATTATTTAACTGTATTGGACCCCGTCCAAGAACGTTAATAATGTCTGTATGGACTATCAAAGAGATAGTTTCGTTAATTTATTCTAATTAATGGACTAACAGATTACTGAATTGTGTCTAGGCATGTTAATTACTCTGTTACAACATTCATGATTTGCGTAAGCCTCTTGAGAAACGATCGTAAAACTAGGCTTTAAATGTTTCAGAATATTTTATTTATTTACAGCCTTATTCGTAATAATAATAATAACTCTTTAGTATAATAAAACACCAGGTAACAAAGGATAAACAAAAAAAGGAAAAGAAAAAAAGAAAAGAAAATACAATAGTCACAGAAACACATAAAGCTGGTGATATAACTGACGGTCTTATCGCTTTAAGCGATCTCTTCCAGTAAACAGTAAACTGTTTTAATAACTTTAGGTATCGATTGTCCCTGTCGTATGCCTTTTGAATTAATTTTGAGCGAAGTAGCCAAAAAAAATACATCCATGAACTCAAGTCTTTTCCCAAAACGGCTAAGCTGAGGTGCCAGGAAATTCCTCATTTTGCCATGTATATTCCTTCTCACCATGCGATAGCAGGCGAGCCTATCGCCATATAGAGCACAAAATCCTGATTTCTGGCTGATAATGAAAAGAAAAATGCAATATCATTTTGCCCAACCCGAGAGTCTTGTAATTCGTTTATGCATGTAATAGCTTACGTATATCAAGCATCTTAACCACACAAAAAAAATGTTGCTATTAACGCCACAGTAAAAGTAAGAGTGATTTATAGAGTATGAGAGTAATAATACGAATGTGTCTTGCTTACTGAATAAAAGGCGCTAAGGTATTATAAATATGACCGTACGAACCTTTAATTCTTTAGATTTTTTTCAATAAACTTTGCCTTTGTCAATCCTTAAGTATTGTTGATACCTTAAATCAATAAAAAAAACTATATCCATCAGCTGCTTAGTTTTAACCGGTATCTTTTTATCATCAATTGCTTTGCTATCTCTTTTTATGACAATATACGAACCCAATGTAAATACTAATATCTAGCGGTTCAAGTTTGTTATATAAAGAAAGAAAAATAACCTCAAAGTGACACCAAAAATAGGGAAAACTTGTAAAAAAATAATCATAATACTATCTTTTGTAAAAAGAGAACACACTTTGAAAAGTCTCAATTTTTTAAATGTTTAATGGATAGAAATAATAATAATAAAAAACTTACATTAACAACTCAGTAAATGGCTAAGTTAAATTTAACTGTTAATAATATACGGTTAGCGATGTGTGGTGGACCCTGAGAGGATTACACGTATTAAGTTTAATTAACTTTATAAATTTCACTGAGGTTTACATACCACGACATGCCCAAATATATGGGGCTTATTTTAATTAAATACATATTAAAAATATAATTACTGATAATAATTAAAGCATATAATATTATTTATTAATATTTTGCGTTATTTATCAACATCCAATTATGCTTACTAATAATTTGCTTCATTGTAATTAACGACTGCTTCAGATAACATAAAGAAAACCTAAAACATTAAACATATAATGAATTACTCGGAATTTTCACGACAATCAAATACGGACTAAATAATCCACAGCAGAACATCAAAACGTGATTAATCTGAACATTTATAACTATAATTTAATTAACGCAAATGGATGGAGTTTCGTAACTCTCAAGTTATGGGATTAAGACAGATGGATCAGAAGTGCGTGTTCATTGTGTACGTTTATACGAGTACGTTCATATTTAATAATTTAAATATCTAATCTAATTTATTTTCATAACTTTCGACGACGTGAAAATTAAGTACAACGACATAATTATTTCGTCGCCTGCTACGCCCGCCCGCAAATACTTGCTACGCATGACACAGACTACGGCTACGCGCGTAGCATTCCCGTAGACGCTCTACGCGAGTGTATAACCAATATGGAAAATACACTACCAGGGCGCATATTTATTTACTATAAAATAGTATGTTAATATTTTTTTATCACATGAAATAAAATCATAACAACTATAATTTTACGTACTAAAAAAACATTTGTTTAAAACTCAAATTCTTCTTTCATTCCGGTGCATCCAGTACACATTTCGAAAGCATCTTTGCGTTTCCAGGGTCCTTCTTTGATTATACAGGCCTCACATCCGATAACGATAGATCAGATATAGAATTGTAATAAACGGGTGCATAGAGATATTTTAATAACCAGCTGCAAATAATCTTCTTCGTGCTATTAACGCCACTGCGAACGGTTTCAATGTTGGTTTTCAACTTATGTTCACTGTTCCAATCTACACCCACCTATGTGCCCAAATATCGATATTTACTCATCCGATCCAGCCTTCTGTTTACTGTAAAGCTTTAAGTTTACAGCTTCCTTTTTAGTGATAATCTTAGACTTCATGACTTGGTCTTGGAAAGTATCAATTGAAGGCCTGTCTTTTGACTGCAGTCATTGACTGTCTCAACTATGCGTTGCAATTCTGCTTCCATAGACGCTATTAGGACTGTGTCGTCGGAATATCTAAGCTTATTATTCACTCGACCGATAATTCTGGAGCTACAGTCTAGCTCTTCTAATGCTTAGCAGTATTTGCTTCTGAGACCAAATTGAAAAGAGTTGGCGAGAGCATACAGCTTTGTCCAACCTCCTTCTTTATCTCCAATTGTTCAGTTTTGTCTCCGTCCATCCAAATTGTAGCCTTCTAATTGTAGGTTTCAATATAAGTTTTGTGTGATACACTTAATGCAGTTCTTAATTTAAATTATGAAACTAAATTTTCTTTAAATAAATATGTAACTTTGATTGCAATAACACAACTCTATCAAAACTAATATAAGGAGGCAAGTTTGATAATTATAAAACAATGTTCGTAACTTTCGTAACAAAGGCTTTCTATTATAGAAAACAATAATTCAGAGTAGTTTGTATGTAATTAACTTTTCATTTCAACTTGACAAATGAATTAATTACGGCATAGACCCACTACCACGTGTACATACCGTAGAATGTACAATAAAACAAAAATATAAATTTATAAAAAAATGACTTATCTTATATAATTTCTTATCTTATATAATTTCTTATCTTATATAATTTATAACAATAATTGTCATAAATCAACTTTTATTAAAGGCGAATATTTTAAGTCAACGCTTTCAAATTGACTTTTGTAATTATTGATAGCAAATTGTATCTTTAATTTTAGCATACTACTATCAATATAATTTGCATTTAATAAAGCACGAGAAGATCCAATTAACTGCAGAAATATAGACATTTTAAACCGAACATTCAGAAGCACAGTGGGATATAACGGAAGCTATTGTGCAAGCTGCTAAGCTTAATATCAGCAATATATTTTAAAGACAGCATAAAGCAGTGAAAATACAATATGTAGAGGTACTTACTGCTTTGATTTAACTGCAGCGATGGTACTGCTTTGTCTTTTTATTGGAGAATAAAGTAAGATTTCCTTAGGGATTACTTCGCTTGGGAGTTTTATTTTATTAAATATACTGGTTTGGAAAAAGATCATGCAGAAAATATTACTTTTACTATTCATTTCTTTGTATGTATTATTATTGATTTTTATACTCTTTATGTACTGGTAATTTTATGTTTCAACTGTAATTAAACCAGGAATTAAGTGTACCATTCCCACCACACACCGCGCCGCTGCACTTTTTGATATGACTGTTGTATTCATAGTAGGTATAACAGGATAACAACAGACTGGTTAGTCCCCCGACGGTATAGCACCACGATATCACGATGTTACTCTTTAGTGGAAAAATCAAATTGTAGATGTGCATGACATTGGAATAAAGGTGTATTTTTATGTGTGACTTTTATTTTATCCGAGCAACTATATCTATATCACACAATCACCAAGACCACCAAATTCATCATCATTATAGCTGCAAGAAGATCACCGATGACCATATCCCTATACGCGATATATTCGAAAGAGGCTGTTTCATGCGAAATGATAAATAAATTGAATAATTAATAAATAATATATAAAAGGCACACATCGAGGAATCTCCGCGATTGACAAAAAAAAAGGTGACTTAGGCTGCTCAAGAAATTTTCAAAGGAAACTTAGCCTACAACTAAGGAAATTATCTTTCAGGGTGCTATCAATAGGAAAGTTTGTTGACATATTTCTGAGGAACCTAAACCAATTGTTTGTGGACTTCAAACAAATACCAAACACAAAACTTAGTTGGTTAAACGAGAAAATACTTTTATCAAATATTATATTTGTTTAACAATATGAATCAACCAATAAAAGAATTTCTAAATTATACACAGACCACAAAAGATATTGTAAACCAACATCCGACATACAACTTAGGAAAATGTAGCAACATATTTTTTATCTGCTCTTCATAAATATCTTAATTGTCAAACAGTATTTAACAAAGACCTTGGTTGTCCTTTGAGTGACGGCTCCATTTAAATGTATCGAGTTTTAAGAAAAATTGGTGTAATGTTACGGGTGAATGACCTACGTGTTTTGTACAATAGGTGTCTGTTGCCTTTTAAGAACACGGCGCTTATATCCATAGGGGCCAACGTTCAGTGGGTTCTGTGGCTCAGAGAGAGTTAATAACGTTATATATAATTAAAACTAAATCTATTGTGATCAAACAATAAAGTTTGCCTGGAAACTTAGAGCCATTTACCCCGAATATAATACTAAGTAGACCAGTAACTTGATATTTAGCTTACTATTATACTTGAGGTTGACGAACTTTATCACTGCCTTACATCTGACCGGTGTTAATAGAATCTCTAAGTACTACCTTAAGTTTAAACAGAACCTTCAAAGGTAATTGACACAAGAACAATTCTCAAGGTAGTAAAACGTAAATTAATTATGTATATATGTATAAAATATTAGACCAAAGTTGCGCACATTTTGATCATTTGAGTGACTTTTAGTGAAAAGTTAATTGAAACTGCAGAGCCGTTTTATGTGGGAATGTCTACGTATCACTAATTTCAATAACACACATCGATCTGTATAATGTAATAAAGGTTTCTTGCAGATGCAAAAGTACTGAAATATGTTTTATTTGAATATATTCCATTGGTAATATAAAATACCAATAACAAATGTAGCTATCAATCGAAAAAAAAAATACATGAAGGAGAAGGGGCATCCCAGCCTACCGACTAATAAAAACGAGTAATATGTCATTGGAAAGGTCTTTTCTGATGCTACAATTTCTTCTATGACAGCAAAACCTAAATCGATGTTACACTAGATTCACATATTACCTGATTATAATTTAAAAAAAATCCTTGACTCTCAATTTAAAGTAGAACCGGGACAAAAACAACCAATTAATTAAAAAACAACTGGTTTAGTATTGTTAAATTTTAGGAGCGGCGTGATAAACGTGCTGAAAAAGAAATGCCCACTTGATCTGCGTGGATTGAAAAAACAACCCAACAAGTCTTGTCAGTGTTGTCGGCAAATTCTATGCGAAGGTATTGATTGAACAAGTTTAGACAGAGACGAATGAGGGCATGGTATGTACAAGGCCTTTTAAAAGGGCGTGGGATGCACGGATGAGGTATTGTCCCTACAAATTGTTTCTGAAAACAGATAAACTCTATAGCAAAAAATATTTACTGCTACGTACACATGGAAAAGGCTTAGGATGGAGTTGTGATAAATTACATATGGACAGTTATTATCTCAGTTTGAGTTTGTTGCGGTCGGAATCGGAGGGTGCGGGTGTCTGGTGACATACAAAGACATTTCGCTACTGGGTAAAGATTCGATAATTGTTTGGGCGCAAGTAGCTCAGTACTTGCACTGCATGTGACGCCGTAGCCTTTTGACGTCTAGCTAGGAAAGGTTCGCTCCGAAAGGTATGGTTTATTACGACCGGTTGATGTAGAATCAAACACACAATATTTGTACATATTTACTTAAAATGGGATTAACCACGCACGTTCTATTGTGATGCCTAAACACGTACTCCGCCGTGGTACTCTTCAATGGTGGTACGGTGTGAGTCTCGAGTTTTCCTGGCTTTACTTTTCTCGGTTCGCTTTTTCTTGTTTGCTGAACCTCGAAGGTTTTTTGGATCCAGTGATTTATTGGAAATCTTGCGTACCTTAAGTACCTCGAGGCGTTACCGTAAGGAAAGCATCGCTAAATGTCCTATTTTCTTTTTACTATGGCAGTCATTTTCACTTTTATTTCTCAATTTATAAGGCCATAATTATCATAAATACATTATTGAATAGGTCTCCTCACGCATTTAACCGTGTCAAATATTTGTTATTGTCATGTGAGCGGTGGGTGCAAAACTATCCTTAAAAATCTGTCATATTTGCTCAAATATACCCGAACCACACACAGCTTAACCTGTGGCGTGATAAGACCTTTACATATTTCTTATACACATATGGCGGAGGTACACGTTTCGTCAACAGAGTTGATATAAATTAATCTTCATGAATTAATCAAAAAATCAGAATAGTTAGTCTGAAAATTATACGTGAGGAACATACTGAGAAGATGTTATAGTCTTTTCACATAGCTGAGACGAATAAATTCGATGGTTATATGTATGTAAGAAAATACAAATAATTTCGATCTATATTGTGTAAAAATATAAATAGTAAAAACACAACTCACAATGGAGATGCTGAGAATCAGCACGCAGGTCTAGATGAATATGAACGATGCCTTTCATACTGACAATAAAGCCCCAATAAAAAGAGAAATACACAAATAAAATCAAAGCCTCCATTCATATCTGAAAACCTAACAAATGGTTGTGGAGATACCACCATTGAATGTTTTTAGTGAAGGGGAAAAAAGCGAGATCAATACCCGCCAGCCGCCGCGCTGTAATGTATCCCGTGGGAGCGGACGACCTTGGATTTTATTCTGATAAATGTCTTTGGCGATAACACGGGCTGAGAGCTAAGGCATGGGTGCCAAGAAATGGTAAGGGTGATTCGATAAGTTCTTATTTTAAATATAATACCTTGAAGGTATTCGGGTTTATATACGGAATATTATCGAATCTTTTATCATCAATTAACTCCATGTTCAAATAAAATAATTCAAAATCTCAGTTTTAGTATAATATACTAACATTAACAGTGACATTCCTTAACCACAACTCTTTATTTTGTAAACAAATGTATAAAAAATTATAAATTATTAAACACAATTAACCTAAGCATAAATGCACTTTTTAAAATAAATGCCAAATTTATCATGATTTTTTACAATGGGCTATCGTTCACCGTTATATATTATGAATTAAAATAAAATATAAAAATGTTTAAAAGCGGGCTTGGTTCTGTGTTTAAAATGGCGCGTGAAAAATCGGTTTCAGCCGGCCTATACCGTTTGACTGTGCGGTCGTGAATTACATTTATTTGACCACTCCGGTTGGTCGAACCCAACTTCAATACGATTCACGAACCGATGTGATTCCTTCACATCGGCTTCCTTTAGAAATTCAATCGGTTGCGCGAGCTTTGAACATGAACGTTCATACATTTGATTTTATTAATAAATTATATTTATGCTTTTAATTTTTTTTTTCCTGGAGTCGATTAAACAGGTCATTTGTTAGTAAGTCATCACTGCCACCAATGAAAATCCACAACGCTTGGATCATAGATATGTTGCCGGCCCACCGGAAAGGAAAAAGGATAGGCAGAGGAATGAAGTATAGGGCATCGGGTAATCTCACTCACCGAACGAAACGCGACAGCATATCTGTCGCTAGACGTCGATCTCCTATGAGTTAATTCTGTGGCAGTAATTATTCTACTATACGTATTGATGAACATCAAGCAGTCCTAATATTGTCGAAAAGGCCACGTAGCGGAAAATGAAGCATTGTACGTCCACACAGGGTGGTCAAGCGACCTGGTAAAGGTCGGAGGACGTCGCTGGATGCAAGCTACCTCCAAACACACGCTGTGGAAATCATTGGGGGAGGCCTATTTTCAGCAGTGGGCTTCTTTTGGCTGATAGATTGGATTGGATTAGACTGTCGAAATTAGTGTGGAGAACAAACGGCTATTTAAGTCTCATCAAGAATTTCCCTTGCATATTGAAACAAGATGTAATTAGTTATGAATACATGTCACTTACAAAAGTCAGAACTCATCCTTATGCGGTGTCTTGCTTATTACTATGTATAGAGTATTTACATATAAATATAGCCTTATGGAAATTAATGTATTCATCTGATTTTTTCCTCACCGTATCTTTGCTTCTCATAATAGTGAATAGCATATCAAGTAAATAGAGTAATTCAAACAATCTAAAATAAGACGAAAAAACATACAGTAGCAAATATATTTTCCTCTCCACTGGTTTTGTATAACGAAATAATAAAAAAACGCCCTTGTACGGCGTCGAATTGATCGTAACTTACTCGAATGAGCGCCGAGTATCTATTACGGACCTTTCACCGAAATAATAACGCTTATTAGAAAAAAATGCGAGCTGAAACACTGCGCTGATGACGGCTCCGCGGCGAAATTAAATTAAAAAGTATTGGGAATGGGCTCGGCTCTAACATTTTGTTTCATCAGCATTTAAATTAGTTGTATATTTTTTTAACTCAAAATAAAAGAGAGTATTTTTATGCAGAATTCATGTTCTTTGATAACGTCAATTACACAAGGGTGTAAAATAAAATTTAAATTGGAAACCACAGGTTATGCATTTTTTCTAGTCGTGATATATTTGTTTCGAATGGCTGTGGGATTTTGTGGGATATAAAAGCCACTAAACTTTGCGATAGCATGGTTACCGGATCCGAGATGTGGAAAAAATTCTTAATTAAGTTCATATACGTCCCTTTGTAAGGCATAGGCCTTCGATTGAGGACATATGCTATATACTTAAATAATTGAATATTGTTACAACCAGGCCGCGATAATGTTAAAACCAGCGGGCAAAGACCAACTATTACTTATGGATATCCAATTATTATTACATTATTAACATTAATTGCATTGTAGACGTGTGCCTGTTTAAAAATCTACCTACCCAGCCAGTCAGAGGAAGTCCACAGCCAAACAAAGGCCTCTAACAATGATTTCCAAAGTAAAAAAATCAGTCAAATAATATACAGGGGCTTTGAACTCCTGCCTTCTTTTTACCTTTCCGTTCCTCATCCATTTACAAAATTAGAAGCGCATCTGTGATCCCCAGCTGATCACTTAGAATCTGTTTAGCAGTCTGCGTCTTACTCTGATAATACTTCGAAAACGAATTATTTTAAAATCTGTTGATAAAGTTTCGCGAATAGCACTCACGATTCCCTCATTATGCAATCTGATGGAAATATTTTTGTACAGGTACAAGTCACAATTATTTGTATTATGTTGGTAATTTATTGATGTATTCCAAGCAAGCTAGTCTAATTTAAGATGAGAAAGTTTATTTGTTGAATATCTATGCCATCCTTTGAAGGCAAACGAACGATGTATATGTCAACAACTTTTTATTTGACTTACGGTTCGATACAGAGTAAGTATTCAATTACTGTGAAAACAGAAAGGTACCTATGTATTTCTGTTTACTACATACCGCACTTATTTAGGGAACAACATATAAAAAAAGCCTTTTGATTAATTATTATTAAAAAATGTTCTGGCGAGGATTTACCGAGTTTTACCTTTTAGGCTAATCCCGCATTATATATAAATGAAATATATTATTTTATACATACATATCTATATTCTATAGGCCAATACTAATGAGCCATTATTTAGGTCGGAAATTTTCGTGCCAAACTTTATAGGCCTATGACCACTAACACTAACACCACAAGGAATGAAATAGCTGTGTACTTTTATTTAGATTATGACGTGTTAAAAATAATATAGGGGATAGGTAAACAGACAGCCTCCTTGGCGCATTTGGTTAGCTACTGGCTGTGAAACGTGAGGCCGCGGGTGCGATCCTCGCACGAAGACAAATATTTGTATGATTCACAGGGCTTTGTTTCGGGTCTGGGTATTTTTGAGACTGTAAAGTTTCTCGTAGTTCCTGATACCCACAACACAAACCTCGATCTTAGTGTAGGGTCAGGACTATGTATGTGGCTGTTGGGTGTATTTAGAATTATATTATTAAACATTCAGGTATACATCGCAGACCGAAATGATAACCGCCCTTTGGCTTCAGCGTATTCGGGTAACAAAAAGGTTCGGTAGAAACTACTACAACTAAAATGAAATTTCTGCGAATCACGGACGGAAACAAACCGCATGCTATGGCAAGATAACCAAACCAAGGAAAGTGCATATCCTCAATCTATAGAGAGCATTGTAGACAACTTTGCCAGAGTAGAACTTTAGTTTCACTTCGTGGAATTTTTCAAATGAAATTTGTAATGTCGAACGAACTGAGTCGTCGATATTCGGAAAAAGCCGGGCGATTTTACATTATTACTGGATCAGGAAGGTCACTGTATGATCCAATAACCATAGACTGATTTCGGAGAAAATAATAATTAGTATCATAGAGAATTGTATTGATTTTTAGAAGTGGAAAACTTATATCTTACTTCGGACGTCGAACATTTGAACTTCGTGTCAGATCATAAAGTAACCCCCAGAGTGCTTGTTTGATCAATTTTAATGTTGCTACTGTTTCTCATCTATCTTACTACATATATTTGTATGTTCTTGGAGTTGTTATTCCTTTGTCTATATTTAAAAGATTCGTTTTAACTCATAGTACTTTTAGTGTTGGTAATTTAATTCGATAATCAAATTACAATATTTATTCATGTGACGTGCATGGTGGCCTGTTGGTAAACGGGCCAGACGCGGCTGCCAACACGTTCTCGGTGGTCGCGGACTCGAATCCCAGGATACACTTCTGACTTTTCGGAGTCATGTGTGTATTGAATATTGATTTCCATGACCACGCACCACCTTAGCCATTTATAAAATTTCTATGATATATAAATTGGGCCAACTCGCACTAGGCCAGCGTGGTGGACTATATGGCTTAACCACTTTCAATCCTATTCTCGATTGTGGAGAACGTCCGTGCCCTGCAGTGGGACTTGTATGGGCTGATACAGATACAATAGTAATAACTTTTTAGTTTATAACATCACTACAAACGTAATTATGCCGTGCCAGTGTAAAAAAAAACTGTAAGCACCATTAAACTGCGTTGAATTTTCATGAATACTCTTTTAACCTCATCCGCATAAAAGGCTTTTAGAAATTATAAAAATGATTTAAAAATAATTTAAATTATCTACACCTTATCCTTTGTGTTTTAGCACGTACATTTCGTCTAAGTGAAAGCATTACGCGATTACAGTTTCGAGGATAATGAAGCGCTCTTCCCTTATAACATGGAATGTTAAACAGTGAAAATGGAGGAAGCAATAAATCTCGCACTTCAGCTGATATTACTGGAAATTTTGCTAAAACTACAATATCCTGTGCTTTGCAAGACAAGAAGGATTAATGAGCATTTTCTGACCTATTTGAGTGCTTATTCGGAAAATTAAATAAGCCGTATTATATCAATCCTCAGATGCAGGCCGCTTCCAACAGGTCATTGTGGAGATCCTTGGGGGAGGCCTATGTTCAGCAGTGGACTTCTTGTGGCTGATATGATGATGATGATGATATCAATCCTAAAGATAAAAAAGGTTCTAGAGTGGAAGCCACGTACAGGCAAGCAGTGTCGGATGCCCACCTACAAGATGAACGGACGACCAAGCTAAGGTTGAAGGGAATCGCTGTATGTAGGTCGCTTCTAGCAGGTAAATGTTGAGATCCTTGGGGAGGACTATGTTCAGCAGTAGACTTCTTGTGACTGATATGATGATGATGATGATGATATCAATCCTAAAGATAAAAAAGGTTCTAAAGTTGTGCCTACAAGGTGGACGGACGACCAAACTAAGGTTGAAGGGAATCGCTGTATGTAGGTCGCTTCTAACAGGTAAATGTTGAGATCCTTGGGGAGGACTATGTTCAGCAGTAGACTTTCTAAAGCTGAGATGATAATGATGATATCATATTATCATGATATTTTTTACACTCTTGCGAAAAATGCTTAGACCGCGTACGTTGTTTTCAATTTTCGTGATAAAAGAGAAAAAATGTAAATAATGATGTAAGCGGATTTTAAAATGGGTAAATGATTAAACACGCTTATCAAAGTATGACCACGGGCGTTGCTCTCGATGTCCGCATTAGCTTCACTAATGAACTTAGGTGCTGTCGGTGATAATTAAATGATATTCTCGACTCTTCTATTTTAAACAGCGTCTTAATTATAACTAACAGTCTTATTATAAATATGTCACAGCGTAGGCTGAGATTAAAATTATTTTCATAATGGACGACTTGGGGTAAACAGTCGCTGGATATTTTAATTCAAAAATGTCGCTATGGCTGATTTTAAAACTTGTATATTATTATTACTTAAATTCTTCCAAGATGGTATTGATACATGATTACCGTCGTGCACAATTTAACAATAAAATCATATTTTTAAAAGTTGAAGTTACATGACGTAGATGTCAACTTTTTGTATGCGAAAGTTTATTTTAACGTATTATCATGCCGCGCCCAATTTACGTGCCAAATTCTCCATATCTACTGTTTTGTTTCGGCGTGAAGGACATTGTAGCCAGAGTAACTACTGGACATATTGATATACTGAACATCTTTTGACTTAGTATGGCGAGCGCAGTGGTTTTTTTTTATATCATTGAATGGCAAGACGAGCATGCTGTTCGCCTGATGGTAAGCGATACGACCGCTCATGAACAGTAGCAAAACCAAACAACACCTTGAATTACAAAGCAATGCTTGGCATTCCACTGCGCTCGCCATCCTGAGACATAAGATTTTAAGTCTCAATATGTCCAGTAGTTACTCTGGCTTCTATGTCCTTCAATCCGAAACACAACAGTGCATTTAAACTGCTGTTTGACGGGAGAAATAGATTCCAAGCATTGCTTTGTAATTCAAGGTGTTGTTTGGTTTTGTCACTGTTCATGAGCGATCATGAATCGCTTACAGCAATCATGATTGTCTCACCACTTGTAGCAATATAAAAAAAGGTTAGTGAACGTAGTCACGTGAAAATACATATCGATAATAGATAGATATAAGCTATCCAGTATCTAAGCCAAAATTTGTAACACTCTTGTAACAAAGGTACTACAATAAATCATGACTTCACGAACCCTGGACTTCTCATTCGGCAACCCAAATATAATCCTACATCAATTTACAAAACACGCAAATCATTTCGGCACATCACATAGATAAACATGTTTATTTTTCTGTGCGTGATGCGTTCAATCATGACTGCAATGCGGATCGGTTCATGATTTAATTCTGGTTATTTTTTTCTTTAACAGAGTCTATCAAATAAATATAATAAGTATTGTTTTTATTACAAAGTAACGTTTTTTAAATGTTGCAAGAATTATATTGCTTATCCTTTCAGAGTTGAGCAAGTTTTAAATCATGTAGTGGGAGTAAAGGAAAAAGGATTCTCAACATTGCTAGTGACGCAACACATTATAGTGTGGGCGTATTAAAGAAACGATAAGATAATCCACTACGCCCGCGCCTATTCTTATAAACCCTATATTGGCCTCGTGTTACAAGTTATTTTAATACTGGATTGACAGCAAGACAAAAAACTTTACCAAATAGACCTAAAGTCATCTGCTAAAAGCAGTCTTCATATTACGACCTCTAACGTTTTCAAGTCGTTTATTGACCTTAAAACTGAATAATACTATACAAATATCCAAGAATACGAACTAATCTAACAACCGACTGACCCTGAAATAATCAAGATCCAAAAAGTTTGAAGTATTTTATGGAGAAAAAAATAAAAATTACGGTTCGTTGAGCCGGGTGAAGCGCAGAAGACTGGTAAGTACGTACCTAATGAAAATATCAGAAAAACAAAGTGTCTTTAACGAGCCAAGTTTTATCTGGCCGGGGAAAAAGTTTTGTGACAAATTGTGATGGCCCCTGGCCCGATGTTGCATGGCGTCTGTGAAAACTCATTTTTAAGTGATCCTATTTTAAGTTATGTATGAGTTTTTATAATGGCACACAAATGTGTTTAATTCGCGTTTGTAGGTGAGATTAATAAAAAAGTAAAGTGTAAAATTATTAATCCCAAAAAGTTTTAGTTAAAGGTATTATGACGTAAATTATTTAAAAAATATATACGTAAAGAACTTGTAAATTTGAAATATGTTTTTATACTGATAATAAAACCCAACTCTATGCTGTTTAATAATTCCTAGGCTATCATAACTATGCAGTATAATTCAACTTCCTGTGAATTTCATTAAAGTTTTGGGTAATTAATCATCAGCCGATGTACATATATGCCACTACAACATAAGTGCGTCTACAATCGAGAGGTCAATTACGTAAATAGTACTTAGAATTCACCAATAGACTACCAGCGTCTCTTCATAAATTGACTCCACAGCCTTTGCTTAAACTAGTAATAAGGATATCGCAAAGTTCAAAGGAAATTTTCAGATTTCAACTGAATAAGCTGAAACACTATTTCAACCTTTTTAACAAATAAGCTCTGTTTCTTTTTCTCTGTTTCGTTGTTTCTCAATCCGATTGAAAGACACAATAAGATATTGTTTTTATTCTGGCACGGCATAATTACTACACTGCACCGGATGGTAAGCACAAATGCCGTCCAGGCAAAGATGGCATCAGACGGCAGTCCCATGCCATCAATAAAATAATGCCGGTCTGCTAAGATGCCTCTTCACACTACAGTGCCATGACGCAGGATTATAGGAAAGATTCTACAGGGTGACGGTGCGGCACAAAAAAAGAATATGCGAACCTTTTAAATGAACGTCTATCGTTTTTTTTATCTGACAGGTATTCATATGAAGACGAAAGACTGGCCCTAGAGAAACAAAATTTTAACCTAAAACATTTACCGAACAAACGGTAGTTTTTCACCCGGTACATTCTCAATTAAGCTAAAGCTGATATTGAGCTGTCTCGGTTCACGAGAGCTAATGGAAACTACGCTTGGCCTTTGGATAAAAATTCAACTTTTTGGACACACGATGATAAATTGCGAACGTGAACGCCGCTTCTTTAATGAATCGCTATTTAAACTTGCGCCTTGGACTATCTTTGAAATAACTCTACTTTTCTTTGAGTAAGATTTATAATATTTTTAAATTTATGATGCATAATAATTTTCTACAATTTTATTAATGTGTACCTTGCTTTAACCAATACACATTTTACACAATATTCTCATAGAAACAGTCGATATTGTCGACATAGTCTTAAATGTTATTTCATGTCAAACACAGCAAGTCCACTGCAAAGTTATGCTTGGGAATTTAGGTCTTAGTCTACCACCTTGTACCGTTAAAGTTAGCAATAAATTAATTGAGAACACGAGACGTACCTTTGAGTTGCCAGAGGCATATAATTTGGACTGCGAATCACCAACCATCGATTCGTCAGTCCGCCATTACAAATATTTCACACTCAAAATCTAGTCTTACTGAACATTAAAAATAAACTAAAATTAACAATACACAGTATATCCTAAATTTGAAATTATAACAATATTTCACAAAAATAAACTAATATAATTAAATAATTAATAATTAAGAGGTCCTAATGAAGTACAGCATCCATTATTTACGTTAAAAAACAAGATTACATCCCAAAATGTAGTAATTAAACAAATAGAAATATTAAATTAAGCGGATTCGTGACCAAGGGACGTGTTGTCTCCCACAACGTAATGGCTCGTTAAACTAATTCTAACTCATTGCGTTATATTAAATTAACCATTTATGTTCCTAGAGTTAACAATGAATGTTCGCGAAATTACAGACGCAGTTAAATTTATACACTATTCTCATTTACGACGCCGGCTTTGAAGTGAGAGGCTGCGGGTTCGATCCCCGCACCGAAACAAATGTGTGTGAACCATAGATATTTGTTTCGGAACTGGGTGTTAGTGAGCCCGAAAAGTCTCTCGTTATTTTTATAACTATGATAGACTCTATTAAGTGTGAGGTCAGGACTACATATGTGTGTGCTAAAGATGGTACCAGATGTATTCTAAATGAAGTATTGCTCGGCAACAAGGACTACGTCTCGACATTTTGTTAGTTTATCTATGTATGATATAAAAAGAGAACATCAATAAATGAGAGATTGGCTGACGTGTTATTAGTATCTACTACCTAGCTGTAACTACTGTCACTGATTTATGTGAAATTCTTTCTATACATGGTTTGTGATACAGGTGAACACTGTAAATTTATTGCAGTTTCAATATGTACAATATATAGCCCCGCTTTAGTGAAAAAAGAGTATAGTAATAATTTAACAAACTTGCTGAAGCCAATAACGCCAAAATATATATAGCGGCTTCCTACAAATGAAAAATAATTTATGAAACGTTTGATGTCAATAGTGACAAAAATGTAATTAATTACAAATACAATTTGACAGCCTCCGTGGCGCAGGTGGTTAGACGCCGTCTGAGAAGTGAGCGGTTTTAGATTGTGAGATTCACAAATTCGAGATACGATTTTATCTCCGAGCATCATTATGGATATACTTTAAGGATTACACAAACATAGGTTTCATTCATTATCATCATCATCAGCCCGTAACAGTCCACTGCTGGATATATGCCTCTCCCAAGGTACACTACAGAGCCCGTTTTGCTGTTTTATTCAGTCACTGCCAGGTTTCGTTGCGAGGACTGAAATCGCAGCCTCCGGTTTTCAAAAAAAAAATTACTTTTTGCGCGACGCAGATTAAACACTCTAATGCTCCGTTACGCTTCACTTGAATGATCCAATTATAACAGAAATAAAGGAAATCGTAGGATTACTAAATGTAGCAAAATATTCTTAATAAATTGAAACAAGGTAATAGAAATCTCGATCCTTTGACTTTATAAGTCGGTACACGTGGCTCGCTCACAGAATAGCGAAGATAATAGTGGAATTAATATTGTACAATTTACTTGAATTGAGAACTTTTCCCTAGAGCTTTGATAAGCTAGACTGAATTAAGCTAGAAAATATACCAACACAATTAATCTATGGTGTAATTTCTGTATCTGTATCAGCCCATATACGTCCCACTGCAGGGCACGGGCCTACTCTACAATCGAGAATACGATTGAGAGTGGTTAGGCCATATAGTCCACCACGCTGGCCTAGTGCGGGTTGGCGGACTTACATACCATAGAAATTCTTATGAATCCCTATGGTATGGTATGGTATGGTATCATCCATCCATCCATCCATCAGCCAAAGGAAGTCCACTGCTGAACATAGGCCTTCCCCAATGATTTCCACAGAGACCTGTTGGAGGCAGCCTGCATCCAGCGACGTCCCGCGACCTTGGTATGGTATGTTATGGTGTAATTTACTGTTTTTTTTTTTTAAATAAGTTGAGTAGTTTTTAAAGTTATGGAGTAATCATTACTGATTTTTGGAAGTCCAAGATTGCTTGAATTATATCAAAATTGAGTTTCTTGGCAGCCCGTTGGTATCAGACCAAATGCCGCTTCCAATATATTCACCGTGGTCGCTGTTTCAAATCCAAGGGCACACCTCTGACTTTTCGGAGGCCAGGGTGAACTAAATGACGTTCAATGCAATAGGACAAATTACAGGACTAGATTATTTACAAAGAGTTTTTTTTTTGTTTTAGATGTTATATGTGTGTACAAATATAACATTAAAAAATATTTGTTTTATTGAGTAATATATTCAAACAGTAAGGTACTTTTGACTAATCAATATATCATAATTATTGAAGAAAAACGACGTCCGTATCCTACGGAAATCCTGCATATACATAAAAATATATTTATTTTGCAAATATTGGTAAAAATAGATAATATACAAAAAAAAACATTATAGAACAGCCATATTTAACCAAAAGATGGCCTAGTGTGGATTGGCGGACTTACAAACCATATAATTTTTTAAGAATTAATTTGTCGTAATTAATTAAATAAAAATATTTTAAAATGCTTTATTGATTATCCATTAACACGTGACTGCAAATAGCGATTGGGGCGCGCTGACGTGACTGCTCGTGCAGTAAGATGAAAAACTCAGTTCATTTTGATACAATGCGAGACTCTGTTTACGATCGTTTACGTAATATAGTCACGACAGGTTGGAGCATTTTAGCGGGAATTTCGAAAATTATTTTGGTTTACGTATTTTTTTATAGAAATTTGTCCCATGTATTATAAAAAAACCATTTTATGTAAGGTCTAACCGTTAACTGCACTGTTGTGACAAACATATCACATATGGTGACGGATAGAGGCAAAAAAAACTGTAGATGTATGTATTATGTAAATTTAATATTGCTATGGGTCATTAGTTACCTGAAATAAATAAATTGTAATTGTATAATTAAATAAAAGCAATTCAAAAATTAGTCAACCTCCTTATTGATTTTCTACCTAGAAGTTTTCCAGCTATGTTCCCATAACGTTCACAATATCATCACATTTCGTTACCTTTTAATTCTACTTGAATTCTCTAAAGTTCGCGTACACGTAAGTGACGGTTTAATAAAACTTTAGCGTTATTACTCTGCGGGGAGGATATACTTCAATCCCGTGTGGTTTTACATTAATCGACTTGACTTAGTGGCTCGAAGTCAGTTTATGAAACTTACACCATGCTGTCAGAAACAGATGTGGCGAATCTTAGTAAGTCTCGAGACTTAATCTTTGATTTACAGCCGTAGAAACAACGTTTATAGATCTTGATAATATTAACTAATAGTAAATCATTATGAAGTATAGTGAGTGGTGGCCTGTGGGTAACCGGACTAGACGCGACTGCCAAAATATTCACATTGGTCGCGGGTTCGAATCCCAGTGTACAACTCAGACTTTTCGGAGTCATCTGTGTATTGATAGTCAATCACCACGCACTAAAACGGTGAAGGAAAACATCGTGAGGAAACCTGCATTCCATAGCAATTTATAAAAAAAAAACTATGTATTGTAAGTCCATCAACCCCCACTAGGCGTGGTGGACTATATAGCCTTACCACTCTCAATCGTATTGCCTATCGTAGAGGAGGCCCATGCCTTGCAGTGGGACGTATATGGGCTACGACAGAAATCAGTAGATGCAAATTATTGTTAATTTGGCCGAATGCTATATTATACAGGACTTAATCTTGAAGCTATTCTCTGCTTAGTCCAATTTTAGTTTCGTCGCCTTTTTACTTACGTTCATTATTTGGGTTGTATACAGCGAGACATCAACATATATTAACAGCTTTTTAAATTGTTGAGCGAATTTCTTGGACAAAGTTCCCGAGTGATATTTCCTTAAAACTAAAGTTATCGATAATTTACTTCAGATATCCAAGTACTTTGTGAAGGTTTAATCGCGACCTCTTCTTGGCAGCCAAGCGTCTATAAACGAGTTAGTAATAGCACCTCCTTATAGTAATAGACATACATACATATGTAAACTCACTCCTTTTTCGCAGAAGGAGTAGTGAGAGGCAAGACACCTACATTCAACCTTGTTTGTTCCATTCCACAATGAGATAGCAATCTTATCGCCATATTGGACTCCGGGCTGATAGTGAATAGAAAAATTCAATGTCACTTTACCCGACCCGGGATTCGAACCCGAGACCTTAACTTTGTAAACTCACCGTAGTACAACTATGCCGCCGAGACAGTATAGGAACAGAACGTGGAAAAAATAAGTATAATGAAGGCCATTTGAAATCTTAATACATATCTTGTGGAGCACTTAATTTGACTGTGATATAAGGCCCGTCTCGCGTAATCGCAGCACATATAGCCAATAAATTCTGGCTACGTGACCACAAGGGCCAGAGTATAATGGCATTTTTATCCATACGTTACATCAAATTATTTGTAGGGATTTCTATTTTGGAGCGGTGGGCCTGTCACATAGAATTTGAATGATGTGTTCGGTGCTTTGTAAAATGTCGGAGAATAGGCTGCCTAGTTTGAAGGTGTTATAGTTTATTGACTGATCACAGATGAACATTTACTGACAGTACATATCTCCTTTGTGAGAGGTCGCCTAGGTAATTCATTGCAGACTGGCATTTAATCAACTGCGTTTTGGCATCATGAAATGCTACGTTTGCGTTTGCCTAGAACTCACTATGAAATATTCAATTTCAACAAATAACTGTCTTTTGCTAGCAAAATACAAACATGAATAACGCGTTTAAATTATACCCGTGTGCAAACTTGCTCATTGAAGTTAATAAAAAATCTACTCATCTATTTACACGTCTACATCAAAGTCAAACTATTTTAGTGTGTTTTCTCAACTTTATGAATAATGGCCTTTAGCTAAACTTTACTTTATTTGCAATACATCTCTAAATTCAATATTTATACTAGTTCATTTTGAAAGAAAGATTTTTTTATAAAGTTTATCTACGATCATAGCCTTTGTTAGTTTTAACTGAATATGTTAGATTTGAAACAACATCAACGCTTTTGGAACTGACTTCAAGAAACAATAACACTCATAGAAATATTAGGTCAAACAAACTGTATCCCTTAAACTGAATGTCAACAAAACAATTTAAAACCAGGCCGCTGAGTTAGCTAGCAAGATGAACCTATCATCAAGTTGATCCTATTCGAAGCATTGAGCTAATGTGACATGGAGTTGGCTAATTGATTGATAATTACATAATACCAGTTATGTAATGGTTTCTTAGGTTTACGCGAATGTTACACATTGAAATAAAACTATTATTTACGGATTTTATCGCGAATGTAGTTATTTTTTTTACATTTTTGACTTCCCGACGTTTCCATTACTTTTTAAAGCAATATAACTATTATTTACGGATTTTATCGCGAATTTAGTTTAATTTTTAAATAATAATTTTATTTCAATACCAGTTATATTCTGTATCAACCCATATACGTCCCACTGCAGGACACGGGCCTCCTCTACAATCGACAGTACAATTGAGAGTGGTTAGGCCATATAATCCACCACGCTGGCCTAGTGCGGGTTGGCGGACTTACATACCATAGAAATTCTTATAAATCGCTATGGTCTGCAGGTTTCCTCACGATGTTTTCCTTCACCGTTTTAGTGCGTGGTGATAGACTATCAATACACACATGACTCCGAAAAGTCAGAGGTATGCCGTGGGATTTGAACCCGCGACCACTGTGAACATGTTGGCGGCCGCGACTATTCCGTTTAATACATGCAATGAATAAATAATGTAACAAAAATACATTTCATGTTATTTTATTTCATATGAGAAGATAAGGCCTTAAGTCTTCAATGCTAAGCTTCTTATACTAAGACAAGAGTTTGGAGTCAGTATTCTTACAACTAAAAATCTAAAGATCAGATAAAGTAAAGGGACTATGAAAGTAAACCAGCCTTGACAATGAATTGAATAATACCATATTATAGAACAAACTAACGTAGTATATTCTTATCAAAATCGTTATGTGTAACTGTCGTATTGTCCAAAAATTTCGTAATGTAATAGATTTGTTTAAATATGTGACATAATAGTAATGTTACTGAAGTGTAAAACCAAAAAGTTTGCCAATTCCTTGTTGTGCCGCACTGTCAACTTGTGGAATGGTTTGTTTTTACACGTCCTTCTTATAGTCCTAGATGCTTCTATGATGATATTCTATACTCTTTCTGTCTTTCATCAAGCGCAATACAGTCACTTTGCCGTGCCAGAATGAAAAAGACTTGTACTATTGTTGTAAACACTCCAAATAACTATTTTCAATATCTTTGCTCAAGTATTTAATTTTGTAGTTAAAAAAGAAAAATGTCAATGTCACATCATTCCCGAGAATAATATCCGCCTCTCGAGCCGGCGAGGCAATTTTTATTAAATGTCTAATATAACAATTTATACACTTTGAAATATTTTGGTAGACATGACGTCGTTGGGAGGTAATGGCGCCTAGATTAAATAGCTGAGATGATATGAAATAACTTCTAGAATTTGTGAAAGCAATTGTTATCGCTCCATTTATCGATAAGTTTAAAGCCGTAACCGTAAGATCTAGGCTCGATAACCTAACCGAAAAGAGTTTTTTCGAATGTGTGGAATATTTTAAATAAGAGTATGTCAAGCGACTAATGTGTGCTGTTGAAATAATAGGTTGGGGAAAAGTTTTTATGTGAAAACTGAAGAGTTTTTTTGAAAATTCGTTTCGGTACATTAAATTATGGTGTTATTTTATTCTATGACTTTCTGCCATATAGTAAGTATATATGGCAGAAAGTCATAGAATAAAATATATTAATCGTGTCAGACATGATGTGGCTATTACAAACCGAAGACACAAAACAAAACAGAATAAATTATTTTGTTAATAAATAAAGATCTAAAGGTTTAGTTTTGTCAATTCAAATTAACATAACACGTTTAAAGAATTTATGAGTTGTTAAGTAGACAATCAGGAGTAGAATTAATAGTTAAGGAAAACTCTTAAATGTAACAATAATAGCGGCGAGGTTACAACATAACAAGTGAATTTGTCTCCGTTGCTAATTACCCTGTTTACAGCGGTTTATTATTACGTTAATAATGTAAATTAAACATTGCTACCGTTTTCAAGGGGGAGACGATGTAATAATCTCACCCCTTTAAATACAATGAGATTATACTACAGTTCATTTGTTATTTGAATTAATAGTGCTATTATTTTTTAAAAAAATTACGTATTTACAAAATTCAATAATTAAATAAAAATTCATAACGGAAAAGGGAATCATTGTGAGGATAAAATAGCTATTTTAAAAAAAATATATGATATTATGTCAATTTCGCCAACCCGCACTAGGCTAGGGTGGTCAATTGTACTCTCGGTTGTAGAGGAAGCTCATACCCTGCAGTGGATGATATGTGGGCTGATAAAGACAGACAAAGGAAAAAAAATACGAACATTCCTGCGGTTTATGACGCTAATGACCAAAGATAAATTATAGTATTGAAAATAAATTAACCTTATTATACAATTACTATACTATAAATGATACTATATGTCGTTTGAGATGGTATGGTCACGAGATAAGAAAGCCACAAGAGTATGACAGCAATATGTCCCTGAGCGTCAAAACCGTACTCTTACAGCCGTTCTCAATAATCTATCTATCTTTAACAAGAGATATCATTAGATATTTAGATGCATTTTATGTTTCAGTTAACAAAGATAGAGAGATAGAGATATGGTGTACATATTTATACATAGCTAAGTAGGACAAATAAATATGTCTATCTTTGTTTAATGAAGCGTAAAATTGTATAAACATGGTAATGGTAGCTATTTTAACCTTTTGTTAAAGATAGATAGGATATAGAGAATGGCCGTTAGTTGTAGAGGTCCAAGCCCTACAATGGAACTTATATGGGCTAATACAATACAGTACAACACAATTTGTATGCTAAGACTTATTGATAGAGCTCTCTTAGTAGAAGAGTGGCATTCTCACCAGTAAGTTATACAGAATTTATACCTAAACAATACAATCTTCATAGAAAAAGAAATTAAGTAAACTTCAAACTGAAATATTAAAGTTATACAAAGGCGAGCAGTTATTATAGAAGGCTTGGACTATAATCCACCACGGGGGATAATTGTCTGTTGTCGCAATTCTTGTACAAAAGAATAACTTATAAACGATGTTTATGCAATGCAAGTTTTCTTACAATTTTCCGTTCCACTTTAGTTTTTTTATTGATGTATTACATTGTTTAATGGAACAACCGCAGCCAAGTTGTTGGTCTATAAAAAGAAGTTTATTTTTTGTGACAAGACGCAATTTTTCAAATGACTTTAAATTAACTACACTTAAATACAAATTACTATTGAATGACAAACCTGTACAAAGAAACAAAATCTTAAGCTTCAATTTATATTTCCCCGAGTACAATATTATATATTTATAATAATCTGCTAACGTTTTGTAGTTTTACCACAGAATACTAACAGAAGTCAAGCTTGTGTATGTACTTCACTTTTGTTGCCACACTCACAATACGCTCGTCGTTCGAGGAAAAGGTTGAAACTCGCTCTCGCAGTGGTCTCGACTGGTTTCTAGTCTGACTGGTTGAACGCTGTCTATGTGTGAGTTGATTAAGCGCGCTTTGTATGAAGCTTGACTTCTGTTAGTTTAGTATTCTGTGGATTTACTCTACAAAACATGTACGAGTATTAAAGATCCTAAAACAAATGGTTGCCACCACTGCACCGATAGTACTAAACTGAATGAGTTCAAAGAGTTTCGTTAACATTTATATGAAGTATAATAAAAAATGTAAAACTTAAACTAAATCCGCGATAAAATCCGTAAATAAGAGCTTTATTTCAATGTGTAACATTCGAGTAAATCTAAGAAACCTATTTGCGACGTTAAGTTTCAACATGTTCAGTAGTTACTCTGGCTATAATTTCCTTCAAATTGGAACACAACAGTGCATTAACACTTTCGTTTGGCGAGAGAAATAGACATCGCGGTGGTACCTACCCAGGCGGTCTCTCACATATGAGAGACCAATAGTAAAGTCCTTAGTAATCATACATTGGGAGTGATTGTGATAATTAACTAAGAAATAAAAATACACACTACTCTGAAAATTCAGAAGTACAGTCAGCAACATAAGTCGCTACACATTCACGAGATTTGGAATTGTCTTATCATCCAAAATAATAATATTTTTCAATATCGTGTGGCACTGGCTCTTTTCGGCATAGATGACTTTACTTGGTTATATTTTACGACTTCAGAGTAGTACGTACAAATTTTAATTCATAAAAAGGTTATCAAAAAATATGAAGTATGCAGCGACTTATGTTGCTGACTGTATGTATCCTGGGATTCTGAGTCACCATCAAGTACTTTTAGTACGCTCGTTAAATTACAAGGTTAATGTTTTATTACTATGATAATAACATACAAAAGTTAATGAAAGTAATCTCATTCACTGCTGATATTTTGGACTCTGCGAGGGCAAGTTAAGTTCACGCAAAGACGTCTCGAATGCAGATTAGTTTATGTGACTTAGGTTTAATGTACTAACGCCGTTTCACAAGATTACTTTGCAGAGAGCCTACTTTAAAGCACCAATTTACAAAATGATCAGAATTAATCATCTGATGCATATTTACATAGGTTATTTAGTCGATTGGTTATTTTAAGCTGCTGTATAAGCATATAATGGGCATATTAATTTACTTTATTCATAAGAAAACACTAATCTAACATATAAATATAAATCATGTTAAGAGGAGATAAACGTTCATTAAGTTTTGCTATTCATAGGGTGTTTTTTTAATTTATTTTAATTAATATTGCCACTTCATATAAAATATATATATGGCGTAAGTGGACTAGATTTTATAATTAAAACTAAAGTAAATATAGCAACGAGACATGTTTATTCGAGATTTTGAAATTATGAAATATCATTACAATATAATAGGATTACAGAACCCTTTCTAAATCCGTTTTAATCAAAGCCTCCTTCAGATGGTAATTTAATGAGAGATACAAGTGGTTTAATTGCTTTTCATTTGTGTCATTGTGATGGCGACAGCGGCTTAAATCTCGTCCGACTTACACAGGTCTTTTAATCTGAGACTACATTGGACCTCGATTCAATTATCTCGTTGTGTGAATCTTTTTATTAACATTTATTATAAGTGCAAAGTGACTTGCTGCTTGACAAAAAATTTATTGTTTGTTAGTGTGTGTTGATGTTATATTTATTTGATAGGACACAAATGATGTAGGAGCACTTTAGTATAAAATGAATGATAAATGTTAAACAGTTTAAAGATACACACTTTGAAACAACGTTCAGAGAGCGACTGACTTGCTTATTACAATAACAGTGAATTGATGATTATTTATTAAGTCACCGAAACTAAAGCGATTGCTTAGTATGCAATTGTTTTTAATGCTATCTTTTATATGGGCACAAGATGAACTGCCGAAACGTTGATCGTGAATTTAAAATCCAGGGCATCAATCGGAATGATATACCTATTAAGGTATTTTAAGAACGTTTTTATCAACCATTTAATGTGATGAATAAATCATATTATAGCGATCTGTTACTGGGAAAGCGCTATGAATCATTATCTAAGCCTCTTCAACGGCCCATGTCAGGACATGAGCAGGCAATGTCTTGGAGCAACTTCCTTCTACTGTCAAACCTTATAATGTAATACTATTTTAAATAAATCTAGTAATGGTACTGCAATTATTTGTGTCATAATCATCAACAGATCTATCGGCTAAAAGGTCAGTGATACCGGCATATTCATTTCGGACTCCGCCAGATTCACAGAAATGGAGCTGAAAATATTTTCTTCCATAAAAAAGGTATGTTTATCATATTACCTAGCTGTCCAGCCCAGACGTATGTAAATACCCATCGTGTAGAAATAATACTTATTCCAAGGGGCGGGTTAACACGCAAAAGGATTATGTTTATGTAATACCAACCTTGCCGCATTTACTCGGCTTACCTATTATGGAGAACACTTTGTCAAAACTTTCACGGGAATGTACACAACAACGATATTTTTGATTTTACAAATACAAGTATTAATTCAAGGAAATATACATAATTACTTATCTTTTAATATTATGTTGCGAATGGAGTTAGAACTATTAAAATACCCTCCACTAATATTAAATGACATAACATTGTTTGTATTGTACTGTATCAGCCCAAATACGCCCACTGAGAGTACGATTGAAAGGTTAGGCCATGTAGTCCACCACGCTGGTTGAGTACGGGTCGTGGGATTAACATACCATAGACATTGTTGTGAAACGCAATGGTATGCATATTTCCACACGATATTTGCCTTCATCGTTATAGTGCGTGGTGATTAACTTACAATACACATATTATGATTCCGAAAAGTCAGAGGCATACCCTGGGATTTGAACCCGTAACCGCTGCAAACATGTTGGCAGCCGCGACTGGTCCGTTACCTATAGGCGACCGTGCACTTGAATAAACCTAATTAATAAATTGTATAGTGTTCACGTTTGGGTCACTATTCATTTTTGAAGCGAAGGCAAATATGACATTAGTGCCCTACACATTTCGCACAGCTTACTTCCTTGACATGATGTGATAAGGCTTAAATTGCTCCAGGACACAAAGTACAGTCACGGGCAATGCGTGTAGCATTCAAAACTGTAAAGCACAACAAACAATTAATTGCTTGGTTTGAGATGTAACTTAGGGTTTTTTTTTTTTTATTTATTGCTATGAATGGTGAGACGAGCAAGCCGTTTATCTGATGGTAAGCGATACGACCGCTCACAATCAGTAGCAGAACGAAACAACACCTTGAATTATTAATAATTCCGCAAACACCCAACTCCAAAACAATTAATACTTACAGTCGTTTTATTGCCAGAGTCAACAACGCCCGATAAAAGAAAAAATAATATTGCAAATAAAGAAAGTAAAAATATATAAATAAATTAATTAAAGTTTAATTCTGTTTTAGTAGCAACTAAATTACGTTGTATTCATCGTCTTGGAATACATTAAGATAGTGTCACAAATGTATATTCCATAGTGGCAATAATGTTATTTTAATTTCTGTTCACGACCCTAAATAAATAAAACAAAACTAAAAATAGAAAAATAAAGTGATTTGGTGCAGCCAGAGGGATATGGAAAACAATAACTGCGCCAGGTAGGCTGACACCATTACCTTTTTTTTTTATTTTTCTTGCACGAGGAAATCCCTTTACGGATCCATTTAGGTATGTCGGACTCACCGTTCTAATATAAGGTCAATAGAACGTCCTACCGACTAAAACCCCGTGATATACCGCTATCTCCTCTAGAACAAGGGTTGTGGGATACGCGCGAGCATGCAACCGCAACCCCCCAGGAGTTGGTCCTCAAAGAGGACTCGCTGTATTTTTGAGCTTTTAACCTCTATCCATCTTAAATACGTATTTGACCAAAACGTGAAGTACCACGCGATGCGAGATTGCGGCTCTTATAGTTTAATCTATGGAGGCCGGAGATCGTCTCTCCGATTGCGAGCACGCCGCGTACGAGGCAAGACTCTACCCGTCCGCTCTCGCTCTCTCCCCGCTGCCTCTTTCAGTGCTATAACCTCTTCGCAAAATGAGGCGACGGCATTCCAGCCTCGACACCCTATACTTGGATCAAAATGTTTAAAAAAATGTGCAAGGGAAATAAATATGTGGTCAGCTAGTTGGGGCATACCATTCATTTTTTTCTCATGTATGCATCTGCGTTTTGCGGAGTATAATTTATCACTAGATAGCCACGTCTGGCCACATAAATCACGACGTGTTTTTCACGCCCATGTGGGGAATATACGGGTTAAAAAAATGTGCGTGCCTGCTTTGCTAATTGAGTATTTATAAAAGCTATTCAAACGGTATCCACAATTTATTCTCAGTGGTTGACAAAACAAGAGTAAAATGAAATATAACTAATGATGTCTAGGAAACTAGTTATTGCGACAGATTTTGCAATTATCTATATTTTCATATAAAAGCACAACTAATTAAACATAGGTTCTGTGTAAAAAAAAAAAACAACTCAAAGTAATGTTTCAGTACCATTAAACTGTGGAACGACATGTTGGCCCACATGTTACCTCCTCCTTTTGAGCCTGCGCTTATAGACTTTAGCTGGAAGAAGTAACTATGGATAGCGGTATAATTTTGTGAAATGACAATCATAATTATCCTAATCAGCATGTGATCCCATTACTTAAAATATGAACTATGTAATATTCAATATAAATAGAAAAATATTCTTTAATTTATATCTTCTATTAATTATTAGTAAGGTACGTTCCGCAACGCAATACATTTCCGTATAATCCGTAAAAACCTCCCGCCGGTCTCTTTGCACCGGCTGACGGGCCGTTCTTATAAAAACCTGATGGAAAGGTTTACCACTATTTGTTTAGAAGCAACAATATCCGACGGGGTATAAATAATGTTATGGCATTTATTTTTGCCCGGACAGACCAGTATACGCGAGAGTAAAAAAAATAACTAACGCGAACGAGGGTTAATAAAAACACGAGCACGTCGGAAACAATTTTTACCTTTCATAGCTGCTGTGAGGTTTCATATATGTACTTAGCAAAATGTAGTTGAATTCAGATATTTTGTTTTACGTTTCCTACTAGTGGTAGGTCTCTCATATGTAAAGGGCTGCCTAGGCAGGTACCTTTTTCTCCCACCAAACAGCAGTGTAAATGCACTGTCGTGTTCTGGTTTGAAAGACATTGTAGCCAGAGTAACTACTGGATATGAAGCATAACATCGTATGTTTTAAGATGGTGAGCGCAGTAGAATGCCAATAATTGCTTTATAATACATGGTTGTTGTTTGTTTATTTACTCACCATGAATAGTCATACCGCTTACCAACAAGTGCGTGGCTCATCTCGTCATTCTTTGCAATAAAAAATTATGTACTAAATACAAGTAATTATCTGGCTTACCTTATATAATGTCAGCATAGACTTCCAGGTTTAAGCAACTAACTACATTTCAGGGTATAATATTGCTTGTTTGCCCTATGAAATGTGAAGGATTATATTTCATTCTGAGGTCAAAGATAAAGGCGGCCGAATTGAAATCGATATATTTCAATATTTTTCCGACCCCATGTAACTGCCTTATGATATATTTTTGTGTTTTTTTTAACAAGTAAAATGAATGTACTTATGGTAATTACGATGTAGTCCAAAAGTTTTATTTCCTTCTAATCAAAACGTCATGCGTCATGTTTAACTTCTTCGTCACATTACATCAGATCACAAAGGGAATCAGAATACAATATATTTTTAAAACCTGAGTTTGTATCATAAAACGCGTATATTTAACCACGCATAAATGTAGCTCGATATGATTAATGGCGCAGCTAACACATCGCCAAGGAGTTATCATGACAGATGCGGCTCTATCCGTTCCCGGCGTACCCAGATTCTAGTAAACCCGCGTGAAATGCAGGATTCTGCGGGATGCAATATTTCAACTGCCTGCGTCTTACCCGCTCCCTTTTGGAATCGGATAAAATATTTGACAGCGTACGTGGATCGCAACTTACTTTGAACGGTTGGATTTGTTGTAATAGTTTTTTTACACGTCAGCATTGGGAGAAAAGTTAGGAACGTTCGGATTGACAAAATTGAAATAGTAGGTTTGATTTTAAAGCTACGCGTATATTCGTGGTTAGTTATCGGTTAACAGTGAAATAGAAGGGGGAAACCCTCGTAATTAGCAAGTCTTAACAATAATTACAAAAACAGTTTGTTTCTAGTTAGTTAGTCCGTCATTGACCAAGGACAACATAATAAAAAAAACTGTCGCCCTTAATACACAAACATGAGAACTCGGCTCCATATGTTTTTCAGCCGCGTTGTAGGAAAATAAGGCTTTGTTCAGTATTTTATCAATCTATAATGAGATGATTGCAATACATCTCTAAAGTAACGAGCTTATATTTAACTTTCATTAAAAATAAATTAATCAAACCTACCTACCCAACATCGAAACAGGAAGTAAAAACTAGAGTGCGAAAAAATCGCTTTGTTCACTTAGCATAAAGAGAAACCGGTCTTATTTTAATGTAATATGTTGCCAGAAAGACAAGTTTATTCTAGTCTAGCTCGCTATGTCTAGATTTTAGACTGCACTCAACCACTTTAAACAAAGTTTTATGCGGTTAACACATTATTCTAGACGGTAAAAATATATGCCGCATGATACATTACGGTGTGATTAAATCCGCTTTTGTCCAAGCTAAATATAACATGCACTCGACGTATCAGGGGTCAACGTTACACACTTATAGTGCAGCACACTATTATACTGGACCGAGTGCACGTGCGCCTCCGCCTACTCAGGGCCACGGCGGTGTTGTCGAGATTTTTTGCTGTAATAATTTAATTGTTATTACTTTATCGGCTTTGGATTTATTGTGCATTTGCAGATACTTGGTCTGGGTCGCCCTCTGTCGGCGCCTGCGACTTTGTTTGCCGATTACCTAATTACTATAATATGAATTGGTTATCATCGTTATATTTTTATTTTATTTTTTTTATTTTTTACTTTTTTTTTTTGTGTCTGGATGTTTTATGTTTACTATTTATTTTGTATAAATTATCAGTCTTTTCTAAATATATGTACAAGTACCTATACTGATTTTAATCTTAATACCGACATAGTGCCCGGATGTCACTAAGGTCCCTCATTGAAAATCAGTGCTGTGGTACTGCTTATGCTGTGCTGCAGTAATAAGCTGAATGAGGGTTCCTGTTGTTGGCACAAATAGTAACAGAATGTTATAGTCTTTCTGTTATTCATTATATAGTTAAATAATGTATATTTTTTGTAATACCTAATATTTTCTATGTTCTCGAGTTGGAATGTTGTTATTATTATTATTATTTTTGTTTATTTTGCTTTTGTATATTTTGTACCAACAATAAACTTTCTTTCTTCTTTCTTTCTTTTTCACAAAGTTATTAATTTAAAAAAAGGTTTAATAGACGTTTTAGGAATTCTTAAAATTGAATTGCATTTAGTATTTAATATTATTTATGTTATATTTTTATATTTTTTCATTTAATAACAGTACCGGCATTATTTATAGACTGTTTTAATTTTTAAATCTATTATATAGGTAGCTATGGAGAGTATCGTATTCTTCGCTCAAAATTAATTTAAAAGTCGTACAAAAGAGATAAAAGATTCCATAACTAAAACTGGTATTGGTAAAATTATCAGCTCCCCTCCTTGTTTCAATGGTTTCAGCGCATTATAACTCTTCAATCATATGGTAGAGTAATTTGGCCCCTTTTAGCAATACACATTTTATTCTACGAGAAGAACTATGAGAGACTTTACGGTCTCACAAACAATCATATTTAAGACAAAATTTCGTAGATCTCACAAATAATTGTCACGATGCGAGGTTCGTTTCACAGTGCGCGTCTAACAAACTGCGACACGGAGGCTGTCAAATTAAAAAGAAATAATCAACCGTGGTTATAATATACCAATAATGGATAATATGCTAGAGAACAATTGTTTATTGTAAATTCCGCTATTTCAATACATTTAGTACTTACAAATTCGCAAAACGACTTTTGGTGTATTTTATTGAAATTAAGACTAACTTTATGGATTTCTCAGCTACCAGACCAGGGAAGATTCTAGTTTAATACTGTAAGCCGTAGCTCCAATATCTTCACGGTTCTTGCGGGAATTGGATAGTGTGTGTCGAAATGAACCACTTAGGATTTCCATTTAAAGAGCTACATGCATGAGAACTATGTTCATGTATTAGAAAAAATCAACACTGTTTAAATTTATAAAAATATTTTAATACCATAATTATTATGAATATTTTTCCTTCAATTATACCCATTCCATAGTAGATGGTAAGAGACTGCCTTGAGCGATACGGCCGCCATTTGCACTCAGAAGTCATTTAATTGTTTTTTGTTGTTGTTATGATTCATTGGTGTACAAAAAGAATAAAATAAATATTAATCACGTGACGCAACCGTTGCTCAAGTGATTTTACAGGATATAAAGAAATTAAGTATTAATAATTACTTTTTTAGAACCGTATTTGCGAATTGTTAGGAATAATTGGCGTTATGGCGATAGAATCAGTATTGCGCTGAAGTATTTTCAAAGAAATATAACTCAGAGATTTTCATGAAAAAGACGTAGTTTTTGTAAAGATTATTTTATTACCTTGTATCAAGATAAAAATCTTATATAATCTTATAATTTATTGAAATATCATGCTACACCGCAAAAACAATATGACTGCAGGATCAATTGATACTCAGTATCAATTATTATTAGATCTCAGATTGCTCTCCTTATTTTTATGGATTTTAAGAACTTCCATGGGACAAACAGCTTGATTCATTAAAAAAAAAACTTTTTACCGCCACAAACCACCTTTACGATCTAGTGCCTCGGTGAACTATAGGTGTCTATACACCTTTGAATTTTTTGCAATGATTTTTCTATGCATTACCGTATTACAGTACAATACCGTCCCTGAGTGCAAATTTTCCCCTCGACGCGGTCGCCACACGTTATACCGCACTATCTGTCTGCTTTACATGTTTACTCGTTGGATCCTTGTAGACATCGATCTATCTCCTACTAATAAAGTAAACCTTGCAATTACAAAGCAGCAGAGCGTGCTTTTCGAATAAATTAAAGTTGCTGAGTGACGATTGGTAACGTTCGACACTTTTCATTCCACGTAAAAGATTTCTTAATTATTCAAATTCGATTTCTATTCATAGAGCACTGACTTGTGAGGCATAATTAATTTTGTTTAAAACTGTAAGTTTATTGGTGCCTAAAGTCGGTTACATTTTAAGACTTGTTTCTGTAATAAACTGGTGGTTGGTCTCTCACATGTGAGAGGCCATTTGGGTGGGTACCACCGCAATGTCTATTTGTCCCGCCAAACAACAGTTTAATTGCACTATTGTGATTCGGATTGAAGAACATAGTAGCCAGAGTAACTATTGGACATGTAGAGACTTTACATCATATGTCTAAGGATGGCGAGCGCAGTGGTATGCCAAGCACTGTTTTGTAATTCAAGGTGTTTGATTTTACTACTATTCATGAGCTGTTGTATCGGTTACTATCAATCGAACGGCATACTCGTCTCGTAAATCACTGCTATAAAAGAAAACAATTAAGCAACATAGGCCACTTTAGGAATGTGATCTTGTTGCTGATCCTACATCTCGTATATAATATTAGATCGAGGATGGCCGTAGTATCAAAAGCACTTGGCATGCATTCAAGAGTGAGATAGGCTTATCCATCAACACTTTGACGTGAAAGTAACAAGTATAAAAATGTTAGTCCTTGTCACAGTTACAGCTATATCTGTTGGGCGTATTTGGCAGCTATGCCCAACATAAAGATTTGAAGTGCGGTATTTTTACCAAATCGCATTAGGACAGCGTAGTCGGCTATATGGCCTAACCACTCTCAATTGCACTCCCGGATGTAGATGAGGCCCGTGCATATATAGTTATGTACTCTATGGGCTCGTGCCCTGCAGTGGGACGTATATGGGCTAATACATACATTTTTAAAGTGGTGAGTTTAATGTTTTGAATATTTCATCCCATCAAAAACAAGTTGTCACGTAAGTTATTATTATGTTTTCATGCGATGGCCAAGTCGATCTATTTATTTACAACGTAAAGAATTTTTAATATTGATATGATAATAACTAACGTAATAACTTTATACAGAAGGTCCCTTAAGGAAGGACTAAATAAATTAATCGACTTGGTATTACATGGATCTCACAACTTTTTGCGGTAGAAAAACTGAGCTGCGAGACTTGGAATTTTTTTACAGGATGTTTTTGATGGGACATTTTATACATTTCCTAAATAGCTTCGGAATTGTATACATTTCCTAGGAGCTGTATACAATTCCTAGACTTCATACATTTCCGGTAACATATATCCCATCAAAAACATCCCGTAAAAAAATTCCAAGTCTCGCAGTTCAGTTTTTCTACCGCAAAAAGTTGTGAGATCCATGTAATACCAAGTCGATTAATTTATTTAGTCCTTGCTTAAGAGACCTTCTGTATAAAGTTATAACGTAACTTATTACCATATCAATATTTAAAAAAATTGACGTTTTAAATAAGTAGATCGACGATCGATCGAGGGGGCACTGCTGTGCCCTCAGATTTAATAAAAAAAAATTCGTTGTGCAATCCTTCAAATATAAAATTGTGGGTAAAATATTTATGATTTGATATCTCCAATTTTTAAGACCGTTTGATGAAACTCTTATGTCACGTCCATTTAATATTACGTCCATGCAATTTGGTTATATATGGAATCGTACACAGAGAGTAATACATGGAATAAATCAACATGTCACTTTGATAGAACCCTCTTTAACGCCAAACAGATAATTATACCGGGTATCTCAAGACTGCTACCGAAAACGAAGCCGGGTGGTAGTTTTAGTGACTACAAACACAATGCAACTAAAAATTTTGCTAAGAAACGCGACAATTTTTTTTATCATTTTTTAAATATCGTCATTTTTGGGTGGTAAATCCATAGTTTTTGCTAAAATAATAATTTAAACTCTTTAATACCTTAGAGTCTTTATAAATAAAAGGGTATACACTATTATTTTACGAAAAAATGTATTTACCACCCAAATACGACCATATAAAAAAATAACATAAATAAAATTGACGCTTTTTTTTCCAACATTTTCTGTTGCATTGTGTCTGAAGTCGCTTAAACTACCACCCGGCTTCATATTCGGTAGCAGTCTTGATATACCCTGTATTGTGCTAGTTGCAAGAATTATTTATATTGTAGTGGTTGTGGATTTTGGAAGTCAGAAATTATTATTATTACTTCTCGGTATGGTAAACCCCACGTTACTTCGAACTCAATTCAATATAATCAATAAATAATAAATAATAACACCCAACAGTCACATACATAGTCCTGACCCCACACTAAGATCGAGTCTTGTGTCATGGGTATCAGGAACTACGAGAAACTTTTCGGTCTCACAAACACCCAGACCCGGAAGAAATATTTGTGGGCCGCACAAACATTTCTCTCAGTGCGGGGATCGAACCCGCGGCCTCTCGTTTCACAGGCGGCGTCTAACCAACTGCGCCACGGAGGCTGTCAAATCAATTTGTCAATCTTTTGAATTTCCAATTATTGAGTTAACCATAAGCGGAAAATTACATCGAATTTTCATTGTTTATTTAAGAAAACTATATGTGCATAAGTGAAATTTGACCTCAACTTAATATTGTATACGGTAACATTAAGCGAGTACTCGAGATCGGCCAAAGAAAAACAAATTTGTTTATTTTGTATGCAAAACAAACATTTTTTTGAAAGGAAAATATATAACGAAATACGCTAGGCTTTTTTTATCACAGATAACTCGTCGCCCACGGGAACCGCGTGTTGTGCTGTGCAAATATTCGTGTTTTGTGAAGACTAAAAGACTAATATTTTATTGTCACAAATAAAATTGTGCAAGCAATATAACATAGTAAAGCGTCAATTAATCATGGACGGGTCTATTAAAAAGAAGCCACACAAAACCGACAATTCAATGTGACATGATTATTTTTTTCAACGAAGTTCTGCTGATTGATAAATTTAGGCTGGAACAAATAATTACAAATAAAAGTTAAAAAATAGAGATAGAGCTTCGAGAGAAAACCTGCAGGTTGGACAGTCGTATGAGAAGTTTGAAATGTAAAGTTGGCTAAATGCATTCGGCTATTTTATTATTTTGAACGAAGAAGGTAAAACATTCTACAGGCAAAATAGGTTAATAAACTGTTTATGATAATACCGTTTTAAAGTTGCAAGGAAACGCCCGACGGCGGCAAAGCAAAGTTCGTTGTAATCTTGTAACTTGTTCATGAAGCCATCTCAAATTAATTATTAAAACGTGCTGTTAAAGCAACTAGAGGTCCAAGAGCCTGATTTAAAATTATTCTTATTACTGAAAATATTCTTCTTTTTTATTTATTTCTTACTTATTATTCTTATATCTGTTTTATTCCTTGAATAATTGTTTTTTACATTAAATGTATTTTTGTTTGCATGTCTAATTGTTGTAAGTGTTATGTACTCCTTTAATTGGTATATACAACAGAAAGCAATAATTATATATCTGTCTCTAGTGCGGCATGGCTACGAGACTACTAGAGAGTATTTAGTCTGAGCATAATATTTATGAATGACATCACATTGTTTATGGTAAGGATGGTGTGATATTAAGATGTCACAGTTTCTAATAAAAATAACACAAGACTTGTATCTTAGTGTGGAGACAGAAATATGAGACTTACGACTGTTGTTCAGTAGGTATATTTATTTAATTACATATATTTCGAAATTAATCTGGAAGTGGGAGAGCCACACTATTCCTGTTGCAGCATAAATGGGCAAGGTCGACCGGGGCAGTACCACCATGTTTCGTTTGATGAGTGAGATTGACGGATGCCCAATGCCACTTATCCCCTCCTTTTCCTTTCCCACTCCTTTTCTGATCTGACAGATCGACAACACATGTATGATCGAAGCGTTGTGGGCGTTCATAAACGGTAGTACCATCAGGTAACCTGTTTACTCGTTCGCCGGACACAATCAATAAAAAATTGGTAAGTAACATATGAATGGTAGATAAAATAGAAACTTAAAGTATAAATAGCAGTTTCATCGCTAACGGCAAGTTTTAAGAAACAGCCATTATTTCACAAAGTACATTGATAATATACACAAAGTCACGAGAATACCTAGTCCATAACAAAAGGCATAACGTTTAACATAATAATTCAGTTTAAGTCTTAATAGGTTCCATAAAAATTTACGCCAAGATATTTTAAGAAAGTATTCACCATTCAGGAGCTTCTATTGGGCCAATTTTTATGAAATGAAGTGAAAAACTCTGTCCACAATCCTTTTTATAGACACTTGAATTTTATTAGCGGCGCTGAGTGCTGCTTTACTAAACACAGAAGTAAGTATTTTAGAGTCACGCTGTAATGCTATTTTCTGGTATAAAACACTTAAGTATTAATACTTTAAGTAAATTACAATTACAATTCGGATTCCTTTTTAAGAATATTAATTTTGGTCTTTGATTAACACATAGATACTATAGCCAAAGCATGAATCAAAATTATTTTAGTAACAAGGTACTAATATAAAAATATTAAAGGTAAGGTAATTTGTAATAAAAGTACGTGGTAGCCCGTTGGTAACGGACCAGGCGCAACTGCCGTCATTTCCTTGGTGGTTGCGTGTTCAAAACCCAGGGCACTTTTCTGAATTTTCAAAGTCCTACGTGTAATTAATAATTAATTGATCACCACACATTATAACGGTGAAGCTAAACATCGCGAGGAAACCGGCATAACTTAGTGATTTGTAAAATTTCTGTGGTGTGTAAAATCAGCCAACCCGCTCTAGGCCAGCATGATAGACTATATAGCCCATGGCCCAACCACTCTCGATCGTATTTTCGTATTGTAGACGAGGCCCATGCCCTGTAATGGGACGTGTATGGGCTTATACAAAATACAAATACAGGTATTAAACTTCAAATTTGGTTGCATTGTTTCAACCACATATCCTCGATAGTAATCAGATATACACAGCCCATCCCATAGCCCATTAAGTTACGGCCGCTATTCTCAGCCTAAATCTCTTAATTCGATGTAAGATATACACATAGGCTTCAGTGTGCCTGACGTACTGTGATTAAATTACATTGCGCCTGAAATATAATTTTATTTGCTTCCAAAGTTTTAGAAGATGTTGTTTTTTTTTTTTGTAAATCCTAGCAAATGAAAAAAATACACTTATTTTGCCTACAAAGATGTTTTTTTAGAAACTTGATGTTACAGAGTTTAACTCTGTAATTTATCTACTTGAATGTCCACCTACCGCCGGACCGAACATGTATTTTTTTTAATACATATAACAATGTATTAGTTCGATTGGCTATATTTATAATATATTTTTAATAAAAATAAAGACATAAAAGTTGATTAGAATCAACAAAGTAGATATAAGTAGTACAAATGTTACCGACATAATTGACGCAATAAGCAAGTTGAAATGGCACTGGGCAAGGGCACATAGCGTGGAGAATTGATAGCCGATAGTCAAAAAGTTCTCAAGTTTCGGACCACTCTAAAAGTGGGCGGACGAAGTAATGAAGGTTGCTAACGTTCACTGGGTGCACGTAGATTTCAACAGGAATCGATGGGAGAGGCCTACATTTGTTAGTGGATTTTCGGCGAGTATAGATGGAATGAATACATCTTTAACAATATGAACTACTACAATTCCAATATTAATTCAAAATGAATCAAACAAAAAAAACATGTACAGATCATTATATACTTGATAAATCATGCTGGCCTACTGTTACTTGGCGGATTTTACATATCATAGAAATTCTTACAAATAACCAATATTTTCCTTCACTGTTCTAATTCATAGTGATTTACCAATCAATACACACATGACTCGGAAAAGTTCGAAGTTTGCCCTGGTATTTGAACCTGCGACTACCATGAACATGTAGGTAATCGCATCTAGTACGTTACCAATAGGCCATTTATTAATTTGAAGAGATAAAAAAACGAATCTGCGGGTTTCCAAATACGTTCGCAATATCCAATAGTGTGTTTTCAGAATCGTTTTTGTACTGCAAACTTTTGCAACCGTTAGACTATCAGGGGTCAATCGTAAAAGCTAATAGGCGGTATGGAAACTAGCGGGCAGCGAACTGTGACGAAGATCGTAACTGTTAATTTGGTCACCCCAAAAACCATTTTACTAAGGCCCCTACTCCTTTCCTGAAGATGTAGGACGATTGATTTAAATATTGCAAAATATTAGCTATGAAAAATTGACACAGTACCTTCATATATAGGATTGATAAATTGGATAATCACATTTAATGTAATGTTAGTAAGTAGTGAGAGTAAAGAGAAAAATAAGATCCATTCGTCGCGAATAGATTGATTAACGATAGCACTATATTTGTTAAGTATTATTATTGTATGTCATATTTACTCTTGAGCTTGTCTCCAAAATGACAACCCATGAGAAATGATACAAGACCTTCTAAAATCCAAACATCCACATGTATAACACAATATCAGCAAAGAAGCTGTGGAGGCAAACGATACGATTTCCTAATTTATATTATTGGAATTCGCAACAGTATAATCGTGAAAGCCCCTTAATGAGTTGAAGAGAATGATTGCTTTTCATAAAATTTTCTTGGCTTAACGGTTCCAGGGCGGGAACTTCGCCCATTTCAGCCAAATACGCCGCTCCGTTTGTTAATTTACTGCCAGTAAGTTCCTCAGATTATTCTATTCGGTATCGATTTGGTTTTAAATTTCCAACAGTAGTAATTCTGTTACAGATTCAAATGGTATTGTATGGCTTGATTAGATATCCCCTATGATATATACATATATTAAATTCGGCTATAGGTGTATTATGCTCGATCATGAAATGAAAATGATTAACGAAATCATTACAATAGGCTAACGTCATCAATTTTAATTGTTGTTCATAGCGCAAGGTTACGTTATGCATAATCATAATTTGGAAGATTTTCAAAAATCCGTATAATAAGCAAGTTTCAAAGATATAAAAATCGTTGGTAGGAGTAATAGAAATATATGTAATATGCACGACGTGACGTCATCTTCCATAAGGTGCATGCGTGCGAAATAGAAAATGAGTGTCCCCACCGCAATATTAAAAATATTAATATCTCAGTCATTTTACAACCAATTTTGATGTTGTTGTCAAATAAATATTTTTATAAGCGATAGTTTTTAAGATTCATACTGCTCAATATCCAAGCTTGGACACGATCTTATTAGTATCAGGTTATTAATAAAAAAATATGTAAAATGTTTCTTCTTGAAGGCTGACTTGATAAACTGAGCAATCAATAAGCACTATTCGAATCCAAATTTCCAAAGGGGCAATTACGAAAGAGACAATTTGTATTTTATCCGAAATGTAATGCCAAATATATCATGATAACTCACCAGAATCCTGTACTGGAAGCTGAATGGCCAAGTCACTGATGTTCTGTCATCTATACACCCACTAAATAGCACTTTTTGCACCAAGTAATGCACAACGAATCAATTATAATTAGGCGATTATATAATATACGCGTTCCGCGTCCGAAGCAAACTGTGTATTAGAAAAAATAATTGCTAGTTACAAAATATAAACTAACTACCCTCTAATAGGTTATAAATTCACGTTAAAAACTAAAAAGACTTTTGAAATGAAATTATGAAAGAAACATTGTGACTTTTTCATTTCCTTTCTAATTGCTAATAATAACACCCAAAACCTCAATTGCCTTTTTCAAACTAACTAGTTATGATGTATTATTTGAAAATAGTTATTTACTTAATAGTAAAACATTTAGGTAGGTCCTTTTTTCTACGACTAACAAAATGTATGAAAATTTAATAGTATACAGATTAGTAAAAGCCTAAAAAACTAAATTTACTTTCGGTTATAATATTAGCAAGGATTCCCGGCCGGCTCCGGCAAATTTGCTCGATTATATTTTTGATATTATGAAAGTGGGTGAAGAAAGGCAGAGCAAAGGTAATTGAAATATACTAGTGATTCTGAATAAATCTGTTTTTTGAATTAGCTATTAAAAATCCTCATTTATGAGAATGGAATTTGGTGAAAAATAATTTCGATATTACAGCTCACTAAGTTTTCATTTGCTCAAATTATATCCGAAGAAAAATTTGTTTCAAGAAAGTACCTAAAGATGCTTTTTTTTTCAAAAAGGTCTATATTTTAGCTTTGTACTGTATGTTACATGATCATAATAAAATTAGTTTTTTAACCAGTCTGAAACTATTTGGCGTGCAAACAGTCATAGCTCAAAATTCACTTAGAATTAAATACTATGCCAAACCTAACGCTATCGAAAGATAAATGCTCAAAGTTGCAGATTTATGACATCACAAGTTTGCAGAGTGATATCGAAAATTTGGTAGTGGGCCAATGTCTGTCGCGGTCAACCGTCAACAACCAATTAGACTTTGGACTAACACCAAGGCCTTATTGAGATGTGGCCTAACCGCAGTTTTGTTTCTATACATTTGAGAATTGAAGGTTCAGTAGGGCTTACCTTGATAATGCCGACTAAAATTAGATAGAACTGTACTATATACTATATACTGTACATTTTTTTAACGAACGTACATTTGATTGAAAGAAACCCCTTAATGAGATTACGAATAGGCGTCCAGATTATTACTTAGTTTGAATTAAAATAAAACTATTATTTTATCGCGATTTTTGGTTTAATTCTTATTTTAACTTTCTGACGTTTCGATTACTTTACAGCATTCGTGGTCACGGGGCGAACTCCGCCCGCAGAGGTTTTATTTCGTTTAAATTATATACCGAAATATATATTTGGCAGTTTGTTTACCAGGGATGGAAAGTGTGAAAGGGATATTGAAAGAAGAGTAAAAATGGGCAATAATGTAAATGGCGCCTTGTACTCGATTACGACATATAAAAATATTTCACACCGTGCTCGTCTTGGTGCCAACACTTATGTATGGCAGTGAATCTTGGATATGGCAGAGGAAGCACGAAAGTAGGATCAATGCTGTAGAGATGAGAGCATTGAGGAGTATGTATGGGGTCAAATTGGTTGATAGAGTGAAAAATAGTGTGATTAGGGGAAATGTGGGTTAAAAGAAGATGTAGTGACTAAGATTGAGAAAGAGATGCTTCGATGGTTTGGCCATATTGAAAGAATGGATGAAAGGAGACTGACGAAAGAGATTTATAATGCGAGAATGGATGGTGGAGTCGGTCGAGGACGTCCGAGGCGGTCCTATAAAAATCAAATAGAAGACCTTTTAAAGGAAAAATCCGGAGTCCTCGAAACCGACGAGCGTGTATGAAGAGATTAATGACAGTTGAAGAAGCGAAAGAGATATGTATGGACCATAGCACTTAGCGCTCATAGTCTCTGCCTACCCCAATGTGACATAGGCGTGAGTTTATGTATATATGTATTACAAATAAATAGCAAATTAATAACCTCACAGCTCACTTATTGCCATTGTACATTTTTCATGTTTCCTTGTTTATAAAATTTTAGTTATTTAAGTTATAAATTAGGAAACCACTTGTATAAGAAAATATAGCAAAATTTCTATTTCCTGCAAATTAATAGAATCTATTAACCCGGGTTTATTAGTACTAGCTTCACAACATCAACTTAATGAAGAAAGCTTAAAGCGTTTTAGCTGGCGTCAAAGCTTTACGCCTGTAAGTGATCCCCACTGCGATGAGATTCCACACTAACTTCCTAGATTTCTAAACTATTACAAATAAGATTCCTCTCCTGTGTAGAGCTACGAAGCTTTAAAGTTGATTCCTCCTGAGCATGCCTAAAGAAACTTATAGTAATTTCCATTAAAGTGGGATCGGTATCTTTCTTATTTTGGTTTAATTCAGATGCTTAGAAATAATTTTCCGTAATACGTGTGGAGTGTAAGAGATAATGTTCCGAACTGTTGACAGCCTCCCCTCCCTCCGTTATATCGTGAGACGGAACATACAAGACGAAATGGCGATTTCCTAGCACCTCAGCTGGGAAAAAGGCATGAGTTTATGTTAGAATAATTGTTACATCATCCATCAGAGCACAGAACATCGTCATTTGAGAACAAAACTTGCACCTTCCCGTTCCACAGTCAGCTAGCAAATAAAGGTTTAAAATAATGTACCTATATGGAACTTTTTTGAACCGTGACACCGCGGGATCGATCCCCGCACCGACGAATAGATATGTGTAATCTACAGGTTTTTGTTTTGGGACAAGTTGTTATTTCTGTAAAAATTCACTCGTAGTTCATGATACCGACGAAAAATTTCAATCTTAGTGTTAGGCTATGTATGTATTTATCCGTTGTTCTTTGTTATGCATACATCAGAAGACAAAAACAATATTACTATATTTAAAGTAAGTACGATTGGCTGCCTTATGTATGAGAGTTTCACTGGTGGTAGGTCTATTTTTTTTTATTTTTATTTATTTATATAAGACATAAAACAGAATACAATCAGACACAAATACAAGCATTTTATCATAATTGTTAATAACTAGATTGCATTCCCAAGCTTATGTCCTAATCTAATATCACATATGAAAGGCCGTCTGGGTATGTACCCACGCAATGTTTAATTCTCCAAAATAACAGTGTAAATGCACTGTTGCGTTTAGATTTGAAGGATATTGTAGTTGAAGTAACTACTGGACATATTGAGACTTAACATCTCATGTCTCAGAGTGGCAAACGCAGTGTAAAGCAAAGTATTTCTTTGTTATACAAGGTGTTGTTTGGTTTTGCTTCTGTTATGTATTAGAGGGTTCGGTTAGTGTGGAGACGTTGAATCACACAGCTAGCACGTTTCAAACTGATTTAATCAAATAACTGTATAACTGTCAACCTATTTACAAGTACCCCCATACAGATATGTTACACTTCCTCCCCCTTGTAGACTTACACACTATCTCTAAAAGAACTGTTTATAATTAACTGGCACAATGCGACGCTTAGATCTTGAATTGATCTGAGGCGATACGTTGCTCGTGACTTCGATCTCGGAAGTCTGCGGAGTCGATGGCCCTGGACTGTTAGCCATAATTCCTGGATCAGATGAGGACATCGCAGATTCGGTGCTCGCTGTATGATCGCCTTCCAGACTACTATTTTCTCGAAGTGGTAATGGCTGATCTGCTTGAGTATCCTGTGTCACAACTCCGCTCTCCTCTTCCGTATTCTTGGGCACCGTTTGTATTGCTTTGGGCACTGTTTCGAGTTCCCACTCATGGGATTGATGAGTTTTATGTACATCTTCTTTAAAACATCGAATCTGATTGATGTGTCGCATAACCTCGCAATGCAGTTCTGGGATCCAAACTGAATACATGACTTTTCCATATTTTCCTTTTATTACACCTTTTATCCAGCAATATTTATTGTTTCCGAAAAATCTCTTTACCCAAACTTGGTCGTTGATTTTAAAGTCGGTCCTTTGCTTTCCGGCACTGTATTTAATCTGTGAAACCTGATTTTTGCGCACCGTATGAGAAACATCCAATGACGACGAAGAGACGATTGGCGGTTTAAGGAAATCAAGCCGCGACCTCAAAGTTCGGCCGTATAGCAGTTCCGCGGGTGATTTGCCAGTCGAACTATTTTTGGAGTTCCTATAGTCGAAAAGAAACTTTGCAATTTTTTCTTGTACCGGAGAACCATTACTGTGTAATAATATACTTTTAAGACCTTTTTTAACAATTTTAACAAAGCTTTCTGCTTGCCCATTACTAGAAGGATGATAAGCCGGCGCTAAAATGTGCTTAATTCCGTTTAGTGAACAAAACGCTTCAAATTCACGGGATGTAAAAGATGTTCCATTATCCGTCACCAACGTATGAGGTATACCTACCCTAGACATCAAATCATACATTCTATTAATTACCGCTTTTGTACCGTAACACGAATTCAATATATAGCATTCGACCCACTTAGAGAAAGCATCCACTATAATTAAATACATTTGATTATTAAATGGTCCCAAAAAGTCTAAATGAATCCTATAAAAAGGATGTGGTGGGTAAGGCCAAGGTGAAGGAGGGGTACGCGGCGGCGACGGTCGAAGCTGGGCGCATATGGTGCAAGCACTTGCAAGATGCTCTAACGCTGCGTCTATACCGGGGAACCAAAGTCGCGCCCTAGCGTTTGCTTTCATTTTTACAATTCCAAAATGAGACTCGTGTAGTTCCTTACAAATTCTATCCGTGAGTGAGGAGGGAATTACGACCTTATGCCCACGCATTAAAACTCCATTTTCCAAAGCTAATTGAAAACGACAGTTGAAATAAGGTTTCAAATCTGCATCGTATACTTTTCGTGGCCAACCCTGTAAGACATATGTTTTAATTTTACTTAATATCTTATCATGCTCCGTTTCATGACGTAATTCATGATGCGTAACGGGTAAACTTCCTTCAATGACAAAATTAATGAATGCGGCGCGGTCGTCACAATCTTGAGACTCGTTTCGCACCTCGCTTTCATTTACCGATAACGCCGCTCGAGATAAGTAGTCGGCACAATTATTCTCGCTGCGAACATATTCTATTGTATAATTGTATGCCGATAAAAACAATGCATAGCGTTGAAGTCTATTCGCCGAAACTTCAGGTACGCCCTTATAAGGCCCAAAAATTGATAATAACGGCTTATGATCTGTTCGCAACACAAACGGTACACTACGACCGTATAAGTATTGATGGAACCTTTTAACACCAAAAATAATAGCCGTAGCTTCCTTTTGAATTTGCGCATATTTCCTTTCCGCTACGGTCAGCGTCCTAGACGCGAAACAAATAGGTCGCTCGCGATTGTCACTACATACTTGAGACAATATAGCACCTAAACCGTCCGGTGAGGCGTCCACAGTTAATATTAATTTTGCGTTAAGATTAAAATGAGCTAATACGACATCATCGGCAATTTTTTTTTTTATTTGTTCGAATGCCTCCTCATGCAAAGAAGTCCATTCCCACTTGTTATTTTTTTGCAGTAATTTATACAATGGATTAAGAATCGAAGAAGCATTGGGTATAAAACTTCTATAATAATTAATCAAGCCTAGAAAAGACTGCAATTGGGATACATTTTTCGGCTTTGTAACTTTTAATATAGCATCAACCTTCTCTGGTGACTTTTTAATACCGTTTTTATTAATAGTGTGACCAAGGTAGCAAATTTCGTCTTTGAAAAATTCGCACTTACATTGCTGAAGTGTTAACCCCGCGTCCTCTAAACGCTTTAATACTAACTCCAACCTACGTTTATGTTGATTTATATCGGAACCGGTAATTAATATGTCATCATAGAATACAAGTACCCCGTCCAGCCCTTTAAGTAAACATTCCATGATGCGTTGAAATATAGCCGGGGCGCTTGCAAGACCGAAAACTAGTCTCGTAAATTTGTAAAGACCGCGATGCGTATTTATGCAGGTTAAATTTTGGCAATCCTCTTTAAGTCGTATTTGGTTATATGCTCTGGAAAGATCTAGCTTGGTGAACTGTTCACCTCCGTGCAACTTCGTAAACATTTCCTCAACTGTAGGCACTGGGTATTGTTCCGTTATCAAATGTTTATTGATTGTTGCCGAATAATCAGCGCAGATTCTCACTGTGCCGTCTTTTTTTAATACCGGCACAATAGGAGATGCATAAGCCGAATGTTCTGTGTGTTCGAGTATTCCTAATTCCACCAAACGATTTAATTCAGCTTCAATCTTTTGCTTCAACGCAAACGCGACAGGCCTAGCTTTAAAAAAATATTGTCCTGATTCCGATTTTAATTTTAGGGACACTTCATACTTATTGAAACAGCCTAACTTCCCCGAAAACAGTTTCGGGAATCTCGATATGACATAGTTTTCTAGTTTATTGACATAGTTAATGGCCGGTGCGATTTCTAAATTAAATTTGCGGATGAACTCCCGACCCAACAGCGGTGGCCCGCCATTTCGCACTACGTAAAAATCAAGCGTATGTGTATTGCCTACATACGATACCGGCAAACCTACACAACCCAAACTGTTTATTTTGCTCCCAGTGTAAGTAAATAATACTTTGTTGGTACAGGATAAAGGTACATCCTTAAAATAAGTGAAATATGTTTTTTCTGAAATTACATTTACGGCGGACCCACTATCTATTTGGAACTCCAAAAATATACCGTTTACCTGGACAAATTCGGACATGGGTTTCCCCTTTAAACATTTAATATTATATAAAAATGACTCACATTCGTCTCTGCCGTCAACGGTACCTTCCTCAACGTAATTAACTTGCTTGTTAAAACCGCACATTCTACCTAAATGGCCTTTTCGATGACATTTCTTGCACTTATAACTTTTGAAACGACACTGATTCGACTTATGATTACTATAACCGCACACACTGCACTTTTCGTTTTTGGAGATGCTGAACACGTCAACATGCGGCGCTGAAGCTGCGCCGTCGCCGTTGGTCGCGCCGGACACGTTGCTCGTCGATGTCGTGGCGATGAGGCGCGCGCAACGCACGCTCTCCGCTAACTCCACCGCTTTGGCCAGTGTTAGCTCCTGCAAATCCTGCGCGAACAGCCTGTCTCGCTCAGGCCCTGCTGCCATTCCCATGACAAATTTATCTAGAATGGCCTCTTCCAAATGCCGAAATCCGCAATGTGCCGAGAGTCCCCGTACTCTGGCCGCCCACTCCGTGTGACTTTCTCCATGACGCTGTGTTGCCGAGTAAAAATGATATCTCTCGGCGAACCCGAACCGTTTTGGATTAAAATGTTGATCCAAAAACTCGGTTATTGCATCATACTCCACGCACTCCAATTTCGCCGGCAGTACCAAGTCGCTCGCTAGCTTGTAACTTGTCTCACTAAACGAACTCAGTAATATTGCCCTTCTTTTGACCTTTCCTTTGTCGGTGACATCGTCGATGTTGTTTGCTATGAACCACTGCGTTAATCGCGCCTTATAGATATTCCACTCGCATGTAACGTGGTCAAAACTAGTCAAGGCACCAAGACTCGAATACATTTTTTAAAGTGGATTCGCTCGTCGCCAATTGTTATGTATTAGAGGGTTCGGTTAGTGTGGAGACGTTGAATCACACAGCTAGCACGTTTCAAACTGATTTAATCAAATAACTGTATAACTGTCAACCTATTTACAAGTACCCCCATACAGATATGTTACAGCTTCTTTTTATGAGCAGTTGAAACCATCAAACGAATACTCGTCTCGCCATTCAATGCAGTGAAATTGCATGTATTCATTAATTACTTATTTAATCAAAAGCGTAAAGTAAATATCGTTTAAAATATTCAGTTACCAGTTTTCGTTTTCGTGCCAATCCGGATTAATAATTTAAAAGGTTGACCGGGGACACGTCTTCGAAGATTAGTGTCAACCCGGGCGGGATTCGTTCAAAGTTTTGGGAACAAACAAGCCTGGAACTTGCTATCCCCGTCCTCTTGTGATCCGCTCTGACACGGCCGGATGACGAATGGATGTGTCACGGCCGATCATTTTATAAAACTTGAGATTGTCTTGGAAATGCGGCGAGTTTTGAAATGTTTTTTAGAACATTCGTCTTGAGAGGGTCTGAAGCAAGTTTCTCACTTTGCTGATAAATTATAGCTTTTTTGGCTGTAAAATATATTTTAGAAAATTTGAGTAAAAGATGTGATAGGAGGCGAGCCTAAAACCATGTCGGGCCCAAATTTTCGAATACGGGCTGATTATGAATAGAAAGATCAAATATCACTTTGCCCGACCCGAACCTAACCCGAAACATCCTTGCAATCACACCGTAGTACAGCTACGCTACCAAGGAATAAATACAAACTTTATATACCTAAGTATGAGTAATTAAGCTACTTATATACTTACCTATTAAATCATATTTTCATTACATTAAGTATTTACGGTGGAGGGAAGTGGATCGTAATTTCTTTCCATTTCCTGCTCATTTTACTATCTGATTAATTTCGTTTCGGGCTAAATACTTGAAGTTCCCAGAAATCGCCGAGCTCCAGCAATATTAAAGTGACATTCAAAACCAACGTTCCAATCTGAAATATAAAAAAGTGTATTTGCGAAATTGGCCCTTTGCAATTTAGTCCCAAACTTAATTACTCGGATGGTCGTTTGCAAAACAGCAATAAGTAGTTAATGGTCCCCGTCCATACACGCCATGTAGATAATTTGCCCGGGATTGTACGCAGAGGCGATACGTAAGCTTTCATACAGGCAATTTGGTACCGGCTTTCATAGCCGAGCGGACGATGCGACCTAAAAATTCGTTAATCAAAGAGTCAGTAATCGAGTTGCCACTCTCACAATATTTTGCAGAAATTTTATTTTGATTTTTCGATCGTGAATGTTGATATCCGAACGAAATAGTGGCGATTCGGAATAATGGTAGTTTATTACCTGGTGAAATTATGGTAATTTTTTTTTATTGAAATATGGCTGCATTATTTTATCATTTTTCAAAGTAATTAAACCAAATCCGCAATAAAATCAGCAAATAATAGTTTTATTTTAATATGTTTTACTGGCGTAAATCTAAGAAACAATTTCAATTTTTTATTGTTTGACACCCACAGGGTGGTCAGACGACCTGTTAAAGGTCGCAGGACGTCGCAGGATGCAGGCTGCCTCCAACAGGTAACTGTGGAAATTATTGGGGGAGGCCTATGTTCAGCAGTGGACTTCCTTTGGCTAATGAATGAATTGTTTGACAGTTCTTTGGACAATTATGAGCATAGGTTAAATTAGATTAAGATTAATGCACATTTGGTGGTGTCCAGTGATATTCAGTGAAACTGATAGAACAATAAATCAACATATGGTCATACGTGGTTTATTAATTCCTTAAGGCTATCTCTATGCAAGACTTTCCTTCTTTTCCACTGAGTATACCACAGCTGAGTATAAGTGCAGACCTAATCCAGTATTGTTTAATCGTGAAATGATAATCTCTTGCCGACTCAATATAACCAACCTGCCCTATTTATCTATTACAGCAGCTAAGAATACCGATCTAATTTGCATAGTTTGAACAATATAGCATTCTTGACTGAGAATATTGTAAGTTGCGAATAAAAATGATCAAAAACAGATCCATCTAGAATAAATCTATGTATATCTTTGGCAAGCTATTGCCAAAGCTTGCCAAAGATACAAATAAAATAATCGTTATTAAAACAGCTTCAAATTAATTTAATTGTGTGATACAGCGTGTGTAGTTACAAAATTAGACTTCAGAGCTTTTAATAACACAAAACAAACGAAGATTAAAAACGATACTATCTGATGGTCATGAAATAATTTTTATTCTTTGACAAATAATTTTAACACGGTGTAGTGAATGATCAGTGGCAAATTGGAATATATTCCACTAAATACAGATTACTGGTGGTAGTTTTTTTTTTACTTTGCGTAGGTCTTTCAGATATGAGAGGCCGCCTGGGTAGGTACCTCCGCAATGTCTATTACTCTCGCCAAACGGCAGTTTTAATGTACTGTTGTGTTTCGGATTGAAGGTGAATGTACCCAGAGTAACTACTGGACATAATGAGACTTAACATCTTATTTCTCAGGATGGCGAGCGCAGTGGCATTGCAAGGATGCTTTTCAAATCAAGGTGTTGTTTGGTTTTACTACTATAATGAGCGTTAGTACGGTTATTAGCAGGCGAATGGCAGGTTCGTCTTTCCATTTACAGCAAAAAAAAAAAACTAAGTTATTACGAGATTTTCGGAATTTCGTGTTTTGCCCTGGCATCCCAAACTAAACCGTGGGCAGTTATATTCCGACGGCTACTGGCAATTCGTGCAGGCATTGTTCGATTTGTATTATTGCTGGTTCTATCTGAATAAAACTGTTGAAATCTGAATGCCCGATAAAAATAGCTCTCTGTGGTTTTCTGTTACGATAAATTGACTTTTTCTGCTCCGATTTCGATTTTCTAGCACAGTAAATTAATATTCGTTTATTTTTCTAATATTATGTTCACAAAATAGCTTAAAATATATCGCTTTGTTTTTTTTTTTAAGAAAGATAAAATTTACCAATGTTTACTTTTTTATTATATTTCAATTTAACAAATATTAACATAATGTTTATTTGTCTAGTCATGTTAAACGTTTACAAATTCATACACTTTTCATTTGGGCAATAGTCTCAATTTGTGTGTTTTTCTGAGTTTAAAATGAAATGCAGCGTAGTCCCCTTACTAAATTTTAATCTAGTTACAATGAATAGTGTCAAAATCAATAATATATCTTAATTAGTAGAAAAATCCAATACCACTTTGTCCGACCCAAGATTCAAACCCGAGACCTCAGCTTTGTAAACATAACTAAGCACAACTACGCTACCGAGGCAGTCACTAGGAGCACTAATGTTTTAAATTCGTACTTTTTAAGAATTCACAAATCATGGATTACATATTATAACACAAAAAGCACGATCACTTATAAACCCTGCTTCACCCTATACCATCCCAGCGATCGATTTCTAATGAAGACTTGATAGATTTATCCAATTCATTATTGTGACAGCCTCCGTGGCGCAGGTTAGACGCCAGCTATGAAACGAAAGGGCACAGGTTCGATCCCCGTATCGAGAAAAATGTTTGTGTTTTCCACAAAATTTAGTTTCACATGTGAATGTATGTATGACCGAAAAGTGTCTCGTAGTTTTTAATACCTACGAACCAAGACTTGATCGATTGATTGAAAAAATGTCTTCACCGGGAGGATCCCAGACCCTGTAGTAACATGTAGACGGATTTTTAAGTATTAATTATTTCGCTATGCCTTACACTCTACATAACATTGTATAATGAAATATATTAAATTTAGTGTATGTATTAGCATCTCTTGTATTTATGGGGCCGGGGCTTCGATCAAATATACACTAGATTATACGTAGGTTCTTCTTGATCGGTTCTTCACGCCCGGTCAGCTTTATCGCTTGTATAAAGCGCAGGTCCGGCCGGGTATGGAGTACTGCTCGCACCTCTGGGATGGATCCGCCCAGTACCTGCTCGATGCCTTGGATGGATTGCAGCGGCGGGCCATCCGCATTGTGAATGACGCAGACGTTACGAGCAACTTAGAGTCGCTACAACTCCGGAGGAATGTCGCCTCTCTAAGCGTGTTCTACCGCCTGTATCACGGTGAGTGCTCTGAGGAATTGTTCAACTTGCTCCCCTCCTCTCCATTCCTAACCAGAACCACGCGAGCTGGCTTGCGAAGCCATAGCTTGACGGTCCACACCATCCCGGCGCGAACCAAACGGTTCTCAAATTCATTTTTGTGCCGCACCGTCAGGCTGTGGAATTGTTTGCCGTCTCGCGTGTTCCCTCCTTCCTACAATCCTGGGTCCTTCCGCCGTAGTGTGAAGAGGCACCTTAGCAGGCCGGCATAATTGTTTCCATTGGCATAGGACTGCCGTCCGATGCCAATGGATACTCTGCCTGGGCGGCATTTGCGCTTACCATCAGGTGCAAAGTCGCCACTATGCCAGGCCAGAAAAAAAAAATATACTTAACGGCCTATAAAACAGCAAGAGAAATAAGAGCACAAATGAGCAGGTGCTCTTTTTTTATTTTAGAATAGTCCAAACCATAATAAATCTTAATTTTAAAGGAATAAGGTTTATTGTTACCTGAAGTCGATTATAATTTAAGACTTTTTGCTTCATCTCGTAGTTCGAAATTCAAATGCATTAGTATAAGCAACCGCGGCCACTTTTAGCGCGTGATTTTGTTCCGGACGCTGTATCTAGTAAAAAGGGTATATCAAGACTGCTACCGAAAACGAAGTTGGGTGGTAGTTTTAGTGACTTCAGATACAATACAACTCAATTTTATGGAAAAATTGGGACGATTTTTTTTTCTATTTTTTTTTTGCTTTCGTCTTATTAGGTCGTTCTTAAATAATGGTGCACACCCATTTATCTTTAAAGGCACTATGGTACGCAAGGCTTTTAATTATTATTTGAGCAAAGCTATGGATTTACCACTCAAGCTCGACGATATTAAAACGAATAAAAATAAAAACGCGTTTCTTTGCGAATTTTTTAGTTACATTGTATTTGTAGTCACTAAAAGTACCACCCGGCTTCGTTTTCGGTAGCAGTCTTGATATACCCGGTATATTTTATCGAAGGGTCGGGGCCACTTCGCCGCAAAACAGAACTCTGTGCACTATTAAATAGAAAAGTGTAGAGTCAGTGCGCGTGCGCAAAAAGTGTCAAATATAACAGAGGAAAAACAGGGGAATCTTAATCAGAATATTCTAGCAATGCCTTCGATCAAATATATACTACTCGTAGATACAGGGTCCGCAACAAAATCACACGCCCAAAGTGGCCGAGATTGATTTTAAATTATAATCATCTTCAGGTAACAATAAATCTTAAATTTAGATTTATTATGTTTAGACCGATACTAAAATCAAATAAGAGCACACGCTTATTGATGCTCTTCTTTCTTTTGTTGTTTTTAAGGCCTTTACTTATAATCTAATGTATATTTGATCGAAGAGTAAGGCGGAAAATATGCGGAAATAATAACGCGGAACGACGACGGTTTCCCAGCATACAGTCCAGCGGCGGGGTAAGCTTAGAATAATATCTATAATATATGTAGGATTTGAATGTTAAGAAGAAATATGAGTAGAATGAAACGTTACACGAATGACTGATATGGAACGTGGTTTGTGTGAAAGAGATGACTAATGAAAGTATTTAAGATGGAAAGAGTAAGAGGATGAATGATATAGATGTTGAAGTTGCAAGGACGGAATAGAAGAGAACGGTCTGGAAGACGATGGAAGACGTAAAAGACGGAAGCCGTATGAAGTGAAGACGAATTTATTTAAGACGACAATATATTGAAGATTACCAAGACGATCTTTGTTTAATTTGACCCCTTACGGAACTATTCCCACATATAAGTATATAGTATATTATCGGGCACACGTAGAGCTAAGACTCCGGATGACGAAAGGTTCAGAATACAATACACTAAAAATATATAGCCGAACTCTAACACGTACTGATTTACAACATCGATTATCCCTGAAAAATACTGCAAAATGAAGTACAAAACAATTCGCCAGGAAAGGTAATGAGCAAGTCATTAGGTTTGCCGTTCTCTCTTCGTTCGCTAATCTAGACCCAACCACATACATTAGAAGCGCCGGTTTTCACTAGGCAAAAGGTATTTTTACACCCTCATATATTTGAGGGCCATCGATTTGTAATACTAATGACTAGGGGTTGGCCCGGCTCCTTTCGGGTACAGATAATTTTTTTTGAAAATACCGTCTAGTTCATTAAAAACAATTTTTCGTATCGAATCAGTAATTTCAGAACCATTTCAATTCAAACAATCGAATCATTTCCTCTTATTTTATTTATTTAGAAAGAAATACTAACAACATATTATGCCTTAAAATATACCAAAACACTTAATAAATAACATGCTGGTGCACATATCTATAAGAAGTAAACATATCAATAACATGAGTTTAGATTTTTTAAGTTAGTAATTTAAAAATACTGAAAGCCAAAAACCTCTATGAAAAGAGAATAAGTAATCTTTTTCACAAATAAGAATATTGCTTTTATCGTAATAGGAACTGAATTCCGCCTTTGCATCCGTTTAAATTAAAAATGCATTCATATCAGAAATGTCTTATTAATCTTGTTTAACCTTTTACATTTGAAATACCCTTTTGATAGGAATATCTAATTGAACTAATTTTATAGCTTTGTTCAACTACATGACTCGAAATGTATAATATTAAACTAGTAGCTTGATCCAGCTTCGCCCGGCTGCACATTGTTTTTGAGTCCAGTCCATATCGGATATCACGGTTAGTACGTGATATATGTATTATTTATTATTATTTATTATTTATTTAAATCTTTATTGTACACATAAAAAATAATACAACACACAGAAATTAAAAAAAAAAAAAGTACAAATGGCGGTCTTATCGCTTAAAGCAATGTCTTACAGACAACCATGGGATGGATTTAAAAGAAGGAGAAAGAGAGGGCAGTGTAAAATAAATAAATAAAAGTGAGGAAACTAGATAATACTCAAACTATATAAACATAAAAATACACCAATATAACATACATAATAAAAGGCATAAATACATACATATATAATACTACATACATATATATACATATATAATAAATACGAATTTTAAATGATTTAGAAGTAGGAAATAGCATTATCCACTAAAATCTGTTTATTTAAAGTGAGAGGTAATGCTCCTTAACTTGCCTCTTAAACGAAGACTGCGATTGCGCCTGTCTCACCACAACAGGAAGCGCGTTCCACAATCGAACTGCTTTGACAGTAAAAGACTTGTCCATAAATGTCGTGGTGTGCACAGGCATTCTCAGCTTAAGATTCTCGGACGACCTCAAGGACCTCAAATGTGAGTCATGAAGAAAAATAAAGCGTTCTTTAAGATAAGATGGAGTGAGAGGATTAAACAAAATATTGTAAAGAAGAGAGAGAATGTGAGTATTCCGACGAAGCCGTATAGGTAACCACTTGAGCTTAGCACGAAACTCAGAAACATGATCATATTTGCGAAGACCAAATATGAATCTTATGCAGAAATTTTGAAGACGCTCAAGTTTATTTAGTTGGTCTTCGGTGAGATCTAGATAGCTGACATCGGCATAATCAAGGATGGGGAGAAGGAGGGTTTGTGCAAGTGAAATCTTCGTGGTGACGGGTAGAAAGTTGCGTAACCTTCGCAGGGACTTAGCTGAAACAAACAGCTTACGGCTTATTTCACGAAGCTGAGGACCCCAAGTAAATGACTTATCAATATGTAAGCCCAAATTGCGGACGGTGTCACTGTAAGGGATGGCTATCCCATTACAATAAACACTGGGGAGTTGATTCCAATCCAGCTTCGAGATCATCCTAGGGCTACCGACTACAATGACTTGGGTTTTCAAGGGATTAATCTTCAAACCATGAGCTCTACTCCAATCACAGATGTGTTGGATGTCTGTATTAATAAAAGCAATTGCATCGGTCATATTGTCCACGGGTGCCTGAGTATATATTTGGAGATCATCTGCGTAGAGGTGGTAGGAGGAGCGTAAAAAGTTGGTTATTGAGTTAATAAATACAGCGAAGAGAAGTGGAGATAGCACGCCGCCCTGAGGAACGCCAGCAGCTACGGGGCACCAAGAGGAAAATCTATCCTCCACACGGATGCGTTGCCGGCGTCCATACAGGTAACTACGAAACCAATCAACAGCCATTGGAGATATGTTAAGAGACCGTAGCATGGAAAGTAATACGTCATAGTCCACGGTATTGAAGGCATTACTGAAGTCTAGCAAAGCTAAGACTGTCAGCTTACCGTCCTCCATGCCGGATCTTATATCATCTGTGATATGGGTCAAAGTGGTGGTCGTACTATGCCCTGGACGAAACCCAGATTGGAGAGGATTTAAGAGGTTGTTCTCGGAGAGGAAATCATTAAGTTGGGAATGGATTAAACGTTCTAGGACTTTAGAAAGGAAAGGAAGTATGGAAATAGGACGAAATTCGGAAGGCAGAGATGCATTGGACTTTTTGGGAAGAGGGATAATGTGGGCTTCCTTCCAAGCAGTTGGAAAGATCCCAGTGGAGATGGAGTGGTTTAAAATGTGGGAAATGATAGGAAGGGTTTCGTCTAAGACATAGAGAATCATGTTACGACTAACATTATCGCTACCCATAGCGTTAGATGACAAAAGAGTAATCGTCTTCTTAACATCACAAGTGGCGAATTGTTTGAAAGCAAAGGTAGAACAAGCGGGAGTTTTAAGGGTAGAAAGATGCTTAATGGTGTTATTTTTAGTCATCCCATCAAAGTAGGATAGAGAAGAGAAGTGACTGTTTAAGGAATTTAAATCTAAAGATTGGGGAATAGAATCTTGTGGTGATTTACCCACTCCCAGTGTTTTTAGAAATTTCCAGACTTTGGCTGGGTCATCGTTTTCGACTGACTTGTGAATGTATCGGCGTTGAGCATTTCTACACACCTTACTGCAGTGATTCCGGATAGCTACATACTTCAGCCAGTTCGATTCGATTGGACGACGATTATATTTACTCTTGGCCGACGCTTTTTTTGTTAATAATACCTTGATATCTGCAGTGAGCCAAGGTGAGGGTTGGTGCTTGACCTTAATTGGCCTAACAGGCGCATGTCTGTCATAAAGGTCGGTCAACTTTTGATTGAAGGTATGCAGTTTAGTGTCAACACAGTCTGAAAGAAGAATAGAGCTCCAGTCAATGCTGTCGGCATCCCTACGAAGATTATCAAGATTCATACCCCGAAAATTCCGTTGCATTAGGACTTTAGGAAGGGATTTGGGGGGACGGACACGATAAGAAAGGAATAACAGATCATGACAGGAAAAGGCATCAGCGGAACATTGACCATGTTTGGCAACTAGGTTTGGAGAGGAAACAATAATAAGGTCGAGAAGAGAAGGAGTGTTGTTAGGTGAATGATGAGTGGCAGAGAGAGGAAGAGTAGAAAGGTTACAGGATTTAATAGTATTTAGAAAGGAGATAGAACGACGATCGTTCTTGAGGATACAGGTGTTGAAATCACCCATGATTATGGTCTGACTGTACAATGGGACAAAATTTTCAAGAATGATTTCGAAAGAAGAAAAGAAGTCGACGCGAAGAGAAGGACAATAGTACACACCGAGTAAAAGTTTCTTAAGTGAGAATTCCACCTCTAAGAAGAGGTGTTCGCCAGCATTTAATGGTGGAGGTTGTGGGGATGCACTTACAACGGCATACCGAAACTGAGATCGGAGATAAATAGCAACACCTCCACCGCCTCGTCCTGTGCGATCATTTCTAATGAGGTGGAATCCTGGAAGGGAGTAAGCTGAGGAAGAGAGACATGGTTTCAACCAAGATTCTGAAACAAGGATAGCATGTATATGAGTACAGTCAAAACTAGCCAGCATATCGGGGAAATGAGCCGGAATACTCTGGGCATTGAGATGGACCACATTGAAGTTCCTAGGGACGTCAGAGAACTGGCAAGAGAGAGAGTCAGCAAGTGAAGGAACACTGACAAAGCTGTCGTCGCTACAGGCAGAAAAGAACTCTTCGCTGTCTGAATTGTCGCTATTAAAGTGAAGCACAGACATTAGTGTAATTGAAAATAAATGTAAAATAAAAATAAATAAATATTAAAATCTTAAACTAAAATTCAGAAAAATAAGAAAAAGCAAAAACAAAACAATAGTAATTAAAAAAAAACAACAAAAAAAATACATATCCATCTGCCGGTTGTAATAACAAAACGCAAAAAACTATTGATTAAACTTATTCACTAATAAACAATAAAAAAAGGAAAAAGAAATAAATTATGGAATACAATATGTTAAATGGGTCACAAATTTATAATAAGATAATAACAAAAACTATAGGGAAATAAAAAAAAAAAGTTTTACAGACAAGAAAGTCCAGGTAAACAACTTAAATTATACAAAAACAAAAAATTCAAACAGACTTACATCAGTTTCAGAACGAAATGACATTTCAGTAAGTGTCAAAACTGACATTTGACACCAAAAATTTGAGTTTATGATGTTTCATAAAAAGCGGGTGGAAAAATAACAAAATGAAAACAAGGCAGCCAGCAAAACAATACAAAGAAAATAACAACAATAACACTAAATGGAATGAAGAATAATGGAGTACAAATTAAACATATATGACTAAGAGGTTTACCTGGATGGGACAAACACAACAAACAAAACATACACTACTTCTTGGCAGTCGCAGCCCGCCTGGTCTTCGGCACAGCTATGGCCTTCTTGATTGGAGTCGGCTTAGCAGGTGTGTCTACGTTGATCTTATCCAGCAGACCAAGCGACACTATGCGATGCCTAACTCCGGCGCTGACAATGTAGACGTTACCGTCCCGAGTCCACGCATTACTCACGCCAAACTTGTCGCGAGCCGCCATAAAAATGTCGTGTCTTCGTTTTGTAAGAAACTCGGACAGAGTCACACCAGAACCTTTTAATTTAATTTTGCTGAACCAAACCTTGTCCTTGATAGCAACGTCCTGGAACTTAACAATCATGGGTCTCGGCTTCTTTGATGTGGATGGTCGACCCAACCTATGACAGCGCTGCAGATCAGAGACCTTAAAATCAGCAATACCGAGGTGCTGCTTGGCAATGTCGACAACCAGCTGCACAGGGTTTTCGTCGGCAACCTCAGCTATGCCATGGATGAGCAGCATTTTGCGACGCCTCTGCATCTCCATGGTGTCCACGGTGTTGGTCAGCGCTTCAATCTGCTGCTGAAGGAGATTCAGTGCCTGGGTCACGAAGGCCTTGTAGGTCGCAAATTCAGCGGCCAAGTCTGAAGGACCCGTACTCACGTTGGAAGACTTCAGGAGGTCATTCTCAAATGCAGCCATCCGTTTATGAAATTCGTCCTTCATTTCATCAATAGAGGCTTTCAACACAGATTCCATTATGTGCTTATGTATTCCACAAAATTATATTGTAGTGAAAAGTGAAGTGAAGTGTAGAAAGGACAGAAGATAGGAAAAAACTTAATTAACACCGGCAGGTACTGAGTTTAGTTATATAAATTCCACATATAATATTGTAGAAAAGTACTTAAATACAATTAATATAATAAAAAATATATGGAGCAAAAAATTATGACAGTCTATATTTCAACTACCCACGCAGAAAAAAAACTAAATAAATGTATTATACGTTTTATATACTCCATTTCACCCGCCCTATAATTAAGTACAACAAATGTACATATTTGAATTCCCTTTTTCATCCCACGGGTACACTACATTTTTCGGGACTAAAAGTAGCCTATGAGAGTAACCTGGGTAATATGGTATCTCCATACCAAATTTCATCAAATTGGTCCAGGATTTTAAGCTTGCAGATGTAACAATCATACAAACTGACGCAATTATAATATTTGTAGGATTTGTAGATCTTGACGAAATTAAACCATGTGTTGGAAATATCGACCCAGTGACAACAGAACCGTTTTATCTTCGTTTATTAATCAATTATTGCGAACACGACACGTTTTTATAATGGACAAACGCCTTATCCGGGTATCATTGACAACTTGTCACTTTAAATGGAAACACGCGAATGCCAATGCTTTTTACTACCGAATACTGAATGGTCCTTTTCTCGGTACCAATGCGGTGTATATTGAAAACTGTCATGCTACTATATTTTCGCAAACTGTTCATAGATGGCGCTACAGTCGCTTTAAGAAATAGAACCGAGTAGAAATAGAGTTTACTTTAATAAAATTACTTCGACAAACTACGCGTAGATTGCTTAGGGATTGTTTACAAAACAATTTTCATTTATCAATTTCACTTTACAAAAGATTAAACCGACACACCTAATAGAATTTTATATTCGGTTTTTTTACACTGTGAGGATCTCTTATTATCTATTATTTACTTATTATACAGCCTCACAGAGCCTCCGTGATGCAGTTGGTTAGACGCCGCCTGTGAAACGAGAGGCTGCAGGTTCGATCCCCGCACCGAGAGAAATGTTTGTGCGGCCCACAAATATTTCTTCCGGGTCTGGGTGTTTGTGAGACCGAAAAGTCTCTCATAGTTCCTGATATCCACGACACAAGACTCGATCTTAGTGTGGGGTCAGGGCTATGTATGTGACTGTTGGGTGTTATTTATTTATTTATTTATACATCTTCAGTAATGTAAATGCCCGGTTTTTTTGTAACTAACAAAGACAAGCTAAGCATAATTTATACGTGATATGACTCCTCGTAGTCAATGTCCTCGCGGATATTGACACAAAACATGAGTAACTAACACTTGAGCTTTGATATTCAAATTAAAAATATTATATTCTTATACGAATAGCATTCACAAAGCTATAATTTTAGTTCCTTATAAAATCAAAGAATATTTTCTATAATCATCAAAGTATTAGTATTTTTGCTTCCATCACATTCTCAGTTTAACAATCTTTGTGATTAGCTCGAGTATTATCATCGGAACTGTAACAAAACTTAATCCCATAATTCCTCCGCTCTCACAAATTCACGTCGAAAAATAAAAAGGAAACTGGAAAGACAGGGACCGTTTCAATTGTTCTTTTATCTCCGTACTTTATGCACTTTTGATTCGTATCTCGGTGAGAGGGCATCTCCCAGCAACGCCCTCGGAGGATTTTATTAGTCCCTCCTGTAAAATGTATTTTTGTCAGAAAGGTTTTTTACGAGTTCGACCCGATGTATATAATCTTTGTGTATATCTATTTGGGAACGTTTTACTGCACGACACGTTTCATAAAGTTATTCTAAGTTTGCAGGAATTTAATAGGTGTTGGGTCGTAAGGTAAACGCTGTTTTTGATTAATACGTGGGGCATGCCGCACTTAAGATATATAGTAAACAGCTTTAGGGTTGTGCACATGTAATAAAAAATCTGCCTTGTAGTATCTGTGTATTACATTAATGACAAGTCAATTGATTTTCATAATACAATTTACTTGGCTTATAGCGTCCCCATTTGCGATATAAGTTTTCACTATATATTAAGAAATATGAAATATAATATCCTAGGTTTAGGATCTTTTGCTCATAATAATATGTGTAAATCTATGTGAAAAATTACAAATATAATAGCCTAAAAATAAAAAGAACGAAAAGCGTATGATAATAGTTTGACGGCCACGAAGTAATATTACTCTCAAACACACACACACACTCACACGCGCGCAAGCAATCATCACAACGACCAATGGCTAATCTACCCAAATGGCATTAATTCCAGCATAATTATCCCGTCGAAGAGCCTGTCTGCACCGCACTGCACTTACCATTTGTTTCCCGTTAGTAGTGCAATAAATACATTCAAATTTCGTATCAATACAAAAGAAACAAACTCGGCTTTTTTCACTATTTTTTCTTAGACTTCAGAACAATGACTAAAATAGCTAAAAGGAATCTAAAACACACTCATATTAAATTCATCTTGTTTATTACAAATAAACCAACATCATTGAAGAGAATGAGACAATTATTATGTTGCAAAGAATGCTCGTGTCCGATTAAGGAACATCAAATTTTGAATATCTTTATATACCTTTCAAAATATTGTCAATTTTATTTTAACGCCGACTTAAAAAGCGAATTAATGTCAAATGTTACAAATAGCAAACGTGCCAACTTAATTTAGTTACCGTATAGTTCCGCGCGCGCTTGTCAAAGTTTTCTGCATGTTTTGTAAATATTGTGAGTTAATTTAATAAATAAACAGTGCTAGTGTAAAATATATTAAATTCCAGTGAACAAACAATGACATGCGTTATTAAGGGATGTAAATCGTATTATTCTTCTGTATCATTGTGTTTTGAAATAATTAATACTAACTAAATACCTAGTATCTAGACGATATTGTAGTCTTGGCAGAATCGCTGGAAGACCTTAACACTATGCTCGAAGACCTCAATCGAGTCTCCCAACAGGTGGGTCTTAAAATGAACATGGACAAAACGAAGATCATGTCGAATGTCCATGTTGTGCCCACCCCCATCGGTGTTGGGGGCTCGACTCTTGAAGTTGATGACGAATATGTCTATTTAGGACAAGTGGTCCGGTTAGGCAGGTCCAACTTCGAGAGAGAGGTCAATCGTCGAATTCAACTCGGTTGAGCAGCGTTCGGGAAACTACGCGACGTCTTCTCGTCCAAAATACCTCAGTGCCTTAAATCGAAAGTCTTCGATAGTTGTGTGTTGCCAGTGATGACTTACGGCACCGAGACGTGGCCTCTCACTATGGGCCTTATTAGGAAGCTCAAAGTCACTCAACGAGCTATGGAGAGGGCTATGCTCGGGGTTTCCCTACGAGATCGAATCAGGAATGAGGAGATCCGTAGGAGAACTAAAATAACCGACATAGCCCACCGGATTAGCAAGTTGAAGTGGCAATGGGCAGGGCACATAGCGCGGAGATCTGATGACCGATGGGGTCGGAAAGTGCTCGAATGGAGGCCACGTAGCGGACAGCGCAGCGTAGGACGTCCACCCACAAGATGGTCCGACGACCTGGTAAAGGTCGCGGGACGTCGCTGGATGCAAGCTGCCTCCAACAGGTCTCTGTGGAAATCATTGGGGGAGGCCTATGTTCAGCAGTGGACTTCCTTTGGCTGATGGATGGATGATGGAAATACCTAGACCTCTTGGGTATCTATTTTAATGATTAACTCATTAAGTAAAAAAGAAAGAAGTATCGACCAGCTTTCTACAAATCGACTTTACTAAAGTTAAAAAAAAAACATAAATCTAAATGCTAAACTATAGGATCGAAACCGCTGTTAATAACAAACAACACATCAAACACAAATCGGGCGGAATTTCGTTTTGATAAAATCCGGTGGACCATTCGTTTCCTGCAAAGTGTAAAGTAACATATTGTTGACGACAACTTCTATGCCCCAAGGCCTCACCTAGTATTTTAATACCAAATTAGAGTTTTGATACTTTTTATTTTAATACGCCTACGAATTTGCGACAAACACAATTCTATCGATATCGATAAACTGTGAGAAGGGATCACAGCATCATTATGTCTTGACAATTTCTTGCTGGCCAGATCAAAGTAAACGCATAAATGGTCATACGTCGTCCATATACTTCTATGCTTTAGTTATTGTCCTGAGTCTGAGACATTTCACGAAAATAAAATTACATATAATTAATTATGGTCTTATTTGACAATACAGACTAATATATAATTAATAACGTTTTTCTTTCGGAACAAATGACATCCATTGTGTGCAGCAACATGGATATAAACAATATGTATACTAGGTCCTTTTCGATCTATTTTTGTTTTGAAATAGCCAAGTGTTTGAGGTTTGCCTGTTGTTACAAACATTAGTGAAACTATTAAATTATATATGCATATTTCATGCTTATTTTATGTTTTCTATATTAATAACGTTAGAAATATAATACGTAATACTACTCCCTTTATTCCAGGAATGAACAAATTTGACGGCTATCTATAATATATGAAACAAAAGGTAACCTGACTGATAGACATTATGAGCGTATAGCCGAAACTATTGGAACTAGGAACGTGACATTTAATATTTTAGGAAAGCATAAAGGACTTTAGAAATGGAACAAAGGGGTAAAATAAAGAGTGAAATATTGTGACCTAATAACCTTTTTTTTATTGCAATGAATGACGAGACGAGCAAGCCGTTCACCTGATAGTAAGCGATACGACCGCCCATAAACAGTAGCAACATTCCACTGCGCTCGCCATCCTGAGACATAAGATGTTAAGTCTCAATATGTCCAGTAGTTACTCTCGCTACAATGTCCTTCAATCCGAAACATAACAGTGCATTTACGCAGTTTTGTTTCACGGGAGAAATAGACATTGTGGTGTGACCTACCCAGATGGCCTCTCACATAAGAGAAATCGGATTATGGATGGATATGAATGGAACCGGATATGAGAAACGGTATTAAAAAAGCAAAAAATATTTTTGTGGTTATAAGATAATCGATGATAAGGTGCAAGCCCGGGATGACTTTTGTATACAATCAATGTAGATGTTGTACCTCTTGAAAACAAATTTTAAATGTAGTTGTATCATTAAAATAAATTTGTTATTTACGGATTTTATCGCGGATTAGGGTCAATTTTTACATTTTTTACCTTCATCACTTAGTTACTCATCACAGCTAAAATTTTATGCTTTACCTCGACTTTCAAATGTAGCGCTAAGTTGTTCAACTAAGAGGTAATTATTTTACTGTATCCGAATGGAGAATGTTGATATTAATTGAAGTACATAGCTAAACCTACATACACATACTACGTACATAGAGACCTATGTCAGCATCAACGTACGCGACGGACGTCGTGGGCTTATTATACCTCACCTATTATTGAGCCACGAAGCCGGGATGCGATTCTTGGAACTCTGAATTTCCCATTTAATATACGTGTAGTATAGCTTGATCCCGCAATGCGTGAAATTTAACATTATTAACTCACTTGAGAATATTTATTTATTTACATATGATTTATTGTGCACCAAAATGAAAGACGCATACAATATACTTAAAAACTAAAAACACGGTTACAATAGGCGGCCTTATCGCTAGCTGCGATCTCTTCCAGGTAACCTTTGGCTAGACTGGATTATTGCGATATTCTAATATAGGGTAGCGCAAATAATTTATTTATTTTAATCTGTTCTGGTAATAAATTTAAGGTTATATATAAAGGATGAGGAGCCGCCTGACTAGGTACTACTGCAATGTCGAATTTTCGACAAATGAACCACTTGTCAGAGCATATGGACATATGGAGACTTAAAATCTTATGTCTCAGGAAGGTAAGCGCAATGGTACGCCACGCATTGCTGTGTACTTCAAGGTATTGCCTGGATTTGCTACTGTCCATGAGCAGTTGTATCGCTTATCATCAGGCAAACGGCATGTTCGTCTCACCATTCACAGGAATAAAAAATAAGTAAATAAAAAATTAAAATAGACAATTGTGCAGTCGTTAACAGGCATCTCCGATTCACCCGCATCACAACGAGCTGGCAGGCCTTAGTTATTTATACAATAAAGCTTAACCACTTGACGGATCATCAGACATGAAGTAATTTCACTTTGCCTTTGTGTCTGTTGTAATCGGATATTACCGTTTTGATTTTAATTAAATTTATCCATAAATAAGCGAAGCCAAATCGGTTTTGTTACCATTATTCCTTTGTTTGTCGAACATATTTTTGTTTTGCAATAACGAGCTATACTATCAATAATAATATAATATTCTGGCCACTATTTTAAATAAGAATAAGAATAGTTGACTTATGCAGCATAGGTAGTACATTGATGATCATATAGCTTTGGCAAAAAGAGATCTCACATATAGATTTACAAAGGAGGCTAATAAGCGATGAAATCAGATCAAAACATGAAGAGCATCTACAACAGGCGAGACGACTGTATCAAAATATCTAATATTTTATGATGTTAGGGGGAAAAACATATTAGAAGGGTTTAAAACGATGTTTTAGTTTTAATCCAGAATTGAAGATTAACAAGATTTTCAATAAAATAAAAGTACAAAATATAGCAATCGGCCATTTTGACAGAAACGCTAGTGACGACGCATGACGTCACGCCTATGTAAACCTGCCGTAAACATTACCAATTTCTTTAGAAATGTGGAATGTGAACTTTACGGGAACCACTTATAGACTTTAGAATTTATTTTTATCAAACGAAATATGTTTTGTCATGCCTACTCTTGGAGCTACAAATCATTGTGTATCAACATGATGTAAGCCCCTGTATAAGCTTGGAAAAAAAATTACTAGCTATGGCTAATGATAATCGTGAACGTTTATATTCTTCTTAAGTGTCCCCCTCACAGCTCTAATTTTCTTCACTTCTCGTTTTCAATCCAAGCGATACTACTGTGGAATGCGCTCCCCCTCGTTATCAGGACGTCCACTAACCGTTTCACATTCAAAATGAAGGTTCGTGATTTACTGCTTAAGGAAGTTGCAGAATCATCACAATAGTTTGTTACTTATATATTACTATGTGTCTTTATGTATGTATTATATATATATTTATACACATATATATGTTAACGGAAATATATGTAATCCGTCATTATATACAATTCCTAGGAAATCTATGTAATTCCTAAAATCGCCCGGAAATGTGTAAAATAAATTACATTAGACACATTTCCTAGGAAATCTATACATTTCCTAAATAGTGATCGGAAATGCAAGATATTTAAGATATCAAGGGGTAAGCGGGGATAGCGAAGCGAGGGGAGGGTATTGCATCATCCGATCGTAAAAGGTCAATGTGTAGGTTAGGTTTTTTTATATATTTTTTTTAATTGCTGTTAAGACGAGACGTGCATGCCGTTCGCCTGATGGTAAGCGATGCGACCGCTCATGAACAGTAGCAAAACCAAACAACACCTTGAATTGCAAAGCAATGCTTGGCATTCCACTGCGCTCGCCATCCTGAGACACATAGATGTTTAGTCTCAATATGTCCAGTAGTTACTCTGGCTACAATGTCCTTCAATCCGAATCACAACAGTGCATTTAAACTGCTGTCTGACGGGAATAGACATTGCGGTGGTACCCACCCAGTCAGTCTCTCACATATGAGAGACCTACCACCAGTAAAGTGGTAGGTTAGGTTAGGTTAGTATTTATTTATTTATTTATATAATATACATTCTGTAATAGTTAAGTATTATAGAATTTAACGCTATGATTGTTACCTGTGATAAAAAATATTACTCTCATTTGAACAACGTGTTTTATTACAGAAACCATTATTATTATACATTTCCTAAACAGCTTCGGAATTGTATACATTTCCTAGGAAATGTATACAATTCCTAGACTTCATACATTTCCGGTAACATATATTTAAGATATATATTTATGTCATAATTATTCATGCACATAACTATATATATCCACTATAGTATATTATGTATTGACCCTATATTTGTATGTATTTACATATTAATTATTTATGTTTCTATTTTTTTTTTTCTCTTTGCTCTAAAAATTTATACGCCCACTTGATCTCATCTCTGCATCACCCAAAGGTAGACTGGTAGATAATGCCTCTGGCATTAAGTCGCCTTGTATACAATGTATATGAAGTATAATAAATAAATAAAATAAATATATTGCAACTCTCTCAATATATTTATGATTTGTTTTGAAAGAATCCGTAGTTCAAGATATGATTTCGACTTACTCACTTAAGTGATTATTACCTTATATAAGATGACGTCAGGTCGTGCATTTTCCATCATTTTCTATTACTCCTACTACCAACATTTATATATTTGAAAATTGCTTAATACTAAATGTTCTTTTTTCTGCATAAATAATAATAATAATTGAGGATACTAGCCTATTATAATATAGAACATTATGGCTCAGGAAGGAAACTCAAAACTCCTTTATAATCAAATCGACCGTCTCCTAAAATTAATTTGAATGAAATGAATTGATTTGATAATAAATATATAATATAGCCTGAATTTGCAAATACACAATTTAATTAAATTTCATCAACACAAATTTCAAATAACTAGCGCAGTCAAGGCACGATATAATTAACCACGCATTCACAAACATATTCTCAGCTATAACAAGGTCTAAAGAGAAAATTCAGTATCAAAACCCCCTTAGGTCCTAATTGAAAATATAATTTATATTATATATGAAATATTATTAAGATTTGATCAACCGTAATAGTTGCTTAAAAAAACATTGCCACAAATAAAGTTTAGAATAATTTCTATTTTCGTTCGTGTCCGCCCCGTGACAACGAAAGCTGTAAAGTAATCAAAACGTCAGGAAATCAAAATAATAAAAATTAAACCAAAACCGTGATAAAATTCGTTAATAATAGTTTTATTTCAATATGTTTTCGTTGTTCCATCGTTCGAATAACAATTCGGTTAGATGCTGACTCATCGTAATTTAACTTAGGGGGTAACCCTTTGTTCCCTTCAATATTAGGGGTAGAAAAATATTTTCCTGTCGTCAGGCTTACATTTGAGATGTTATTATTCTATGTGACATGCACAGTATTGAACTGTAAATATATTGTAGCAGAGCAACAGCACAATGGTTATTTTAATTGAAAATATAAAATCACATCATGTTACTTTATTAGTCAAAGATATCGAACCACACATAGCAAACAAAACCAACAATCTGTCAATACAATATTCTAAGTATAAAATAAGAACATTCTAAGAAACGGCCAGCTTCAATTTATAGTTTGTATTCTTTAACACGCCCCTTTAAATTGAAGCTAGGTAGTTAAATACACCGAAATACCTATTATTGACCCTTAATGCCTAAGGCACTGACACACTGAGCATGTTTGACCTGAGATAAGGGTTTGGTCAATATATCAGCCACCATATCGACAGTAGGTATATGACACAAGTCAATATCTGAATTATTTTTCAACACATCCCTTATAAAATGATGTTTAATGTCAATGTGCTTACTACGAGCATGAAATAAGGGATCCTGTGCCAAATATATCGCGCCCTGATTATCAGCATATAACATAATTTTACTGTACCTTGAAAGTCCTATTTCGTTTAGCAAACTATTCAAATAAACAGCTTCCTTCATACTCTCTGACAGACTTACGTACTCAGCTTCACAACTTGAAGTAGCTACTGTACGTTGCTTACGCGATTGCCAAGAAATACAAGCACCTCCTAAAATGAAGGCATATCCCGAATATGAACGACGATCAATTAAACAATTTCCCCAGTCTGCGTCTGAGAATCCTTGTACGTTTTTATTTGTTTTCTTAAATACAAGTCCATACTTTACAGTATCAGTATTCTGTATCAGCCCATATACGTCCCACTGCAGGGCACGGGCCTACTCTACAATCGACAGTATGATTGAGAGTGGTTAGGCCATATAGTCCACCACGCTGGCCTATTGCGGGTTGGCGGACTTACATACCATAGAAATTCTTATGAATCGCTATGGTATGCAGGTTTCCTCACGATGTTTTCCTTCACCGTTTTAGTGCGTGGTGATTGACTATCAATACACACATGACTCCGAAAAGTCAGAGGTGTGCCCTGGGATTCGAACCCGCGACCACCGTGAACATATTGGCAGTCGCGTCTAGTCCGTTTACCAACAGGCCACCACGCACTTCATACTTTACAGTACTTTTCAGATAACGCAAGATGCGTTTTGCTGCCTTCCAGTGAGACTCTTCAGGACAAGTAACAAATTGCGACAGTTTAGTAACCGAATTTGCTATATCTGGCCGGGTCCCAACACTTAAGTACATCAACGAACCAATCAATTCTCTGAACGGCCATTTTTCCTGAATCACATCACTGTCCGTCTTTTTCTTGGTATCAATTTTTTTACTATTAATCTCCATTGGAGTTTTGCATGGGGAACACGAAAGCATATTAAAACGTTCTAAAATACTATTAATATATTTTTCTTGAGATAAAATAATGACATTGTCATTGTCAAGTCGAGTAAAATCAATCCCTAAAATATATTTTGCCGGTCCGTAATCTTTTAAACTAAACTCATTGGATAAATCCTTTTTAAATTTCGATATCCATTCTTTCTCTTCCGATGCAATGAGAATATCATCAACGTAAACTAATACGTACAAATGTTTTCCATCTCTTTGCTTAAAATAGAGACATGATTCATTGACGCTCTGCTTCAATCCCATTTCTTTGAGTTTTTCATCTAATCTAATGTTCCATTGACGACCAGCCTGTTTTAATCCATATAATGATTTTCTAAGCATACAAGTATCACAACCGTTTTTAAGTCTTTCTAACATTTCATTTGCTCGACTTACAGTCAATGCGTCCTCTCCTTCGGTTATAGTAATTTTGATTAAGCATTCCTTTAGTAGTTTCGGAATCTCCATGTATATTTCCTCATCTAGTGAACCATTCAAATACGCCGTATTTATATCTACTTGGTGTATTTCCATTCCTAATTCAACAGCTAAAGCAGCCATCAATCTAATGGTTTGTAGTCTTGCGACTGGTGCAAAAGTTTTGTCATAATCAACGCCATATCGTTGACTAAATCCTTGTGCTACTAATCTTGCCTTTTTCTTCATCGTTCTATCAACCTGAAGTTTGTTAGTTAAAATGTATCGACAACCTATGACATTTCTATACTCCGGCCTTTTCACTAGTTCCCATGTGCCTTTCTGTATCAAGCTCCGTATCTCTGATAATATTGCATTTTCCCACTGATCTTTTTCTTCACTGTTTAATGCTTCTTTCAGAGTAATTTCGGCTATTCCTATAAAATTATTACAATCTTCAAAAGAATCGTCAGAATTTTCAAAATTAACGTCCCGTTCCTCTTGATTCACTTCGAAATGTTGCGTTTCTTTTACTTCAACCGTCTTGAAGACCTTTTTGGGACGACCGACATTTCCAGTGCGTAATAATTTTGGACGACCACGGGCTCTCTGTGATGTTGAGGGTAGTTCATGTGAATCAACACTATTTAAACGTGTTCTCTCTGTGGAATCCTCTGTGTCTAAATTTTCTCTACGTTTATCTATATTCGTGTTTTCTCTATTATTATCTAAACAAACTTCTTGCATCTCTTGTTTGTCATATGTTTCTTCAAGCTCCTTTTCTTTGAAGAAAATAACTTCAATAAATTCTTTATTATTGTTCTTGCTTAACGAACCACTCTCTTCTTGAACCTTAGTGTCAGGCTGCCATTCTTCATAAAACTTTATATCTCTTGTAATTACAGACTTATGTTCCGCTGATATCCAAACACGATATCCTTTATTCATTTTTGGATAACCAATAAATATGCCTGGTCTAGCTCTAGCAACAAATTTATCTTTATTCGGATTTTTGTCGAGAACGTGCACTTTGCATCCGAATCTTCTGAGATGTTCAATAGATAGTTGTTTTTCAAACCATTTCTCATAAGGAATGTTACCTCCCAGTTTACTATTTGGACATCGGTTCCTAATATAACAAGCTGTATCCACTGCATCTGCCCAAAAACAATTTGAAAGTTCAGAGTTCAATAACATGCATCTGGCCATCTCCACCAGCGTTCTGTTCATTCTCTCGGCAATTCCATTTTGCTGCGGTGTATAAGCAACTGTTAACCTCCTTGAAATTCCTTCTTGACGCAAAAACTCATCAAATTCTCTGTTGCAGTATTCACCGCCATTATCACTCTGGAAAAATTTGATTTTAAGATCTTGTAATTTCTCAACATTACTTTTATATATTTTAAATGCATCCAAAGCTTTACTTTTTGATGACAAGAAATAAACTTCGCACCATCTTGTGCAATCATCTATAAAAGTAATAAAATATTTTGCACCCTCTCTTGATTGACATTTCATAGGGCCTACTATATCGGAATAAACAATTCTCAATTTTTCCTTACAGGATTCATAACAATTTGAAAATGGAAGTGCAGTCATCTTGCCTTCAGCACAAATATCGCAATCTTGTAACTGTCGTACCTCTTTCATATCTATATTCGCACCTAACTTGTTCAGAAGTTTAACTACATCTTTTCCATTTAGATGCCCTAATCGATCATGCCAAACGCGTAAGCCAATGTCCGAACTTATAGCATATGCAGATTCACATTTTTGCACACAATACAAATTACCTTTGCGATAAGCTGTCATCTTAACTTCCCCGTTTTTATCAATAATTTTAGCAGCATCCCGGGTAAAAATGACGTCATAGCCGCTATCGGTAATCTTAGAAACTGAAATAAGGTTAGTTCGCAATTCCGGTACAAATAACGCATTACGGAATTCCATTACGCTTTTATTATGATCGTTATATGCTGATAATGTTACGGTACCCTTACCTGTTACAATTGCAGTTGTATTTGTAGCCAAATTTAATTTACAATTTGTCTTCACTAAAGTGTTCCCGAATTTGCTCGCATCATTACTTAAATGTGACGTACACCCACTGTCGATTACCCAATCATCCTTTTGAATGTTTGTTATTAGACATGTATTGGTGTCAGCACCTGAAACATTAAGATTCATTACAGTTTCATCAACATCTACGTAATGTGCTTTATTCTTAAATTTTCTTGTACACTCTGAAGACTTGTGTCCAATTTGATGACATTTAAAGCACTTAAACTGAAATCTCTTTCTTGCAGTTTCAGTCCGAATTGGTGGATTGCCTTTCCGATTAGTAAATAATACTTTTTCTGTAGTTCCTTCTCGTGCTTCGTCATGCCCTCTTGACTCGCACTCCTCTATAATTTTAATTTTTAAAATCTCGGGCTTGGGCAACTCATCTCTAGATTCGATAGCACATCTGAAATTCTCGAAACTGCCTGGTAGACTATACAACAGCATAACCGATAATAGGTCATCATGTATTACTACATCCATGTCTGTCAATTTATCTACAGCATCGAAAAATGCATCCATGTGATCGCGAACATTTTCAGGTTCTTTCATTTTGTGCAACATGAGTCTTTTTAATAATGTGGCTTTCTTTGCAGGACCTTTCGAAGCATAAACAGACTCTAATTTCAACCATACATCTCGTGAAGTTGTGCACCCTCTTACATGCCGCAACTCACTTGCACTGATCGAAAGAATTATATCAGCTTTGGCCTTTTCGTCTTCTGCTTCCCATTTATCTGCCTCGGGTGGCTCATCAGGTCTTTGACACTTTCCGTTGACATACCTCCAAACTCCGTCTTTTATTAAAAAGGCTTGCATTTGCATTCGCCAACTCTCAAAATTTTCTTTCGCCAGCGGCTCGAACTTCATCATTGAATTCATCGTCGCAGCTCTTTTAATATTGGTCTGGGCAAAAATGTTAGCCTGGACCCATAACCATTGTAGCAGAGCAACAGCACAATGGTTATTTTAATTGAAAATATAAAATCACATCATGTTACTTTATTAGTCAAAGATATCGAACCACACATAGCAAACAAAACCAACAATCTGTCAATACAATATTCTAAGTATAAAATAAGAACATTCTAAGAAACGGCCAGCTTCAATTTATAGTTTGTATTCTTTAACATATATGACCATGATTTTCTTTTATTTACTGACAGTTTCTTAGATTTACGCCAGTGTTACACGTTGAAATAAAGTAATCTGAACGACGGGAAGTTAAAAAAATGAAAAATGAAACCAAATCTATACATATAAATAAAATTGAAGTGTCTGTTTTCAAAGTGAAAAAAAAATGTCCAACTGCATATCGTTATATACACGATACCTGTGCCGAAAATGATATTTAATTATTTTTTTTGTCTATCTGTCCGTCTGTTTGTTCCGGCTAATCTCTGAAATGGCTGGACCGATTTTGGCGGGACTTTTTTTGTCAGGTAGCTGATATAACAAGGAGTAACTTAGGCTACATTTATTTTAGGAAAATTCTTTTATTTTAGAAAAATAAAGTAATGTTGCAATGCCCGCGCGCAGCTCACGCGCATGCCACCACTGGACCGTCACGTCGGGCGCCTCCCACTACTCTTCCTAACTAACTTCTTCTAACTTCTCCCACCAACGAATCAATATCACATTTACAAAATATTGTATATAAAGAAATTTTTCAATAAAGTTAAAACAAAAACTGAAAATAAATGTGTAACGGGAGTTTACCGCCGCTCGCTAAGAGATGGCGCCACCGTGGAATTAGATCGCGGTATGATTTCGTTGCAAAGGTTGATAATTAAAATAAAAATGCAAAAACCAAAAAAAAAACTAAATAAACTAATGACACATAGCTAGTTCACGATAAAATCCGTAAAATAGTTTTATTTTAATGTTTAAATATACAATTTCAGGAACATTCCTGAAATTGTACATACATAGTTAGCCTTTTTGCCGATTTATTGTGTTTCTAACATCTGATTTTACTATTTTCTTGATCTTTATTTTATTTGAGACTCTACCCATGTTATTTGGAGAAAAAAAAAATCCTTATGATCGAGCATTTTATTTGGTACCTTAAAATTAAAGGTGTTGTTTTATTTACTATATGGCAGGTTCGATTCCCACTTCAGACATGTGAAAATTCAAAAACTGTTGAGTGTAGTTCAAATTGTTTTCAAATGAAAATGATTTGCTTCGGCTTAACCAAGATGCTATTAAAAGTATTAGAACGATTATTAACGAGAATGATTATTTAGTCAAGATTATTGTATAAACGTATGCGTAAAGTTTTCTTAAATACACATATATTATTTTGAAGAGGCATCTCAGCAGGCATAACTGTATCGAATATCTTGGGACTGTCGTCTGACGCCATTCGACACTCTGCCTGGACAGCGCTTACCGTCAGGTGCAGAGTTGTCACTATGCCGGGCCAGTTTAAAAAAAACATATTATCTATAAACGTCTTTTCTAGAGGAACCTCAATCTAAAATGTTATTTTCAACTACTATAATCTAAAGAGTTTCATGTAAGGCGAAAGAACGCCCACAACCGGCATTGAAGTAAAGAAACGCATGTTTAAAAATCAGACCAAAAACAACTTACAACTACCAGGAACTTCCCACGTTGTGTATACCAATAAAACTTTTTCCATACTAAAATTCTATAACAATATCCTGAAAGGGTTTAACTTGGCAAAACGTTAAAGTGTTTAAAGCAAGTTTGGAACAGGAATTGTTTCGGAACGTGGCGTCTCCCACGGGCGTTGGCCCAAAACTTATCGTAATATACACTTACATAAATACATTATGACAAAAACCTTGTCCGATCCAATACGCACATTTAAGCAACTGAATTTGTATTGTATCAGCCCATATACGTCCCACTGCAGGGCACGGACCTACTCTATAATCGAAAGTACGATTGAGAGTTGTTAGACCATATAGTCCACCACGCTGGCCTAATGCGGGTTGGCTGACTTACATACAATAGAAATTCTTATAAATCGCTATGGTATGCAGGTTTCCTCACGGTGTGTTCCTTCACCGTTTTAGTGCGTGGTGATTAACTGTCAATACACACATGACTCCGAAAAGTCAGAGGTGTGCCTTGGGATTTGAACCCGCGACCACCGTGAACATGTTGGCAGCCGCGTCTAGTCCGTTTACCAACAGGCCACCACGCACTCAGGTAACTGAATAGTAGTAATTAAAAAAAATACGAAAACTGAATTAGGAAAGATAATACGAGTATAATTATCAACCAACGGTATTTTTTCCCGTCCGGTTTATCCGGTCTGTCCGGTCGGTCGGTCTGTCCGATCCGGCAAACGAGCAACAGATCACCTGATGGTAAAGTGATCACTGATCACTGCTGCCCATGAAAATCGTTAATGCTTGGATCATGCGTATATTGCCGACCCATCAAATCGGGAGGGAAGCGGGAAGGATAATTTATATAAACGTAAAGAATTTTTAATATTGATATGATAATAACTTACGTAATAACTTTATACAGAAGGTCCCTTAAGCAAGGACTAAATAAATTAATCGACTTGGTATTACATGCATCTCACAACTTTTTGCGGTAGAAAACCTGAGCTGCGAGACTTGGAATTTTTTACAGGATGTTTTTGATGGGATCTCACGTCTTTTTGTAGAGTCCTACTTTTTTCCTTTTCGGTACTTCTTACTTCTACAATATCAGTACCGATTTTTCTTAAAGCCTCTGTCTTATGGATTTTTCTGATTTTTGTAGGTATCAATTTATCACAAATATAGCGGATTTGATTATTAATGTTCTTTCTTTCATGGTAATTGATATTTTCGAGCTATTTAGTCTATTTATTTGCAAGTTTTTCTTCGTCATGTTTTTCTAGAGGAATGTTGTACAGTTTCATGGGCTGATTACACCCTTTCCCTCTCTATACCCCCTTCTGGTATGCTCATATATATAGATACCTATCTAAAACTATTATTCCATTATATACGGGTACAATGATTCATTAACTGCAAATGTAACTTTGTAATCCTATACATTTATATGGGGTTACAAAGTTATTTACGCAGTGTATGGTGTATCTAGAAAACTAGACAGAAATTATGAAATGTATAATTTTTCCTTAATTTAGACACTAAACACTAATTATATTCTAAATTTGAAGGTTTTATGTCTGCTAGAAGTGCCTTAGACTTTTGATGATCGTCAGTCAGTCAGTGAGTGACAAAATTAAGAAAGTTGGACAAGTTACAATTCTTAAACTACTGATTCAAATTGAATGAAATTTGAAATATACCGTGTTTATACAATGCCTGCTAAGTAACTGAAAATTCAGGCTTCTTGCTTTAACCACGACGAAGTTATGAGGGGTTGAAAATGGTCTGAATTGCTTCGAGAAAAGGATGGTACGACTGTGCCGCTTTTTAGCTCGACTTGGAGGGGGCACTGCCGTGCCCCCAGATCCAGTTTTTAGGAAATCCACTAAATAACGGCAAATAAGCTAGTTGACAGTGGAGGGTAAATTCAGTATAGCCCAAGTAAAGTATTCACCAATCAAAAATAATTACATAAACAGTAAACTGGTTCAGTATAATTGATGTATTTAGTATTTAGGTCTCGAAATATAGTCATTAAATATTTTGTATTTGTATTGGGAGTAATCAAAACATTATTGAAATTACTGTAAGCTGGTAATAGTATAATTAACGCAATAATTATATTAACACAAGATAAATAAAATTACGCTATTGGGTAACATTATATAAATCGTTATAAACTTGTAAATCAAATATTTATCGTTTATAAACGGCCTAAATTACCCGATTGATTACATGGGACTGATGAAATCGGGACCGTCAGGAAATTGAAAGGAATAGTTTTAAAGTATAATTGTTCTTCATTCTGAAGTACTAACATAAGTTCAATAAGCAATACTGACACTATGATGTAATCTATCTTCAGTCCCCGATTGCTATGCAACAAAACAATATCATAGATACAACCCTGAATGTCCTTTCTATCGGATTAGTTTTCCGAAATTATGAATAATTCAATAGGCTTTTGGAGTTCCCCAGTCGTCGGGTAAAACACAGACTATTCAAATTTAGACTACACCACAAACATTATACGAACGCCTGAATTTGGGAATGTCATGGGTTCAATTCCTAAATTAAATAGACGGAATTATAACAATAACTTATTAGGAAATTCGACTTTTCGATCTTACAACATCCAAATAAAAAAATATTTTGTAGTTAACATCATAACTTGTCTCGTTGCGTGAATTAAACCAGTACAGCATCTCGATTTAGTAGGCTTCTGGGTAAAGTCACAGGCTACGTCTATCAAACTATTTCCCATTAATACTAAGCATCTTTTTGACTTCCCTAGAACCGTTTATATGAGTACATATTTATTTAATCTTTTTTTTTTTGCAATACATAGAAAAAATTGTATGATTTATAAAAAATTGTATGGTATGTAAATCCGCCAACCCGCACTAAGCCAGCGTGGTAGACTATATGGCCTAACCAGTCTCAATCGTACTGTCGATAGTAGAGTAAGCCCGTGCCCTGCAGTGGGACGTATATGGGCTGATACAGACAGACATAGAAAAAAAATACACTATATAAATTACATAATAATCATAGTACAAGAGGTGGTCTTATCACACTAGGCAAATTTCCTTTAAGCATCCTTTACATAGGACTTAAAACAAATATAATCTGACGGCATAATGAAAACTAAGTATTATTTAATTATGTCTTTGTATTCATAAAGCCAACTGCGTTAGAAACGAAAAATTACGTATATCCCCGACCCGGTGGCCTTTAAGGCTTGAAATAAAAATCGACGATTAAATTCGTAAATAATAGTTTCATTTCAATGTGTAACATTCGCGTAAATCTATAAACCATTTTAACCCCTCTAAGGATTATCAAAAATGAATGTTATGTGTCTAACAGAATCGTATCAATGCGAAGCCGGCGCGCACTTGACTGCTTTTTTTATTTTATTTTATTGTATAATATGTAACTTTATGTATCGGGTAATGAAATTCTGACAACACCAGCGTTTTGTCAAATAAACATAATAAAATAATATATTTCACGTCTATTTTTATTGTATTATATTTTTTATACATCTCTCGGGATTTTTCTTTTGAATTATTTTAGAATGAAGCTATTAGCTAACAACAAATAAACTCTGTCTCTCTGATAGAATTCCTTACAAATCTCTATGGTATGCAATTTCCTATCGATATTCTCCTTTACTATTTAATTGAACATCAATAATATTATAACAAATGTTTTGTAAATACAGATGAAATACTACGTGTGACCTGTCATAAGAGGTATTAATTGCCTTCATTTACTAACACATTTTCACAACCAATTTCATTTCATTTTATAACATAATGTATATATATTATGTGCATAATCTATGTATGTGACTGTTGGCTGTTATTATTATTATTAATCTTGCTAACGCTCAATTAGTCATGATCCTATTAAGGTTACTGACCTACCTATTGCCCCTAATGTGGGAAATTGACTTACGTACTAATGGTGTGCATCAAATTGTGGGTATGAATAGTCTGCATGTAGAATTGTACACTATAAACTTTAATAAATTCTTAGGAAAATTTCGATGATGGGATATTTCATGTATAATTAAATATGGACCAAATGAAAGTATTTTTCCCATCCCGTAACATCACGATCGAATTAGGGACTGATCACATTTATTAAAATGAAATAGCTTGTATGGAGATGACAATCAGCCGTCGTCTATAATATATCTATCTTTAACATGAGATTTCATTAGATATTTCGATGAGCTAGATAAGATAAATATACATGTCATCTTTGTTTATTGAAGTGTAGAATAGTGCAAGACATGGTAACGGTAGCTATTTTAACCTCTTGTCAAAGATAGATAGGATATAGAGAACCACATTTCGAGTATTTATAATATAAAGGGAGCGCTGTCATACGTTTGTGTCTTCAAAATTGGAGATATTTTCTTGTTCGTAATTTTAGTAGTCGGTATCAGCCCATATACGTCCCACTGCGGGGCACGGGCCTACTCTACAATCGAGAATACGATTGAGAGTGGTTAGGCCATATAGTCCTCCACGCTGGCCTAGTGCGGGTTGGCGGACTTACATACCATAGAAATTCTTATAAATCGCTATGGTATGCAGGTTTCCTCACGATGTTTTCCTTCACCGTTTTAATCAATTTTAATTTTAAGTTTTCAATTTTAGTAGTATTTATGTAAAAATTAAAGTAAAATAATTAGTTAAACTAATTCTTACAAATTCCTTTCATAATCGAAAATATATTTAGATAATATCCTTTTAAACTGAGTTTGAGTTGAATTAAATAACCCTAAACTATTTATATTATTTTTTTCTTTCTGAAGTAATTTGTACATTTAGATAATGACTACTATATTTTTAGAAGACGCCTGTGAATGTGACGAGTTTTTCGCGTTACTTCGATAAGCGTACATACATACATAAACTCACGCCATTTTCCCAGAAGGCGTAAGCAGTGATGCTGGGACACCCACATTTCGTCTTGTATGTTTTTTTTTTTTAAACTGGCCCGGCATAGTGGCAGCATTGCACCTGATGGTAAGCGCAAATGCCGCCCAGGCAGAGTATCCATTGACATCGGACGGCAGTCCCATGCCAATGGGAACAATTATGCCGGCCTGCTAAGGTGCCTCTTCACGCTACGTTCTATTCTACGTACTATGTTCCGCCCCACGATGTGATAGGTGGCGAGCCTATCGTCATATCGAGCACAAATTCCTGACTCTGGGCTGATAATAAATAGAAAAATCCAAAATCACTTTGCCTAATCCGGGATTCGAACCCGAGACCTCAGCTTTGTAACTGTACCCTAGTACTACTACGCCTCCGAGGCAGTCAGTTCGACAAGCGTGTTTTTGTTATATCTTATTATTATAGATGCGAAATAACAGCTGTGATCAAAGCTGTTCCAATGTGTTCGTTTCAGCGCAGCACACACTATATAAGTTAATCAAAATTGTCCAGTGAAATGTGAATAAAGCTGAATTTATGATCTAGTTACTCCCTAATATGGACGGCGTGGCTGGTTGCATCTTGTTTAGAATGAATTAATTTAACTGAATAACAAGTTTGCTATGTACTGCTAACCTTGCCTCCGTGTTAGCTTGATTATTTCAAATTCATAAATTTTAGTTTTTTATATTTTGACTTTTCGTGACTCTTAAATATTATTTTCCAGAAGCGATTGGCAGCGGTACTTTCAGGACACCCATACTTGGCCTTGTATATTCCGTCCGTTGATTGATTTAAGAACTAAGAAAAGGACATTTAGTTATTTAGAAGTATCAATAAGATAACAAGAAAATAATGCCATCTATTAGATTTTCCAGTAAATAAGTGAAAATAAATATTAAATTTTAAAAATCGTTCCGTACGACGACTAAATTCAGTAACGGTCCATTGGAGATGCACTGGGGCGCCGCACCACTTACATCGGAATACTTTACATGCGCTGCACCATATCATATATGTATGTATGTCAAGGGTATAAGCCCATTATCGTCAACTGCAAAAAGCGGGACTATTTTTTAATCGAGAAATTGATTGGGCAGGCTTATACCTAGTGCGGATTGGTAGATTCTATACGCCATAGAAAATCATATTTGGAATACATGTGTTTTTAACACGGGATTCATTCATCTTTAAATATTAAGATCTAAAATCGTTTCGTACTATCTAAACTTACGCCATTATTTATAAGTTCTAAATATTTAAATTCAAGGTACATTTTCCAGAAACATTTACCTTGCAATATTGGTACGAGTCACACAAACTTTCATAACCATTGAGATATTATATTATAAAACTTCAATGTTCATAACAGTATACCTATAATTTCACTTCCTCCTACATTGATTTATCTTTTAAAAGACCGTAATTTCCCAACATTATCTTCTAATACAGTCATATTCACGTTTGAAAGTTAAAACCAATTACACTCACACGATGAATCCGGCAATCAAATACAGTCCTTAACTCTAAGCCAATAACGTCAGAACAATGAGGCCAAACCGTACTCCATTTGGTAAGACCCACAACATAGTTAAGTTTATCAAACAATAACGTTCGATGCATTGATGACAACCCAGCCTTGATAGTGCCGCGACGTGACCACTGGACGACGATACGCTTTAGGAGGGGGGAGGGAGGGGGCCTATTACCTGTCTCAACCCGCGCGGCTTGCACGTGTTACAACATAACTCTATTACGATATACCAGCTTTGTATCAACGCTTACATTGTGAAAATTTGATACAGTGTATCAAATATAATTTACGCTGTCATTTACTTTAAGAAAGTGTGTGGTGGCCTTTTTATAAACGGAACAGTCGCAGCTGCCAACATATTCACAGTGGTCGCGATTTAAACTCCAGAGCATACTTCTGACTTTTAAGAGCCATGTGTGTCAATACACATATCAATATATCCAAAGAAACCTGCATATCATAGCGATTTTTATGAATTTTACATCTATGGTATGTCCGCTAAGTCCGCTAAGTCGGACTAGGCCACTTTGGTGAAATATACTGGGTATCTCAAGACTGCTACCGAAAACGAAGCCGGGTGGAATTTTTAATAAAATAATAATTTAAACTCTTTTATAGCTTAGATTATTTATAAATAAAATGGGTATACACTATTATTTTAGGAAAAAATGTACTTACCACCCAAATATGGTCATAGGAAAAAAAATAACAAAAAAAAATGTCGCTTTTTTTTGCATCTTTTTCTGTTGCATTGTGTCTGAAGTCGCTTTTACTACCACCCGGTTTCGTTTTCGGTAGCAGTCTTGATATACCCTGTATAGCCTAACCACTCTCAATCGTATTCTGGATGGTGTAGGAGGCCCGTGCCCCTGCATAGGATCGTATATGGACTTATACAATAAGTAACTTAATAAAAAATCGCGTGAATGTGAATGAAAAATTATTATGATTCGGACTTATAGTTTTATTTACTGTTATAACAAGGCGACTTTCTGCAAACTTTATTGGTTCGTCTCTCTATCTTGTGGAATATAAGTACTAGGTATGTATTGACTTTCCTTAACAGCTATTTAATTGCCCACATGACCAATAAACGATAAAAAATATGTCCAACGCGGCGAATGCTCGTAATCTATATACTCGATCCAAAAGCCCTAAGTGAGTTATTAAAATTAAAATTCTTTCGAACTTAGGCTAACTGAAATTTTATGACTGAAGTAATTATCTCAACAGTACAGAACTTAATAAATAATGTTCAAAAAAGGCACAACTCCGGCAACGCTTGGATACTTCATCTACATGTATATAATCCGCGAGGCTATACCGGTGAATTTTCTTCATTTCATTTCCGTTTCGATCCCGCGGGGAAATACCATGCATAGACATTTCCATAGCTAGTTGAGTGATCGTAGATACTATATTTCCAAAATGACTTACTGTTTACTTCGCTCTGTGGCTATCATCGAGGCATGTGTGCCTTGACAAGGGTCAACTGATACGGTGTACGGGTAAGCTACTTGCTTAAGAGATTTGGCACGGATTTAAATTAAATTGCTACGTGAGCCGACACACTTACATTGTGTTTGCACTGTATATACGGGAGTATTAGTCACGACAGCTATAGATTAATAAGCGAATGATGAGAAGAAAAAAGCACAGAACGTAAATGCATGTTATATTAAATTAACTGTTTATATGTCTTCTATATCTACACACGAGTATAATAAATTGTTAAGTGATCAATACCTGTACATGGGAGATATTTGACAGGAACAATAACAGGGTGACTGTATGAAAATAATAAAACCCATGACAATGATTGTTAGAACTGTCTGTTTTGATAACATTTGGTAAGGAGCTAGCTGAAACCCTGGATTAACACATAGTCTTACTATGACTGATTTCTGTCACAATAAGACATGAAACAGGTGCACATATAATTTGCTGGTATACGAGCATAGTGTAAGCAACGTTTTAGCAACTTATAAATAATGTTTAAGGAGGTAAAACCCGTCCGATCAGTTTTCAAGAAAGTCATATAATTGTATGACTGTAGGCATAATTGTATCATCCAGCGAGGTATTGTTACCTCTCATCGATAGGTAATATTTAAGAAGAAGAAGATATAATACCCAGCACGGTAAATTATTTGTAATTTCACTAAAGTAAATTACTGAGAACACGCTCTATACTATATACATATTTTTGATGTGGTTTTAATACTGGCATGTCAGTGTCCTCAATTCGGCTTTGGGTAAGTCCAGTGCAATTAAAATAAACCCAGAAGACCGAAGATACGATGAAAAGACGAGTTGGATGCATTCGAGACAAAATGGCAAAAGCTCGCCCAGGACGAAGTCAAGTAACAAAGAGCAGGCCGTTGTGGCCTCAACAGTGGAACACATGGGCTATTAAAAAACTAGTGGCGAAAGATAAGAGTGATGATAAAAAGTAAAATCGCACAATTTACAAATTTCTTAAGCTCAAAAAGGTTTCTAAAAGGATTAGAGATTATACGTAATCTAAAGATAAATCCAAGTATAGCTCGCATAGTTTCTTAAGACTTATAAACTTCGAGAACTACGGAGGACTTTTCCAATGGGTACTGAAAATGATAAAAGAATTAACCTCTCAATCCATTTATCTAATTTCTGAGACTGCTGTTTTATAGTTAAAGGTGAAGCACTGATGCCTTTTCAAATAAATCCTAAATTAAGTAGTATCTATACTATGCAAAGGGATGTCACCAAACAACTCTCTAAGAACAAGTGCTAAGGTAATCTGTTTGAAATTTATTTTCTATTTTTTTATTTGACCCCTTATATCACTAGAATGGCCAGGTTCTCAGCACTTTTAATAATGTGATACAGAAATTAATAAAAATATACTCAAATAAGCATTAAGATCATTTACATATTCCAGAACTAGCAATTTAAAATGACAGATTGCACGAAATATCGCGAAGATTTGATAGTCAATGGTCCAAAACTTATCGAGTTCAGACCACATACATACGAACAAAATACGATTCCTACTTTGATTCCATTTTTTTATACATACAACTGCTCCTGCAAACGAACAAACAGGTCACCTGATAATAAGTAACCACTGCTGCCTATGAACTCTTCGATCATTGACATGTTGCCAGCGCATCATATCAGGAAGGGAACCTAAGAGAAAAAAAGATGGGAATGGGTATTCGTTGTCCAGCAATCGCACTCACTGAACGAAAGGCGACAACAAGGTTGTCACTTCACGTCGATCCCGTTTCAGACATTGGTACCACCCGGACGAGCCTGCCTATTCATGCTTAGCCATTACTAATAACAGGGTTCTATCCCTCATACAAATTACTTTATAAAAGATTGACATTATAAATATAAATCGCCAAATGCAACTGCTTCTTTCAAATCGCTTCCATCCTCAAAGGAATTAGCTCAAAGAATATACTAGAATAAAATTCATGCTCTCTTTCAATTCTATTTACACTACACAACAGGACAAGCAGGAGCAAGTTAACTGCTCTTGGAGCACGCAATATTTTTATTTCCATAACAATAGCTCACGTTATTCAAGAAATGCAAATGGACTGGCGTCTGTTTTCATTCTGAATAGTTAGCATATTTGCATAGTCAGAACTATTATTTGAAACGAGTTTCCATCTGAAATGTAAACTATCATGGCATTCTTTCTCGTTCGGTTCCTTATTCTATTTTTTATGAAGACAAAATTAAATGTTTGTATTGAAAACATACCTACCGTAAAACTGTATTGGACGAATCACAAATTATCAGCTGAAGTAGTGTGATGAACCACACTACACACACCACGCAACAAAACATAACCACACAACACACAATTCAGAATGTATAATTATATTTGTTTATGTATAACTGGGGTATTGGAACGGAAATATTTCCAAGATATTCCGATCCGATCAATTTGTTTAGATAAAACAAAGTAAAATACCTTGCAGTATTTTAATTTATTATTAATTTAGCAATCACTGTCAACATATCACAATAGTAAGCATTGAAAAAACCGTATGGATTTGTCAACAATGCTATGATCGGAATCCGTATTATCAAATAAAATAAAATGTTGTATCAAACACAGGAGACAAGAGCGTTAAAAATAATCATGATAATGTCAATAAATAAAAACAAAACAAAATAATGCTATTCCAATGAAAAGGAAATACGATTTTAATACAGATTTCATATTTTAGTGGGAAAATTGAAATTTTAAAATTTAATATAGAGGGTAGTTTATTGATACAAGATGTATCAAATAATGAGAAGTCCTTTCACCGTGCGTATTGCTTTGCTCGCTTTGTCGTTCCCGAGCAACAGCCAATCTGTACACAGTGGTCAATTGTGTTTTGTAAATTGTGATTGTAAAAGTGTTCCTTCAGCAATGTGTGGTTTAGTTACAAGTGTACCGGGAGTACTTTAAAGTGTTAAAATAGCCTAACATCATTATTGCTATACTGTGATTTAACGTGTGCAGGTAAGTACTATATTTTTTAATATTTTCAACTGTTATTTGTAAATCCTATTTATCCAAGTTGAATATGTGCGCTATCAATAAATAAGCCCGTATTGGACATAAAATTCGCCAAGAAAAATATTCAACCTTACTTTGATCTTAAAAGGAATGTGATCTATTATTGTTATATTTTTAAACATTGTTATTAATTCGTGTTATCGGTGTCAACCGTCCACATTTAATAAATAAGTAAATATTTTTTAATACTCGTAGAAATTGTCGTAATTATTACACACGTGTTTAATGTGATAGGTGTAATTAGGTTGGTTATCTATAAGCCCAAGGTGTGTATGAAACTTGACATGTTCCATAGCAGGACAGTCGCATGAATTAGAATAGGAATTCATGCATTTGTCGTCTGCTATATTATCTCGAATTTGAACCTGTTTTAAATATGGTAATTTTATTTTGAGAATATTTGTTGTATTTGCATTTATCATCATCATTTTCCTTAATTATTAAAATCTTTCTGATGGAGATCATGACTTAACCAACTTAAATCGGAAAACTGATAACACGAGCTATGGCTTATACGTATATGAATGTATGATATACATAATATGTTTATTTTTATGATATAGACTATGCCTCGAACGTGATTCGTGGTGTCACTTACATTTGATTTTCGGTTCTGAAGGTAATTTATACACCACCTAAGTAGATGTCAATGCATACATATAGTTAACACCCATAAACTAAAAGCCGTATAAAATAATTTAATTTAACCTAACCTAAGTACTAATATTCTGTCAGATTCTCGTCTAATATATGTAACACATCATATCTCACATGCAAATCCCAATACATATTCAGAAATAAAATAATTCAATTTTGCAACGCAAATAAATTTTAAGACTGTAATAAAATTTAAATATAGCGTAATAGAGAGCAACGTTTTGTCTGCAATGAAACTGCTCGAAGAATATTCAATGGAATAAAGCGCTCTTCTTTCGTATCGCAGTTTTTCGTTATTGCATAGAATGGATAGGCACTTAATTTTTAAGTCGCAGTATTGGTTTTGTATTGTGCAATTGCTCTTTGGTCTAATGGGCTAATATCACCTATTTGTAGACTTGATTTCATAAATTAAAAAGTCGTTTTGTACAAGGTATATAATCGCTAACATACACACCATAAACAGGGTCTGCACCGACCTCACAGAGAACATTAATTGTTTAACAATCGAAATATCCGAAGGCTTAATAATTCTCCACTTTACTTTTGTTCTAACATATCCTATAACTAGAATTTCACAAATGCTGTAACTTATAATTAGAAGATCGGGGACAATCGCTATCATTTAAGTAAATCTTTAAAAATCAAGAATCCAACTAATTTTCATAAAAGTTATTATTAACCCATCTAAAGTCCTCTACAAGTGAGACCTCGATTGGGGGGACTTAGGCCAAAGTCCATCGTGTTGACCTAGCGCGGTTTGATAAACTTTATACACCAAAATCTTATTAAGCTCTGTGTAGTATGCACAAACCTCCTTCCCCGCTAAAGTACTATCCTATACTTAAACAAGTAAAAATATTTTCTCAAACCTTTTCTAAAAATACTGATTCAAAAAGACGTCTACAACATGAACGTTGCAGATAAAATAGAGCTGTGTCTCTTTATGCAAAATGTCTTATAGCTTTTTTCACGCATAAATGTGAATTTATTATAAATTGTAAAATGTCTCCAAGAACTTTTGGATATATTTTTCATTCAGATGCTTTACTGGGGAACCTTCCCCATGGTTTCCTTGATAATGTTAAATACCAGTAAATAATAATGAACAAAAATATGAATAAAGTTGATCACTTTAAAATCAATCAATAATTAAAGAAGTGCTACCTGTTTAGTGAACGTATTGTAATTGCTTTCAGCAAAATACAGGGTATATCAAGACTGCTACCGAAAACGAAGCCGGGTGGTAGTTAAAGCGACTTCAGACACAATGCAACTGAAAAAGTTGCAAAAAAAAGCGTCAATTTTTTTTTGTTTTTTTTTTTCCTTTGACCATATTTGGGTGGTAAATACATTTTTTCCTAAAATAATAGTGTTTACCCTTTTATTTATAAATAATCTAAGGTATAAAAGTGTTTAAATTATTATTTTAGCAAAAACTACGGATTTACCACCCAAAAATGACGATGTTTAAAAAATCATTGTCGAGTTTTTTTGCAAAATTTTTAGTTGCTTTGTATTTGTAGTCACTAAAACTACCACCCGGTTTCGTTTTCGGTAGCAGTCTTGAGCTACCCGGTATATAGGATCTGACCTCCAGACACTATGTAAAAATAACCTATATTTTCCTCTTGAAAATTAATTAAGCAGCAATAGTAGCTTTACAACCTATACCAATTGGCAGTGAAATATCTTGTTTACTATTTATAAATTCCTTGGAAAATTTATGAGAGGCAATTTATTTTTAGATGTTCATCGCTTAGATACGACTCAAAAGATTCTGTGTAGTCTAATAGAGGTTGTTGCTTTTTCCATTCTAAACACCGAATATATCGTGAAAATTATATAAATATACTAAAAAGACTAATTGCTAAGTGTTTTTTTTATAAATTTATTATTTTCTTTCAATTTTATGTCTTAGAAAGTATATATAGAATTTAAAATACTGCCAATCATTGGTATCGCATAATTTCCATTTAAATAGTTTTGACTGGAAGGCTCCTAATACGTACATTATGTAACAGTGACAAACAATTGAGTGATGCGAAGCGTCAATGACCTTCGTCCAGCTACATAAACATAACGGTGAGCGCGCGCCGCATTGGTTTACTACAATTTCGTATGCGAATATACTAAAACTGGTGCGTTCCATATACTCGTATGTACATAATACAGGGTATATCAAGACAGCTACTGAAAACGAAGCGTGGAAGTTCCAGTGACTTCAGACACATTCCGACTAACATTTTGCAAAAAACGTAACGTCGTATTTAGGCGGAAAAAAATTGGTGTGATTCTAAAATAAAAATGTACACCCTTTTATTTTTAAAGATGGTATGGTACGCAAAATTGGCGTATTACTTTGAGAAAAGTTTAGTTGCATTATGTTTGTAGTCACTAAAAATACCACCTCGCTTCGTTTTCGGTAGCAGTCTTGATATACCCTGTACAGAAATCGATTTTGATAATGCATTTAACAAAAATAACAGGATTTTTATTACACATTGTAAAGAAGATTGGTATTTTAAAGAAAATGAAAAATACTTCGACTGAAATACAGAAACTAAACAATTTTGTAGCACGAATAAAAAAGTATTTCACTTTGTGACTCGTTTCATTCAAAGTCCGTAAATAAATCTCTAAGGATCCATATTACTCAGGCTTACTTTAAAAACACCTTCGCCAATTGTATCGCCATTTCAGAATTTACTAAATATCGGATTATTTTGTATGTATATTCAAATTTGCATACGCGCGAGAGTGGGTAAATTAAATTATATTATTAACATATAATTTAATTTACCCACTCTCGCGTTAAATTTAATTTACTTTACCCACACAACATTAAATTATTGTGATTATAAATCAAAAGCGTGCGACGGAAAACAGCGGTGCAGCGTGGGTGTTAGTCTTTTGGTTTCCGAATTGTGTTATGCAAGCTTCAAGACATATTTTCTACTAAAATTGGCAGGTTTTGATTTCAATAGTCTCGCGTAACATCCTGGGTAGGAAACAGTGTTATTTAGCGAGGACTTCGGGCACTATCCCGACTACAAAATGAAGGTAATGTTTGGAGCCTTCTTCTGTACGTTCAAAGACCGACATTTAACGAAGTCTGCAGTTGCTATTGAAAGGAGAATAAAATATAAAAAGATATGCTGATTTTGTATAACAAAATACGTCAATCATTCTAGCGTTTTCACACTTATTTGTAAAACTCGTTTCCCGGGCGACATTAGTACAAATAAATAAACTTCTAATCGTCTGAAAAATGGAAAACTTAAATCCAAAGTTGACTTCCCTTTAATAAGTGAAGGGTTATAAATAGAAACAATAAGGCGTCGCAAAGCCGTGTAATCTATTGCTAATGCCGGTTTAACTCCAGTACTTAGGCTGTTCCAAATATATCAGGATTAATACGCAGATGGTTTTAAGTGGAAATGTTCACAGGGTCTTGCATGAATTTGGTTTAAATAAGATTTGGCTTAATAAATGCTTTTTGGGTCTTGCATTTTTTTTTTCGGACTTTGTAGCTGTTCTGATTAGAATCCCACGTAAGTAATTTAAGTTTTCTCTCTCTTTACCGTTGTAAATAAGTATGGGGCAAGGATTTATTTTTCTTTATTGGAATGAATGGCGAGACGAACGTGCTATTCGCGTGATGGTAAATGTTACAACATCTTATATAGAGTAGCAAAACCAAACGACGCCATGAATTTCAAGTCAATTCTCATTCTACTGCGCTTGCCATACTGAGACATAATATGTTCAGTCTCAATATGTCCAGTAGTTACACTGGCTACAATGTCCTTCAAATGGGAAACAGCAATGCATTTACACAACTGTTTGGTGGGAGAAATATACATTGCGTTGGTGCCTACCCACACCTCTCACATGCGAGACCTACCACCAGTTAAATAATATCATATCGACTATAATATTTTTTTACCAGTCCACACTCCACATCGACAGTCTTGAATTTAGGATCCGTTTTATTCTAGTTAGTGCATAAAACAAAACACTTATCAGTTTTAATAAACTTATAGTCTTTTAAGTTAAAAAGCATAGTTGCGAGTTAAATTTGTTTTCTAGGAGATATTTCTCCTGGGAAGAAAATAACTATTTCAGAATATTATTCTGAAATAGTTACAGATTATCTTTTTATTATTATTTTTAAAATCCTGTGAGGCTAATCCTAATTTAATAACGCATAGCAATTCTGTGTATCGCTCGCAATGATCTATCAGATCATAGACTATATTGCCCATTCGTGTATGATATGTTTTTAGGCACGTATTTTTCCCAGAATGCTTGATGTCAGTCAATAACCGATTTTTTTTTCAATATCCAGGAAAGTCTTTCATCTCATCGGCTCTATATGATAGCCTGCGTGGCGCTGGCGATTAGACGCCGCCTGTGAAACGAGAAGCCGCGGGTTCGATCCCCGCACCGAGAGAAATGTTTGTGCAGCCCACAAATATTTCTTTCGGGTCTGGGTGTTTGTGAGACTGAAAAGTCTCTCGTAGTTCCTAATACCCACGATACAAGACTCGATCTTAGTGTGGGGTCAGGACTATGTATGTGACTGTTGGGTGTTATTTATTATTATTTATTTATATCACATTCCATACCTTTTAGCTTGAAAGAGTAGTAAATACACGTATAAGAATTCATTGTTCATCCCATGGGACCTCCAAATTATCCGGTATAAAAAGTAACCTATTTGTCCAAGGTATCAATTACCTCCATTGAAAATTCAATCAAAATTGATCCAGCCTTTTGAGCGTGAAGAAGTAACAGACACACAAACTTCCGCATTTATAATATGAGTAGGATTACTTCTAGATTTATATAACAAAATAGTTATAGAAAAACACCCAATCAACTATATGTAAAACTTTGATACAATTCTCAGATATCTCTCGCTAAGCCGCACCCTACTCTGCTACTCGTAGTCGAACGGATGAATGATTACGGCTCATTTGGGTGCGCGGACGAATAGTTATCGCAGGCGATTTCGACCTGTCACCCGCCGATTGCGTCCCTTTATCTTCATTCCCAAGTTCTGCCAACTCGTATCCCTTTTACTAAATTCTTATTTCAGGATTGTTTGTGTGCTTTATTTTGAATGATAACTAAAGCTGTTGTGCGCATAGCCGTCTCCAATACTAAAGACGTAGAATTAAAGTTGCCACATTCGTTAGTCACTTAGGGTTTCACTATATTTTCTCGTGTCATACATACATACTGATAGTAGGTCTCTGATATGTGAGAGCTTGCCTGGGTAGGTACCACGACAATGTATATTTCTATGTGTGAAGGCACTGTTATATTCTGGTTTGAGGGGCATTGTACACAGAGTAACTACTGCACAAACAGAGACTGAACATCTTATGTCTCAGGATTGCGAGTGCGGTGGGATGCCAAGCATTGCTTTGTAATTCAGAGTGTTTGGTTTTTTCTACTGTCCATTAGTAGTCGTATCGCTTATAATCAGGCAAATAGCATGCTCGACTCGTAATTGTATCTATGAAAAGTACGACATTGAGTATAATCTTTATAAACATAAAAAAATGTTGTTCGCCTCAGCTAGGTCCTTGCGAAGATTACACAATCTTTTACCTGTTGCTACGAAGATTTCATTAGCGCAAACCCTCCTTCTTCCTATCCTTGATTATGCCGATGTCAGCTATCCTGATCTCACCGAGGACCAACTAAATAAACTTGAGCGCCTTCAAAACTTTATTATTAGATTCATATTTGGATTACGCAAATATGATCATGTTTCTGAGTTTCGTACTAAGCTCAAGTGGTTGCCCATACGGCTTCGTCGGAATGCTCACATTCTTTCTCTTCTGTATAATATATTGTTTAATCCTGTCACCCCATCTTATCTTAAAGATCGTTTTGTATTTCTCGATGACTCCCATACAAGATCCCTAAGGTCGTCAGAGAGACTGGAGTTGAGAATGCCTGTGCACTCCACAACTTTTATGGATGGGTCGTTCACCGTCAGAGCTGTCCGATTGTGGAACGCCCTACCGGTTGTGGTAAGACGGGCACAATCACTGCCGTCGTTCAAGAAAATGGTTAAGGATCACTACCTTTCTCCTACATTTACTAATTGACGTGGACAACTTTCCTATGTGTATATATGTACTGATGCTCTTATATATTATATATATATATATATATTTATATTTATGTATGTATATTATGTGTATGTATGTATATTTATATAGATGTATTGATGTATGTATATTTTTATTATTAATTAGTAATTATTTGTAATTCTTATATTTTTCCTTCTTAACTACTATTCTTTACACTTTAAGACTGCCCTCTATTTATCCGTTCATAAAATCCATCCCATGGTTGTCTGGAAGACATTGCCTTTGAGCGATAAGACCGCCAATTGTACTTTTAAGATTGTGATTTTCGTTTTATTTGTATTTTATTTTTGTGTGCAATAAAGTGTATAAATAAATAAATAAATAAATAAAAATGAAAATGCACGTTTTGAAGAGGCTTTAATAATGAGTATATGAGTAATAGCATCTACCCTGCATTAAATCCAACAAATGTAATAAATTAATAAATGTGCGGAGTAAAGGAATTACACTTATCAAAATGACAATATATAAGCGATATACATACATACATAAACGCACGCCTTTTTCGCACAAGGGGCAGGCAGAGTATCATGTATGTAGCGTCCCACGATTATATTAACGACAGTTTTGTATAAAAGTACATAGTTCGATATTTAATAAATGCGAGTGGCCAGATACATAATATTATAAAGGACCAGAGACACTACAATAAATTTATGGATTTTGTGCGCGGAATTAGAAAAAGTATAATTAAATTAAAATTAGCATTTTTCACACTTCATTATGAAATGAAAAATATCACTTTATTTAGCTTTGTTAACAAAGAGCTTAAAAAATGTTTTTTTATAACGGCATAGATTATTTCCAGTCATCATCAAAGGCATCATTAGTATTATTGTCTGTCTTCATTTTGGGAAGCGTTTTCGTAACACCCTTTATAAACAATAGATGTCAAAAGTGGAATACTTAACACTTTTGATCTATTTCTTTGGTACCGATGTTTCCAAAAGCCCTTTCTTTTATTATACCATTATCTTTCGACATCAGATAATTTTTCCCAGTCATTAATTTTATTATAATAATTAAATAAAGCTACAATTATGCTGTGATTTTGATAATAGCCTGAAAATGTTAAGTGGATCCATTATTCCTTCAAATACCATGTAAATAAAATATAGAAAGATATAGGATATTTTTATACTGATTATTTTGCGCTTGATAATTCTGATAACAATAATGTATTTATTACTCACCGGAAGTTAAGGAAGGTATGAAGTAAATAAGTACGGTAAATGAACAAAACTTCTTCACAGAACAGCTGATCAAAAGCATGAAACGATTGTAATAATAAGCTTAGAAATTAATAACAAAAAAACAACACATGCTCGCTATCTAGGAAGAAATAATGAACTGTTATTGTAGTATTAATTTCCCTGTTATTTTAAACTTCATATTATCTTTCCTCTCTTATGCTTGCGGTAAAACTGTTCTACGCTGATACATGATAAACGGTGCTTTGAGCTAAAATGTTTCATAAATTTGGGTAGAGATAAATGCAATTGGCTACTTTAAACTGCAATATACATCTGCTGTAGAAAGTTGTAGAACCTCTAGGGAGGGACTCGAAATATGAATAACATTAAGCGTCGGTTAATTCGAATAATCTGGCTCGAAGGATCATTTTGCTTGAGAAGGTCTAGTCCCAGGCGGACGGTGACCATATTTAACACGTAAAATTTAGATTTCCTCGGTGTTTTAGAGTTATTAGTCTTCGTTGGTGTTCGGAGGCTGGTAGGCAGATGTAATGTTAGAATATTGTGGCTTAAAAGTTGCATACATCAGGAGTTAAATGACACAGTACACATGATCTATCGACTTTCATAGCCTCTGTAATGCAGTTGGTTAGACACCGCTTGTGAAACGAGAGGTCGCGAGTTCGATCCCCGCATCTAGAAATATGTGCGGTCTATAAATATTTTTTCCGGGCAGGGTGTTTGTGAGACCGAAAAGTGTCTCGTAGTTTTTGATACCCACGACACAAGACTTGATCTTAGTGTGGGGTCAAAACTATGTATGTGACTGTTGGGTGTTATTTATTTCTTTCTTTCTTTTAAAATATTTCTAAAAATAGCTTGCTCAAGAGAATGCACAAATATAACATCTGTATTCTCTGTAGGTGTGTAGGTGGCACAATAGAACGATCATTCCATATGCAATTACAACAAAAACCCGTACAAATATAAATCCTTGGAAACAACATTCAAGAAAGTTGTACGCAGTATGAAAATTCGATGAGGAAGCCAGAATTTGTACAACTTGTGCATATTGTTGTTGGCTGTTAGCGTAAACAGATATCGTTAGTTTCAATGCACATAACTTTCCCTACTTGAGAACTTAGCGGAAGTGTTCTTGTGCCAATAAAATATTAGAACGCTTGTAACACAGCGGCTAAACGATGCTATAGAAAAAGGATTAAGCATTTTTGATACTGTAAATTGACAGTATAATAAATTTTAATTAGCAATATTGAAAATAGTAGAGGACTGAGGTCTCGGGTTCGAATCCAGGGTCGGGCAAAGTGATGTTGGATTTTTCTATTCATTATCTTCCTGGGGTAGAAATTTGCGCCCAATATGGTGATAAATACGCCTTCCATCATATCATGGCACCAAATCAGACAATTAGGTACGTGGATTTCCTGGTTATACAGGCGAGCCTCTGCCTATCCCTTCTGGATAAAAAGGCGTGAGTTTGTGTATGTAAAAATAATTTAACAACCAAAAAATCTACACTGCTATATTTAGGAAAGTTCAAAATTACACATTTTATTCATTTTGGGTGGTATTTGGGCAATCCTCGCTACGCATGGCAGACGAGTTGGCAAACGAAAACCAATTAAAGATTGCAGGAATTAGCTTGATGCAATTCGCCTCCAAACAAAAACACGACATTTTTTTCGGTAATTGAGCCTACTATCTCGCTTTAGCCAACCCATATATCAGTGAGAAAACATAAGATAGCAAAATGGTAATATTGCACCATTCCTATTTGCAAGTGTTGATTCGATAGCATACCGTAGGCATTCATCCCAAGGGACATCCATTCAGAAAATACGATTCAACCGCTATAACAAAAAACTATAAGCCATTTGTTCGACGGCAAATCTTTTCTGACAACCTTCCGATTGTGTTTTGTTATGATAAAATCTTCGCACATAGCTTCTACTCGTACGTACCGCTTTGCACGTGAATACCTAATGCGCCCCGTATTTTGTGATGCGTGGCCCGTGTTCCATGAATATTGTGATTTCGGGATGATTCCGAATAGCACGACGATGGAAAACAAGCATTGGGAATATTTGTGGCTTTGTACTGCTTACCATTTCGTTTTGGAAAGGGCTACGTGATTTGGTAGGCATCGTTCATCTGTTCCGTCGAGAAAAATACAAGAATATTCTGCCATATTAACATGTGAATTATAAGCTACTAGAGTAGAACAGAATGCAAAAAACATTGCATGAGATTGACAGTCAACTTCGACGTGTAATTTGATTCTACTTATATTCTCTTAATACAAAATTCGTGACCAAACGTCCAAATAATACATTCGTTAAAACAAAACGCCCTCCCTAGATTAGTATATTATTTTTTAAAATAATTGTACCCAGATGGCAATTATGAGAAACAAACTCTACCAAAGTACGAGTAATACTCGGCTACTCACTGTAGGTATTGTACGCGACAGGCTGATATAGCAATTTCCTGGTGATGTAGTTTCACGTTCCAAGTAGTTTATATCGATGATGTTAGTGCATCGCAATGACAAAAGACGAGCAAGCCGTTCGCCTGATGGTAAGCGATACGACCGCTCATAAACAGCACTACAGTAGCAAAATTCCACTGCGCTCGCCATCTTGAGACAGAAGATGTTAAATCTCAATATGTCCAGTAATTACTCTGGCTATAATGTCCTTCAATCCGAAACACAACAATACATTGCGGTGGAACCTACCCAGATGACCTATCACATATGAGAGACCTACCACCAGTAAATAAGATTTTTTAGGACAAGGTTTTACGAACGTAATAGATCCATAGGAATGAGAATAAATAATTATTATTTTGGTTTAAAAGAACAATACACAAAGGACAATGTGAGCGAGATCGAAATCGATAAACGTGGTCGATGCGAACATAACCAAAACCAATCAATACCATAAAGTACAAAAAAATGCTTGGCACATTACAGCCCTCGACATCCATTATTAATATAAATCTAAAAGTATAAAAAAATGATTTACCCTCCTAGTAAATCTCAAGGCCCAAAAAAAGGAGACAAAGTGAGGAACTTTCTCACAATGCGTGCCGTGTCCAGTTATTCTGCCTTTTTGTATCTGACTCAACTGCTAATTTATAATTATTAGTACACTACCCTAAAGATCCCACTTCTGGGAAAAGAAAACAGACCCTCAAACTTTTCCATATAAAGAAAAAGACACGACGTTTTACAAAGGAATAATATTCGCCAAACCTCATTCCGACCGATATAATAATATCTCATCCACAATCTGCAAAAGTTGTTTAATTCTAGATTCAGGTATTCCGCATTTTTTTCATCTGTAAAAAAATATTCCTTTAATATTGTTATCGAAAAACAAATGGTGCGGAGATAACGCCCGGTGACAGTAACAAGTGGCTTTAATTTAACTTTTGGAAATCTTTACGAGTTTGCGACACCCCGGGATGAATCCAAATGAGGGGACAGGTCCGCTTCTGCCTACATTGAACTCTGCCTGCTGGATGTGATTGTTTTGTATTGTAAGAAATAAAAAGAACGAAAGAAAATGCTTTTACTATCGCGCAATTAGCTGCATATAACACAATGAATTTTATAATTCAACAAAAAAAGAAAAAGAAAAAAAGAAATAGGTACGTATGTTTAAAATAAAAATTAAAATAATATATTGAATCCGTTAAGATATTCTATAGTTATATCTACCACTCAATTCGGAAAGCGGTTTTCACTATGGAGGATCAGACAAGACATTCTAGGTTTGCCCTTTTCAAAACCAGTTTACAATTCAATGACATGGTTCACTCGCGACAACAGGTTATTTATTTTAGCATGATGCTATAATAGAAGCCATAACGCTGGTTTTCAGGTTTAACCTTGGGCGACGTACAGAAGCTAAGTTAGGTTGGCAACAATTACAGAAAAAAATACTGCATTGTATTGTATTTAATACAATAGGGATTCGTGCGTGAGTTTAGAAGCCAGTTGCTCCGATTGAAATGTTACTGATTCTGTATTAGTTTTTATACCAGCATGAATAAGTTTGGTATTGCTGGGTACTTAGCTCAGATACAATATTCGCGTTTGTGTCGAGCTGGAAGGCCAGAGACACTGACATACCCCTTTCGGCCTCATCCGGGGTATTGAAAAGGTGGCTGAATATATACCTGGAGGTAAATTAGAACTAGGGCTCGTCAGTCGAAATAATGATTTCGCCTACTCAAACTAATAAATTGAACTCGAAACTTGATCACAAATTAGATCATACTATTATTATGTCCTATAGTGTCCGATCCAGGCATTTAGCTCCAGGTATCATAATAGGTGATTATAACAGGTAGTTACCTATGTTCTCGTTGTTACACCTTAACGTATGAAGTTACGTAGTTAATGATCATTGTAAAACTATCTAATGTACCCTGATGCAGAGAATTCAATGGACCCTAAAGTTTCACATAAACGACAGAGATTGGCTGTTACTGTTTTGGATTGCTTTTATTTGTTACTACGCTGTTGTCACTCTTGACTCAGCATGAATAGCTAGTATCTGGAGCGGTACCACTATCTCACAGGATCTCAAGATGAAGTGACAGCTTTGCTATCTATGCTTAAATCAGTGAGAGATATTATCTTCGGATGCCCAATACAAAGGGTATTGGGCCCTCTTCCCATACTTTTTCCTTCCCGCTCCTCTACTGATTCGACAATCTAACATGACATCTATGATTCAAACGCTATGGATACTCATTAGCAGCAGTGATCACTTACTATCAGCTTATTTGCTCGTTTTCAGAACCTATTGGATCAAGGCTGTATTGCTGTCCCTACAAATCCGATTGGAAGTAGAGAGGAAGAAGGCGATTTTTTAATGCAATGAATGACGAAACTATAACGCTTGATATATCTATATAATCTACATAATGGAGACATGATGACTACAATGTCCTTCAAAAGTAACACAACTGAGTGTTTACACTGCTGTTTCGCGAGAGAAATAGACAATGGGTTGTTACCTACCTTACGTGACCAGGACGACTTTCCACCTTTATTTATTGTAGTCGCTATCTGGACAAATTCTTTTATCCCCTGAGCAATCTGATTTATTTCACGTATATTTCAACGGCATCCATTATGTCTACTTTACACAAACATTCCTAGTACGTAAAGGCAACAAACAAAATGCACAATTTTAAAATACATTCAAAAGTAACAAAAACATGTTGGCAAATCAAGTTTGTGCGTTGTCAAAGGCAAGCGCCCTCCACATGAAGTGCAGCGAACTTGCGAGATACGATATTATTTCGACTTGAAAAGCTATTTCGGCAAACGTTGGCCGCTGTCCAGCCCCCAGGTTAAAGATACAGACTTCAAACGCAATAATAAAACTGGAATAACGTTGGATTGCTCATGTTGACCTGCTTTAGTCTTTGACGTGGACTTCATGGGTTGTCTTAGGTTTTATGTAAATATATATATGTTAGGGTAATTTGCATTTTTTGTTTACTTGTATTTTATTTTTTTGTCATTGTTATGACCACCCTTTTCTTCCTAGTTTCTTTTCAATCGAGTCCATCTGAAAGAAAGCGGGGTAAGAGATAAGACCGCTGTCACTTTTATTTTAACAAGTTTTCTTTTTTGTTTGTCTAATAAGTGATATAATCAATAAAAAGTAATAAAAAGTAATCAATAAAAAAAATACCAAAAATATTTTATTCTGTAATGTACAATGTCTCTGGAGTTTGAATTCTAAATTAGATCAACTTGTGACTTGTGTTAAAGTAACTGTATAGCAAACGCTTTTCAAAAGAGCAATTCTAGAGAACGAACTTCGTGTCGTATCATACAGTAACCCCCCAGGCTATTTTAGTTCTTTGAGCCTTTGAGGTTTCTTTAATAGAGAAAGTTCTTAACTTGTATAATTTATCATATATTTGTATTTTTTGTTTATGAATTTATATCTGTTATTTTTGCGTGTGGATATTTTTTTCTCCTAGTTGGCCTATTTTGATATAAATGGTCTAGGAAGATGGAATTTAAACGATGCCGCAGGGAACTCTTTAAGTTCCGAGATTATTTTAATACTTAACTGTCTCCCCGCTGGTCAGTTGGTTAAGGCATAGGAAACTAGAGAATAGTGTATATGTAGGTTGATTCCCGCATACAAAAACCGCCCAACTAATTTTTATTTCGGTTCTAAATATCGTGGAACCATGAAAACTTCTGGTAGTTATACGAAAAAAAAATCTTACCGTGGGCCCAGTAATGTTGGTGATTATTAAATATATACTACGTAGCATGGATAATACCTATATATATTTACTTAATAGTTTCTTAGGTATACGCGAATATTATTTAAAATCATAGTTTTATTTCAATATGTATTTATTCTTATTTCACAGTGAATTCGATGTAGCTTTAAATTTATCTCATTTTAATTTCATTGGCAACAGTTCAGGACTTGAAAAATACGCCTGAAAACTCCTCAAGTTGAATAAATAGTATATGAGTTATTCATGAGTATATTTAGAGTTTTGTTTAAATGTATGCACTAATTTCACCAACATAAAACATATATAAGACATGGAGATTTAAAAATAAACATTTCTACAACTAAGAAAAATCATAAAAAAAACTGAAAAAACAAATTTAACTAAAACGTTATATTTGAAATTCAATTGACAGCCTCCGTGACCAAATTTTTTTTGCATCTGGGTGTTTCTGAAACCGAGAGTCTCTCATAGTTTTTGATACCCATGACACTCGACTCGACCTTAGTGTGGGATCAGAACTATGTATGTATGTGACTGTTGGGTGTATTTATTTCTTTATTTAATTCTAATGTTACCGTGTTGCACAAAAGATTACAGCGACGATACAGTGAAGTCTCTGTTAAAATTTATAAATTCGCAATGAAACTGAAGAAGAATTAATTAATGATTATCTTTCAGATTAGGCATTAAATATTTATAAGGTATGATGAGGCTAGCATGATCGTGTCGATTAAAAGCTTCTAAATTAATAAATAAAGAGAGGGAAAAAAAAGATTACAGTGGTTTGGAGGGCGCCATAGGACAGTTGAATATGGTTTAATCTTTTCTGTCGATTGCGCAATACATAACCTCTAAAAACGGCTCTTTTTAGCAGTCATGTAAACGGATATATAATATTATACAGGGTATATCAAGATTGCTACCAAAAACGAAGCCGGGTGGTAGTAGGTAGCAGTCTTGAGATACCCAGTATACTTGTACTTTTACTACTCATTTTGCTCTCAAAACATCAAATCCAAAACATGCAAATTATTTACGATTAGGTTTCTACTTGTGATACGTAGATTACATGTACAAATTTTATATGCTGGGTCGATAGTCAGTTGGACAGAAGATTTCATGCGAATTTCATACACACGTAATATTGAAATTCTTGAGCGTATACAAAAGACTTTGTAATAGATGTGAAACATACTTTTGTTTTGCTTTGAAACACCGTATTAATTCTGGGAATAACACAATTCAACTAGGAAATACTATAGTATAAAATAATTTAGACTCAAAGATTATTTTTATTTTTCAGAGTTAACATTTATTGAATATGATTGCAGTTTTCCATGGTGCTTTATTTTTTGTTGGATTATTGCTTAACATATTTTTTTTCTGGTGGAAGGATTTTGAATCCCCTTGGATATACACAGGACATAGTTTAGAAGTATCCTAAGGTCCCGCGTCATTAGGTCGCGTTCCGAGTTCACCCTGTATACATCCTGATATGATGGTAAGATATACGACCGACAGTAGCAAAACCAAATAACACCTTGAATTACAAAGCAATGCTTGGTATACTAGTGCGCTTGCTATCCGGAGGCATAAGATGTTAAGTGTCAATATGGCCTATAGTTACTCTGGCGACAATGAACCCGCGACCACCATAAACATTCAATATTAATTGTTACAAAAAGCTATTAATTTAAACTTGCATGAAAACGTATGCAGTTGTGATTAATGTAACGGTTTTTGCATGTCTGAGCTATAGCTTTGTAACTGGATACTGTCAGAATAATAAGCATTCTGTGTAAAACCACGTTGGTTTTTCGACCATAATTGTGCTCTAAGTTTGTTTTTGGCCTTAATTAGTTTTTTTTTTTATTTTATTTTATTTTATTTATTAAGGAAAACATACAGCATAAATATTACAAATAAACGTTACACAGTATATTACAATAAAGCCAATAAAGTTTCCACTGAAAAACAAAACATGGAGTGAACCGTAATCATAAGTCAAACAATAATAATAACTTAATTAAACATTAAAAAAAACATATTTCTTATCCTATGAGCAAAAAACAGAAGGAATAATAACAATAATACAAACTAAAAATTACAAAACGAGAGAAAAAAATATATATATATTAGTGGATGGGAGAACCAGTTGATTTTCTGATAGAAGCAATATAAAACGACTTGTTTTTATTAAATATATCAATATGGTTATATGTTTTGTCGTAGCTATGACATGCTCTTACAATAAAGCGATTCTTTGAATATTTTTTAAGACAATTGGGAGAAGAGAATGTATTTTTGTAACGAGCGTTAATACGAGGACAATTGCACTTCACGACAAATAGTTGCGTTTTAGTGGTTTGATTTCTGTTCTAGGAAAGGTTAGTATCATACAACGGCTAAAATTCAGAGTTGTGTGTTATATTGTCAGCATTTGTTGTTGCTATAGACTATCCTGCCCTCTCACACACCACTGTAACTTGTGTAAGCCAGGATCAACAATGGCACGCATTTAATGACACCGAGCATTGAAGCTCGCCGAGTCTCCGGGAATATCTAACTTGTCTTTAACCCGTAACGAAATAAATCAAAAAGTTAAAATAAGAGGAGTTGGAAATAAATTATTGTTCACTACCCACCGTGACAATTTGTTGTTAGTATTTATAATGGTGAGTAATCCACCTCACTAACTTCACCGATAACATGACAGTTGGCCGTAAGGAACTTATAGTCTAAAATATCCCGATATGTACGTATGTGGCGGAATTAAAGACCACATGTAGTATGTACACTATATAATATTTACAAATAAAATACACTTCACAACAATTATGGGAAAATATTTACAAGAATATTACAATATTGGAATAATGACGTACGTCATGCTACAAAATTCGCTGGCCGTTTTGCGGCGAGCGTTGCTGGACTCTTTGGCCGACACATTTTTATCAATACACTAGTATAAAGGTATACGGCTACCTTCCAAGCTGAAGAACAATAAGCTGTACTCTGGAACGCTTTTGAAGTGCTCGTGATTCCAGTTAAAGAGTATATTTCCTTGGCTGGCCGTAAGTTCAATAGAACCCATTTAGTCACCGATGGCGAGACTCGTCGAAGTTTGCACAAGCCTCCAACTAAAGGGATTAGTTCCGGTGCTGCGTCTCGCACTTACGGTAAACAATACGTGATGTTTCCGACACCTTTTGTTCCTCTGAACTTCAGACAGCAAGACGGTTTTAATAGGTGTATTTATTTCTTGTATTATAGTATATCTATGCACGTAAATTTAGGAATACTAGTTAATAATCGAGGTGCACTTGTAAGCCAAGCACAAAAAAAAATATCATCCTTAATATGAGTTTTTAGGATGTATTTTGGTTTTGCCTCCATCCATGAGCGGTCGTATTACCATCCATGGAATGACAGGCTCGTCTCGCCATTCATTGCAAAAAAAGATAACATACGTCCTTCAAAGCGATAATCTCATAAAGTATGATATGCCCTGTGATTTGAACGCTGAACCTCACCAAATTACACCCCAAAACCGACGCACCAAACTAAAGAGACTTGCGTTTATATTTTGTTATAATAAACCGTTTAAAATGATTCCTAATCCAATACGTTTCTAACAAGCGGAGTGTAAAGTAAAGAGATATTTGCAAGCCCTCCAGACGTCTTCACCGTGGGAAAGCGTTTTTATTGCCCTGTTTTTACATGAAGTCTACATAAAACTAATTTATTGCCCTCACGCGAAGTAACCATTTTATTTGCTTATTTGCTTGAAATAATTTTAACATGTTCTGAACACTCTGAAAATCGAATAATGCCGCGATGTTAACAGATTACTTGGAGTTATCTGAATAAAATATGCTGTTGGGCGACATTAATCTTTAATAACAATAAATTCGCGCAATTTCCACATTTTGCCAAGCCTTGTTACATAGGTACAGACACATGAGTGTACATTAAGTTTCACAACAAATAAATAAAGATTATTTTTGGATGTCACAAGCATGTGTCATAAATCGAATTTACCACTCGGTTTAAGAGCCATTTAAGCAAAGTCCTTACAAGTTTAATGCCATTTTCAATGCCAGCGTACAAGGACTGCGAACTGTGAAGCCTTGGATCCGATTACTAGGTCAAGTACTTCAACTTGGGCAAGTTTTGCGATTCTAAACACATTATTTACCCAAAGCATGTCCCCAAATATTCGATGAGATTTACCAAGTCACGTACCTGTACGTATTATATCAATATGAAGTTTAAATTCAACATACATATATTTTAATTTAATAATAAGATGGTGCTGCTCTCTATAGGTGCAAATGCGTAAAATAAATGTGTACATATATTAAGGGCGCAAAGCACACAGTTTTTTTCCATACATTACATCTCTTTTTATTCACGTCCATATCTGCACGGAGAATGGAATTGTTTGCCGTTTCATAAAAACCTAGTCTACTAAAAAAACATCAGATGGTATAGCGAATAAACCGGTATATTTTGAATAGAAAGGGTATGAATTCGGGTAATTATGTAACTTACTTTACTTTGTGTAAAAAGCGTTGCCCATACAAGGATTATTCAAGTACAATGGCTGTTTCGAACAAAGAGAAAAACCGACCTAGTCAAATATTTTCAGCCATAAAAGTATTTATTTGTGAGTGTATGGAGCCCGCACAGTGGCGTTTTATACCAACTTTTTTGTCGTCACGTATAAAAAATTGCAATAATATTTCCAGCGAGTCATACTCTGCTTTTTCATAAATTCAAAAAGCGACTTGTTCACCTAGTGAAATAGACGTTTTAGAATTAAAAAATAACAAGATATTTGCACTGGTGCGGTTGAAGTAGATATTTATACCATTGCACTGTGATTCGATTAGTACTAGCTAGCTAGACAAAAGTCATTACTGAATTACCTGGATTTTATTACCTGAGCCTCTAGTCAGATACCCAGGTGTCCCGATTCTAAGAATTGTTTTGCACTAGTGTCAACTACTCATAAGTTAATGAGGTGGTTATAGAAAGAAAGGGTTGAAAAATTACTTTTTATTTGCATTTTTGCGCTTACCGAAGTAACATCATAATCCAGTAAGTTTAAGTATTTGAAAAGTGTTATTTACGGATCTTCAAGCTAAGGGTATGTACTTCATAATTGTATTTTAAAAAATGGGTATAATTAATCCGCACTTCTATTTAATACATCAAGTTTATTAAAAAAAATTTTTTTTTGCGCTTTTCTGCATTCGTTGGACTAGGAAATACTTGTACCCTCTTGTACCCGGGCTGGAAATGATATATATGGTAGCCGTATCTGTTAGCTTTTAAAATTTAGTAATTTTAGCCTGCGCACTTGAGTGCAACTTTGTCATTTCGTCTATTTTTCAGAATAAGAATTTTCAGTCGCAAATATTGATATTTTTGATGAATGGCGGAAACATCCCAAGTACAACCTTAATAGTGGACTATATGACTTTCTATCGATGAAATATGATCTAGCAAATATTACAGTAGTATCTGCGAGGGAAATCAAAATGTCAATTGGAAGATTTTCAACCAATTGCGCAGAAAAATTGGACACTTCTGGCAAGCGCTGCAATCGCTTCTTGTCTTCAAAATCTGAGTGGTTATCTTGGGATTTCATATTCAAAGTATCTATACATCACTTACCACCATCATTATCAAGTAAAGCCCCCATTCCTGGGTTTCTATTAGTGGATTTCGTTGAATCAAGTCGGTTTTTTGAAAATCCTGAATAGGCATCTGATATTACAGGTTTAAATGTGACACTAATTACGAAGTTTGGCACTATTCTTATAACTTTAGCTTCAGGTTAAGACATTGATATTGTTAAATTTAACTATTTTGTACAGGACACAAATAAATGTATGTATGTTAGTCTTTATTCATGGTATTACATGCTGGTTACTGTGCACAATTTTTTTGTTCTCAGTCTAGCTATTGTGAAATTGGCTCACCTACTTAATGGGCAGCTTTCTGAGGAAGCTCAGGAAGTACGTAATAGGTATCATGCAAGATTTCTGGATCACAATACTCGAAAAAAATCATATATAGCCACAAATAGGAATTTACTAAATATGTTATTATTTTGCATCTAATCCTGTAATAAATGATCTTTGCGAATTTCCAAAAAAAAACCAAGTATACTTCCCTTTGGGGTTTTAGACTTAATAATACCCTTTTATTAATGTAAGTTCTAGTGTTAGTCATAGTAAATTTTGTCTAAATATTAAGATATCAGACTATGATGTAGAAGATTCTTCAGAAGAAGAACTTACTGAAGTAGAATAAATAAGGGTTATAAATAATATTGTACTAATGAATTTCTGAGCTGTGTATCATACCTTTTTTTTGTTGTTGTGTTGTCTTATTCAACTTTATTATTAGTTAAAATATATTCGTTTCAATCTGCATGTAATTAGTGAAAAAAAATATTGCTACTAATTCGTAATAAAGCCCCATCATGCCATTAGTATTTAGGTTATTAATACTTGAGTTTTTACTGTTATTAATTTTATTTAATATGGTTTTTATGACCTGTATGTCAAATTAAAAGTACGTATTATAATTTTTTGATATTTTTGATTTTTTAATTTTTTATTTTATTTTTTTTTTATATTTTTTTGCCAAATCTGTATTAAAACATCATAAAGAAGCCGCACAAAGCAAAATATCCCAATAAATAATTTTGTCCCGCTAGCTTGTACTAATCGAACCACAGTGCATTGTCCAAATACTCCAATCTCTGAAACTTTAAATAGAGTAAAAATATATTTGAAACTTTTCCGTATCACCCCATACATGTACCACTGCAAGGCACGGGCCTCCTCTACAATCGAGAGTACGATTGGGAGTGGTTAGGCCATATAGTCCACCACGCAGGCCTAGTGTGAATTTATTTGTAGGAATTTACCGCCTCGACCAAGGTGGTATCTACTTCTAACCCATTAGAAACTAGTTTTAAGTGAATTCTTTGCTTTTATGAAGAGATATATATATAGGAGTTGTGTAGATTTTCATGGGCAATTTAATATTTGCTCATTCGCCGAACCCACGCAATTACAAATTAAAATATTATGTTAATAATATTAATTTTGAAATGTTTTACAACGAAGTTGCTTCAACGCAGATGCAGTGTAGTGCAGTCAAAATAAAGTGTATATGATCTGATACAATATTAGTGTTTTAAATGCTGGTGGTAGGTCTTTCATCATTATGGCGATAGGCTCGCCCCTTATCACATCATGAGACGGAAAATACATAGCGAAACGTGGGTGTCCTGGTTGCACCCTTGTGTACCCCTTCTGGGAAAAAGACGTGTGTTTTTATGTATGTAATTAAATATAATAAAAATGTAGCGAATGCAAAACCATATTGAATTACTCCATCTATCCCAACGACATATTTTTCTCGAACAAAAACACATTAATATGGAATGTTTGTTCCCATTGTACAGTATTTTAGCATTAAGCATGGGAACACAGAAACACTTTCTGATTTATTATTGTAAAAATATTGCACGACGAAAACGGAATTGGTTTTCATTTTTACTCGGATATTTTGAAACGCGAGCGAACCGTAAATATTATCATTCTATAACTTGTGTTGTAAGTAAATAATTGGATAGAAAAGACTGATATTGTTCTTACCGGTCTTTTTCCTTTATGCCATATTTACATAAGCTGGTCGCTGTATAGTATTCATTTAGCGCCGTGGTTCCTAACCTTTTTAGGTCCTTTCCCCCTAAGATCTAAGGTTGATTGATTTTACCCCTCCTCCCAAGGATGATCTCAAACAACACGTGTTAATACTGTAACATATAAGTAAATGATGACACATCTACTAGTGGGGCGAGCGGTAGTGGTGGGGGTGTGGTGAGTGCAGTGCCTGCACTCACCGGACACTTGCTGCTGGTGCGCCGTACGAATAGTGTGTCTGTCGGAAATCAAACTGTGTTTCCTTTATATATAACCTATACTGAATAGTGAACTCTACATGTGGCGACCCTGCCATCCACAAATTAAGGTTATAAAGGTATGCACCAAACAATTTAAAAACTAAGCATGAGCTTAGAGGTAAATCGGTAGCAAATCAGTTTAGTTAATATTCGTGCCCTACATAATTGTTTCTGCGTTTTATTAGCATCTTTAAAGTATTTATGGGCATTAAATCGTCGTAACTGACTTAAGTTGTTAAATTACATCTATAACAAGGCACTTGTTATTGCAAAACGGAACTGATTTAGTTACTTTGATTGGTACCTAAATATGTAGCACATCAATGACTAAATGCTTTGATTATTGGCAAAGACAGATTAGAATGTGGGTTTTGCTCAACAAGATATATTTAAACTTAAAGCAATAAAACGATTTTCTGGAAATAAACTATAAACAGCTGTTATTTATAATTGTAAGAATGTTTAAATCAAGATATTGTAATGGACTTGATACAGTGTGAAATATTCTTCGATTTTTATGATTAATTATTATCTACCCACATTTTCTTTTATTGGTTAAACGCAAATGTTGAACATTGGATAGCATTCGTTAGTTATCTCGATGTCGATGTTCAAATATACACTTTTTAGTCTGTCAATAATCAAAGTTAACATTGTTGTCAGAGGTAGTTTGCTTATGCAAACAGTACCTAAATGATCTTGCATTGTATAAAGAACAGGCTAAATGGCCTTAAGTTAAATACAATAAGATCAAGAGGTAGTTCGATTTATTCGGAACAGTACCTAAAAGGAAATTACTCCAGCCTTCTGGGTAGACCATAAATATGTCGCAAACACCACCTTTGGAGTCTTTTGACTGTGACAGCGACTCAGCTTCAATTGGTCTATGCTGGAAAAATGGGAGTGTGCACTACTAGTGTAAAAGGGGACAAAGGCCTTGCTCCTGCATATGGGCGGGTCAACCCTACAAGAAATATATTATAATATTCTTGGTGCATATGTAGAAACTACTAGTAATAATAATACTAGTATAATGACAACGATGTATTTATCGTCGCTGTCAACATGCTAAAGTTTAGCTAAACGAATACTTCCTCCAAAAAAATAAAAATATATAATAATAATAAAAAAAATAAAAAAGTGGTATTTATGGGCGTCACTTGTTTAGGCTCATCAAATAAGGAAGTGGAGGAAAAATAATGACAATATTCTCATAGAGTTAGACACCAGAGGTCTAAATGTCAATTCACTGCCCCTAACGAACACGTGATTGTTCAAGTCACAGAGAAATGTAAGTCAGCCAAATTAAGGGAAACAATTCTAACCCTTACCGATGATGTGACTCTTGACAAATTATTTCCGAAACCAACGCTCTAGAGGAGTGAATCGACAAATTAATAATTTTGGTTTGTCGAAATCAAGTAAATACCTAACGGTTAATATAATGGAGGGTTCAAAAAAAAAAAAAATCTTGAAATATCGAGTCCCGTGGACGTTATGACGACAATATTAAATGTACGCTAGGGGGGTGTCAAAGTTGAGATGGTAAGAGATTCCGGTCGTAAATGCAATATTACTAATGATGTTACATGGCAAGTTCTCAAGAACAATAGGGTCCTAGTTGAAAATCAAGTGAAATCTCCAAACAAGAGATTCATGCTAATGCATGTAATACTTTAATTGTACTAGGATCTTTTGAATCATTACAATTGGCAGCAACTACCCCCGAGCCGAAGCCACCTTTTATGTAGTTAAAGATGGTCATGGGAATTTGCTAGGAACATATTATACTGCCACGTCCTTTGGCTTTCTAAAAGTTGGATTAGTTTCCAAAATTTAAAGTTGTTCAGATTCATATCTTTTAAGATAAATCAATCAAATCAGCTGCTCAGCCTTGTCGTAAAGACCCTGTTCCTCTTGAGTCTAAAATTAATAAGAAAACTTAAAAACTTATTGAGTCAGATATTATAAAGCCAATTAATGGCCAGCCTGACTGGATCCCTCCCTTAGTATCGGTCTTAAAAGCAGATGGTGATGTACGCATCTGCGTAGACATAAGGAGAGCAAATAGAGCTATCATTATGGAGAACTATCCTTGCACAATATGGAACAGTTTATTCCAAATTTCAGATATGCTATCATTTTCTCTTAAATTGAAAAAAAAAAAAACTGTCCACCAGCTAGAGCTAAGTGAGGACAGTAGACATATCACGACATTTTATAAATGTCTAAACGAATGTTGTGTTCGCCTGTTATTGGCACGTGTACGTGTGTATTACACCAATGGTTAATTTACTTAAGAATATTATGTATACTGTGCTGTTGGTGTACCAAATATACTAAAATACATTCACTTGTAGCCGGGGACTATCTCTGCCTGTTTAGGTACAAACGCGTCATTTTGTGAAACTCGTGTGTCTCGAATATTAAATATAAAAAATAAATAAATTAGAAAGTATCCTGTTGCCTTGTACAGGAGTCGCCAACTTTATTGGTGATATAGTCGTTTATGGTAGCAATGAGGCCGAGCCTTGCACAAGACTACAAAGTTTTGTTAAACGATACAAAATGTGCATTCGAGTAAATCAAATAGATTTTCTTGGTCATCAGCTATCTTCCGAGGGACCTAAGCCTTTTAGACAAATATGTAAAGGCAATCGAATTGTTTCGAGAACCAAAAATTACGGGAGAAGTGTCAAGCTTTTTAGGGCTAAGTAATTACGTAGGAAAATGGATCCCTAACTTAGCTACTTGGACAGAACCTTTGCGCTAACTTCAAAGACTAAAACAAAGCAAAGGTGTAAATATTATTTACACCTTTGCTTTGTTTTAGTGGCGCATTTTATTGGCGCAATTAACAAAAAAGGCGTTTGAGGGGTCGAAAAGCGCTATGACTCAAATTAAGACCTTAGGCTACTACGATCCGCTTGACTGTACCCAAGCCTTCGCCAATGCTAGTCCAGTCGGTTTAAGAGCTGTGCTCGTCCAAAATGGCACTAACGGGCCTCAAATTGTTGCATACAGCAATAAAAAATCTGACAGACCGTGAGAACCGGTATTGTCAGACTGAGAAAGCTCTTGCGTTGGTTTGGCTGGTGGAACATTTTGATACATACCTATTTGGGAAAGATAGTTTCGAACTTGTCAGTGATCACAAGCGATTAGAGGTGATATTTGGACCTGACTCTAAGCCGTGTGCAAAAAAATGTTTTGCGCTTACAGTCATATAATTACATATTGCCCTTAGGCATTAAGTCTGCCTGTACTATTAATTTGTACAAAGTGGGTAAATAAATAAAATAAAAATAATTTCAAAGTGGTCTATACTGTGTCAAGACTGTGGGTGATAAGTCACCACAGCTTTTGATGTTAATAATTATTCGAACTTGTTGTTGACCAATATCGACCTGTAGCAGAGTTACCTTGCATGAGTCAAGAATAGTTTGCGAGGGAGCCTTTAGAGCTAAAGTTAGTCAGAAACGGAACATATAACAGCTGGGACCAGAGTGCTAACGCTTATAAGGTCTTTGTGCAGGAACTTCGTTCTCAAGGCAATTTACTATTACATGAGAATAAAATTGTTATCCCATCATGTTGAATCAAACTTTCTAACAGCTGCTCATGAAGACCATCCAGGCATTGTAGCTATGAAAATAAGACTACGTTCTAAAAGTGCCTAGGCCCAAAATTGATAGAGATGCTGAACATTATATATGAGCTTGCAAGGGTTGCACTCTGGTTTCCGCTCCAAATTCTCCTAATTTCATGCGCAGAAGAAAACTGCCAATCAACCCTGGGTTGATACAGCCATAGACTATCTCGTACCTTTACCTATCGGCCATTATCTTTTACTATTATAGATTATCTTAGTAGGTATAAAGAAATCAAAATTACTAAGAACATCGATTCTGCCTCGGCGTAGTTGTACTAAGGTATGGTTACAAAGCTGAGGTCTCGGGTTCGAATCCTGGGTTGGGCAAAGTGATATTGGATTTTCCTATTGATTATCAGCTCAAGGTCAGGAATTTGTGCCCGATATGGCGATAGGCTCGCCACCTATCAAATTGTGGGACGGAACATACAAGGCGAAATGTGGGTGTCCTGGCACCTCTGCCTACCCCTTGTGGGAAATAGGCATGAGTTTATATATGTATGTCTCGATTCTGCTTCATCGATTCATGATAAAGAGAGTTTCCTCGTTTAGGCTCGCATAGGTATTACCGCTGACAATAGTTGGCAGTTTGTTCATACCGAATTTGAAGTTGTTGCAAAGAATTTGGAATTCGGTTGGACCATAGCATTCCTTATTGGCCTCAACAAAATGGGAAAGTTGAGAAGCGGAACCGTGATATATTGAAACAACTATGGGCGTCAGTTTAGAGATAAGTTGCCTTCCGTTGTTGATGTTTAGTTTACTGACCTAGAAGCAAGAGACAGGGATACTCTAACGAAAAACAAGGAAAAGAATACACAGATAGAAAGAGGCAAGCAACGGAATCTAATATTGATATTGGAGAGAAGGTATATGTTTAATATACAGTGAAGAAAAACAAGTTGTCGACCATATAGTAGTAATAAGCTTTATAAAATGTGAAAACATGTTAATTGTTAATTGTAATTTTAATATTGTATATTACCTAGATATATAACTGTTTGTTTTCCGAATAAAATAAAATAAATAAAATAAAATATTATAAGAACGGTTACGTAGAAATATAGTACATTCCAAGAGGGTTGAAGGAAAGTGAGTAGTCTGCACAAATGGTGATGATAATTCTTCAAATAACGACACCACCGATGACGAAGCAAGTGTCGAAAATAAATAAGTGATGTGTTTAATATTATATAACATACATAGCGTTTGAATTTAATATTGTTCGATGATTGTTTTGATAAACTAATTTGTAAAAAAAAAAGAGTTGTGAAAAGAGCAACACTAGAGTTTCTTTTTTTTTTTTTTTTTTATTGCAGTGAATGGCGAGACGAGCATGCCGTTTGCCTGATGGTAAGCGATACGACGGCTCATAAACAGTAGCAACATTCCACTGCGCTCGCCATCCTGAGACATAAGATGTTAAGTCTCAATATGTCCAGTAGTTGCTCTGGCTACAATGTCCTTCAATCCGAAACACAACAGCGCATTTAAATGCATTCTTGCCCGTTCTTCTCTAGTGAAAACAGCTTTCCGAACCGGGTGGTAGATAAAAGAATGACTGAATCTAAATGATGTTGAACATTTTAATATTTGACTATAAAAACTAATTCTACTTTTTTAAATTTTGTAAAAGGTAGATGTAACATATAAGTAAATGATGACACATCTACTAGTGGGGCGAGCGGTAGTGGTGGGGGTGTGGTGAGTGCAGTGCCTGCACTCACCGGACACTTGCTGCTGGTGCGCCGTACGAATAGTGTGTCTGTCGGAAATCAAACTGTGTTTCCTTTATATATAACCTATACTGAATAGTGAACTCTACAAATACCTTATACGTAGTCTTATTAATCTAAAACAATTGCACACAACCAATAATTATGCTTTTGAAATTTCTATTTTATACCACCACAGTACCACAAGGTACTGCTTATCTTTTGCTTAGTTTGTAATATGATGTCTTGTTTCACTTAAGACGATAACCTGCTCATTGTTACCCCTGCATAATACAGGTTTTACCCCCGCGGGTAATTACCCTCAGGTTAGGAACTACGGATTTAGCGGAATATCTCTTATTACTTTTACCTACTAGTGGTAGGTCTCTTACATGTGGTCTCTTTTATCTAGGTACGTACCACCGCAATGTCTTAAACTCCCACTAAACTGCGGTGTAAATGCACTATTGTGTTTTTAATTGAAGGACATTGTAACTAGAGCAACTACTGGAATATTGAGACTTAAAATCGTATGCCTCAAGATGTCGAGCACAGTGGAATATCAAGCGCTGCATTGTAATTCAAATTGTTTCGTTTTGCTAATGTTCATGAGCGGTCGTATAGTTTAACATCAGGCTAATGGCATGCTCGTTTAACCATTCACAGCAATAAAAAATGACACGCCGCCTACCTAACTACTTTATCGGGAAGAGGTATTTAAGTGCTACCCTAGTGCAGGTCTAATAATATATGCGCCCTGTGGTATGGGGGCGCTTCGAGAATCCCGCCACGGTATCCTCTGCCTGTCGTAGGAGGCGACTAATGGGGAAGTGAAGGTCGCGGGCGCGCAGTGGGGGGCTGTTGTTGCGCCCATTGTACTCACGTACAATGCGACCTCGAGATGTTCGGCAGCAGGAGGAGGAGGAAGCAATTGCCTGTTGCCGGGAAATGAGGGGGCTTCCTAGCCTCCAACATACTTATGTTACGTGCCGCAAATTGAGCGGCATTGTGCAGGGATGGTCCCGGTAGAAGCTGGAGCGCTCTTGCTTCGGGTTCCCGGGGCCGTTCTAATTGCGCTGAAGAGGGCAACGCGGAGTTTTGGTTGGTATGCCTATCGGTGAACCCAACATAATCGCTCTACCCTCCCCCAAGGTGGGGCGTTAGCGGTAATCCGGTTTCCCCGCGTCAACAAAAAAAAAGGTCTAATAATATATAAAGAGTTCATAATACGTCAAGCCATAATCTTATTATTAGATACTCTTTTTGGATTGAACTTACTATTAAGTACAATGTATATATTAGCAACGTTTACGTGCCAATATAAAATAAACATAAAAATCAAATTCTTGTGGATTTAAGTACGCAAGATTTGACAGCCTATCCCTTCGATCAAATATATACACTTTGATCGAAGGCCTAACCCTTAATTTTTAAAGGTTTCTGATCACCCATATAACATAATAGGTTAATATAAGAGTTAAAATCTGGCATAGGGCGCTGTTCCATGGTCTGTCTTGCAATTTTTTTTCACCGGGATCATTTAGAGTCGATATATGAAAAATGAATATTAACTGTTTTTTTTTTTTTCATCGTATAACATACGATATAATAAATAACACCCAACACTCACATACATGGTCCTGACCTCACACTAAGATCGAGTTTTGTGTCGTGGATATCAGGAACTACGAGAGGCTTTTCGGTCTCACAAACCTCCAGACCTGAAAGAAATATTTGTGCATCGGCGTCTAATCGCCTGTGCGGAGGCTGTCAGAATCACGGTCACGGAGGAATATATTCAATTGTTTCAAGAATATTTCATGCGGGATTTCAAAACCACAGAAGTTAAGCCGAATCTAATAGCTGGTAGTGGCAAAATTTCCAAACCCTCGAGACTATAATATGACCCAATTATCCAACGAAGTCGTCTTGAGTGAGCATGTGAGATCCGCGAGTGCAGTGTGGAATGAACTAAACTACTTACACCCGAGTACCAGTTAAGACGTTCGGAAACTTTGCTGTAATTTGGAACCAGACACCACTGCAGTGTTCTTGTTATGATCGCGCCGCAAATTATTCACTGGAGTAGAAATATGTGGAATTAGTTAAGTTATGTAACTCATTTTAATTAAGCAGGGCATATAGCATGAAGAATGGCTGATGGGGCTGAAAAGTTCTTGAGTGGAGACCACGTACCGACGAGCGCAGCGTCACACGTCCACTCACAAGTTGGGTAGTCGACCTAATTAAAGTTGCAGATATTTGCTGTATGCAAGTCGCTTCCAAAATGCTCCAGATAGTCTTAGAAGAAGCTTTTGTTCAGCAGCGAACTTCCTATGGCTGAAATAATATAAATATGGTAAAATCTCTGGTCAGTTCGCGCTACACAAAAACTGATCTTACTATGTCAACTCAATAAAGAAGAAATATAGAAAAATAAAGTGGAATATCTCTTATAATTTCATGACACGCCGCCTGCCTTTACTGTCGGTATGTCTATCATCTCATAGGTATGTTAAGGACATTGTAGCCAGAGTAGACATATTGAAATTTAACGTGTCTTAGGATTAGAATCAGTGGAATGCAAAGCATTGCTTTGTAATTCATGGTCTTGTTTGGTTTTGCTACTGTCCATAAACAGTCATAACGCTTACCATCAAGCCAATGGCATGTTCATCTCGCCATTCTACGATATAAAAAAATAGAAAACTACTGCATCAGGAAGAGGTATTTTATGCCTCCACGCTGGGCTGGTAAGATATAGAGTTCACAATATTTTGAACGTTAATCTTGTCTATTCTCCGCTACCGCATTACCGATGTTCTTTGTAACTTAAACTGTGCATTAAAGGTTCACAAACAAAGAATACTCTTGGCGTGCGATCGCTTTTATCTCGGCCTGGTGCTGAGTGAGATTTAGTAATACTACACCCTAGCGCAAACATATTTGCAATATGCATAACAACAAAGATTATGTTTTATTTTGATATTCTTACTAGATTTTCCGCGATTCAGGATCGTGTAGTGCGGGGACCGCTGCAAATGTTACTATTTTAACCCTATTTATTAAATAAATGACTTGATTATTTGATTTACATTTCAGGAATAACAATATTGTGCGGTACTAAACGTTTCGTAATCGTTTCGATAATTCGTTTTTATGCGTTTACTGCACACCGAAAGTTTATCTTATAATTTCTGTTCATCCAAGGGTTCCCTGGTAGAAATTACTATTAGTGAGTAAGCCGGCCCATTTTACATAATTGTGTTGGATTATCCTGTTAATTCTGTGTTATCTTGGTGAACAAAAAAGCATATGTTAATTTTAATATAATTTATTTTAATAACTTATTTTACATTTATCACCACGAAAAAGTGACTACAAGTCTTCAGTGGGATACATAAACTGATACAAAATGAAAACGAGTTCAGAATTGTGACTTGAAAATTGGGTTTTGTTGGATTTCAACAGACAACCACCGTATCATGTTTTGTTCCTTCTGGTCTACCGGGTATATACAGGTGCTGCGAAACGAAGCAAGATATTAGATTAAATGACTTAACAAAAACGGTGTACTTACTAACTTACATAAAGCGACCCTTTTTTTCCCGACTGGATGTTTTGCGAAATGTGTAGTTGTATTGTGTCTAGTCATTAAAACTACCATCTGGCATCGTTATCGGTCGCATCCTGGATACAACTCGATATCTAATTATGGTCCTCATATAGCGAACAAAACGTTTGTATCTAACGGAAAAGTGTACTGTACCCATTGATATCAAAATATGGACAGGGCGGAAAGCGCGTAAAGTGTTCCGACGTAAGTGGTGCGCGCTCCAGTACCTCTCTAGTGATACTGAAAATACTCACCGCTCACAAGGATTTTGAAAATGCTTGCTTGTATGATGACAGAAAGTTTAATAAATTTAAAATAATATTTTTTACTACCGTTACCACGAAATGTATGAAATTAAGTAAATTAAATATTTATTCAAGCGTAATTTTACGGTCATCTTTTTAAAACTCCAAATGTACTGACCTAGTGTACTACTTTTTAAATCAACGACTCTACCGATTTTTTTTGTATCTATCTCTGTTACTCATGCACGCTCCTGCTATCTCCCGTCTCGCTCCACTGTCTTGCTACATTTGAACCGTGCGTCATTTCGTGATGTCTTTTCTAGTATTATATGGCATTAGTTGACATTTTCCAAGATGACACTCCGCCATGTGTACTCGGAATAATTAAAAACTCGGAATACGTTGTTCCTGTACCCTGAATTTTTAAATTACTTCAGTCACAGAGCATTTCAATGCGATTATATTAATATTTTTATTCTTTTTCATTAAAATTTATAACAAGGTTATAAACTTTATATTTTTTAATGTTACAAATATGTTAGTTAGATCAAAATATTTTAATATATTAATTTTATTTATGTTTGCCATACAATTCCGGTAAAAAACTCAACATAAAATGTCAGGTTGTATTCACGTTAAATATAACATATTTTAAACAAACTCATAATATCAGGAAAAACCTACGTGCCAATATCATGTTGGTTGGAGGACTGCCATAAAACAAAAGGGCACGTGGTCGACTCTAGTACAAGTACGAAATATTTTTATTTTTTTCTACTAGTAATGGCTTCTATACACTATACCGGCTGCCCGACTAACATTACAAAAAAACATTTACAGTTATCAAAATATATATGTTAAAGTATATCTTGCTATTATATTGTTGCTTATAAAGTTTGTGTTTATGTTTGTAAAGTTGAAAATTAACTATTAAAACCATAACACATATCTGAGATAGTTTAACTTAAAGTTAGGATATCCAAACCCACGCGTACGAAGTTGTTGGGACCTATTAACTTATTATAATGTGTGACGATTTCCTACGACATAGTAGATTCTGTTATGTTTTACACAGTTTTTTGTACTGCATAGGTCCAGTAAACTACCAAAAAAATCACCTGATGGTGAGTAATCATTGCCGCTAAGGAATATCCACAGCGCTTGGATAATGGAATTGTTGCCAGTCCATTAATTCGGAAGATGATCTAAAAGGAAAAAGGGTAGTAAGAGGTACTAGTGGCAGGTCTCTCATATATGATTTTCTAGTCATGGCTGACAACAACGTGGCTGTACCACTTCCAAAAATTTCCTATATTTACGCTGCAGTAAAGTTAACATCCCCACTCAAAACATATATAATTCGAACGGATTTGCAATTCACAAAGCGCAAAAACCAAACGTTTGAAACCAACGATAGTTTGTAATTATTATTAACGAATGCACTCAAATAAAACTCAGTTCACAGGACACTTCACTCGGATTACGGCATAATTTGAAACTAATGAGCTATTAATAAATTGGTAATGGCTACTGATAATTACATTTATTTACATGTGTTGATGATTAATTAACAAACACTGATAAGTTCCACCAAACGTATTGATTGAAAAAAGTGGATTAATGATAATTCATGCGTACATTTATCAATTATCTGTATCAGCCCATATACATACGTCCCACTGCAGTGCACAAGCCTCCTCTACAATCGAGAGTACTATTGAGAATGGTTAGGCCATATGATCCTCCACTCTCATCAATTATATCTATCTTAAATTTCCAGTCCCGGGCACCTCATTTGAATCTATACTTGTAAGTTGTTGTGCCCGTTTATAGGCAGACTAACGCTAATTAAAAAAGCCTTAATTTTAACAAAGCCATTACCAAGCAGATAATGCTCAGACAAAAGAGTCGAATGGCGATAGATTAATTGTATTATTATTGTCATTCAACACTTTTTTTTTATACCTAGCGCCACAACCAATTACTAATATGGATATTCACGAGAGAGATCACGTGGGGGTCACCACTGTGGTGATTATCCTACCAATATTACAAATGCGAAAGTGTGTGTGTTTTTTACCTCTTCAGACTCAAACCGATGAACCAATTTTGATGAAATTTGGCATGAAGCTAACTGATACCCTGGATTAACACAAAAGGTAGTGTTTCCGTGGGATGTGCATAGAATTCAAATATATTCGATATTCTTTTAAATTCAAAGGAATGTTATGGATTTTTAAAGTACGGCGGTAACTTTGGGTTTAAATATGTTAATTAATTATCACGCGAAATAGTTAATATGTTTCCAAAGAGGACTCAAAAAGTATTTGCACTCGAGCAAAACCGGGCTGGACCGCTACTGTGAGTATGTGTGTGCACTTTATATTACCTCCACTTGACTCTCAGAAAGTTGCAAAATAAAATTTTTTCTTGGTATAATACATAACATACATTATTCCTCACACAATCACTTCATCACACACTTGCTTTATTACCATAACCCTCTTATCACTAGAGAGTACGGTACTGCTTTACTATTACTATGCAACTAAAATGAAAGGCACGGTTTGACGTTTCATACTTTTTTAAGTTTAAACAACTTAGTACATGCGTGACTCACACAATTTCAATAACATTTCTGTAAAACCATGGATTTGTGGTTTTACGAAACATGTTATTAAAATTGTGTGAGTTAGACTCATAAAGTCAAAAAGACGTTACCAGGTACTAGGTACTTTAGTTGGATTATAGTAGGATAGCGTAAGCTAGTTGCCAGTAAAGAGAAACGACCGCCGATCGTTGGTGGGTACGCCCCGCGCAACTATAAAACGCAGATTAATCAAAATATAAATTCTATGAAATGCATACAATTTGTCCCTAAAATAATATTTTTATATTTATCAAAGATGCATAAAATATTATCTATTAAATACCTAATAATATGTACATGTTAGAGAGTGTAGCGTCCGTATCGTTCTCCTGCTAAACTAATTAAATACCAATCGGGTTCTGCTAAGTGGGAATTTGCCAATCAATGTGTAACATGTGAGGCTTTCGTTTGCCTGCTCACCATGATAATGTTTATAAACTATCTCTAACGTAAACAACGTAGGTGAAATGCGGGTCTCCTTGTAACACCTCTACTTACCCCTGGTGGAAAAAAAAACGTTGAGTTTATAATAGCCAATAGTCTTCGCATTTTTACACTAAATTCTATTAGAGGCATAATATTATTATTACAAGTTTGACAAAATACTCCGCTGCATTCATTATGGAAAAAAATCAATCATAGGCTGTGAAAACCTGCATCGCGTGATGTGTCGGCTAAATAATAATTTTGTGTTTCATCAAAATTTAGTCAGAATACTCTAAGAGTTATTTGCGTCCCTTTGGGTTATGGATTATGACTGACCGAAGGGTTTTAAAAAAAAGAATTTTTATTTTAGAAACTGATGGATTATACTGTCCACACATACGCCCTGGCAATTACTGTATACAGTGGCCCAAAAAATATTAACACCGAGCCCCGAAACTCGGCGAGTCTGTGAGGAATTTAATCGGAAAGAAAAAAGCAGAAGACGGAATCACCTTATTGTACACTTTTTAAAAAGTGGGAGATAAAAAAACCTTTAAGACAAAACAACTTGTGAGGCGCATTAACGACTAGTTACTACTAATTCTACCTAGCTAAAAGGCATTCTTGCTCAAGGCAACATGATGAACAACGATAAACAACAATGTTAGTTAAATGTGCAACAAAATCGTTGTACTCGTTGGCTTTATTGCGCTTTATATGTTGCGACTGTTCTTTTAATGAAATGTAAAGGTTTTTTTATTTCTTATGTAGGTGATTAAATAGCTCATATGACAAGTCAACACACACAATAATTACAGTATATACCCAATTCGAACTGGACTTTAACACAAATCTTGAAAATAATGTACTTAATAAACAAATGTAACTATAATATATAATGTTTTAAAACGCAGTTCAATCACTGTAACAGTTTACAGTTTTAGACCCTAATTTGCACATTGACTTATTTTGTACAAAAATAAATAAAGTTAAGCATGACGTATTAACAAAAGAATATTTCTCAAGTCATAATTTAGGCTGAACAGTGTAGGATATCTTAATCTTGATACATAACATGTTTATTCTAATATTGAAAAAATAATATAACTACATAATAAGATATATAACAAGCAGCAATTTTTTTTTATAATCGCTGGAGACATGTAATTAGCGATGGTTAAGTAAGTTATTTTTTTTAATTATTTTTCTGTAAGCTTCTCTAAAATAAAATTAATCAATCAATCTATATACTAAATATCCTATATAATATTGTTTTGTAATATTATACCTATTTTTTTTTCGATAGTCTACTACTTATTTTATCATTTATGGTGATTTAATTTAATGTCTTGGTGGACCATGAGTAGTATTAAAACGACTCGTAACAATTTAATGTTTCCACCGGATCTTACATTGCCACTGGAACTACACGGCGCGGCGTGGCGAGACCCCTAAGTAGATCACCTAGTCAAACTCAGTGGGCTGATTTTGGTCAATTGACTTAAGTAGACATTTAATACAAATAACATACGATGTTAAGTCTCCATATACCCATTATACATCAGAATAATCAATGTGTATAACGATAATATATAACAATAAAACAGTATTTAATGTTATAATAATACAACTAAATACTTAAACCTAATAATTAACTGTTCAATACACTACGTCGCGTCGGGAGATTTGCGAGAGAGGTCAGCGTTGCATAATAAACGTTTTGGAATCGTTTATGAGGAGAGAAATCACTAATACTAATTGGATCCACAATATATAAAGCGAATTGTATTAATATTCGCTCCTGCGTACGTTTCTGTATCAGCCCATATACGTCCCACTGCAGGGCACAGGCCTCCTCTACAATCGACAGTACGATTGAGAGTGATTAGGCCATATAGCCCACCACGCTGGCCTAGTGCGGCCTGGCGGACTTATATACCATAGAATTTTTTATAAATCGCTATGGTATGCAGGTTTCCTCACGATGTTTTCCTTCACCGTTTTAGTGTCAAAATTAATGTAATGTATCAATAGCCGAATTACCTGGTTTTGCCCGAGGTCACTCTATTCCACTCCGCCTGTTTCACCCCACTGTAAAAAACACATCACTCCGTATATAGTACCCACTCCACAATCTAAATACGCACCTGAAGCATATAATTATTTAGTCGCGCCAAAATTTAATTATAGTAACGTAATCTAAAATTTCAAATTAAGATGTACTCGTATAAGGTAGGTATAAACAAGCCAAATTAAACAATTGATAGCGTACGCCATAGAATCCTATATAAGATTTATTTTATTTCTATAAAATATTTTCATAACATTATAATTTTATAATCTATGTGCGTTGAAGTGCGTGGTGACCTGTTGGTAAAACGGACTAGACGCGACTGCCAACATGTTCACGGTGGTCGCGGGTTCGAATCCCAGGGCACACCTCTGACTTTTCGGAGTCATGTGTGTATTGATAGTCAATCACCACGCACTAAAACGGTGAAGGAAAACATCGTGAGGAAACCTGTATACCATAGCGATTTATATAAATTTCTATGGTATGTAAGTCCGCCAACCCGCACTAGGCCGGCGTGGTGGTCTATATGGCCTAACCACTCTCAATCGTATTCTCGATTGTAGAGTAGGCCCGTGCCCTGCAGTGGGACGTATATGGGCTGATACAGTATCTATGTCTACTTGAAATAATGTTGGGGATTTTGAATTGTGAAGTGTTCGTTTCAACAATGCAGTAGTATTAGAAACTCACGACAGCATCCGTGCCGCAGGCGGTTGACGCCGACTGTGAAACGAGAGACCGCGGGTTCGATCCCCGCACCGATAGAAATGTTTGTGCGGCCCATAAATATTTCTGATACCCACGACACAAGATTCGATCTTGGTGTGGGGTCAGGACTATGTATGTGAAAAAAAATCTTGAAACTAGCATAATATTTGTAGATTAAAATATAGACATACTACAATTATCATGTATTTTAAAGATAACCATAGGTCACGTTACAGTCAAGTAATAGCTTACAGTGCTTATTGGAACCTTAAACGATAACTCTTTATCTAGAAGACTCTAAAAAAGATGACTACCAAGATGTATATTTTTTACTGCTCAACACGAATGAAACGTAAAATAAATTTCTCAGTAACGTTAAAGTGAGTTCGGAAATATCCGATTAGATACTTCACTTGCAGCGAAACTTGAATGTGCAATAGCCGAGTGTTCCGGAACCGGGACGGAAGAGCTTGTTAAAGTGTTTTACATAGCAGATAACGCACTCATGGACTTGCTTCTTCCCAGATAATAGCTTCTAGTTGGCAAATAAGGTTGTTTTGATTGAATTTCACTAGAATTATTATAAACTGTTTTGGATATTTTTTTAATTCGAGACAAGCATGCTATTCACATGATAGTAAGCGATATGACTGTTTTGGACAGTAGAAAAATCAAACAAATAATGCTTGGCATTCCACTGCGCTTGCCATCCTGAGATATAATATGTTAAGTCTCAATATGTCCAGTAGTTACTCTGGCTACAATGTTCTTCTAACCGAAATATAACATTGCATTTACACTGCTATTTACCGGTAGAAATAGACAATGCGGTGGTACTTACACAGGTGTACAAAACATACGATAACTAAGATAGGTTTAAAATTCTCTATGAATAATGCTGTTTTCTGTTATTGCAACGAGCCTGTCATATAGCTACGTCGCTAGATTAAAGGAACAATTCAGAAAATTAGGTGCTTGCTGGTGAAAATTTGATAATTTCAATTAAAATCATCGGTTATATTATAGACTATAATGGTTGCTTTTTTATATTTGAATTAAACATTTTATGTCGATATTCATTAAATTTATTTCATTAAACAATAAACAGTTTATAAATTATTCAGTACGGTTGAGAAAGATGGTTAAAAGTATATTTCGGCGAAGGGAGTAAATTTAAATCTTCCGACCAAATATAATCAAATGGCAATTCTTTGAAAATATTAGGACATCTTCGGAGGCCTCTAAGATTAAAAAGCTTTGGCTGATATCCTTAGTTTATCCGTTCTATCCAAACTTACTAAGTTTACCAATTATTCTTAAAGAACCAATTTTGTCCTTTCTTTTAAGAAAATATTTTCTCACTGAAATACCTTTTTCGTCATAAGATATTAAAGACATCTTGAAGAAATGATTTGAAGTGTACAGTCAGGAACATAAGTCGCTACACATTCACGAGATTTGGAATTGTCTTATCATGCAAAATAATAATTATTTTCAATATCGTATGGCACGTCTCGGCATAGATGACTTTAATTGGTTATATTTTACGACTACGGAGTAGTACGTACACATTTGAATTCATAAAAAGGTTATCAAAAAATGTGAAGTGTTCAGCGACTTATGTTGCTGACTGTACAAAACCCCACTTTGATCATATATTTGAACGATCAATTTTCTCATACAATTCATTATAAAATGGAGAAAGCTATTCTACTTTATTTCTCGAAAACTCACCTCTAAGTCATGGCATATAAATGGCTAATATAATACATTAAAAGAAATTATTATAAGATATCTAAAAGTATTTTCTTGATAATATCACCAAATAAAACAGCCCACGCACCGCGTAAAATTATGAATATATTTTACTTCCTTGTTTTTATTATGATTACAATATATTAACCGGGTATGCAGAAAACGAAATATAATATGCTAAAAATACATATTTCAAGCTTTCAATTTCTCGTGAATGTTGACACCAATTTCCTCAAAGACAGCGTGTTGTAAACCACCAATATAATTATCAATATTTACAATATATTGTTTAAAATGTGTGAGTAGTGTACATTGACTTCACGTCTTTATCCAAACTAGTTTCGGCAACGTAGACCCACAAGTGATGCATTCCTATTTGCACAGTTGCAAATCACTTTCAGCCACATTCGAAGTCGTCAGAGGTACAAACGCAGTTCATTTCATTTTCAATTCGTAGTCAATCAGCGCCAGTCGACGTCGCTGCCGACAAATGGGTTCCCCAGCTTCGTCAAAGGAAAGCCACCAAGCGCGTTCTCTGCTATTTGGAATGACGTGCCACGTAACGAAAATATAGCCTCGATTATTCTGAGATATAGAGTGTTTGTCTTTTGGGTTACATGATACCGTCGGACTTAATCAAAACATAACAGTATAAATTAACCTCACCTCTTTAGACTAATAGTAGGGGGAATTGTTTGTGATTTTTGAAGTTGCGTTGGATACCCAGCTTAGGTAGTCTGTTTTGTGTTAGATTTTAGATGAAAACATATTATCTGAGTTTACTATTACATCTTGTGACGAAATTGGCTCGGAACAATTTGCGTATCACTAGTAATCAGAGCTTACTTTCTTTTTTTGCTTGTATATGAATACATATTCCAAAGCGACAATAGACAACGGTTTTATCTGATAAAACCTTCCAAAAACGATCAAAATTACCAAAAATCAGATAATTTTTTTCCGTTAGCCTCAACTTTTAATACACACTAAGTATGTAATAAGGTCGCCTTGTTTACCAAAATCTAAAAAAAACTTTGTAAATATCCGCTTGCTTGTCGTAAAATATTTTTATTGTCATGAATAATATAAAAATTAACTTTTGTATTAATTCACAAACTGGAAATATATATGTACACAGAAACACAGGCCAGTAGATAGCCATTTAGGCCTGTTGGAAGCGGCCTGCATCTAGCGACTTCCTACGAAGTTAACCAGGTCGTCCCTCTGCTTTGTGGGTGGTGGTCCGATACGTCGCTTGCTTGTACGTGGCCTTTACTACAGAACCTTTCGGCTCCAGCGGCCATCAGTTCTAAGTGATATGTGCCCAGCCCATTGCTAATTCAAGTTCCTAATCCTAAAAATAATAGTGAATACTCTTTTATGTTTAAAGATGCTATATTACGCAAGGACTTAAAAAATATTTTAGCTAAACCTACGGATTTAGTCCGCAATCACTATGACATTAAAAAATCAGAAAATATGACACGTTTGTTTGCAAAATTTTTAGTAGTATTATGAAGCCACTAAAAGTACCACCTGGCTTTGTTTTCCGTAAACATACCTGTGAATTGAGAATTTCTTCGTCTACAAGAGGAACATACAGTAACGGCCAAACGGTTTAAAGAGCTATCTTATACAGGGAATAATATTCTGAAGACATCATTTACTGAAATAAAGAGCTTCATTCTAAAATGCATTATAAATGGGCTTTGGCTTGGCTAAACTATTTCCATTGCCTTACAGATGGCTGGCGCGAAGTAGAGTTTTGCTGTAGCATTCGTGTAGTAAGAATGTTGGTAGGATATAGGAATGACATACGTATGCTGCCGATAATCTGTACAATCTGTCATTTTATACAATGCCTAAGGCAATGTATAGAATGCCGCCAACGTGTAGGCAAGGGACGAATTATTATTTATTTCAGACTTTGCTTAGGCATTAAATAAAAACGAGAGCAAGGAACGGGCAAGATTTCTTTTATTCACAATCACAAATTCAAAGAATAGTAGCAAATACAAAAATCCCCAACAGTCCGAAAAAATCGTAAGGTTATGTTAGATTAGGTTACTTTCATTTTTCTAACAATTTTTTCTGACATAATAATTACACTTTTGTTCTTGTGAAATTTATCTTAATTCTAATATAAGTATACCGCTATCTAGACCTCTGTATTCGTAAGCATTCGTACTCGTTAACAAATTACATATTTATTTTATACATGCCATTGGAACAGCAGGTATTCTATACAATCCCTGGGCATTGTATAGATTGCCTAAATCATATAGATTACCGGTAACACACGTACTATAAAAGAGACGGTGGATAGTGATACCACAGTCCCCGTAATTATAACGCCTTTCAGTTGTAGACTGTGTTAACCCAGAACTGGTTTAATACTAATTATTTATTTGATCGTTTGCCTCAGTGGCGTAGTTATACAATTATAAAACTCTCTGGTCGGAGGAAGTGATTTGTTTTTCATCTCAGTATTAATTTAATCACTTATTAAGTACAGGTACACAAAACAGAATACAGTCAATTAAACAATAAAAAAATAGCTTAGACATAATATGATCTAGGATGTATCCCTAACTATCTATTGGATTTTTATTTTCTTTGTCAGCCCGGAGTCAGGAATTTGTGCCCTATATGGCGATACGCTCGACCCTATCATATCGTGGGACGGTACACACCAGACGAAACGTGTATGTCCTAGTAGCAACTTTGCCTACCCCTACTGGTGAAAAAGCGTGAGTTTATGTATGTAAATATTTAATTCGTAGAAATTGCTGTGGATTGTATACTATCTTCAGTTTACGTATTACGCCGTTGGATGACTAACAGCCGCTGCCACTAAAAAATCCCAATCCAAAATTTGCCGTTTAAGATTGACAGCTCAATCTTTTTTTCTGATACTATGTTGCCAATAATCAATCTCAGTAGTGAAAAAACTATGGCAACATGGTAAATGACAAATCGAAAGTAGAAAACAGTCCAGATTGATTTTAATCTAATTTTTTCGAATGATTATTGGCATCGGCCGTAAGTGGATTGCACTTCACTTGGCATCAACATTAGAGTCTTATTGTCATGCTAGTATACAATATGCTTGTTCGAAACCGGATATACGCTAGCTGTACTCGAGACACACTTGCGTCGCATAATGTGTTTTCCATTATCGTGTTCATACTTATATTTGTGTATATTTACATGATGTAATCCGTCTTATCTGACGGACCCTCTTAAGTAATATGAACATTCCAGCTGTCACACACGTAGTTCAGACCCCACATTAAGATTGAGTTTTGTGTCGTGGGTATCGGAATCTACGAGAGACTTTTCGGTCTCACAAATACCAAGACCCGAAAGAAATATTTGTGGGTCGCACAAACATTTCTCTTAGTACGGGGATCGAACCCGCGGCTTCTCGTTTCACAGACGGCGCCTAACCGCCTGCTTCACGCAGGCTGTCAAGTTCTGTGTTAGTAGCCCCGCTTAAGTCTGGAATGTTAAAAAAAATGGACTGCGCCAGTCAAGTTCTGTGTGATTAGCCCCCGCTGAAGTCTGGAATATTAAAAATATACGATACAATTATAATGTTACAGGGTGTATCAAGACTGCTACCGAAAACGAAGCCGGGTCGTATTTTAGTGACTACAAACACAATGCAACTAAAAATTTCGCAAAGCAACGTGAAAATTTTCTTTAATATCATCGTGTTTGGGCAGTACATCCATAGCTTTTGCTAAAATAATTTTAACCCGTGCGTACCATAATGTCTTTAAAAATAAATGGGGTACACTATTATTAAAAATATCACTTAATTTAAATATAAAATTACCAGTTTACACCACACAAAAAAACAACAAAAATAAACATAAAAAATAGCGTCACAATCGGTGGTTTTGTTGGAAAACGCCGATATCTTCCAGACAACCTTAAGACGGACTTGAGTGACTATAATATAGAGGTAACGGGTGGTGGCAATGATAAAAAAATAGTATGTGTGTACATATACAGGTTCCGGACTATATCTCTAATAGCGTAGGCAGGGGTGCTACAGTGCCACCCACACGTCGTCTAGCTTATTTCCGTCTAGACGACGAGCAATGAACTTATCTCTACGTGGGACGATATCTCTGACAGTTTGTAAAACATATTTATTCATAAATATTTATTTGGATTTTTTCTGGTTTCTCTTTCACAAAGTTGTGGCAAAGTAAAAACTGATAAAGGACACCACACTTTAGGAACTCCTGGGATAAAAACATAATTTTCATGATTTTAATAAATTAAATTATTTTAAATAAATAATAAAATTCTTCTGAAATTATCTGATGTAAGTTTGTTTGAAATATTTTTTGTCTATTTTATGTTGTTTACCTGGACTTCCTTGTCTGTAGAACTTCTTTATTTCCCTATAGTTTTTGTTATCATCTTCTTATAAATTTGTGACCCATTTAACATATTGTATTCCATAATTTTTTTTTTTTTTTTACTTTTTTTTTTTTATTGTTAATTAGTGAATAGGTTTCATTAATAGTTTTTTGCGTTTTATTATTACAACCGGCAGATGGATATGTATTTTTTTTTTTATTAACTACTGTTATTTTTTTTTTTTTTTTTTTGCTTTTTCTTTTTTTTTCTTAATTTTGGTTAAGTTTTTAATATTTATTTATATTTATTTTACATTTATTTTCAATTTCACTAATGTCTGTGCTCAACTTTAGTAGCGACAATTCAGACAGTGAAGAGTTCTTTTCTGCCTGTAGTGACGACAGCTTTGTCAGTGTTCCTTCACTTGCCGATTCTCTCTCTTGCCAGTTCTCTGACGTCCCTAGGAACTTCAATGTGGTCCATCTCAATGCCCAGAGTATTCCGGCCCATTTCCCCGATATGCTGACTAGTTTTGACTGTACTCATATACATGCTATCCTTGTTTCAGAATCTTGGTTGAAACCATGTCTCTCTTCCGCAGCTTACTCCCTTCCTGGATTCCACCTCATCAGAAATGATCGCACAGCACGAGGCGGTGGTGGTGTTGCTATTTATCTCCGTTCTCAGTTTCGGTATACTGTTGTAAGTGCATCCCCACAACCTCCACCAATAAATGCTGGCGAACACCTCTTCCTAGAGGTGGAATTCTCACTTAAGAAACTTTTACTCGGTGTGTACTATTGTCCTTCTCTTCGCGTCGACTTCTTTTCTTCTTTCGAAATAATTCTTGAAAATCTTGTCCCATTGTACAGTCAGACCATAATCATGGGTGATTTCAATACCTGTATCCTCAAGAACGATCGTCGTTCTACCTCCTTTCTAAATACTATCCAATCCTGTAACCTTTCTACTCTTCCTCTCTCCGCCACTCATCATTCTCCTAACAACACTCCTTCTCTTCTTGACCTAATCATTGTTTCCTCTCCAAACTTAGTTAACAAACATGGACAATGCTCCGCTGATGCCTTTTCCTGTCATGATCTGTTATACCTTTCTTATCGCGTCCGTCCTCCCAAATCCCTTCCTAAAGTCCTAATGCAACGGAATTTTCGGGGTATGAATCTTGATAATCTTCGTAGGGATGCCGACAGCATTGACTGGAGCTCGATTCTTCTTTCAGACTGTGTTGACACTAAACTGCGTACCTTCAATCAAAAGTTGTCCGACCTTTTTGACAGACATGGGCCTGTTAGGCCAATTAAGGTAAAGCACCAACCCTCACCTTGACTCACTGCTGACATCAAGGCATTACTAACAAAAAAAGCGTCGGCCAAAAGTAAATATAATCGTCGTCCAATTGAATCGAACTGGCTGAAGTATGTAGCTATTCGGAATCACTGCAGTAAGGTGTGTAGAAATGCTCAACGCCGATACATTCACAAGTCAGTCGAAAACAGTGACCCAGCCAAAGTCTGGAAATTTCTAAAAACACTGGGAGTGGGTAAATCACCACAAGATTCTATTCCCCAATCTATAGATTTAAACTCCTTAAACCGTCACTTCTCTTCTCCATCCTACTTTGATGGGATGACTAAAAATAACACCATTAAGCATCTTTCTACCCTTAACACTCCCACTTGTTCTACCTTTGTTTTCAAACAATTCGCCACTTGTGATGTTAAGAAGACTATTACTCTTTTGTCATCTAATGCTATGGGTAGCGATAATGTTAGTCGTAACATGATTCTCTATGTCTTGGACGAAACCCTACCTATCATTTCCCACATCTTAAACTACTCCATCTCCACTGGGATCTTTCCAACTGCTTGGAAGGAAGCCCACATTATCCCTCTTCCCAAGAAATCCAATGCATCTCTGCCTTCCGAATTTCGTCCTATTTCCATACTTCCTTTCCTTTCCAAAGTTCTAGAACGTTTAATCCATTCCCAACTTAATGATTTCCTCTCCAAGAACAACCTCTTAAATCCTCTCCAATCTGGGTTTCGTCCAGGGCATAGTACGACCACCACTTTGACCCATATCACAGATGATATAAGATCCGGCATGGAGGACGGCAAGCTGACAGTCTTAGCTTTGCTAGACTTCAGTAATGCCTTTAATACCGTGGACTACGACGTATTACTTTCCATGCTACGTTCTCTTAACATATCTCCAATGGCTGTTGATTGGTTTCGTAGTTACCTGTATGGACGCCGGCAACGCATCCGTGTGGAGGATAGATTTTCCTCTTGGTGCCCCGTAGCTGCTGGCGTTCCTCAGGGCGGCGTGCTATCTCCTCTTCTCTTCGCTGTTTTTATTAACTCAATATCCAACTTTTTACGCTCCTCCTACCACCTCTACGCAGATGATCTCCAAATATATACTCAGGCACCCGTGGACAAGATGGTCGATGCAATTGCTTATATCAATACAGATATTCAACACATCTGTGATTGGAGTAGAGCTCATGGTTTGAAGATCAATCCCTTGAAAACACAAGTCATTGTTGTCGGTAGCCCTAGGATGATCTCGAAGCTGGATTGGAATCAACTCCCCAGTGTTTATTGTAATGGGATAACCATCCCTTACAGTGACACCGTCCGCAATTTGGGCTTACTTATTGATAACTCATTTACTTGGGGTCCTCAGCTTCGTGAAATAAGCCGTAAGCTGTTCGTTTCAGCTAAGTCCCTGCGAAGATTACGCAACTTTCTACCCGTTACCACGAAGATTACGCTTGCGCAAACCCTCCTTCTCCCCATCCTTGATTATGCCGATGTCAGCTATCTAGATCTCACCGAAGACCAACTAAATAAACTTGAGCGTCTTCAAAATTTCTGCATAAGATTCATATTTGGTCTTCGCAAATATGACCATGTTTCTGAGTTTCGTGCTAAGCTCAAGTGGTTACCTATACGGCTTCGTCGGAATACTCACATTCTCTGTCTTCTTTACAATATTTTGTTCAATCCTCTCACCCCATCTTATCTTAAAGAACGATTTATTTTTCTTCATGACTCACATTTGAGGTCCTTGAGGTCGTCCGAGAATCTTAGGCTGAGAATGCCTGTGCACACCACGACATTTATGGACAAGTCTTTTACTGTCAAAGCAGTTCGATTGTGGAACGCGCTTCCTGTTGTGGTGAGACAGGCGCAATCGCTGTCTTCATTCAAGAGGCAAATCAAAGAACATTACCTCTCTCTCTCTAAATAAACAGATTTTAGTAGATAATATTATTTCCTACTTCTAATTAATTTTAAATTTGTATTTATTATATATTTATATATGTATATGTTTGTAGTATTATATATGTATGTATTTATGCTTTTTATTATGTATGTATGTATGTTATTTTGGTGTATTTTTATGTTTAGATTATATATATAGATAATATGAGTTTTATCTAGTTTCCAGACTTTTAATTATTTATTTTACACTGCCCTCTCTTTTCCCTTCTTTTAAATCCATCCCATGGTTGTCTGTAAGACATTGCTTTAAGCGATAAGACCGCCATTTGTACTTTTTATATTTTTTTTTGTTTCTGTATGTTCTATTTTTTTTTTATGTGTACAATAAAGATTTAAAATAAATAAATAAATAAATAAAAAATATCTAATAAAAATTATGCTTTTTGTATATAGTTTTTCTACTGAAATGTATGGTGTGCTATTCGCCTGAAGGGCATCCATACGACCACTCATCGATTTATACTGCAGCTGTATGGCGTAAATTATGGCTTATATGGTTCCATTATTCAGACACAAAAGTTGAAGTCCAACGTGACAATTTTTCCGACATTATAAGTACATCAATTTACTCAACTACTGAACAACTATGTATATAAACTTTATTATTTATATTATGGAAAAAATGACATGCACTTATATTAGGTTTTTGTCAGTATACACTAAAGACTACCCTTTCTCTCTCCTTTCTTTTATTTCCATCCAAAGGTTGCCTGTAAGATTGCCTAGTGCAATAAGGCTACCCATTGTTCTTACTTTAAATATTTACTTCTTTTGGTGTATGTTTTTTTTTTTATTGCAATGAATGACGAGACGAGCAAGCCGTTTGCCTGATGGTAAGCGATACGACCGCTCATAAACAGTAGCAACATTCCACTGCGCTCGTCATCCTGAGACATAAGATGTTAAGTCTCAATATATCCAGTAGTTACTCTGGCTACAATGTCCTTCAAACCGAAACACAACAGTGCATTTACGCAGTGTTGTTTCATGGCAGAAATAGACATTACGGTGGTACCTACCCAGATGGCCTCTCACATATGAGAGACCTACCACCAGTATGTACAATAAAGAGATAAATAAATAAAGAACTCGCCAAATGGTATCCGGATAATTAATTATTGTAGAAACCAAGTACCTAATAGTCACCAACGTATTTCGTTCCCATTTATCTCTACCAAATGTGAATCAGATCTAGAACAGGTCTGCGCTTCAAAGTTTTACAATGACAAACTCTCTGAGTTTCTCAGATACGTATTATCTAACGGTGCCTTGTTGGTAAATTCAATTTCCTCCACATTACCACATATTGTCTGAAAGTCATGTATTTACTTTAAGTTGTATGTTATTGTTTATTGTCAAACATATATACATAAACTAACGCCTTTTTTCAGACGAGCAGAGGTACTATAAGAAGGAATGATACCCACGATTCATATTGTGTGTTCCGCCCCACGATGTGACGGGGCCGAGCCTATTGCCATATCGGGAGAAACTCTATTAATTATCAACCCGAAGTCCTTACTTCCAATCCAAAATCTTATTTCACATTGCCCAAACGTAGTATAACTGCGCCATTCCCCATTGATGTTTAGGAAAAGTATAGATTTCCTAGTAATTTTATACAAAGACTTTTCCGTTACTATATAAAAATATTCAGAATATATTCAGGATTTATAAACAGTTGTTAAAGTATTTCATTTATATTTTTATAAGTTTAATTTCTTTTACAATCATAATGTCCAACCGATTTTGTTTATGTGTAGATTCTGTTTAATTTTCCACTAACAAAAAACATATTTTAAGCCAAGCTATTCAGAAACTGTCGCGGTTCAACATAAAACAGAAGAAATTCGATTAGAACTCAATCTAAAGGAAACATCGCACCTCAATCTTCAGATTAAAACAGAACAATACGCGACGCGCAATGAAAACAAAACTTACGCCAACGACCCAAATAACTTAGCTACTAAAAATATTTTTCTTACACCAAGAAGCTTCGGGCCCCAATCGAAACGGCCATTATATCGAGCGAAACAAAAAAATTTGGCCGCTAATGCATCTATTGTTCGCGTTTGCGGGATAAAATGAAAATAGATGGATACTGCCGCCTTCACATCGTCAAGCCAAAATGATGGAACAAGTATCAAGCCATTCTATGACAATAATTGACTATTCGATTTCGCATGATTGAACATCTACTGTATTGTTATTTAATGAGGTATTAAATGTAATACAGCAGTCAGTGGATCCCAATAGAACTGTCTATCAAACTAAAGCTTAGCGTAATTGGTGTTAGATATTTTCCGAACGTGATTTCAAATTTGTTGTGATTTATTTTGTTTTTGGGTTTAAGTTCTAATGTTTCCGATAATCTACATTATAACTAGCGGGCAGGAATGTGTAATTTTATTCTTGCATATCAACTAGCGCTAATTTATTATTATTGAGCTGTTCAGTTGTATAAGAAACAGAAATTTCTTTAAGCCCTTTTGTAACTCGGTTGTTTTTATTGTATTTATTACATCATGATAGTATGTCTATTGCTGGACGTTTACCTGGCCTTGATTTTTTAGGGCTATCTATTCGGAAAGCCATCCGGCTATGAATTTCTGCCACAGTATGAGATAAAAAATTGGGAGCAATAATCTACATGTTAAACATTATACCATCAATATTCAGTCGGTTACTTCGCCTTGCCAGAATATTAAAATATGGCTGAGAATGCTAGCTTATTTACAGAGTTTTTTTTCTTTAACATAATGGAAGGTGATCGTCATGCCGGGTATCGACATTGCGAGGCTGGCTCGCAGTTTGGAGAACTGTTTGCCTCACGAGGTAATGTGGGGGGTTACTCTATAATCCGACAGGACACGACGTTCAACGTCCACATATAAGGTAAAAGTCTGTGATACTTAATATCATTTCATCAGAATACACCAGAAGACCGCCAATTGTACTTTTATTTTTTATTAGTTTCTGAGTGTTTTTTTTTTGTGTGCAATAAAGTGTATCTAAATAAATAAATATAAACATTAGAAAAATAAATAAAATACATTTTTCATTGAGTTACTTCATAACAGATAACAGATATCTCACATAATTCTAAAACTTAAACGAATATTTTTATTGACGTATGGTTATTTCATCACGTGGTCATCCATAACGTATTTGAAAATGTAAGTACAAAAATGGTTTTATGTCAAAACCTTAAAGGCGTTAATCACTTACCACCAGCTGCAGCTGTTCATACCCACGAGCATAATAAAAAATCAGCTACCATAAAAACTGTCGCAGTGTCTTACGATCCGCCGCCATTAATATCTCATTCTTCTTTTTACGGCTTGTCAATAAAAACTGCAGGTGTGAAAGCGGCGATTCGGTGCGCCAGATAAAACACGCCTGAAAATGGCTCGATCTATACCGGGACGCCGCGATACAGTCTTTATGTCTCAAATCGAGGGCGCTCGTTTTATCATAATAAACATTTTTTCATTCAACACCACAATTTCACTTTTGTTTGGGTAAATTATACTTTAAAGATTTAATGTTTTGAGGTAGGTTATTGAGTTTTTGTTATATGGAATGCCGAGCATTGCTTTGTAATTTTGTGTTGATTGATTTTGCTACAGTCCTTAAGCGGTCGCATCGTTTACCGTCAAGCAAATGGCGTACTCGTCTTACGATGAATTTCAATAATAATACAAAAAATACACTTCATTTACATATAAATAACCTGTATTTATTTATATGTAAATGAAGTGTATTAGTGTGATATTGACACATTGTACTTATTTTAACCCACATGTTTCTCATCACCCCTGGTGACATTTTACATGAATTGAGAGGATTTTTTGTCAAAAATTATGATTTTAATTCTTACTATTTTTGGGCATCCCATATATGTAGATACGAGTTTTTTTTACCGCTTAGCTGAACTTCAGTTCAGTTCGGATACTTATCTGAGCTGTATCTATAGGGGTTGATCAATAGCCTTGAAACCTAAAATCGCGAATTTTGACAAAACTATCAGGCAGTTTTTGTTCAAACTTGGTACAATCTTACCTGGGATGGTTAGGAGCATGTGGTTTAAATTAAATACCAGATGTCAATATCACGCTGTATAACCAACGGTCACCTACATAATCCTGATCCCATAATAAGATCAATTAAGTCTTGTGTCGTGAGTAACATGAACAACGAGAGACTTATCGGCACCACGAATATCCAGACCCGAGACAAATACTTAAGGGTCTCATCGACATACATATATATATATGTGCACGAATCGAACTCGGGGCCTCTCGTTTTATTAGACCAAAGAGGTGAGGTAATCTCGTGTTTGTGTGTGTGACAGGCTGGTTAATTTTGAATGCTGATTCAAAATTATACGAGGCTTCGAATGTGTGAAAAATATATGAGAAGTTAGTCGTTACTAAAAAGTCAGAAGTTTATGACATGTCATAAACTATAAATATTTTTCACATCCTTACTAATATTATAAAGGTGAAAGTTTGTATGTATGGATGTTTGTTACTCTTTCATGAAAAAACAGCTCAACAGATTTTGATGAAATTTGGTATAGTGATAGCTGACACCCTGGATTAACACATAGGCTACTTTTTATCCCGAAAAATGTAGTGTTCCCGTGGGATGAGTCAGGAAACCAAATATACATAATTTCTACTCTTTCAAATTCAAATTGTTGGCACGGGATGTCCTCTCCTACGGAAGGGAAATATAGTCGACGGCACGCGGGAAATATAGTTAGTAGACACGCGAAATAATATGTTCTTGATGTGGATTGGACTCAAAAACTATCTGCACCCGGGCGAAGCCGGGCCCGACCGCTAGTATTATATATTTTGCTAATATCTTACTGTTTAGTGATTAAAGTTTTATCTAATGTATTTGTAACACTTTACATTAAAATGCTATTGATAAAATCTGCTGAGTATTCATTATACCAATCACGTGAGTGTGATCTCACAGGAAGGTCTAAGAAGAGACCTGATATCGAGTAACCTGTCATATCCAACACGTTTCATAGTCGGCGTCTAACTGACTTTTATAATTTTAAAGGCAATAATAGTTGCATATTATTATAGGTTGTGTGGTCAAGCCCGTTTGATGTGGTTGTATCCTATGCGTGAAACCGCAGCACGTTCCACTAATATACGAGTATAGACAGCTAAACAAATATACGTATTTTGTAAGTCGCTAATTTTGTAGTGTTAGTTGCAGTGGTTTAGTTTGTTGTATTAATTGTATTAAATAAAACGGTATTACGTAATATTTATTCAGATCTGTTTTCAAGTGGAATTTATGTTTCTAAACCACTTAATGAAATTCTGATATGAATTCTAGGTGTTTGTGAGACCGAAAAGTCTCTCGTAGTTCCTGATACCTACGACACAAGACTCGATCTTAGTGTAGGATCAGGACTATGTGTCTGACTGTTAGGTGTTATTTATTTATTATTTAATGAAATAGACGTAACTCTATTACGCTGTGTTGAGGTAACACCATAATACAAGGATGGAAGGGGTAAATTCTAAAATCGTAAGCTCCTATATTTTATATGAGTTTACGTTCGTACTCATTACGTAATACTATTAGAGTTTACCCCAACCTGATATAAAATGTAATTCAATTAATTTCTTAAGCTTAGTGGCATGTAAAAATACCGAGTTCCTTTTTCGTTTTCCGTGACAGTGGCACGCTTGATATAAAAATTTGTTGCATAGTAGCCTTTGTATAGCGGTAATACGAGTATATATCTGCTGTATGATTACCGTAACTATATACCGTATAAAATAATTAAAAGATTCTGTCACCATCGAAGACATAATTCAAGTCCCAGGGCACACCTCTGACTATTCGGAGCCATGTGTATATTAATAGTCAATCACCACGCGCTATAACGATGAAGGAAAACATCGTGAGGAAAACCTGCATACCATAGCGATTTGTGAGAAATTCTATGGTATGTAAAGTCCACCGTCCCGCACTAAACCAGCAGGATGGACTATATGGCCTAATAACTGCGCCCGTGCGCTGCAGTGGAACGTATATGGGTTGATACAGTTAACACACAATAATGTAGTGGTTGTATGGTACTTATAGGATACTCTGTATGTAATGTATTGATAATGAGTCCGCCATAACTATGCAGGACGCTACGCCGTGGCGCAGTTGGTTAGACGCCGGCTGTGTAACGAGAGACCGCGGATTATATCCCCGAACCAAGACAAATGTTTGCGCGATCTGAAAATATTTGTCTTGGGTTTGGGTGTTGGTGAAAAGCCTTTCGTAGTTTCTAATATCCACTTAGTGTGGGGTCAGGACTTTGTATGTAATTATTGGGCATATTTATTACTGTATTGTATCAGTATACGTCACACTGCAGGGGTCGGGCCTCCTCCATCATCCAGAATACGATTGAGAGTGGTTAGGCCATATAGTCCACCAGCTGGCCTAGTACAGGTTGGCGTACTTTACATACCATATAAATTCCTACAAATCGCTATGATATGCAGGTTTCAATTATTTATTTATAATTTTATTTTTTTAAGTCCGCCAACCCGCATTATGCCAGCGTGGTGGACTATATGGCCTAACCACCCTCAATCATACTCTCGATTGTAGAGGAGGCCCGTGCCCTGCAGTGGGAAGTATATGGGCTGATACAGAATTTTATTTATTTCGTGTTCTTTGCTTTCGTCGATCTTAGTTCATATGTGTTGCAGTGTGGTCTGTGTTTGGATCGTCTGGCCACTAGCCAATGGATAAAAAAGTATAAAGTTACTAAAATTGTTTACATAGTAACATTGCGTCGTTTTTTCGATCGATCAAAGTTGACGTGTCGACGAGTTCCAGATAGTTTGATGGTCAGCGGAAAGTAATTTGAGATTGTGTGAAAACCTTTTATGGTATGGTCTATACATATTATGTACTAGTGTTGGGCCTGGCTCCACCCAGGTTTACTTTTTGAAGCCAGTCCACGTCAGCAACATATTATACCTGTAATGTTTTATATATATTCAAACTCAATGCCGTCTTCTGTACAGCTTTTTGTGTCACGTCCTAGTATAACCCACCTTGTCCCTTCTCATTTACACTTAACGCATGCAATCCAGTCCCATCCCATCTTTTTGAGCATAAAAAAGTAACAAATATGTCAGAATTCCTTCCCCATCGTAGGCAGAAGTGGTACCCAGATTCCCTCCTTTCGCCTTGTTATTTTCCACGATGTACTTCTTCACGATGTACTCCTTCTTCTACCTAGCGTTATCCTGGTGCCAGAGTCTGCCTTCCGGCAAATTCTTCTCCATTTCGCCCGATCTTCGGCATCCTCAAAAGGAAGGCCATTGATCCTCATTTCTTCCTTGACGACATCTAGCCAGCGCCTATTTGGTCTATCCCTCGTTCAAGGTCCGGGAATATTGAGGCTCAGGCACACATTACCAACGTACTCTGTGAGTCTATCGCCATATCGGTCATAAATTTCTAACTTGCAATAATGATTAGAAAATCAAATATCAATTTACTCGACCCAGGATTCGAGCCCGAGAACTACGCGTAATTGTACCGTTGTACAGTCAGCAACATAAGTCGCTGCACACTTCACATTTTTTGCTAACCTTTTTATGAATTAAAATTTGTACGTACTACTCTTTAGTTTTAAAATATCACCAATTAAAGTCATCTATGCCTAGAAGTGTCATATGATATTGAAAATAATTATTATTTTAGATTATAAGACAATTCCAAATCTCGTGAATGTGTAGCGACTTATGTTGCTGACTGTACGACTGCGTCAACCAGGCAGTTGAACATTGAACTACTAAAACACTAGAAAAATAAGCTCAATACTAAGTTAACTAGTATTTAATTAGCTCCAGTATGATGCCGTAGCCACTAGCAATGTTTTTATATACTCATTTTATTTACTCGACAACTTAATTATATATTTATCTCAGTACTGTTTTAGAGAAGTGATGGTGATTTATGTTTTAGATGTTATTTTATTTACCACATACTGATCTGCGCAAATAATACTTTATATTTATGTAAATAAACTCACGCCTTGCTGCCGGGACCATTACTGCATACCGCCGCTTAATTCAAATTAAACAGTACGGTACGGACCTTGCAATCACAATAGTTGGAAAAAGCAATGCTAATGTTTCTTGTCCATTCTTCTCTGGTGAAGACAGCCTTGTGAAGCAGATGGTAAAAAAGAGACTGAATCTTAATAATGTATAACAATTGAAATATTCAATAAAACAAGACAAGAATGGTTCCAAGTTTAACAGAGCATATCTCTTTTGAAGACTCGTTTTCCTTTAACATCGATGTCAATTAATTGATTTTGCAGTCACAGATCTGCAAGCTATCGGAAAGATGAATTCGATTTTTAGGTTAACAAAGGGATATTAAAAAAAAATCTAAATGAACACCAGGCCCCAACACTACGCAGAGTTACTTTTGTTTTGACAGCGAATATGAATATAATTAATGGTTTTAATTACGCAATGTCTGTTTTCCAATAGAAATGAAACAAGTATCGAACAATTTACATTGATAACACATTTTATACCTTATAACTGTGATTATATGATTGTATTCTATACAACAAGCGGCAGCCGTTGTCAGACTTCTTTAAATTAAATTGAAAGTTCGTTTACTTTATTTAATAGCTTATATTTTATATTTCTTTTGAAGAGAACGTGGTTGGCAATTGAAGTTTTATCGAGAAGAAATTAAAACAAGCGGTGTACTTACAGCTTTCTGTATTATAAGTTCGTGTAGTTTTATTTGTATTATTTTTATAGATTTTTTCAAATAATGTGTTCCTATCAGACAGTTTTTATCATTACCATTAAATACGGCTAAGGCAGATAAGGCTGTTTTTTCCGTGGCGCTGTTGCTTAAACGCAGAATGTGGAAAAAGAGGCTGCATGTTAGATCCCAGGTACAAATTGTCTGCTGCTCAGACACTTGCGAGTCGTATTTTGTGGAAATAAACCCGAAAAGTTTTGTGAAAACTTGTTTTAATGGTGGCTTTAGTTTTACTTGGTTGTGATTGTGACAGAAAAAATGGAAGGAAGTGACATTTAAAAATGATTTGTCATAGACTATATATAAAGTGCGTGGTGGCCTGTTGGTAAACGGACTAGACGCGACTGCCAACATGTTCACGGTGGTCGCGGGTTCGAATCCCAGGGCACACCTCTGACTTTTCGGAGTCATGTGTGTATTGATAGTCAATCACTACGCACTAAAACGGTGAAGGAAAACATCGTGAGGAAACCTGCATACTATAGCCGATTTATAAAAATTTCTATGGTATGTAAGTCCGTCAACCCGCACTAGGCCAGCGTGGTGGACTATATGGCCTAACCACTCTCAATCGTACTGTCGATTGTGGAGGAGGCCCGTGCCCTGCAGTGGGATGTATATGGGCTGATACAGATACATAGACTATATAATAAAAATAAAAAAAGTAATTTGAGTGTTCCAAACTTGACATTGGAATAATGTTTTCAACAATTGGCATATTTTTTTTTATTGTTACATGGAAATAACAGCATTATGATTAAAAGAGAATGACATCTCGTTTCATCTGACGGATAAATTTAAACAAAAAATAACAAAGCTGGGAATTTTTGTGTGATACAGAAGTATTTCAGGGTGTTTGTGGGGCCGAAAAGTCTCTCGTAGTTTCTGATACCTACGACTCAAGACTCGATCTTACTTTACCTTCTTATGTTGGGTGCAATTAGTCATTTATTTTAAAAATATCCCTTCATTTGGATATTCAGTTTTGTCGAATATCAAAAATTACTGGTAACTTTTTTGTTAAGAGTTTTTTTTTTGAGATTGTAAATTACAATCCATTGACTAAGCACTATTTAAAAATAATTGGCCACTGAAACCAAACTATTATTTATGGGTTTTATCGCGGATTTGGTTTAATGTTTGCTATTTTTTTAGGAATGCTTTCTCTTCGCACCTTACACCTTTGCCACTGGTACAATTTTCTATCTATTTGTTAGCCCTCAGAAGTCCACTGCTGGACATTGGCCTTTTGGTGATCTGAAAGAGATCGCTAACAGAGATAATATGACCAGTTGAAATAAAACTATTATTTACGGATTTTATCGCGGTAAAATCTGTAAATAATAGTTTTATTTCAATGTGTAACATTCGCGTAAATCTAAGAAACCATTAAATATGACCAGTTGTTTCACTATATCAAAAAACCTTGTATGAAATATGAGGTGAACAATAAAGTTTTATCTATGTATTTTATCTATTTATCTATCTATCTACGTTACAATAATACGTACGCCAATATATTTAAACTCCAATAGTACCGCAAGGTGTATCAGTGTATTTTCACTAAACAGACCTGTGGAATAAAATAATATTGGTAACTCGACATAATTTCCACCTGGAAGCGTACCGCTCCCGAACGGTACGTTTTCAGCGCTCTTTCCTAACACGTACGTGCAAGCTCTGGAATGAACTCACTGCATCGGTGTTTCCTCAGCGCTATGACCTGTCCTTCTTCAAACGAGGTTTAAAGAGTGTACTCTCCTCAAGGTAGAGAGCGACTTTGTTATCCTGGTCCTCTGGCACTGCGAAGGTCCATGAGCAGCGGTAGCAGCTTACCATCAGGCGGGCCGCTAGCTAGAGTGCTGACATGGAAATTTAAAAAAAAATGAAATTAACAAACCAGTCCTTTTGGTTGAGTATTTACAAGTTGCAGTCACATTTCTCTAGTATTATCAATTACACATTTCACAAAAAAAAAGAAAGCATTGTAAATGCAATAAATGTCCAGAATTTATTAACTTACATCCGCCCTGCATTAACATAGTTTAGATACACGATAACTCTGAGTTGAATTAGGGTGTTTGCACAAATGTGGCACGCGAACATAATGTAAGGAAAATATTTTTATTCTCGCCGTCGACAGTCGTCAACTGTAATGTCCTCATTACCTGTACCACCTAATTAAGTAGCGCAGTCCCGGAATAACGGGGAAATTGGTCGTGATTTCTGGATAAATCTTGCTTTCATGTCTCTAAATACCTTTCTTGGAATTGTAGCAGTGATTGAATATATATCATAGTTTAATATCGTTTAATAACATAAGCAAGTAAGCTGCTCTTCTATTATTGATTTAACTATAATGTATCCTACATTATAGTTAAATTTAAACGTTATGTGTAAACTTCGTTGGAGATTCTAATAAAATAACATAATGTACTATTAGCTTTCAAGACGGTGGAGCTACGGTTTAGAATCCACGGTCACTCACACTTTTGGCTGTGGAGTATTAGTTGTGTCATTTGATAGGATTCTGGAGCGAGGCAGACACCCCGGGATTTCCGGCAATTGCAAAACAAAGTCAGTAAATAAGTTGTTTTTTCTTTATCCGTATATGTGAAACGCCACCTGGGTAAATCACTGTTGTGTTTCGAATTAAAGGACTTTGTAGCCGATGTAAATACTGGACATATTGGGACATGGCATCATATGTCTCAGGATGGCGAGCGCAGAGGAATACTAGGTTTAGTTTTGTCCTGTTTATAAGTGGTCGTGTCGCTTACCATCAGGCGAACGTCATGCTCGTTACGCCTTCATTGCAATAAAATAAAAATAACAATACTGAACGATCATTGCTCAGTCTTAAATTCCACCCGAGGAAATCCCCTGATAAAATATTTATAACGTTGGATATATTGGATAAAACTACAATTTAGTAAAAAATGTTACGGCGAAACGGGTCAAGATAAAGTTTAGCGGTGCCGATACCGCGCCGGAGGTTATCCACATTGTTAGTTAAACTTCAAGATCACACGGCCGGCACAGATCGGGATTTGGGTAAGTTATTATTTATCTTATATATAAAACAGTTTATCAGAAGATTCCAGGTTCGAATCCTGGCAGGGGCGCCATTTACGGAGAATGTTAGGGAGACAAACGAAACACAACAATGACTATGCAAGACTAACTTTATCATAATAATCGGCATATATTTATATAGGCATTATATATTTTTATCTTATATCTAAACAAAGGTTATACCACCACATTCTGTTTATGTATTTTTTTATTTAATCCTTTCTTGCACTGTATAGAGAAACAACAAATCGCTGCTTTAATTTGATAGTGGCACATAACGAAATCTGTATTTTTATGATAATGTTACCATTAAATACAAATTAATCTAAAATGCCACTATGCCAGGCCATCATAAAAAAAATACTATGTGAATAAAACTCATATTTTTGATAGATTATACGTTGATTTAAACAACTTTTAAAGAGTTGTCATTATTAAAATAAAATATATAAATAATTAATTATTTTGTTTTATTTAAACTGCTCTCCTGAAAAAAGTTCATTTTTGAGATATGTCGTTATCAAATTAAAGCAGCGAAATATATCACATAATAATAATAATAGTACAAGTGGCGGCCTTATCACATTAGGTAATTTCGTAAAGGCAACCATGAATATTAGAATAAGCTTAGATGTATTCTGTGTCTGTATCAACCCATACCTGTCCCACTGCAGGGCACGGGTCTCATCTACAATCGAGAGTGCAGTTGAGAGTGGTTAGGGCATATCACAGGGGCATATAGTCCACCACGCTTGCCTAGTGTTTGTCAACTTAAATATGTATTTAGTATATTTGTATTTATTTCAAACTTTCCATTGCATAATTATTGTAATGCTATGTTGCGACAGCATTTAATATTAATGAGTAATATACGTCGGGACGGTACCGCTGTCTTAGAAAATTTAGGTAAATTTACAATTATGTCTCGTTTCGTTTTGAATTTACGATAAGAGACTTGATTTGCTATATCTGATTTTATCTATTTTCATTATGTAACTGCGATGATTATCAAAGGACTAATTTACGACGTAAAGTATTTTATCAGAAGTGGGAATCAGTTTTTATTACGTAAACTGTCTGTCGAAGAGAATAATAAATTTGCCAAACTTATGTAATTTATTACTATACTCGTTACTGAAAGATAAATAAATAAAATACTTCGGATTTTTAAAACATTATTCAAATTTATTAAGCAGAATTTTGCAAAATGTTAATCGAAAATCTTCTTTTTAATACGCTTTTATTAGCTTCAGACGTATGTTAGTATGTAACGGAATCTTTGAACATGATTTTGACCTCCTTCAAAACGTCGGATTAACTCGAAATTTGGCATACTTATTAAGGACCGATGACAATTTAATATTTTAAACATTTTGACCCGTTATCCTTACTAGGATAATCAGGATTAGCGATTTTTGTTTTCCTGAGGCCCGGAGTGTCTGCGTCAAGACCAATAAAGGAATCTACCAGGCGCGCCGATCACCTATTTCTCGGATAAGTTACCAACTATGCTTAAATACGCTTTTATTGAAAATCCAACTAAAGAATAGAAAATAAATTTCAATAAATTTGAATTAAAAAATAGTATAAGAAAAATGATTTTATTGAAAAAAAAAGCGTGGGGTGTTTACAATCTTTACTTATCCTCCTGCACCCCATGCTTTGTAACAATAAAATGTATGTATTTTATTCAATTTTCTTATCTTAAATTCATTGTCAATTCTTTTTACTTTTTTAGTTGGATATCTTATTAAAGCGTGTATTTTTAGTTTTTTAAACTATTATTTAATTTTACACAAATATTACTAAAAGACGTATGGCACTCGGAGACTGCCGCGGTAAAGCTATTGCATGGCATTTTTTATCAACTTATGTAATTATAATTATTGATTTATTTTATTTATGCAGTATTTTTTTTTCCTTTGATATTAATTGTACAGGTATTTCCTGTTGTATGTGCGAGCTTCGTTGAGTCGTACCATGAAGTAAATACAAGGAGAAGTTACCCTAACGCCGAAACTCTAAGCAGGCATGAGTCACCAGATTGCGGGACGAAGAGGGAGATTACGCATACGCAGTAACGCCAATACAACCAATGCTACCTAGAGGCGAGTTGTTGAACTAAAGAGACAAGCGTGATATTTCAAAAAGTTATTAAAAGTTCTGCTATTCATCGATAGATGGCAAAACTAAATATCGAAAGAGGTTAGATTACAAATAATCACGCAATAGCTTTGCAATTCGCATTTAAAAGTACTGGCACATATTTGAATAAAAAAAATTATTAAATTTAAATTTTAGTCGGTTTTAGGAATTTCTGGATTCGGTCTCCACGCTCAAGGCCCGCGATAGAAGCTATATGCAATAGCTTAAAAATACTTTGTATTTTTAAAAACATTATTCAGATTGATGACACAACATTTAGGAAAATACATACATACATAAACTCACGCCTATATCCCAAGAAGGGGTAAGCAGAGTTGCCAGGACACCCACATTTCGCCTTGTATGTTCCGTCCCACAATGTGATAGGTGGCGAGCTTATCGCCAGATCGGGCACAAACTCCTGACTCTGGACTGATAATGGATAGAAAAATCCAATATCACTTTGCCCAGCCCGGGATTCGAACCCGAGACCTCAGCTTTATAATCGTACCTTAGTACAACTACGCCACCGAGGCAGTCAGTTTAGGAAAATATTCATACTTATATAATAATTAATAATTGTTCACTTATTAAGGTTAAGGTTTCTCTATCTTATTTTTCTTTAATTTGTGGTGTTCCATAAAGTGTTATGTAACTTTATCTTTTAATTAAAATATATATAAGGATATTATAATCTCCTAATACTGTACCCGTGAATTTGTATTTTTAACCGACTTACAAAAACATGATGGGGGATTACAGCCCCCACACACGAAACAAAATCCGCTATCGATCTGAAGTGAAACCGGTGAACGCGATCGCTTGCGAAAACTTCTCAAATATAGCAATAAAAAGATAAAAGTCTTTGGATGAGCTGACTTGGATAACTTCAGGAGCAATCCTGACGTAAATAAAGATACACAAGTTATGAAAGTATTGATAACTATGGGCACGACCCGGCTTTGCCCGTTTTGCAAATTATTTTACCACCCTGTTTCATCCATTTTTCAGCTCTCAATGAGAAACGGTTCATATCCGCGCTTCCCCTCTATATAATTCTCGAGCTACTACGATCGGCCGCAATAATTACTTATTCGAGTGAAAGTTAACTGATTAAATTTAATGTTCATTTAAATAATTATAGTACTTATTAAAAGGGTTTCAAAAAGCCGTCTAGAATACGATTGGCAAATATGGAACCCCTACTACAATAAATATGTAGAAAACATCCAAAAACGATTTATCAGAACTCTGTAAAAAGTTCAATATTGTGCCACTTTAAAAAAGTCGCAATATAGCTGAGTTTACTCTGTTTTTAATAGTAATATCTGGCGAAATTGATTTTCCAGCCATGCTTAGTAAAGTATCGTTTAAAATCCCATGTAAATTAGTCAGGTTCAACCCTCTTATCCAAGTCCCACCAGCTTCCTCTAACTGCAAACAAAATAATTACATAGTTCAAGCAAGCAAGAACTGAAACACAATTTGAAAAAAATCGATGTAGACCCTTATAATACAAGTATTGCAAAGGTTGCTGGGTCTTTCCTCGCGAATTAATGTGACATAAGGCGAAGACATGCTATTTTGCTATCACTTCTATTTACTATTCACTATTCTGTCAAATGTTCGTAAAAACCTGTAAATGACCATTTATTTCTTATACATTTATTTTCAATTCTAATATTATGTAAGCTGTTGGTTTTTCAAGAAATATGAAAATAATATGATAATAAAATATCTGCCGAATCCGGGGGGTTTCTTTATAAAACGATTCGAACTACAAATGTTTTGATATTCGACGTCCGGAGTAAGATATACGAGTAAATTTTCTACTTCTATAAATCTATATTATTCTCTATTATACTGACCGTTTTCACCGAATTTAGTCTATGGTTACGACGTGCGTTAGAGGATTGTAACATTTTGTGGAATATCTAGGCCAATAAGTTAAGTTTTACGTACGGCGTCCAAACATTCGAAGTTCGTATACTTTCATAGAATAACCCCCACCCCCCCCCCCCCCGCCCTAATTAATTTTGTTACGTGTCTGACTGAACTTTAAGCTTGCTCTGGGCTTTGTTTTTCAGCGTCAATTAATTGCACGGTGCCATAAACTCTGGAATTGTTAGTTTTTTTTTTTTTTTTCAACCAAATTGCAATCCCTACTACAGTTGAATTTAATTGAACTAAAAAACTATAATAGTTCATTTGAAGTACCATCTCATGAAGTCCGTTGTTTATAGTTTTAGAATTGACAAGAAATCAGAACCACTGCTACGATTTTTTTTTTGTGAGACGAGCTTGCCATTGATCTGATGATAAGTGATACAATCGCATATAGAAAGTAACAAAACCAACAACTCTATGAATTACGAAGCAATGTTTGGCTTTTCACTGTGCTCGCCAACTTGAGACAAAAGATGTTAAGTCTCAATATATCCATTAATTACTCTGGCTACAATGTCCTTCAATCCGGAACACAACAGTACTGTTCGTCGGGAGAAAAAGATATTGTGATACCAACCTCATTGTGAATTTCAACTCCTGTATGATCACTGTATTGTAAACTTTTTTTGAAAAGAGCAACGCTAGAGTATCTTGCCTGTTCTTCTCTGGCGAAAAAAGCCTTGTGAACTGGGTGGTAATGGAAAAAAAAGTGACCTAATCTAAATAGTGTATGACATTTTATGGATTCAATAAATATTTTCATTTCATTTCAACCCAGGCGTCCTCTCACACATTAGAGACCTACAACCAGTTATGTGTGAATCATTGACAACGGCATTATAAAATTGACTTGAGTGCTACTGGCATTGTGCACTAAAAGCATGTACTTGGCGCTTTATAAATATCTTTCATCATCATCCATCCATCAGCCAAAGGAAGTCCACTGCTGAACATAGGCCTCCCCCAATAATTTCCACAGAGACCTGTTGGAGGCAGCCTACATCTAGCGACGTCCCGCGACCTTTAGCAGCCTCTGACCACCTTGTGGGTGGACGTCCTACGCTGCGCTTTCCGCTACGTGGCCTTCATTCGAGCACTTTCCGAGCCCATCGGTCATCAGTTCTCCGCGCTATGTGCTCTGCTCATTGCCACTTCAACTTGCTAATCCGGTCGGCTTTGTCGGTTATTTTAGTTCTCCTACGGATCTCCTCATATAAATATAAATAGCTTTACCAAACGGATTTCATGAAATGGAATAAATGTATTACAGCAACGTGCATGAAATAAAACAATTTTAACCAAGAAGGTTTAAAAGTCCATTGTGGGGGATAAAAGAAATTGGGACACCGCTAAAACTACTAACTAACCGATAACAATATGCGCAGCTTTCAGGGAAGCTTTCAGTGCGCTTCCGTCCCGTTGTGCTATTTAATTTCAAAAGCAAACACTCGAGCTTTTTGGTATAAAGCTACTTATAATTCCCCAAGATTACACCTCAGTGCTTCACTTTATAATGTAAGTGTTTGCTTTAGTTTTATTATTAAAAATATGTAGATTATGTTCTTATTTATTTAAATTGATAGTATAGAAGAGTTTTAATTGTAATTTGATTACTTTTTGTTTTGTTATTGTAGTTTCACTTCATTCATTGTTTTGCATTACCAAAAAATACTTAATAATTATTCATTGAAATAAAACTATTATTTACGGATTTTATCGCGGATTTGGTTTAATTTTACAAATTTCAATAGAGAAGATGACTTGAAGCTTGCACAAGTATGGGATCCAATTCTACATTTAATTGAATCGGAACCCAAAAGACCAACTGCCAGACCTCAAGACATTGTGCTCCTTCTGCGTAGATCGAAACGCTAAAATCAAGTAACTTTTAAAATTAACTTTTCAATTTAATAATTGTAAAATAAGGGTAGTTCAATTGTAACAGTCACAGAGCGGATGATTAATACCTCAGTCCGCCCCGTGACCACGAAAGCTGTTAAGTAATAGAAACGTCGGGAAGTCAAAAATGTAAAAATTAAATCAGATCCGCGATAAAATCCGCGAATAATAGTTTTATTTCAATGATTAATAGTCGCGTAAACCTAAGAAATCATTAATAATAATTATTGTTTATTTTGGCGATAACTGCGTACGCTTTTATTGCGGATAAGCGGACTTACTGTATGTATCAGCCCATATACGTTCCACTGCAGGGCACGAGTCTACTCTACAATAGAGAATGAGGGGTTAGGCCGTATAGTCCACCACTTTGGCTGATGGTTGGCGGACTTACGTACCATGGAAATTCTTATAAATCGCTATGGTATGCAGGTTTCCTCACGGTGTTTTCTTTCACCGTTTTAGTGGTGATTGATTATCAATACACACATGACTCCGAAAAGAACTCCGAACCCGCGACAGTCCTGAACATGTTGGCAGCCGCGTCTGGTCCGTTTACCAACAGGCCACCACGCACTGCATTGCGAACATTATTTATGGCTAAATGATAAGGTATTTATTAAGTGAGAATGTAGTACGAAAGCTTACATATTCTTAATGTTAATTAAGGCTTGTATTTACTTGCATGGTATGCCAGTATGTTAGAACACTTTTTAATACGGAAAAGCTATTGTGGTTTTGACGTATTAGCTTTCAGCTCGGCATAATTAGGTCAACCTACGAGAGATAGTCATGTCTCGCATTAACTATATATTTGATAATAATGATCAGGGATATTATGTTTTTTGATGTTGTAATAGATCAACATTTGCTATCAACATGTTGAAAACAACATTTGTTCGAAATGCTTTATTAGCATTTAATAATCACAATCCTTCGTTTTTCTATATCTTTCGTTTTTTTCCTTTTTACCGAGTGATTTTTTTTAATTATCGTGTCATTTGGCTGTACTTTGGATAGTGGGAGTGAATAATGCTAACAAATGCTTGAAAAATAATTATTTGTTTCTTATACATAGATATTTCTATGTTTATATCTTCTCTCTTCGTTATCGAAAGCGTTTTTCTAACGCCATGCTTATACAAACTTTAGAAAACACAGTGTATATCCTATAGTTGATTACCAGTATATATATATATATATATATATATATATATATATATATATATATATATATATATATATATATATATATATATATTACGTATCGCACTCAACTAACTATTAAAATAGATACATCATTACAAACATTTCCAACGCAAAGCCTCCCCACGCACCCTTTCACATCACTCAAGAGTACTGACGTTAAAAAGTGAAGAGGAATATAAATTAGTCGTTTTTTTATCAGCCATTCGTCTGGCGTCGAGTCGGTCTAATTGAGATGATTTATGTTCCCGCCGTGCCTACAGCTTCCTCCTAACTAATTATAAATAATGAATGAACACCGACCTGCTGCCGCCATTGTAATGTCAGAATACTGTTGTAAATATAACTTGACGTTATCTTGTGTGGTTAATATGTATTTTATTAATTTTTAGGGCGTAAATTTTACTATTCCACTCCACATTGGGTATATCTTATTGATCATATATATATTTTTGTACTAAACTCTATGTAATTATGTAAACGTTACAAATAAAAGTAAAAATGTTCATTAGCACCATTTAGCCTGCATGTTTCAAAATAATTTTGATATAATATTACAGCTTTTGTATCGAAAATGTGGCAAAAACAAAATATAAATCAATAAATAAAATAATTGGGTCAAAACAATACTAGCATGTGTTGAAAAATGCAACAGCAGTTAGTTTTGTATACTGCGGAGTGAGGAGCTATTAATATCATGTCAATAAGGATAGGATTATGATTAATTAACACAGAATAGGTTAACGTTGTTTAATGTAAAATTATAGTGGAAAAGGTAATCTTCAGTTTCTATTTTATGACGTGTATTTACTGAAGTGAAATACGTCCAGTTATGCGTAGGAGCTAAGTTAATTATTTTATTGATATATTTATCGTTTTATACAATTAATACAAATATGTATATAATTTCTCCTATACCCCTGTTCCGGTAGTATGTTTATGTATGCATATGTTTAGTTAATATTATTTAGCTGTAAGTAATACTTGAAGTTATTTTTTATTTTTTACATCCATTCTCTCTCCTTCTTTCAAATCCATCCCATGGTTGTCTGTAAGACACTGCTATAGAGCGATAAGACCGCCATTTGTACTTTTTTATTGTTTCTGTATAGTAGTTTATATTTGTGTACAATAAAGATTTAAATAATAATAATAAATGCCTTTTTCCAGAAAGTGTGGCCAGAGGTGCTACTAAGACACCCAGGTCTTGTCTTGTGTGTTTCGTCCCCGTTCTAAGTATCGATTTAGCTAAATGTATCCATAATAGTTATATACGTCTGAACACTGTCTTGTCGGCTTAGAAACGGCTCGAAGATGTCTTAAACTAAGTGTTATCTAGGTAGACGTCAGCCTCACAGCCGCGAAACAACAAGTTTCACCAAGTTGAACCTACACCGCCGCCCGCCCGCGCTCTGATACTATCCATCTAACAAAACCGATTGGAGAACTCTTGAAATTGTATATTTAAAAAGCCTTTGAAGCATTTAATTTAATATTTTTATAAGCATCTCCTTATACGAAGATTTGAGGCTAACATATAATATACCATATTTAACATTGTTACCATATTTAGCACTGGCAACTATATCAAATAGTGTTTTGAGTGTTTATTATAAATAATTAAAATAAGTAATACTATAATACACATACAATACACCCGACAGACACATACATAGTCCTGACCCCAAACTATCGAGTCTTGTGTCGTGGCTAACAAAAACTACAAGAGACTTTTCAGTCTCAAAAACATACAGACCCGAACCAAATATGTGTCCTTCACACGAACATTTGTTTCGGTGTGGGTATCGAACCCGCGGCCAAGCTGTTCGCGACGACGACCACTCTCGTGAGCTACCTACATACATTATAGAGCTATGTACGGGCACTTTAATTCCATTAAAACGTTTTAACGTTGCGTCTCTTTGGCGAATCATAGGTTTGTTTCCATCCAACGTGGATCTTAAAGGGGAAAAAGAATATTAATACAATAGGCTCATAATTAATCCTTAGGAGAGGCTTAGGTCCAGCAGATTTCAGTGGGTGAGACAGAGTTAGAGAGGAACAAATAAAGAGAAAGAAAGACTCATGATTATCACCATCATCTTATTGCGTTGGTACCTAACCAGGCTCTCACATACGAGAGACCAGTTAATCTCAAAAACCTTTTACGGATAATCATCATCATACAGTTTTATTTATATTGTATTTCATCATCATCAGCCTATAGGTATCCTCTGCTGGACATAGACCTCTTCCTATTTGCGCCATTTAACACGCGTTAATACTTCTGGAATAATTAATCTCCGCAGCTGTTATTAATTTGATAACTCCGAACTGCGACTCTGACTCCGAACCGACTCTGATGAACCGTCTCAAGAACCCGACTTGGGTCTCTCTATCATTGTTGTACTACAGTACGATTGAAAAGTAAAAACGAAGTCGAGGCCTCGGGTTCGAATCTTCCAATGGGCATAGTGATATTCCCATTCAATATTAGACTGGAGTCAGGAATAAGTGGCCGATACATTTGTATCCTGATAGCACCTTTGCCTACCCCTTCCGGGAAAAAATCGTTTATACATGTTATTTTAAAACAATTACTTTTAGTAAATAAAATCCTGATCTACGAACAGTCCCACAATTAATCTGCAAGCTGAACCCGTTCCATATATTGTAGCATAAATATGCTACTGAAAAAGGGGTATTAAAATTAATATTCAGTTAAAAATGTATTAATTATCCTATAAGCGCGCGTGGTGTGCCGGCGACAGTAATCGTATTTCGTGCGCTCTCGCATCGGTTTTATTTAGTTAAAAAAAACTTGATGCAATTTATTATTCATTTTCCCTGCCTGGTACAAACAGCAAGAATTTTCATTTGAAATATCCCGCTATTATTCTGCCAAACAGCAGTGTAAATGCACTGTTGTGTTCTGGTTTGAAGTACATTGTAGCCAGAGTAAATGCTGGACATAATAAGACTTACTTGTTATATCTCAGGATGGCAAGCACATTAGAATGCCAAGCATATCGCTTTGTAATTCATAGTGATGTTTGATTTGCTTTGGCACATGAGTGGTCGTGTCGTATTACCATTAGGCGAATGGCATACAATTCTCGGAATTCCTTGCAATAAAATATCGTTTCCATGTCGGAAAATCTTCTTGATGTTAGTTGTTCAACCTGAAAATTGTTTTGACTTGACTATATCGGAATTCTACCCAGCATCATTATGGTGTCAAAACGGTGGAGGTTAAAATCATTAAGACCCTGCATACCTGGAAAAGTCCGCCAACATGCATTAGGCCAGCGTGGCGGACAATGGACTTACCACTCGCAATCGTATTTTCGATTGTAGAGGAGGCCCATCCCCTGCAGTCGGACGTATATGGACTGATACAGTACAATATACATAAGTACATGGTGACGTAAACGGAACGAACAGACGGTAAATGGTAGTTAATACTCGAGACAACGGGATCAAATTTCCTTTAAGATTAATTACATCAGCCATCGCTTAAGGTTCAAAACACTAAATAATGAAATTTCTAATATTAAAATTTACAAATAAACATATTAGTCGCTAATGGCCAGTGGTAATGATGATTGGCGTTATTCAATTATCAATTGATTGCAAATGCGTTTAGTGTCACATTTCAATTGTGCAACGGCTGTCGAATCATATCATTATCGGTTTTGCGTCCTGTAACATAATGCCATGGTGTAGTGATAACATGTTTGAGCCATGCATCGATGAGTACTTGGGTTTACATTCCAGGTCAGGCACTTCAGCTTGTGTAGATATGTACGAGGTTGGAAATTGTCCCGCCAAGGTGATAGGAAAGTCGTCGGCATATGCTGGGGCTGAATAATATCGGCACCAACCTTAATTATGCATTTGGTTGCAGCTGGGTATATAACCTTTATCGTATAGAATCTTGAAGCAAAAAAAAGTACCAGTTTTTACATACTTTACACGGATGGAGTTTATACGGAGAAGGAATGCAGAAATATAATATTTAACTAAAATATGTGGTGCATAAATAATTTAATCTAATTAATGAAAATGAAAAATGAAATAACGAAACCTTTTTCATGAAGTACTACATACTTATTCGAAACGTTTTGTCCAAGTATACAAAAAATGTATTTATGAAGTGATCTTTTTTACGAACGCTGCGGCAAAAATCATGGATATATTTTATTTGAATTCATAATAATAGTTTTCAGAAGAATAGCTGTCGAATTCCGATCGCCGAACGAACATTACTTTTATTATCACTGTATTCCAGACAATTTTTTTATTTTATTTCATAGACTCATAGTGATTGACTGTTTCTACATCTTGTTGGAACGAAAATGAAACGAATTAATTATTTCAGTGCCTGAAAGTCCGTAGTAAATGATTTTCAGAACAATCCTGACGAGTTTCTTGCGTGATCTCTCTTTATTCAATCGTTCAAGTGTCTATGCATGATCTAGTACGGATAGTTATATAGAATTAGTTATTTGTACAATAGTACATAGCTGTTTGTGATTAGAACTTTTCCTAACGACGGCCAAAATTTTATGGACTGCACTCGACTTAATACACTAATTCTCTCTCTCTCTTCAGCTACAGGCAGAACTGCTGAAGCCTATGCCTCCCCAAAGGACCTTCATAATGATATTTTAGATGTGGATTGTATCTAATCATTAATAAGAATAGCACATTAAGATAATTAAGAGAGATTTATGTTCTACTTTCTTTATCAAAGGAATACCATCTCAAGGACTATTTTTAATTTTAGTCACGCCGACAATTCAATTAATATTAGTCAGTATTCTAAAGGATTATACACCGTAGAGATTTTTGAAAGGAGGAATTTTCCGTTTTAATTCCATCGAGTTTTGGAAGCGGGTGAGTTGATAATGGTAATTGTCGAGAATTGTGTCGGCTGTCTTGTCGCAATGCTTTTACAACGGACTTGTACAAAGGAACAATCAAGGATTGTTTGAGCAGCTAGCACGTCGCGCGTCCGTCGCATCGTTCAGTCACAATTGAACAAGTTTCTATCATGTTTTGAATTATTGCTTTGCGCCCTTTGAAGAGTAATTAATAGATGTTCAATTTTGCTCTATTGCTGGCTTTGTGGATACTTTTATTAACGTTAATAAACAATATTTACATGGGTACATTTATAATACACACATACATACCTGAAATTGAGACCTATTTAATTTTATATTTGTGTTTTTTTTTATAAGTTTTTAGTGTTCTTTAATTTGGTTATTTTGTCACTTTTCCCAATTGTTATTATCATTAAACATTTTTTTAACGTTTCCATTCAAGTCAGATTAAGGGCCCTACTATATTCAACGAAACGAAGTTCAAAACTTCGGATGATCAAAGTTTATATACGATACGAATGTACCTACATAAAACTTATGGTCGTTATTGATTTATGGTCGTAACCATAGACTTATAGTTACGGTGTACGATATATATATACATTCGTATCGTATAAAAAACTTCGTTTGTCCGAAGTTTCGAACTTCGTTCGTTCGTTCGTTCGTTCGTTCGTTCGTTCGTTCGTTCGTTCGTTCGTTCGTTCGTTCGGATGAATATAGTAGGGCCCTAATGACTGAGCATCCGAACGTCACTTGGTCCTCGCATTGAAAATCAGCGCTGCGGTACTGCTTATGCATTACCGAAGCATTTAGCTGAATGCGAGGTTCTTTCTTCTTCTTTCTTTAATATTGTAAAATGTTTCACAAGTCACAACACTTAGCATTTGATATATATATACATAAAAGTTATATATAATGAAGTGTTTATATATAATGAAGTGCGTGGTGGCCTGTTGGTAAAACGGACTAGACGCGACTGCCAACATGTTCACGGTGGTCGCGGGTTCAAATCCCAGGGCACACCTCTGACTTTTCGGAGTCATGTGTGTATTGATAGTCAATCACCACGCACTAAAACGGTGAAGGAAAACATCGTGAGGAAACCTGTATACCATAGCGATTTATATAAATTTCTATGGTATGTAAGTCCGCCAACCCGCACTAGACCAGCGTGGTGGACTATATGGCCTAACTACTCTCAATCGTACTGTCGATTGTAGAGGAGACCCGTGCCCTGCAGTGGGACGTATATGGGCTGATACAAAAACCTAAATAGTTTGTTTTTTGAACGCGGTAATCTCAGGCACTACTGGTTTGAATTGAATATATTTGAGTGTTGGGACTTGTCGATCTCTCGGGGAAGGCATTAATTAGGCTTTATCTCAGGAAAATATATAGAAGGTCTTTTATTTCGAAAAAACTGTTTTTCGCGGGAGAAGTCGTGAGCATGAGTAATTAATAAGACATACGATCAATTTGAAAACTTTGGATGGGAAAATTATCATGGTGACAGGCAGCGTACCGGGATTTGCTCGGTTACCGTTGATCGATCGTTGGGCACACATGCAAATTTAATAGCTTTGTAAATAAGTTTGTTATTTTGTTAACCGTCATAAATTATTAAGGTTTGCTAAGTAAGTATTACTGGATATAATGTTTTGTATGTAATTTTTTTCCCTCTTTTAGCGAACTGTTATTCGCCCTTTGGCTTTGTGTTCAGTAAATATTATTGTTAGCACTCTATTACATTTTGATAAATTTTCCCTTTTCAATTGTTATAACTGTTATTCTAACATACTAAGGTTTCGTATTGCGACGTCGCTTCTCTTTACACAAGCATATTTACTATCTCACTACTTTTACTTTCATTTTATACGTTGTCACTTGGTGTGATATATATGTGGGTTAAATTAAATACTATATGTAAATATCACCTTGTATACTTCTATTCTTTGTGTGATAAAGCTGGCTAGCTTTAAAATGCCACGTAAATCACATTTAAAAGGCCCTTCCATGATAAATATTAGCAAAACAAAACTTTCAAAGGTGGTTATAATTTTCAATGTGCTAGTTTTCTTACAATCCACTTAGACAGGAGAAACTTCGGCCAAGTTTCCGTTTCCCGTTTACACTGTAATTCAATTAGCGTGATTGTTACTCGACGGAATTAACTTTTGTATTTTACTTGTTAGATTTACGCTATGTTCAAACTTAACTAGCTGTTTTGAGCTTATGTTATTTTTAATGTACATATATTATATATTCTTATCCCTCTGGTCATCATCATCATCATCATCATCATTGGTTATCTGGAAGAGATCGCTACTAGCGATAAGGCCGCCAGTTTTTGCACTATTTCAAAAGAATTTAAACTGTTTCATTGTATGTAATATGTGGTGAATAATAGAGTGTTACCTATCTTTGTTAGCGGACCGGCCCTGCTGCTCCTGGGTGCAAATAATATGTTAAGACCTCACTCCACACTTCAAACATCACATTCAAAATTCTGTATTCAGGAACTCAACCTAAGCGCCCTACGGTCTTTTTTCTTTCTCCCATGTTTCGTCCCGTTGCTTAGTATCCCTTCCCATTTAGTAAGTGTAGGGATAACTGATTTGGTCTATTGTAACATCTTAATCTATACTAATACTAGCTGTCGGGCCCGGCTTCGCCCGGGTGCAGATAGTTTTTGAGTCCAATCCACATCAAGAACATATTATTTCGCGTGTCTACTAACTATATTTCCCGCGTGCCGTCGACTATATTTCCCTTCCGTAGGAGAGGACATCCCGTGCCAACAATTTGAATTTGAAAGAGTAGAAAATATGTATATTTGGTTTCCTGACTCATCCCACGGGAACACTACATTTTTCGGGATAAAAAGTAGCCTATGTGTTAATCCAGGGTGTCAGCTATCACTATACCAAATTTCATCAAAATCTGTTGAGCCGTTTTTTCATGAAAGAGTAACAAACATCCATACATACAAACTTTCACCTTTATAATATTAGTAAGGATTATAAAGAGGAAAACTTTGTTTGTTTGTTTGTTTGTTTGGTTGTAATGAATAGGCTCAAAAACTACTGGACCGATTTTAAAAATTCTTTCACCATTCGAAAGCTACATTATCCACGAGTAACATAGACTATATTTTATTTTGGAAAAAAATAGGATTCCGTAAGATATTTGGATTTTTCGGACACAAACTGAAAAAAATCAACCAAAGAAGTTACTTATTTTGCGTACGCTGCCTAAACTACAAAAGATAGAACCATAAAATGTTATAATTAATTGTAGATCTTATAAATATCTACAAAAAAGTCCGCGACACACTATACCTATCTATGTCGAGTGAGGCACAACAACCACATTTTTATTTAAAAATCTTGAATTTTTTTTGGACTACATTTAAACGCGTTTATTTTACTCATGCTATTAATCCTTATCAAAATTAATTATTTCATCAATAAGTACAATTTATGTTGATAATATTTGGTTTTTGAATGATTAAAATTGGACGTTTGGTTTTGAAGTTGTGGTGAAATTAAAATATTACGATTTCTGCTGCACGGCCCGTTGCGAAGTGGGCGTCATAGTATTTAATAAATCTAATAATATTGCCCGACCACGGACTTGAATCCTTAGAACAACTGTGCTATTGACGAAGGGAAAGATACAACAAAATATATCTATACTAATATTATAAAGCTGCAGAGTTTGTTTGTTTGAACGCGCTAATCTCTGGAACTACTGGTCCGATTTGAATGATTCTTCCAGTGTTGGGTAGTCCATTTATCGAGGAAGGCTATAGGCTATACATCATCACACTATGATCTATAGGAGGAAAGCAGTAGTGATATTTCTAGCAAATACGAGGAAATTTTGTTCGTTTTTCGTGGTCCGATTGGTCGATATTCTAAACTGATAGTCAGAATTAAACATTTGACCGCCATTTTAAAACGTGTATGCACCCGGGCGGAGCTGGGCCGGGCCGCTAGTAAATGATAAAATAGTACATAATAAGAAATACACCCAACACTCACATATATAATCCTGACCCCAAACTAAAATCGAGTCATATGTTGTAGATATCAGGAATTACCAGCGACTTTTTGGTCTCACAAACACCCAACTAACAAATATTTGTGATTCACACAAATATTTGGTCAGGTGCGGTGATCGAACCCGGGCCTCTTGTTTCACAGACGGCGTCTAACCAACTGCGCCACGGAGGCTGTCAAATATTATATAAAAGCACTAAGAAAGTTTAAAACTAAGTTAGTTAAATAATATTAGTTTCGTCAAAATTTTCAGAGATTTTCTAATATACCGCATAACTTAGTAATTTTTCTGACAATAACAAACAACAAATAAAGAATTAGCGAAGTTGGCCCAGCAGTTCATGCGCGATGTCGTGACGAAAAGAAATAGAACATTTTTATAAATATCGAAGAGTATACACGTGTCACGGATAGTTTATTGCGTAAGGGTAAGAAGCAATTAGGATATCAATTATATAAATAAAAAACACCCAACATTCACGTACACAGTCCTGATCACACACTAAGATCTAGTCTTGTGTCGTGGGTATCAGGAAATACGAGAAACTTTCCGGACTCACAAACACCCAGACCCGAAAGAAGTATTTGTGGGCCGCACAAAAATTTCTCTCGGTGCGGGGATCGAACCCGCGGCCTTTCGATTTATAGGCGGCGTCTACCCAACTACGCTACGGAGGCTGTCAAAGGAGATCGATCGATTTCCTAAGGAAATTGGGCCTAGTAGTGAAAACTTGACGGACACAAATGAGACCTAGAATAAAATAATAAAGATTCAATATCCTTTAAATATAATAAAGTCTTTTTGAGCTACGGTATGGGGTATTCAAGATATATCCTCTTAAAGTTTTACAAAAACTACCATATTCTACTATCTTCACATATATCTTATTTGGACAATATTTTATATTTTCTGTAACTATGTAAATAATTTCGTTTAATAATATTGTAAAATGTATTACATAATTATAAACACGTTAAATACTTTTCGATATAAAGTTGATTAAGAAAGCATTTCTGGGGGGTAGAAATATCCGTTTCGAAAGTAGGTAGGTCATTATAAAAAGAGAATGATGACGGTAAAAATGTTGGTATTGATAATAAGAAACACATTTTTATAATAAAAAGTTCTATTTTGAAATTAAACTTGTTCCTAAACAATATCTCATGTACCTGGTAGTAACAATACATTGTCGAGGTGCTTTGCAGGAGGTGTGATATCATTTTGGTACCTAGCCCAACCAAGGTACCACATAATAGTCATTACATGTGCACACTGCACATCATCCCACTGTCCTTTTGATTGCAATGCAATTACAATAATGTATTATTGCATTGTGGCCATTTTGAGAGCTGTGGATCTGAATATAAACAAATCATACAATGTAAAACATGTAGTTTTGTTCAGTCCTAACCAATAACGCATTAAGTGGTCTGGCATACTATTTATCTCATTAAAATCGATTGATGTTTTAGAATTCTTTATAATTGTAAACATGTCTTGTACATGTTAGAACTAAAATAATATAATTAATATTATAGAGCCTTTCCGTCATAAAATCCAATGAGGTATTGCGTAGATGCACTGAGCAAGCTCTGCTATTTTTGGGAATATAATAATTATAATCTTTTTTAGAGTAGCCAAGAGTTGTCGTAAATAATAAACTCAAAACATTACTCAAAATAACTAACATCACAAAAGCACATTCCTTTCGCGACCAAGCACAAAGAATAGAATTTGACAAACACTGAATGAATTTGACAGATGTCAATTCTGATATTTTATTGCAAACAATGCAAAAAGTGGTAGAATATTTTATGATATCCTTTTTTTTTCACAAAATCTGATCCCCACGGTGTAGGATAAATAGAGAGATGAATCTAAAAAAATACGCCTGATTTTTTAGTCATACTTAATTTCTTGTCCGTAGTTGGACCAAATCGACTGATCTCCTTTAGGCATGATGGATATAATGGCAGGAAAACGTACGTATATAATAATGTATTTATACATTTACGAGTAAATAAACATACTTCTATTTATAAATAGTAATATGAATAACAAATAGATTCGGATACAGAAAGATGTATTCATTATTAGATCTGTTTACTGAAATGAAATTAGTTTATTAATCATATAATTAAATATGAATAGTTATAAATAATAAAAAGACGACGACCAAAAACCAAAAACTGTAACTAAATTAATTTAATTTCTATAACAATATAGTCAATTACTTTGTAAATAAGTACAGAATATGAACTATGAATTGACTTGTCATAAGAGTTATTTAATAAATAAATAACACCCAACAGTCACATACACAGTCCTGACCCCACACTAAGATATAGTCTTGTGTCGTGGGTATCAGGAACCACGAGAGACTTTTCGGTCTCACAAACACCCAGATCCGGAAGAAATAGGTACTTGTGGGCCGCACAAACATTTCTCTCGGTGCGGGAATCGACCCCGCGGCCTCTCGTTTCACAGGCGGCATCTAACCAACTGCGCAACGGAGGCATTATTTAATTGCCTACATGATCAATAAACCAATTTCATTTCATTTCATAGACAATTAAATAGCTCTTATGACAAGTAATTATGTAGTGATTAAACTCTATTCACAAAAATAAATAAACCATATTATACCGGCAGTGCAGAAACATGGAGCAGTTGCTAAGTTGGATAAAATAATATAAATAATCCAATACTATCCGTTTTGGGAGTGATGACCTTTCAGAGTTGTAAGTAGATATTAACACCACTTTTTCGCATAAAACAGAACTAAACTATAACATATACTGGTAGTAGGTCTTTCATATTTAAGAGGTCGCTAGGGTAATTCTACCGCAATGTCTATAAATAGCAGTGTAAATGCACTGCAAACACTGTTGTGTTTCGGATTGCAGGACATTGAGGCCAGAATAACTACTGAACATAATATTGAGACTTAAAATCTTATGTCCCAGGATGGCGAGCGCAGTGAAATACCAAGCACTGCTTTGTAAAGGTGTTGTTTGGTTTACTATAAGTGTCCATGAGCGGTCGTATCGCTTACCATGCGGACGGCAAGCTCGACTCGCCAGTCATTGCAATTAAATAAACGTAAGTAGGAAGATAATTGAAAAAGTTTGCAATAACATGAGATGTACAGAAAAATAATAATATATATGCATTATGGCGTTAAAACAAACAGGGCACATAAAACTAGTAGTTTTAAACATAAAAACATCGGAAGGCCGGGTCTCGGTGCACATTGTCCGTTCCGCGGCTGAGTTACGACCACTTTTAGAACAAAGCCTATTTGATTTATGATCTGGCTTTTACTTTAAAAGTGATATTTTTATATAATAGGCTTTTGTCGTTTGTTCATTATGAATGGTATCGTTTGAGTAGCATCGAGTTCCCTTTTGTGCGAAATGTTTTAGCGTTATACTCTTTAGCACAAATGTGGAATAGACTTCGTCATTTGGATCTTTATATATATATTTTAATTTATTACAATGAATACAACCGGCATGAACTGAGAATCACAAAGGTCAGGGTTCAATTTTGAGGCTAAGTAATCCATTTGTAAGATTTTAAATTTGATAAATCTCATTATTATTTTCGAGAACGGTGAATCGAATTTGTGCTTGGCATCGCTCGTATACTACACGTTAATACGGAAATAAGCTTGTCACACGGCAATGTTGACAATGTGGGCACCTCGGCTTCCCCTTCATAAATATAGACGTGAGCGTAAACTTGTTATAGAAAAAATATCGTGGAGTTTGCGAAGCCAGTTGAAAAAAGGACCCAAAAAGCCAACTGCCAGACCTTAAGACTTAATAAGTTATTTCAGTGTTAATATAATATAAAGGTGAATTCATAGTATCGTTAAAAAATTTAATTGATCCCGATACTGCCTAAATCTAGTTATGCTATGTTTTATCGTTTGGCCTAAAACATTTTCCTACTCTATCCCGGGCGACCGATTTGTATAAAATAAAGTAATTATTTTCAAAGTGATTCTCCTTTTTAACCACACACCACGTTTGATAGTAAAATAACCAACTTAACAAATGATTTATTTATTACTATTTATATTGTATATATAAAACAATATGACATACATTGTAATAAAACTATTGTATACGGATTTTATCGCGAATTTGGTTTAATTTTACATTTTTGAATATGGAATATATTCAAGTCAGTAATATTACCAGAAAATACACGTGTATTGTTACCTCAAACGGCAAATAGTGTACAGAGGTAGTAGACTACCCCGTTAAGTTTATCAGCACAGAGCACTCCCACCGTGATAGGAGATAAGTGCGTGTTCTTCCGGCACGTCTCGCTACAATATTCACACCGAAATAAGGATAAGTGCTCACGGAATGCTGCAGAAATAAATATTTCCGCCACACTACTGTGTACACCCGTTATAATGTCTGCCGGTTTGTCAAAGAGTAGATATTTAAAGATGGGACAGTTTATATTTATGTTTAAATGGTGAGAGAAAACGATCACATTGAATCTAATGGCAGGCGCAGTGACGTCCAAATAGGTCAGGGATAGCGAACTAATGGCACGTGTGCACTTGCCGTGAGATAATAAGGCACACCACGATAAGTTATTATGCACTAGAGAAATAGGAAAAGAAAAGGTAATATTTCCCCAATGATAAAAAAATCAAAATTATTTGGCGGAAATACAAAATGGGTACATTTTCAAAAAATATTTTATAAGAAATCACGATGATAGACAAACGTTCGCCACCCCTGAAATAGGCTATTTACTGGCAGAAATCAATCTAGACTAAAGTCGGAACGTGATTCATTTGTATCTCACTCACTATGATTTGTTCTTCACCATTTGCTATCAAAGCGGACTTGAATATTCTATAAAGAATAATCTCTCTCTCTCTCTCCTCAGATATAGAAAGTACAATGCTGAACATAGGCTTCCCCCAAAGATCTCCACACCACTCTGTTGGAAGCAACCTGCATCCGGCGACTACCTGCAACCCTAACCAGATCGTCAGTCCACCTTCTAAGAAAGTACAACACAAAGTACAAAGAATAATACAAAGATCTAAATACGTTTAAACATAAGTTTTAATATTGAAAGTTGGAGAGAAGAAATTTTGTAAAAGTACTATAGATACTAGTATTAGAACTTGTGCATGTGTCTGGTCTATTTATTTTTATATTCATTGTGTGCATCCTTATGTTAGGGTGGCGATATAGCGCGTTCCCCTGGCGCTACTTACACTCGAACATTCGTATGGGCACGTTAAACTCCCGCGGCAGCCCACGTTTATTCTCTTAAACGGATATCCAGTAAAAGCGATTACTTGTTATTTACATTATACCTTACATTACTTTAGAATAGCGTACAAATGAATAAATTATGATTTTCGCGGTACATAAGATTCTATTATAATTGTGTTTCAGTGATTTTTTTCCAGATTTGTAGGACTTTTTAAATTATGTTTATCAAGACGATAACAAAATACATTCTTGTCAGAACATTGTGAAATAAACTTATAAGTATGAAAAAATATTATCCAGAAAAAATACCGGTAAAACAGCCTCCGTGGCGTAGTTGGTTGTCGCCGGCTGCGAAACGAGAGGCCGCGGATTCGATCCCCGTACCGAGACAAATGTTTGTAAGACCGAAAATCCTCTCATAGTATTTTTTTTATTATTTATTGTATATAAAAGAAAATTATAATATGAACAGCATCTATAAAACCACTAAGGTTTATACCAGAGCTGACACGAGTTAACAACAGCACAGTAATACTTAATAATTTATCTTATTAATATTTTCGATCTTACAATTAACATAATATCTTACAATTAATATAGGAATGTAACATTATTTTATTGCTTAAATAAAAAAAAAACAACTTCAATTTTAGTTCCTGATACCCACGACATAAGACTCGATCTTAGTGTGGGGTCAGGACTATGTATGTTACTGTTGGGTGTGTTTAATTTTTTAATTTATTAAACGGACTAACATATGTAAATTGAATAAAACATAAAGATAATATGTAATGACGTTGTACAGCAAATAATTAACAATAAGTTATAATTAATAGTTCTCAATACATATATTAATTTGGCGTCACGAACGCATGTTGGGGTTTGCCGCGTCACTGGCTACATTATTCGTTTCGTTCACAATGGTAAATTTTATATTTGTTCGCCAATTCATTGTTATTTGAATATGTTTGTGGCACCGCTTGTAATACGCTTTGTTTTCAATGTTTCATTATCGAATTAGAATTCTGTGGTTACCTACATTTATTTTTAGTATTAAAATACTGTCATCAAAAAAACAATTACTGTGTCAAAATTACAGTTTTTGGATTTGTTAGTGTTTATCAGCTTCTGAACATGTGTGCTACATTTTATAAGTGTTTGTATGTTAGTATGTTTGCCACGCATATCTAAAAAAACTCGGATTTCATAAATTTTACAACCCAGGGTGCCACACCGCGCCCTGAGATAGGTGTCAATACGGAAAAATGTGTTGTTGGCTTAACAAAGCAATAGCGCTAATATATATAAAAAATAAAATCGACTTCAAAAATGAAATAAAGGGAAAGAATTAAAAGTAATTATTTCATTTCTGTTTCTATAGTTTGTTTCGAATGGCGAAACGAGCATCCTCTTCAGCTGATGGTAACGATACGACCGGTCATGAATAGTAGGAAAACCAAATATCAGCGTATGCTTGGCATGCCATTGTTTTTTTTTTTTTTTTTTTTTTAATTTATTGGGACAAAAAACAGTTGAAAAATATAGGTTAGTAGCACATAATAACATACAATTAATATACAAATCTTCAACCAACAACATTGTCCACAGATTATTAAAACACAATTATTATATATATTTACAAATAGTGAACAAACTATTGTCCATTGCATCGAGTACGTGACTAATTAGGTTAAGACTTAACAATAAGTTTACGAGTGACATTCTTCTTAAATTGGTACTTTGATAAATAGAAAATATCAACATCGATAAAATTCTTGTTATAGTCATCCACAAGTCTGCGGAGGGGAGCGCGTACCCCGGCATTAGTTCTACACGTGTCGATATGAAACAGCCTGGGCACGCGCACACCTCGTCTCACAACAGCTCTGGGCACAGTATAACATAAATCATTTATAACTCCAGGACAGTCAAACCTATTGTTGCAAAAACCATGCAGCAGCATGGCACCCAGCAATAAACGTCTTGATTCCAGACTTAAGATATTGAAGCGCGATAGTAACTGATCATAAGATATTTTCGATTTAAAACATCTAAAGTTCGCAGCACGCAAGAATTTTTTCTGGACTATTTCAAGTCTAATATTGTATTTGTCATAATAAGGATTCCAGATCGAGACAGCATATTCTAAATGAGGCCTAATCAGAGTTTTATATAATAAAAGAAACGTGGAAGGTCGCACAAAGTCACATGATGATCTCATGACAAAACCGTACATACGGAAGGCTTTATTGACGATGTTATCAATATGTAAATCAAAATGTAAACTAGAGTCTAAAATGACGCCTAAATCGCGAACTGAACTAACTTTATTTAAAATCTCAGAGTTAATGGAGTAATTAAAGTGGATAGCATTTTTATTTTTTGTGAATGAGATGGCATGACATTTAGAGATGTTGAGACACAATTTGTTATTTGAACAGTAAGTATAGAGTCTATTAAGGTCGTCTTGTAGTAATAAGCAGTCGTTACGGTCTTTGCAGGCTTTGTATATTTTCATATCATCTGCGTACATTAAAAAATTAGAATGCAGAAAACAGCGCTTAATATCGTTGACATAAACAAGAAAAAGTAGAGGGCCTAATATAGAGCCCTGAGGAACTCCAGACGTAGTGGTTATGTAGTCGGATTCAGAGCCGTTAACTACTACTTTTTGTGTGCGATTGTAAATATACGAGCTGAACCATCGAAGCAAGTTGCCACGAATTCCGTTAAATGCAATTTTTGCTAGAAGTACTGTGTGATCCACCCTGTCGAAAGCCTTTCGAAAATCCGTATACACTGCATCGACTTGGACTCGTCGATCCATATTCTTAAAAAGGAAGTTGGTGAATATCATGAGGTTAGTAACTGTAGAACGTCTTTTTACAAACCCATGTTGTTCAGGTATTATAAGTTGGTGAAAGTGTGGATACAGAGAGTTATGTACAAGGCGCTCAAAAAGTTTAGACAGTGTGGAAAGTATAGAGATCGGGCGGTAATTTTCTATATTATTTTTATCGCCGCTTTTATAAATGGGCGTAATAAATGCCTGTTTCCATACTGTCGGAAAAATACCTTCGCGCAGACATTTGTTAAAAATTATATGCAAGGGAATGCAAATCGCATCAGAAGTCGAAACAAAGAATTTGGGAGGGAGACCGTCTGGCCCAGCTCCCTTATTTACGTCAATTGAATTAAGTTCTCTAATAATACTTTCCCTGGATAATTTTATATCTGAAATGCATGTGTGAATATTATCTAGACGTTCATCCGGAGGTTCCCAACTAGTTAGATCAAAGGTGGATGGTTGGTATACAGAACAGAAAAAGCTCGAAAACATATTGCATATGACAGTGGGGTCGTTTGATGATATATCATTAAAGTACATGTTGGAGGGAAAGTTATTTTTCTTACGATTTGATATATATGACCAAAAGAACTTTATATTTATCGGTATGTTGTCTTCTACGGCTTGCATGTAGTTTTGATAGCACTTAGCAGATTCCCGATGAAACAGTCTTCTATAATTGGAGAACTTTAAGTAGTCTGAGCAGTTACTGAACTTTTTCCATTTTTTCCAAGCGTTATCTTTCTTCTTAAAGATGCGTCTCAGTGACGGGGAAAACCAAACTGGAAAGCTAGAAGGACATTTGCGAGTCATAGGCACGCGCTGTCTAATGATGCCATACAATTTATTATAGAAGATGTCGACAGCTTCTTCAGAAGCAATGTTATTAAGTGTTAAGTCCCAGTCAATTGCATTGAGATCTGATATAATATCCGCAAAATTAGTTTTATTATAGTTATATTTCAGAATTGGGCATCTAGTCATAGGAGATAAATTTGTATTTAGCTTAGTTAAACCACAAAATGGTGGATGATGGTTGTCAGGTTGTACTAGTGGAACACAAGATACAAGCTTACAATCTAAGGTAGAGATGAATAGATCTAGTATCCGACCCAAACTATTTTTAATTGTGTTCAATTGTGATGCACAAGCCTGTGATATGAAATTATTTAATAGTCTGCCACAAGAACTTGTTACATGTGGCATTACATGGTTTCCATGATCAGACCAAGCAATCTCAGGCAAATTGAAGTCTCCAATTACAGAAAAAGAATCACAGTTAGGTTCATAGGCATGTTGAAGTAAGAAATTAAAATAGTCAGAGTATAATTCCTCAGGCGTTCGCGGTGGGATATATACACCGCATATAATATGGAACATATTAGAGTGTGACGAAGGTATTCGAATTAAAAGGTGTTCAATATTAGCATGAAGAAAACTAGATATTATTATATTCGGGCGCAGTCCACGTAGTACGGCTAGTAAAACACCCCCACCATCGCATTTTTTGGTAGCAGAGCGGTCACGGTCTTGTCTGAATACTACATACCGGTCATCAATGAACTCAGAGTCTTGAATATTTGGAATAAGCCAAGTTTCTGTTAAAATGATAATATCATAAGAACAAGACATAATGTTCATGAATAGAATCTGCAGCTTTGTGCGAATCCCTCTGCAGTTTTGGTAATATAATGTTATATCATTTGTAGCAGCCATTAGTGGACAAAATATATTTGAGTAATGGTACAGTGAAAGATTGAAAGTATGGTTTCGTTAGATGTTTAAGGTTGGATAATATTATCTTATTATGACAAATACTTAGAATTGAGAGTGCAGCTGCATTAATTATTGTCAATTTAAATGTATAAATAATGATTCTAATGATTCTAAGTCGGAATAACAACGTAAAAAATAATTTAATATAATACATTAGACATAGAGAAAAAAAATGAGTTTTATGTGATTCAGTACTAGTAATAGTTGTGTAACCCGTGTAAAAAATTACAATATTAGTCAAAAAATAGTATTTAAACTTATTTGCTGCTTCTAACAATTTTCGTAAGGTCTTCTTCAGACCGTACCACAAAAGCTCGAGTTCCATCTCGTTCACGTAATAGTATAGTGCCATTTTTGACCCATACATATTTAAAACCGTTATTGCCTGCAAATTCTCTACATTTACGAAATAAAATCTTATTTTTGAGAGTGAGATGCTCGTTAATATAAATTGATACTACATTACCAGCAATATTCAATTGATCCGATTTTAAACTTTTCGCCTTCCTATAAGCGGCAAGAAAATTGTCCCTAGCAATTCGCGACTTGAGCTTAACGATGACGTTTTTCGGCCTGTTGTCAAGTTGCTGAGCGTGCGGGACTCTATGGACGGAGATAATATCGTTGTGAGATATTGGATAATTCACTGCTGCGCCAATTGATTCAACTAGTAACAACAAGTTCTCGTTTCGCTTGTCAGGTAGATTGCAGATCTCAATGTTGCATTGGCGTGCCTGTTGCTCCATGTTGTCAATTTTCGCTTGAAGCATGATTAATGTATCACCGTCGCTCACACTTTCAATGCTGCTAATTCGCTCCTCCAATCCTATGCATCTATCTTCACAGGCTTTGACTCGTGATTTCATATCCTCATAGTTATTGTTTATGAACTCTAGTGAGTTCTCAATTTCTACAAATGACTTCTGGATGGCGATAGTTTGGTGTTTCAGTTCAGACACATCAGCGACCAGTTTGTTCAGGATAATGTCTTGATCAGCTTTCCAAGATTTAAGCAGGTTCTTGAGTTCCTCGAATTTGTCGTTCCCTGGAGGGCTTCCCTCATACCGAGATCGCTTGCCTGGTCTCGCTGCTGATTTATCCATATCGTAGTGCTTTGAAACAGATGCTTCGGTTGCATCTGAGAGATCAGGTTCAGATTGCGTTCCCTGGATAGTTGCTGGTGTATTAAGAGGTGGCGAGCGCAAAGTGCGTGGCATAATTATATGTGAAGTAAAAATAAATTAGAAAAACATAAATAAAAAAATTGAATCAAAGCAACTGTGATAACAAAGCACGAATTCAGCAAGAGCAACAATAGAGTCAACAATTTCGTCGCGGCGGCGAAGTGAGCTCTTGGCCTTATGCGCACGTACACTGAGTCACACCTCGGTCGCCTCGGTGACCGCCGGTTCGATCCCAAGCCAAGCGTCGATTTTTTCAATGTTTCAAGAAATCTTGTTTCCTCGACATCAATATCTCCAATGACGATGTAACTGCGGAACAGCTTGCTATCTCGTTCAAACTCCTCCCAGAAGGCGTGGCGCTTCCGTAAAAACACCGAAAGTGCGACAAGGAATCGCCGAGAATTACAAATAGCCAATAACGAAGAGCGCACAATTGAACTTCAGTTAAATCAAACAAAATCACAGCGTGATGCGACACACGTCCGTCCACTTTGAATTGAAAGAGCTAACTAACGAACTGTGCACGCCATCCTGAGACATAAGATGTTAAGTCTCAATATGTCCAGTAGTTCTGTATCAGCCCATATACGTCCCGTTGCAGGGCACGAGCCTCCTCTACATTCGAGAGTACGATTGAGAGTGGTTAGGCCATATAGTCCACCATGCTGGCCAAGCACGGATTGGTGGATATACATACCATAGAAATTCTTATAAATCGCTGTGATATACAGGTTTCCTCACGATGTTTACCTTCACCGTTTTAATGTCTGGTGATTGACTATCAATACACACATGACTCCTAAAACTCAGAGGCGTGCCCTGGGATCCGAGCCCGCAACCACCGTTAACATGTTGGCAGCCGTATCCGTTCCGTTTACCAATAAACCACCACGCACATACAGTAGTACACTTACACGCAGTCCAGTAGTTACTCTGGCTAAACATTGCGATAGTACATACCCAGGCGACCTCTTAAATATGAGAAACTTTCCACCAGTAAACGTTATAGAACATTCAACTATACAGCTATAAAAATACTTAGTGCCTGGTTAAATCTGCCTAATTTATGCGTCAAGTCTCGAGTGCTGAGCAAAAAGGAGTTGCAAAGCTTCCTACAGTCGAGAACTAGACGATACACAGTCACGCGGTTGTTTTTTGAGCGCTGCTTAGACTCGTGGTCGGTGAAACGGAGATAACACCGTGATCAAACTAAATCCACTGTTATTCGCTCTTCGCCAGCGTTTAGAGGCTGCGTTATATTTACATAATCGTGTATGTTACTGTGAATTGAACGTTTATTTCTTTCGTATTTTTTTATCTTTTGTGAAGTATTTGGATGGGTTTTTATGATGGTTAGAAAGGAGTTACAATGCTCTCGTGTCCACGTCAAAGCTTTTTGCATTATTTTCTTATGTTTTCATAATCGTATATGTTGTGAATTGAACGTTTATATCTTTCGTATTTTCTTATTTTTGTGAAGTATTTTGGAGGGTTTTATAGGAGTCAGAAAGGAGTTACAATGCTCTTGTGCAAGTTCCACATCATAACCTTTTTGCTTTATTTTCTTATGTCTTCATAATCGCACAGGTTGAAATTAACGTTTATTTCTTTCGTATTTTCTTATGTTTAGTGAAGTATTTTTGAGGAATTTTATGGTAATCAGAAAGCAGTTATAATACTCTTGTGTAATTTCCATATCACAGCCTACGTTGAAACTGATTTCAATTATATTTCTTAATTCTTTAGGTACTTTCCGAAGGCATTTATGTATAGTTTTGGTGTCATAATTACTATGGTGACACATGTTTGATTTCGTTCATTACTACCTACGGACATCCAACCAACGAATGTACTATGGACCAACGTATCCATTCTACGCGATCTCTATGTCAAAACTAGGCTTTCTACTATTGAAAGAATTCTGAAAATTCATTGAGCAGCATTTCACGGACCTTCATTTTGAATCTGGTACCGGTAGTTGACGTCCTGATTTCGAGGGGGAGCGCATTCCATAAAAGAAAGGACGCCGATAACTTAGAACTAATGGTTGCTGGCATAGTCTAGGGCAAACGTCCGAAAAGTCAATGACCCATCAGATGGTCGAACCAAATCAGCTCGACCCTTAACATTAAACTTCACGTTGCGCCCTACTATGCCACAGATAGGAAAAGGGGCCAGCATAGTCAGAACACAGATTGCCCCATATTCAGGGGATCACGACCATAAACTTTGAGAAAAACGATGCGAATAGGAGGACCTACGGAGATCACAAAAATCATAGATATCGAAATCAGTGTCTTCCCAAATGTTTTTAGGTTAGGAGAATTAATGCGACCTCGAATTTGGGTAACTCGGTGTACCCAGTATGCGTAGTTAATGTAAACATGAAGTGGGGCGGGCCATGGCGGCATAACGAGTGGCAGCTCGTTAGTCGTTACGTTGTTGTAATTGGACGAATTTGGAATAGGGCTGCCACCGTGGGCTGTGTTGATTTTATCGATAATTCTCGCAGACCATGCACCACTTCAATTTTATCGATATTCATTAAAATTCTATCACACTTCGCACCACTTCCATCTCGTGGCACTGCACATATGTCAGGATTGTCACCTGTCAGGTAATTTCTATTCGACGGGTTACATCATAGAACAACATAAAAGAAAACTAAACATTGATCATAAAATATCTAGATGCAGCGTTCATTGTTTAATTTTGTTAATGCCAATTAAATTTATGTCTTGTGCCTAAAAATAGCCAACAATAGCCTAATATTCTTTAAATGTAAAATTTTACTTCTTCACCATATTTAGAGATTGTATGATAAAAGTAATTAAATAAATACACCCAACAGTTAAGTTTGCAATCATTCTTTTTGATTTTTTTCTTTTATCTAGGTCATCTGTAAAGGCAGTATGAAAGTTTTATTTATTTCTGTACAAATACTATTTTTAAATGAATCACTGTAATATACAGATGAATAACGGTCAAATTTCAACTGCCGGGCAACCCCTAGTACAAACGATTACACCAAATAGGCAGATACATGATCCTAACACTAAAATGACCCTATATTGACACCAAGTGTTGTATCATGGGTACATAATTATATAAATACCACATAACCGTATTTTCGGATTTTTCCTTGTCAGCAACTACACTTGTATTTGTACACTTGGTACAAATACCTGTGGATCACACAAACGTAATTAATTGTCTGTCTTTGACAGTCTCCATGGCGCAGTTAAAACGCTAGCTGATATGCAAAAAACGCAAAGTCGCGGGTTCGAACCCCGTGCTGAGACAAATATTTGAGTGATTCACAGGCATTTGTTTCGGGTCAAGATGTTTAGGAGACTGAAAAACCCTCTACAATCAAGAGTAAGATTGAGACTGGTTAGGCCATATAGTCCACCACGTCGGCCTAGTATATCGTGCTCGAAATTTAGCTTCTGTATACGGAATAGACCAACAGAATTATATTGATCCCCAAAATGAACCACTTCTTATCTCTTTGTTTTATCATTATTAAGAAAACTACAAATCTATACAGGGTTAATGTCACATCACTATTTCTTAACATATGTGTCAGATTATACCAACCAGGAAATGTAAGGCCTCTTTTCCACGTCACGGTTGTTCAACCGTACGGCGTGTTAGCCGTACCTTTGAAAAAACGTGCGAGCTTGTACATGGCACGGCAAAATCACCGGGCGAGACATTGGCCAGGTACGGGCTAGTAGCGTTTTTATCAGGGGCTGTGTAGGACGTGCTACGTCATGAATTTTCTTACGAAAAAAAAGATTATCGTTGCTTACTACATATATAGGAAACGGAAAATAGAAAAAAAAGGGAAAGACGGTTTTGGATACATCCGATTTATATAATGAAATTAATAATAATAATGAAAAAATGATAAAAATAATGATAATGAAATTAATACATACATACATAAACTCACGCCTATATCCCAGAAGGGGTAGGCAGAGGTGCCAGGACACGCACATGCTGCCTTGTAGGTTCCTTCCCACAATGTGATAGGTGGCGAGCCTATCGCCATATATCGGGCACAAATTCCTGACTCTGGGCTGATAATGAATAGAAAAATCCAATATCACTTTGCCCAGCCCGGGATTCGAACCCGAGACCTCAGCTTTATAACCGTACCTTAGTACAACTACGCCACCGAGGCAATCAATGAAATTAATAATTCTTGATTTATGCTCATTTTATAACAAAATCGGGAATCAGCGTATGTAAACCGTCACGAAACCGTGCGTACGTCCGGCGCCGTCGACACACTCCCATAGAATGCCATACAACACTGATGAAAATCACGCCGTGCGTAGACGCGGCGCGCCGAGGGGCAGTCACGGTGCACACGGCTGCGTCGCCGTGCCGTGGAGCTACCGTGCGCGTCTACAAGCTTTCATAGTAATCCATACAACACTGACGACCGTGCCTACACACGGCGAATTAACCGTAGATTTTTACGGCGAAAAACCGTGCGTGTACAAGAGGCCTAAGGATTATCCTCGTTTGCTTCATGATCTTTGCAAATATGTAACTGTTTCTTTTTTGTACAAACCACTACATCGACATCATTTTTTGTCTCAATTGAATCTGCTAAGCTTTTAGTACTTAAGAGGAAAAAGGGCTTTACAGCCTTGCACGTTTGTTAATATAATACAGGATATATTAAGACTGCTACCGCAAACAAAACCGAGAAATAGTTTTAGTGATTTCAGATACAATGCAATTAAAAATGCGCAAAGTAACGACATTTTTTTTGTCAGTTTTCATTATTATTATCGTATATGGGTGGTAAATCCATAGTCTTTGCTATAATAATAATTTAAACGTGAGGGTACTATAGCGTCTTTTAAAATAAAAGGATGTTACCTAAGTGAAAACGACGTATTTAGAGAAACAATAACTAATAAAATTCGTCGCTTATTTTGCAAAATTTTATTTGCAGACACAATGTCACTAAAACTACCACCCAGCTTCGTCAACAGTAGCAGTTTTAATAAGCCCTGTATGTTAAACTGAAAGTCAACAAATCCCTTGAATCCAATGAACTCTTCGATATCTGAAGGCAACAGAAGCATTATCAGCCATAAAAAATAGAGAATAAAAGAGAGGGTGAATGGAGGTAAGGCAATTTTTTTTGGTTTCTTTCAACGCAGCGGACCGTAGGAAATGTCTTTAATTAATTTCTGATTAAAATTGTTTGATTTAAGTAGCTGTATTGCAAGATTCGTTTCCTTCAACAATGATTAATTGTACCGAAGCTTTCAAAAGGACACTAATTAACTGTGTAAACTTAGCAAAAAAGAGTACGGTGCGGGAATAATTGGCATCGCGGAAAGCCAATTATGACAACACTATTAAACAATTTTTGGCTCAATAGACGGATCTGGAAATCCTTGCGACACGATGTCCGTGCTCACAATACTGTGAGCATTAAGGAGACAATTGAGCGGAACGGAGGCTCCAAAGTGTTTGCAAGAGACTTGTCTATTGGGCAAAGCCAGTTGTCTAGGCTGAAAACGGATGATGGCAGCGCGGTATCGACTAGGGCAGAGGTATTAAGAGAGATCGAGAGGTTCTACGGACAGCTTTACACCTCGGTTGCCGAACCTACTGTTAGCTCGGCCGAAGACCCGAGAGCCGAGTTAATCCGACACTTTAGCGATGATATCCCGGACATCAGCCTGTTTGAGATTGAGATGGCCCTCAAACAACTTAAAAACAACAAGGCGCCGGGTGAGGACGGAATCACTTCAGAGCTTCTGAAAGCGGGCGGAACGCCGGTACTGAAAGTCCTTCAGAGGCTCTTCAATTCCGTTCTCCTCGAGGGCTCAACGCCGGAGGCATGGAGCAGGAGCGTGGTGGTACTGTTCTTCAAAAAAGGTGATAACACTTTGCTGAAGAACTACAGGCCCATCTCGCTCCTGAGCCATGTCTATAAGTTGTTTTCAAGGGTCATCACAAATCGTCTCGAAGGCAGGTTTGATGACTTCCAGCCTCCCGAACAAGCCGGTTTCCGAAAAGGCTTTAGTACCATAGACCATATTCATACGCTACGGCAGGTTATACAAAAAACCGAGGAGTATAACTTGCCGCTTTGTTTAGCGTTTGTGGACTATGAGAAAGCCTTTGATTCGATCGAGACCTGGGCTGTGCTACAGTCTCTTCAGCGGTGCCACATAGACTATCGGTACATCGAAGTGTTGAGGTGTATATACAACAACGCCACCATGTCGGTCCGAGTACAGGATCAGAGCACGAAGGCTATTCCACTACAGAGAGGCGTGAGACAGGGAGATGTCATATCTCCGAAACTGTTCACTGCCGCGCTGGAAAATGCCTTCAAGCTCTTGCAGTGGAAAGGATTCGGCATCAACATCAACGGCGAGTATATTACTCACCTTCGATTTGCCGACGATATTGTAGTCTTGGCAGAATCGCTGGAAGACCTTAGCACTATGCTCGAAGACCTTAATCGAGTTTCCCAACAGGTGGGTCTTAAAATGAACATGGATAAAACGAAGATCATATCGAATATCCATGTTGTGCCCACCCCCATTGGAGTTGGGGGCTCGACTCTCGAAGTTGTAGACGAATATGTCTATTTAGGACAAGTGGTCCGGTTAGGCAGGTCCAACTTCGAGAGAGAGGTCAATCGGCGAATCCAACTCGGTTGGGCAGCGTTCGGGAAACTTCGCGACGTCTTCTCGTCCAAAATACCTCAGTGCCTAAAATCGAAAGTCTTCGATAGTTGTGTGTTACCAGTGATGACATACGGCACCGAGACGTGGCCTCTCACTGTGGGCCTCATTAAAAGGCTCAAAGTCACTCAACGAGCCATGGAGCGGGCTATGCTCGGTGTTTCCCTACGAGATCGAATCAGAAATGAGGAGATCCGTAGGAGAACCAAAGTTACCGACATAGCCCATAGGATTGGCAAGTTGAAGTGGCAGTGGGCCGGGCACATAGCTCGTAGAACCGATGGCCGTTGGGGCCGAAAGGTTCTCGAGTGGAGGCCACGTACAGGCAAGCGAAGTGTCGGACGCCCGCCTAGAAGGTGGACGGACGATCTGACTAAGGTCGCAGGAAGTCGCTGGATGCAGGCCGCTTCCAACAGGTCATTGTGGAGATCATTGGGGGAGGCCTATGTTCAGCAGTGGACTTCCTGTGGCTGATATGATGATGATGATGATGATTAAACAATTTATTGCGTTCGTTAAATAATTTTATACGAAGGTATTTGTTTATTTTGTGATTTAAAATAACTAAAAAACATATTAACAACAAAAAATAAAAATAACAAGTATTTCCGTCGTAGTATATCGGGTTGGCATATTAATATTAAAATAGATTTTAGCGCCCTCGTTAAAAACTCTTTTTTTGCCAAGCTCATTTGTCAAATTATGACTGTAAATGGAACGATAAATAATATGAAACGATATTAACATTATTTATGAATTTTAACTTTAACAATTATTTACCAATTGCAAATAGCCATTTAATATTTTAATTTGCGATGCTTTTGACAATTATTCTACAATTATATAGTTTAATTGCACACTTCAAACCGATAATAATATTTTGGTTAATGGGTAGTGTATAATTAGAATTATAATAATTCAAAGCTTCTATTTTAATAGGCATAATAGCCCAGCCGATTCACAATTAGACGGGGATTCGGGTATAATATCATGGGAAACTGATGATTTACGGAACCGAATACTTCTCGCTGGCCCACAAGCCGCAAGAGAAGGCTGCCTTGCTGGCAAATCTCTTTGCGGCTAATTCCCGCCTCGAAGACCGTGGTTCCCAGTCGTTGCCTACAGTGCCTGATTGCGGTTTCTCAATGGCAGATATTCGCATCAGGCAGTGTGATGTGCGGCGTGAGTTATGGTCTCTCGATGTGCGGAAAGCCAGTGGTCCGGATGGGATACCAGCGGTGGTTTCAAGGGCTTGTACAGCCGAGTTGTCTCCAGCACTGACTCGCCTCTACCGAGCGTCCTACCGCACAGGTGTTGTGCCGGAATCTTGGAGGGAGGCCAATGTGCAACCGATCCCCAAAAAGGGTGATCGATCGGACCCTACCAATTACCGCCCTATCGCTATCACCTCAGTGCAGTGAGGTCATGGAGCGGATCATAAACGCTCAATTGGTCCGCTACCTGGAGGATCACTCGTTGATCAGTGACCGACAATACGGATTCCGTCATAATCGATCGACGGGTGATCTTCTAGCGTTTGTCCTGCATCGCTGGGGTGAGGCGATTGACCGGCGTGGCGCGGCTCTTGCTGTGAGCCTCGAAATTGCCAAGGCGTTTGATAGGGTCTGGCACCGTGGTCTTCTGTCCAAGCTTCCGGCAACCTGTGTTCGTGGATTTCCGGCTTTCTGCATGGGCGTAGAATACGTGTAGTTGTAGACGGACACGCTTCGGCGCTCATGTCGGTAAATGCCGGAGTTCCTCAGGGCTCGGTGCTGTCGCCCACCTTGTTTATTCTGCATATCAATGACATGTTGTCGCTTGGCAACATTCATTGCTATGCAGATGACAGCACGGTTCATGGGCGATACCACTGCGGGCCTCCAGGTTGCCGTGTCGAAACTGTGAAGGGACGCGAAGATCTTGTCATTGAACTCAACCGGACCTTGGATCTCATTTCTACATGGGGTTCCAGGAATATGGTTGAGTTCAATGCCAAGAAAACCCAGGTGTGTGCGTTCACGTGCAAAAAAATCCCCGTTCTCTCCCCTCCCCAGTCTTCAGGGTACTCCCCTCTCAGTGCGGAATGACCTGTGTATCCTTGGTGTGGATATCCGCTGTGATCTCAATCCAAGGAATCACATCGAGGGCGTAATATCTGCCACATCACGCAGGGTTGGAGTCCTGAACAGGGTGCGTCGGTTTTTCACGCCTGGTCAGCTTTGCCGCTTATATAAAGCACAGGTCCGGCCGGGTATGGAGTACTGCTCGCACCTCTGGGATGGATCCGCCCAGTACCTGCTCGATGCCTTGGATGGATTGCAGCGGCGGGCCATCCGCATTGTGAATGATGCAGACGTTACGAGCAACTTGGAGTCGCTACAACTCCGGAGAGATGTCGCCTCTCTAAGCGTGTTCTACCGCCTGTATCACGGTGAGTGCTCTGAAGAATTGTTCAACTTGCTCCCGTCCTCTCCATTCCTAACCAGAACCACGCGTGCTGGCTTGCGAAGCCATAGCTTGACGGTCCACACCATCCCGGCGCGAACCAAACGGTTCTCAAATTCGTTTCTGTGCCGCACCGTCAGGCTGTGGAACTGTTTTCCGGCGCACGTGTTCCCTCCTTCCTACAATCCTGGGTCCTTCCGTCGTGGTGTGAAGAGGCACCTAAGCAGGCCGGCATAATTGTTTCCATTGGCATGGGACTGATGCGTCCGATGCCAATGGATACTCTGCCTGGGCGGCATTGGCACTTTCCATCAGGTGCAATGCCGCCACTATGCCAGGCCATTATAAAAATATATATATATATACTTCTTGAGTGAAATCCAGGCATCATCTTGTTGGCGATTACATTATAGCCAGAGTAACTACTGGATATATTGAGACTTTATATCGTATGTCTTAGGATGGTGAGCGCAGTTGAATGCCAAGTATTGATTTTTTTATCCAATGTGTTGTTTGGATTTGCTACTGCTCATGAGCTGTCGTATCGCTTGCCATCAAGTAAACGAGATGCGCGTCCCGCCATTTCATGAAATAATTAAAAATAACACAGTGCCTGAAAGACTGTTTCCAACTAGATATAATTGGGTGAGGTATAGATTCAGCATTAGACTCTGAGTCAATCAGTGAGACAGATAAGAGACAGAAATTTTCACATTAATATCTTCTTCAATGAAGAATAGTTTTATCCTGATTAAACCTGAACATTTAAAATAAATTCTATGTCAACTACACCAGCATTATTTCGGAGAGTTATCAGTAATGTCACGGTTTGTATCGCAATGTAATTAATTTGGCATCAGGCCAGCTAAATGGACTAAAATTTATGTCTCATACTGCGATGTCATGAAAAATTAAATCTTAATTATTTTTTTATAAAATACTAATTATATAATTGAAATTATCCCAAAAGATTGGATGACCCGAATTATTCAAAATTAGGTCGGTTAAATTTGTAATGTGAGCTTGTATATGTAGTTATGTGTATGTATTGAATCTATTTAGCCCTGTTGGTATAAAAAAATACCTACATGCATTCAAACATGCCTTTTTCCCAGAAGGGATAGACAGAAGTATTATCAGAACACCCACGTTTCGCTTTGAGTGTTTCCGTCCTACGATGTGATAGGGAGCGAGCCTATCGCCATATCGGACACAAACTACTGACTCCAGGCTGATAATGAATAAAAAAATATTATTTTGCCCGAACCGATATTCAAACCCAAAACCTCAGTTTCATACCGTGGTACAACTGCGCCACAAAGGCATAAAAAAAGACTGCTATAATTGTTATCTATCTATCTAGATTATATCTATATATCTAGATAGATAGATAGATATAATTGTTATGTATCTAATATTTCACATGTTCGAAATATCTATAAAGGTGGCTCTCAAAATCAGTTAGGAAACAAATGCTTGGTGTTTTTATTTGCTTTGTTAATACTTATTTATTACTATCTGTCTGTTTCAGCCCATATATGTACGTCCCACTGCAGGGCACAGACCATCTCTACAATCGAGAGTGCGATTGAGAATGGTTAGGCCATATTGTCCACCACGCTGGTCTATTGCGGACTTTACTTACCATATAAATTCTTACAAATTCGCCTTTAACGTTATAATGCGTGGTAATTTATAATAATCATTACATTTTTCCCTACAAAAAAAAATATGATTCATCGAGGCACAAAAATTTACACACCAATACTATATTTCATAGCAAAATGGGCATCCTCCCCTAAAATTTGTATTCCGATGTGCTTCGGAATCAAGAATATAAAGAAACTTAAATCAGCTCTGTGTATTGCGGATGGCGCTAGTAACATTTCTAACAACCCTAAGACACTTCGTGTTCTGTTAATTCGTTCTAATCTGTAACAGTAGTCTTTGATTTGTTTTTTACTCTAAATATTTACTAAATATATTTTTCTTGATTTCGTTTACGTGTGTAAGCTCTTTGTTAGGGAAAACATAGTGGGATAAAAACTGTTTCTAAGAATTTTGCATTAAACCGCGGTGGGACAATGGCCTAAATCAGTCTTATGTATAGAAGAGGCCCTTGTCCACTCTTTTGAAACTAGTAATGTTAAGTTTTCTCCTCTTCTTCGTTCCCTGATCCCACATTAACACAGTGGTGAACAACAGCCTAAGACGTTATGTCTCATTAGGATAAATAGTTACTATGGCTATAAAGTCCTTCCAACTTAACATGCTTTGACAGCCTCCGTATCGCAGTCGGTTAGACGCCGCCTGTGAAACGAGAGGCCGCGGGTTCGATCCCCGCACCGAGAGAAATATTTCTGCGGCCCACAAATATTTCTTCGGGTCTGGCTGTTTGTGATACCGAAAAGTCTCTCGTAGTAGTACGCACGACACAAGACTCGATCTTAGTGTGGGACAGTCAGGACTATGTATGTGACTGTTGGGTGTTATTTATTTTACCCTGTTGTTTTGCGAGAGAAATAAATATTTCACACATATTAGAGACCTACCACCAATAAAATACAGCCAGAGGCCTCTCGCTTCACTGCTGGCTTCATAATCAATTTTCCAAGACTATCTTATAATTTAAATATATTTAAATGTATTTAGTTTAATTTAATTCAATAACTTTGGAGTTATTGCCAAATATGCACTCTTGCCCGACAAATTGTGGTAGCTTACAGCGGCGTGCACAGGATTATGACACTGGGTATGCGGCGCAGTACTCGGTCACAAAAACTTTTTTTTATAGTTTTTAGCATAGCCACAGCCACGCGACGGATCTCTAAGTCAGAAACCATGCCAACATAACAAGTCTTAGATGTACTACTATTCATGTCCATCTTCTACGGCAACGCAGACAAAACAGCGATCGATCGTCGCGGCGGAAGAAATTCTAATAAGTAAAATAAAAAAAACTCACCTAGTCGGCTTCAATTTTCACATATTCAAGGTCCCGGTTAGTTGAGATTACTATACCTATCACGGTGTAAATAAACGCAAGATTTCGGCCACCTCATTCATTCATTTGATAAACATACATTTTTAACACAAACCTCACAATCAAATAACATTTGAAAAAAAAAACAAACACACTAGTAAAAGCAAATGACTACAATTAATATCGAAACTTAAACTGTTAAATGTACACACTTTCAAATGTTAAAATGAAAAATCTTTTAAGAAATCTATTTTTTTTTACAAACATACTGGTATAAAATAGTAAACAATGCAAAAACACATAAAAAAGGCAAAATGGCCCCCGCGAAACACAAAACATTTCTATTTAAACAAATAAAACCTTACTAACCAAAAATGCATAATGTGCATAGGTGATTTATTAGATTCCCGCCTATTAATTTTACTAGGATTATAGGCAACGAACATTCCCGATCACTCCCGACAACTACCGAACTCCCGAGGCCTGCCGCAGGAGTCGCGCCTTTCAATATTCATGGGTGTGTGCGTTTGCGACTGTGCACGGACACCAAAATTACTACACACATGCAAACAAATGTCATGCGGGACGCGGCGGCATTACTTGGTTGATTAGGTACATTATTTTGCTTTGCAGCGCCGCTTGCTTTTCGCGTGGCAAATATAATATTTGCGTGATTGCAAATAGGTGCTATTTATAAAATATTAGGCGTTTTTAAGTTATTATATTTTGTTTATTCATTTATTTACTATAAATTAAAGTCATCTAAAACGTACGAACGTTATAATATAATATCTGTGAATGGCAAGTAATGCACTGCATTTCTGCCTACAAGGAGCGCACGCCCCTGGTAGCTTAGAGGCAGTATATTTAGATTGCAAATTGAATTGTTGAGATTTAAGCAAATTGGGATTTATTGAGTGGAAAATTTACAAGCCGTTTTAATTAATTCGAAATAGCAGTGATTGCTATTACAAATGGGTGAAACGACAAAACTTGGAAGTTGGATCAAATTAGACGATCTCGTTGTGAAAGGCTTGCCAACAGAAAATCACAAGATTATCTAAAAATTCCAAAATAGTTACAATATGTTCACTGCACCAAATAGTATTGAAACTTCAATTTACAACTAGGAATGGTAAGGTAGCTAAGCACAATATAGCCTATGAATTTAATAGATGCGTCACAAGAAACAATTGCCGAACACTAGCACACATGGCCGGCAAGCTACATGCAATAAAAATTGCAATGTTCACGGAATTCGTCAATGAAAACAGATGTAATCGTATTTAATTTAATTGATTTTATTATTATTAGTTTGTTTTGAATAAATAAGCCTACGCGAAAATACTCGTTAAAATAATTATGTTGGTTGCGATAATAACATTAATTATTAGAGGGTGTAGTAATCTTTTATAAACAATTCCAATTCGTTTATTATAAAAAATAGGCGTACAAATCTTCCGAACCTCGAGGCATCTTGGACAGTGAATTATCAGATTTCAATGCTTAGATAACAATACAAAATTTCATGAAAATCGTTGGAGCCGTTTCTGAGATTTTCAAAATCAAGATTTTTTTTGTATACAATGAATGAAAAAAAATATAGATCTTGATCTATTTTTTAAATAATCTAAACATAAATAAAAAAATGAACAGCATCAATAAAACCACTAAAGTTTATACCAGAGCTGACACGAGTTAACAACAACACAGTAATACTTAATAATTTATCTTATTAATATAGGTATTTTCGATCTTATAAATACAGATGTTATAATACAGCAATATTGGGATGTTACATTATTGATTGCTTAAATAGAATTTTTTCAATTTAAATTTTATTTTCGACGTTGTGATATTATTAACTAAGTCGGTAGGCAAATTATTAATAAGTCGGGGAACTATGTAGGTAGCTGTCCTCTCACCGTACACATTGCCGATGGGAAAATAGGTACTCTATAGAATCTCTATGAATTGTATGCATTGAAAGCATGTAATGGAATTTCATACATTAGGTATTACATAGAATACCTGAATTATACAGATTGCCAGTAACATAATATACACTTTTCTTTACCGAAGAATGGCCCAAAAGTTTCATACGACCTCTAAAATCGATTTCTTAACATATTCATCGTCTCACTTTGTCTCCCGTAAAATAAACCCATATAATAAATTAGTACAGGACAGACCCTCTACAATTTATGTTTCAAATATTTTTTATACGATTGACCGCTTTTGTGATAGAACGGGAATGGCTTTCAGCTTGTAATGTCATTACAAAATCAACCGTGAATAAACAGTTTATAAAATTTATTATTCACTGAAAGCTCAACATATCAATCGCGACAACTATCGGATTCAAATTTGGTTAGAGAATTATTTACAAACCCGGTAGGAGCAATATAATCTACTGAAATAATATTACCATTCGGAACAAAGGAACTGCACATTTCCCTGTAATTTGAAATACTTTTCTTAGACCTATAAGGGCTATATACAAAAATACCGAGTACTATAACGGTGAAGGAAGATATATAGATCGTCGTAAACAGAACAGACGAAAATTATCATGAGAGAGACGTTTACAAAGTCCTATTGTATTTAAAATCCGCCAACCCGCATTATGCTAGCGAAGTGACCTTTGACCTTCCCCTTCTGAATCGAACTCTCAGTTATAGAGGAATTCGTGCTCAACATTATGTTATGGGCTGATAAATACAACACAATGTTAAATAAATTAGATCTAATTTAAATTACATTTGAGCTCACCTATTATTGATTAATTTTGTAGAAAATATTTGAGCAATAAATACCTTTATTCACCACTTTAGCCACAGGAAGACTACTAAACATAGACCTCCCCCAAAGGTCTCCACATCGACCTGTTGGAAGCGGCCTGCATCCTACAACCTTAACAAGATTAAAGTTCGTCCTATCGTCGCCGAGTTAATTTTAATGATTACTGTAAAACCAATGAGTAGAACAATCTCGCTGCTCATTTCACTAAACCTATCGTTTATTGTGGGTTCATCTTTTAATACTAAGCTGTTACTAATGACTTAGCTTGTTTATTTGAGCAGAAGTGTTTAGTCGTTTACTCGCCTTTACTGGTGGTAGGTCTCTCATGTCTATTTCTCCCACCAAACAGTAGTGTAAATTTACTGTTATGTTTCAGTTTTAAGGATATTCTAGCCAGAGAAAGGACTGGACATATTGAGACTTGGTGTATAGATTATTTATTTATTAGATTAAAGACAAGGCTGTGTCTCTAAGTCTCGAGAAGCTTTAATAACAATCAGTGTCAAGTTTAAGGTGCCACTCTTGATCCCTGTTGAGAATTGTTGCTATAATATACAGTTGGATGGGATAATCTCTTTGCGTAAGTTAAGTTTTATACTGCCACGACAACGACAGTAATGCAACTGATGCTTAGTGCAGAGCAATATAGTGAGTATTCAGCAGCGAGAGAGGCAAACACAATTTTGCAAAATTTAATCCTATGAGTAATTTTTAGAGTGCATATTCCATTGACACAAGTAAGATAAGACTCGATTTACTTAATATGGTTTGCGTTGTGGAGAAAAATGGCTTCCCGTCAGCACTAAAATGTAAGTTATAATGTATTTCTTACATCTACTTATATACAGAAACTCGTGAGTTTTTCCAGATTGGGTAGGCAGAGATTGTACCAGAACACCCGCATTTTGATAAATCTGACGTTGTGATTAAGGACGAGCCTATCGCCACATCGGGCACTTTCTTACTCCGGAATGATAATGAATAGCCATATCACTTTGCACGATCCGGATTCGAATCCAAGACCTCAGCAATATAATCGTACCGTAGCACAACTGCGCCCCCTAGGCATTAATATTACGTATGTAATTTATTCATTACACTTTATTAGAGATCAAAAAGAAATACAAAACAAAACACTAACCTAAGCAATGTGTTCCAGATAATCTTTGGATGGAAGTAGGAAAACAGGGGTAGACATCAATTTTCTTAGATGTAAAAGAAGAGAGAGAGAGGAAATGATGTACCTACCTGTCATGTCGCATGTGCATACAAACAAAAATTAATACATATTGTGTTTACATCATTATACTATAATTTAATATGTTTTACTGGTGAGAAACATAATGATACAATGGCCAAGTCAATCTATTTAAAACATAAAATATTGGAAACTCGCTTTGTAATGTTGTTAGGTAAGCTAATTACGTAATAAAACTTAAGACAGAAAATCCCTTAAGTATGGACTGAATAAATCAACCCACTTGGTATTACGTGGGCCTCACAAATTTTTATGTTAAAATAACTGATTTGCGAGACTTGTTTTTGATGGCATTATTATTAACCAAAAATATAAATCCGATTGCCTCGGTGGCGTAGTTACGCTAAGGTGTCGAGTTCCAATCCCGGGTAGGATCACAATATGGTATTACATTTTTATATTCATCATCAGCCCAGTTAGAATTTTCTGCCCGATATGTCTATAGGATCGTCCCCTATTACTCTTTTGTTAATCACGATTTTGTTCCATGGGACTAGCATTTGTGGCCGGATTAGCGATAGGCTTGTATCGTGCTAAGTACGAGCTAATATTTTAATTAAGCGCTGGTGCCTTATCAATGTGACCCCCGTGAAGAATGTTTAGTTTTATTTTGGCTCAGACATGTACTCTGTGGCAAGACATTTGTGATCCCTAGACTAAATTAAAAGTACTATGGTGATCATAGTGACATCTCTCGGTATACTCTGGAACTGGCAAAAATTAAATGCTTATAGAGCCACAAACTTATCTGGCCCGGTGGCCAAAAGTGGAAACAAAGACGTCATTTCAAATTGTCAATGTACCTGCCAGTCGCTGACAGATCCGCCATTGGTTGTTTACTCAATGTATTTATTTTTCCTGCGTTATTTAAAACTAGTGAAAAATGCCGAAAACTTTAAAAAGTAACGCTAGGAACGTTAGACTTCAGGTATTAAATTTTACGAAGGAATAAAAGCGACTTCTGACATCAAAAATATCCTTCGAAAAATTGTATCAACGCGTAGCTGCCGCCACAGGGTTGTGTTGTCAGCTTTTCAAAATAAATTCCAAGTAAACATAATTTTGTACGTACTAGTACAATAGATGTAAGTACATATCATAAACTAAAATTTATCGATACGTGGCCTGTTGGTGAATGGACCAGACGCGGCTGCCAACATGTTCACGGCGGTCGCGGGTTCGAATCTCAGGACACACCTCTGACTTTTCGGAGTCATGCGTGTATTGATAGTCAATAAACACGCACAAAAATGGTGAAGGAAAACATCGTGAGGAAAAATGCATACCTGCTATAAGAAATGGTATGTGAGTCTACCAACCCGCATTAAGCCAGCGTGGTGGACTATATGGCCTATCCACCCTCAATCGTACTCTCGATTGTAGAGGAGGCCCGTGCCTTGCAGTGGGACGCATATGGGCTGATACAGATACACTTGTTTAAGGATTTGAGGAGCGATTTGTTACAAATCTTATGAAGGTAAAATAACATACAGATGAAACTGGCCCACTCATTTTCCCGACACTATTGATCGGATTGAAAAATCTTACATTACCCACTTTATTGCAATATCTATTTTTAATGGCAACACCAAATTCGATTACAGCGACTCTCTCACCGGGTCAGATAAGTTTGTGGGACTATACAATAAATTATTTGTACTTTCACAACTAAATATAGATGGCGCAAACATCCTCATTGAACTACGCACACAGTCCAAAATCGTAGTCAGTGACTTCACATCTTACAGTTTGATAAATTCATCATTAAGTATAGTAATATACTGGGTACTACATATTTCAATCGGTATAGATAGATAATTCCTGTAATACCCTAAGCTTAGATAACAATAAATACAATAGGATGTTTATGACGAATGAAAAACAATATGCGAATTACTAACATTTCAATAGCGATAATACCGAAAACATCATCTAATTTGAAATAGTATGTATCTCAAAAAGTATATTATCTCATATCTTAGTAAATTATGTACCAATTTTTAAAAAAACTCGTCATAATAATGTTTATAAACTGCATATATACAAACGAATTGTGCATCATATACAATTGCTTAACCATTTTGAGTGGGCGTTACCTTTGCAATAGCTTTGTCATACAGAACGCGTCTATAAATTCATAACACCATACACCTCGTACTGGCACCGTAAAATCTCAGTATGTACCTAAAATGTATTTGTGCCGTGGAGTATTGCCGCGTTTTTGTTCTACAATCTTAAACGCAAGGAATAGAGTATAGACCACTAAGTTTAACAGCTAAACGACGAACGAAACGATGCTTACAACAATTTGTTTACATATAATGTTTATGAATGTACATTGAGGTATTATACTAGAGCGGACATCGAAAACAAAATTTCTGCGTGTGGTGCGTGAACACGGGTATACAGTGAAGCGAGAGGGAAGATAATGTTACCTGTTAATGTACCCTTCATATTGTTACAAACATTTTGTTTGAAGTGTCCCCTCTAGTATATCATCCCAATGTGAATGTAGGTTTTTACTTTTTAGTTAGTACTTTTAACCGAAGTGTGGTTTGATTTTTTTTATTTGACTCACTTACTGAGCAAACTCTACCTTTAAACTCTAAACTTTTTAGATTATTAAATGTTATCATTTAGTCAATGAGGTATTGCATTTTGGAAGAGTTGGTTGTAAGTCAAAGCTCCAAAATAAATAGGTCGGTTGCTGTGGTAGTACTATTGTCTCATCACAAAATACATTTAACATACTGAGATGTCTCATAGAAATAAGCTTGAAGCTTAGCTGTTGTGTATGGTCATGTATCATTTACATCAGGTGAAATGCAGGCAAGTTATCGCCACCACCAAATGAATAAGGACAGGTTCATTAAATCAAACAAAATAATTGCTATAAAAATCACAGTCGTTTATTATTATCAATAATAATAATCATAATAAATACTGGTAATTATGATATACACAGAGATTTACCAAAAATTTAGCGCAATCAAATAGTAGATATCATTAAAAACACTAGTAACTAGAAAAAATGTTGAAATGGAATACAATTCGTAAATCCTAAGTTTTGTGAACATTAATAAATATAAATGAGAAATCTTATAATCAGTAAGGAACATAAAAACGTCATGGGCCCGATTTCCTATAAAACTTCGAAACCTAACCCTACCCCTATTTTATGTAAAAACGATCTATACTTAAGTCCTGCGCCCTAATAAGCTAATTTATAGAAAACTATCGTGTCTGATACTGACGTCACTGTCCATGTACAGACACACCATACAAAACTACAAGCCATGCTACTTGCTCTCCATAAAGTAAGATCTCAGGCAGAACTACATACATCATTACAGTAAAGCGAAAGATTGGTAGTCCAATATGCACTTAAGAAAATATAAAGACATCCAGCAGCCACATATTCCCGACCCGACTTTAAGAGACCAGTCTTGCCTCGTAGGCATCAGAAACAACGAGAATTCTCGGTTCCACAGCCACGAGACAAATATTTATGCATTGTGAGAAATCGGGCTCCACTTACAAATTATCATCTTAAAGGTATGTTAGACTACTAATCCTTTTTACTGCTATGCTGAAATGACATAGCTTTGTCTGCTTGGGATATTGGACTATGATAAAATACACGAGACGTGTTTGCGAATCAAACTTTTTTTGTTTTTGATAGATTTTGAATTGTCAGTTTATTTGTATGGCAGCATTGCTTGACTTTACTCAACTATTTCTACACTTAGGTGTATATGATTATGAATATGATAGGTCTTTTCATGAGATACATACCAATGTGTATCGTTGGCCAAGGAAGCAAAAATGTTAATTACAATATTTAAGAGAGCAATTCAAATTATGACATATAGTTCAAGTATATTATTTACCTGGATACCACCACTAGATTATTCATTTATTCTTCACATTATTGCTCTGATGCGGGCTAATTCTTAACATGAGTATTTTTTGTTGCTATGAATGGCGACACGAACATGCCATTAGCCTGGTGCCAAGCAATATGACCGCTCATAGACAGTAGCAAACCAAATCACATCATGTATTACAAAGCTATGTTTGGCATTCCACTGAGCTCGCCATCTTGAGACGTAAGATGATAAGTCTCAATATGTCCATTAGTTACTTTGGCTACAATGTTCTTTAAACTGGAACACAACATTGCGTTTACACTACTGATCGGCGGTGATGATTTTGTAATTAGCACATTTGTTTTCTGAGCCATTGATATTTTTCCAATAAACCATTAACAATTGGAAACTAATTATTGATTTATAACAATATTTATCGGTATAAGATTTTACCAGTAGCACTTTATTATACTAATTGCTTTCAAAAACAAAAGAAATTTCACTCCAATATACTCGATACATTCACTCAACTAGCAAATTAAATTCTATCGCTCTAACTCCGACACTACCCAGGGCCGGCTACTGTGGTCACGCAAGCTCCTCAGGGCACTACCATCGCTTAACTCAAGCTAATGAATAAATTATCCCTACTTAACTGTAGCCTACAATCAGCCCTGATACTACTCAATCGCACTTGATTCCTGTACATCTGGCACTTCTAAGCCAACAATTCTGGATCCTTACATCGGACTTCAAGACCTTGTGATGTTCCAGCAAACTGCAACAACTGAATTCTATTATGATCTTCATACGACACTGGGAACATTTTCATATTTCTCACAAGGTCGCTCTAAACTGGGGCAGCCACAGCTATGCTATTTACGTTTCCATCCGATATTAGGCCAGTAACTTTTCCGTTACAATTCCTCTCGTCTCCTGACCAACTTAACACCTCTTAGGATTCACTACCAGATCGTAGTTGCCAAGCTTCAAGAACTTCAACACGTTTCCGAATTGGTTCTCCAAACTGCCCCAAGCTAAATAATCATAAAATCAATCGGGTATTGCACATTGACACTAAAAAGCCACGCAGCCACCGAGCACACCACAAAATATTCGATCGATATGGAATAAAACACGGCAGTCGCGACTTACGTTTGTGCGTGTATCTACTGCATCATCTTCAGCTTGAACCTTAGCACTAAATAAGAGATTGTTCTTATAAAAATGAACAGCGCGGACAGAGCGCCGACGTCGAGCCAGAAATTGGCCTGGTCCATCGTCATCTCCTTGAGGAACATGTTGGGGTTCCTGAAATGGCAGTAGGCTTCGGAGCAGTGGAGTTTTTCTCTCCCGTACCCGTAGACTGCGAGCATGGCGCCCTCGAACCCGTAGCGGACGTAGCTGAGGTACGTGATCCATTGGAGGTAGCTGGGAATGGCGTTGAAATTGACGAAGAAGCCAGAGAAAAGTACGACGGGGATGGTGGTAACTGGGCCCAGGTAGACTCCCGTCTCGATCTTCATTGCTGCGCCGATGAGCAGGCCGAGACTCTGCGACACCAGCGCCGTGAGGATGTTGATGGTGGTGAACATGAGCACACGATCCGTTTGCATCGGCTGGCCCGTCATGAAATACACTATCATCACGTACACGCCGCTAAATACTATCTGTAACAATATGTTTATATTATTTGATTATGAACGGTCTTAAGACCTGTTTGTGATACTGGATTCAGGTATCATTGCTCCGAATCAATAACGTATCAACTACAAGCAACATATGTTCATAATGGATGAAAATAACTATAACTATGATTAATCTAAATCAATCGTACAAAATTATAAATAAATCTCAGAATTATACCAACAAAAAGTTAAAGATATTCGAAAATTATGCTTTACAACAATTTAAGACTAAAATGAACACCTGTGTATTACAAAAGATACGGTACAACGAGAATATAATAATGTTAAAACTATTTTAATGAATGTAAATATTTACTTCCTACAATTTACAAACAAAGAAAAGAGATAGCGACTTAACCTATATAAACATTTACAGAGCGCGTTTCTTTATTAACTCAGATGTGTTGATTAATTGAGAACAAAACCTTTTGTTTACTATGTGTGTCGCATTTATCGCAATAATTATCATTGAATGTTTGTCAAAGACTAAATGGTCCTTTGTTAGCCTAAAAATAATAGCTTGTGTCATCACGGTTTTGGGTCACATTGTTACCATAACAACGGACGCTGAAGATGGAATAAATAATTAAAATACCAAAAAACCGTGCCCAACTAAAAATTAAAATTATATTTTTTTTTAATTGAATAGAATCGGTAACATTAATTTTTAACATAATGATGTTCAAAATCAGTAACATTTATGTAAAAAAAGAAGCGCATGATCCTAACATTTAAATGAAATTATTTCATATTTTAACTAGGTATCTTATTAAAGCAGTTTTTTCTGTTTTAAAAACTGTTACTTATTATTCCTATATGACCTAACCACTATCAATCCTATTCTCGATTGTAGAGGAGGCCTGTGCCCTGCAGTGGGACGTATATGGACTCGTATATATATATATATTTATGATTTAGTCAAAATTGCAATCATATCCACATTTTTCATTGATTTTATCTTTCATCATCAACATTTCAATCATAGGGAGTCCACTGCCGATCATAGGCCCCCCAATGATCTCTACGTCGACCTGTTGTTTTACATTTAACTGTCTTAAATTATTGTATTGTCATGGGTCCTGGATAAGTGTGCAAAATTTCAAATAAAGTGCTCGAATATTGAATTCTTATTTTCAAAAGAAGCAAAAGTAATTAAAATTATTCAAAAGGGTGAAGAATATTATTACTTATTTGTACGAAATTATAACCAAAAATTATGTATTTTGCAATATAGAATCAATCAAATAAGGGAGTTTTACGTGTTAGCATGCCATGGTCTAAAATATACTCGTATCTATATAAGGAGTACGCCAAACAATTACCATAAGGAACGTTTGTAGATAGACTAATGTGTTTGAAATTCGTAAAGATTCCTTTAGATCACAATCCATAGATACATGCCAAAACATTTATATATTTACAACATTTCAGGTACACCCAATCATAATCATAACAATAGTTATCTGAGACAGACAAATTTTGATGTTAAATTCGAATTTGAAGGACAAAGTACACTTTTACCACCTTATCTATTGCCACCATAATTACAAAATATCAATTTAATTTTATCAGAATTTTATGCCCAATATGGCAATAAGCTCGACCCCTATTACATCGTGGGACGGAAAATACAAGGCGGAATATGGGTGTCCTGGCACTTCCGCTTCAACTTCTGGGAAATACGCGCGAGTTTATGTATGTATTTAATTTAATATTTATTTATTTATTTTATTTTATTTATAAATTCTTTATTGAACACCACATACAGTAATAAGATAAAAAGAAAAAAAAATATTTACCTGGAAAGGAAGATCTGCTATAGTCTTCGCGAAGTAGAATGCTTTCAAGGAATACCAGTAGTTCAAATGCTCTCTCACAAACACGCTCATTTCGGTCGGGACTGAAAAATTACAACAAAAATACATTTAATATTCTCTGTCTCTCTATGGATGTAATACCTGTCCCGTTTTACAAAATAAAACACAATAATTTACGTACATTATTGATGAATATGAGTATCTGAAGACCTAGTTTTAATCTTAGTCTTAGAATTTTAATCTATACCCATATTAAATTCCATAATTTGAAACACATATCAAGACATAATTTTACAAACCCGAACAATTTCAGATAAAGCTTCACTGGCACAAAGGAGAGACAAAACGTAAAATAAAAATTAATTATAGACAAAATTGTAGCATTTTTTTTATAAATCAAACGAATCGGTAAAAATTGAAATAGCATTGTCAAATATACTCACATGTTAAAATAGTGGGCATCATAGCTGTAAACATTGTGAACATGACTGTAAAAAATATACATCCAGCGTTGCTCATCACTTTAGCAGCATCCTTTCCTATATCGTAGTACAAGAAGCCTATCAGAAGACCCACAATTGTATGCGAACATAGCCTCAAGTGCGTCAGGGTCTGGTCTCGCAAAATACTTCGGAAGGTCCTCTTCAATAAGATCCAAAATTGCTTCCAACCGGATGTCGGGAACCCGGTTCTAACTGGTTTCTTGTTGAAGCTCTCGTTGGAATCGAGAAGAGAAGTGGTACAGGTGACAGGAGCGAGGTTAGTTGAGTTGGGCAAGTTCTGTTTTTCTGTATTAAGTACTGGCTCCGACATGTCTATCACAGTGCAAGTTGGTTTATCTGGAAACACATTTTACTGTGTTAAAATAATATTTTAATAGAAAGAATCCTTAAATTTTTAAACCTTAACCTCAAACGAAATTGTACCCTTGCCGACACAGTATATCACTTCCTCATAATTGTTTCACATGTATTTTTTACAGTTATGTAAATGATTTGCGTGTTAAATCGATTACGACGTCAATCAAATTAAGTTTTATTGATGTTTGTTGGGCGTTAAACTTGTATTTACCCACTATTATTTTATAAAAAATATAAATTAAAATCAAAATTTTATTTCAAAATATTATGCAATATTCATCCCATATGGTATTGACTTACACGCTGTGGAATGATGCTGTCTAAAGAGGTCTCTAATCAATTATCAATCTGATAACATTTTCTTCCTTCTCTCTAAGGTTATAAATATAATCTTTAAAATAAAATACTAGATATTTTATACTTTCCCATCATTATTAATTTATTAATTGCTAAATTGATAATGTCTTTTAAACTAGAGAGTAACAGTACGCTTACACTTCTATTTGGTGGGAGAAATACACATTGCGGTGGTATCTATCACTAGGGATTCGTATGAAAGACGTACCACCAGTAGTTTTGTATTATGTCGTAATTGATATTATGAAATTCATGTCTAAACTATATTCCTCACCTATGACAATAGCAAGCGCCTCCGCCTTCTGCGCGTTATTCTTGCTGTTCTGGTTGTTGTAGTTCATGTTCTGCGGCACTGATGACGTCGATGATGATGATGATGACGACTGTCCACGGCCGCAGTTGCCTTTGTTCACCGCCATCACTAGTTTGTGCACCCAGTCACCGTGCTCGCCAGTGGCCACTTCCATTACTGAAAGGCAATAGTCCTTTAATGTCTTAGGAGAAGTGGTGATTTCAATCAGTTTATTTTAAACAGGGTAGTTTTTGTGTTACTATTGGGAAGTGTCCAGCCGTATCAAGATCGCAAGTTATAGATCTAAGTTATACACTATACACCTCTGACTTGTAAATCAATTATATTCACAACTCACACAAGATTTACAAGATTTTTTGTGGTATGTAAAGTCCGCTAACCAGCATTAGGCCGGAGTGGTGGAGTATATGGCATAACTACTCTCGATTATAGGACCATACCCTGCAGTATATGTACCTCTGACTTTTCGAAGTGACATGTACGTACGTATGTATGTTTGAACCACCCAAAAAGATGATATTTAAAAATCACAATAAACAGTCGCGTTTCTTTTCAAAAAAATTAATTGAATTGTGTTTGAAGTCACTAAAACTACCATCCGGCTTTGTTTTCGGTAGCAGTCTTAATATACTCTGTATATTCTCAATTTATTCACTATATACAATGTTATAATAAGATTGCTTCAATTTATGAAGTAACATCTGACCTTAAGGGCCCCGTCTAATAACATATACTTGGTAAAAGTTTATTACCGAGATGGCACTGACACAGATGAATATAATATTACCATTACGTTTCGATATATTTTTTAAATTGGTGTATAGAATGATGATGCAAACAGAACAACGAAGTAGTTATAACTTTGCGGGTTGAATATGGTAATGTTGTTTGTGTTCATCGCGTCTTGATATGACCCATGTAAAGTATTGACTTCTACTGTATTTGTTAAGTAAACGTCTGATTTTTTTCCATTTATGTATTAAACAATATTATAAATGCGTATATATTTTTTAAACAATTTGGATGAATTTTAATTCCGTAGGATTTTAATGTGGTTACCAAATAAGCAATCACTTTTACTGTTATGTTAGGCCTTATTACTTGACAAATTGTTAAACGTAATATTTCATGCATCCGTTGACATAAATACATAAATAGTCTGGGCGAAGAGCGCGTTAAGTTTGCCCACGTACATATTATGTGGAGCCATGCTCCATTGCATCTACAGCAGAGCGTTACTGAAATTAGTCGTCGCTCACAACGATTTTCAAAATGCTTGCTTGTATAATCGCCGTTACGAAAAAATCTATTAGGTACATTAAGTTAATTAAATAATAATAATAAATAAATAAATACACCCAACCGTCACCTACATAGTCCTGACCCCACACTAAGACCGAGTCTTGTGTCGTGGGAATCAAAAACTGCGAGACTTTTCGGTCTCACAAACACCCAGACCCGAAACGATTATCTGTGGTTCACACATACATTTGTCTCGGTGCGGGGATCGAACCCGCGTCCTCACGTATCACAACTGCCCCACGGAGGCTGTCAATTTAATATTTACAGTTTTTGGATACTCCAAATGTAATGAACATTCTGCGTCGTGGCTCAAAAGTGATGGTTCGTCGACACCAATAAGTTTGATATAAATACAAGCTGAAGATTAAATGCGATATGATGTTTCATGTTATATGAATTTCCTATTTTAATGAATATTTATAATACGAGTATAATAATACTAAGGTTATAAAAGGTAAACACGTTTTGTTTGTTCAAGTGTGAAGCACATTTCGATGACATTGAAAATGTGCTGTGTATTTTTTTATTGATTAAGCATACGAAAATACTCAACCTTAGTTTTTACGTCTCAAGGAAGTATCGATGTCATGCCTACCAGGTACATAAAGCTTAATATAATCTTAAGTCATTTACCCGCAAGACAGATCTTACAGATCTTTCAACAATTTTGTTTCTTGAAGTGTACACACTTCACACTACACACCTAACAGTTATATACAAGTCCACATTGAGATACAAGCCTTTCGTCATGGATGTTAGACACTACAAGAGATTTTCCAACAAAAGAACGTATACCCGAAACATATTTGGATCAAATAATTTTCTCAGACGGGGATCGATGCGCAAATCGAATTAGCCAAGGCTTTATATGATGCTCGTCGAACTTTTTCGTTATGAACCGACTGAACAAACCAACAATACTTATAGCAGATAAAGCCCAGAAACTAGGTCGCTTACTAATCTTACTATTATTAACAGTTCATCGACATTTAAATCAAATAACGTAACATATTTGTGGAGCTTCGCGCCCCAATTTTACTAAACCAAGTTAAAATGCTAAAATTAGAATACAACATCGAGTTCTATATTCGAATAGTCGTTAGTCCGAATATATTAAAACTATGAGCAAAATTTCAACAAAAATAAATGTATTTACTCCATTCTAATCTTAACCTCTTTCAAATTTTTACTTTTTAGTCTTTTAAACTATTAAATAATTTATTATATCAAACCGTTCGACAGATAATAACTTATTTCAATTAATGCATGCAACTTCGGCTCGAAATGTTATTTCAGGGTCACAACTTGCATCACAGAAAATGAAACATACAGCATTAATAGTAATCATTTAAAAAAAACAAATAATAGTGCATTAATAATATTTATAAAAAACAAACCATAGAAGTTAACCATTGCGGAAACGTAAGAATATAAAAATAATCTGTTTAATTTCTGTGCACGATTAGCTACGTTTTAAACGCATAGTAAACCGGTTGTCAAGGTCATGTCATTTTAATTCAAGTTATATTTAAGAGCGTATACACCTTGCGCGCAAAGTCAACTATAGGTATTTCTTCGTTAATTTCACGCACACATAAGCGACCAAAGCTGTGTGCGTAGAGCTGCCGCGTCGGCTCGCTATACAATCGGCTCAAACAACTTTGATCCGTGCGCTTCAAATATTCAATTGAAATGTAACTGTAATATAATATCATAAAAATATTTTATTTGCATTATAAGTACACAAATATTACTGTGCAAGCAAAGAATAATACGAATTTTGGATACTAATCATATTTTCGTTATTATTACATTGTTAAGTTGCATTCAAATCAGTGTTCAATCAGTAGACACTACGGACGTTTTATTAATAATTTCGTGTTCGAACACATAAATAGTGTTAGGGGCCTTACAACCCCTTACAATTACGAAATATATTTAATTTTATATTACAATACATAACATAATTTAGCCTCGGAATTACATCCCATTATATTACCTGAAACATAATTTATACTCACTACAAAATCATTGCAGGTAATAAAAATAATTAAATATTTTACTACCAAAGTACTAAGATGTGGTAATCGCATTCCGCGCGTGGCTATTTTTACTACGCGCGGCATAATCGACTGCAGCCAGGCCGGAGCGACGAGCGATACGTCCTCCCTCTAGAAGGCCTTGCGGCGGTCTGATTTGATCCACGTCGGACAGCGTGTTTTATAGTGGTTTTTAAAATATTTGTAGAAAGCATGAAAACTAATTTTGTTGAAATATAAAAATGGTAATTTATTGATAAGATGTTCTTCTATTGTAATATGCAATTGCTATAAAAAATTATGTACGATAAGTTGGTGAAAAAAAATATGTTCTTGACGAGAGTTTCTGAATAATTTCGCATTGTTTAAATTTTTATTTTTCAGTAACTAAACACAAAAAGATTATTTTTCTCAGCAAAATCCCTCCATAAGGGTCTTATTAGTCTGATAATATTTTTATTTTCATCTTATATTTAGTGGTTTCGGATATCTTAAGCTTCTAAATTGCCATTTAAAGCCTAAATAACGAAACTTGTGTTCAGTAATCCGTATAGTACTCACAAATTATCCATCAATCTATAATGTTTTCCACCAAAATCCCTAGATGACAACCTTTTCTAAAATTAGTACTAATTATTTTTTCTTTAAATTGTTTATTGGTGGCTATTAACTCATTTGAAAAGTCCTGTTTTTAAGCCAAAAAGCGCGTGCAGGGTATAAACGCTCTTAAATGGGGTTTATCATCGCTGTTCAACTACCTGCTTTATATTGGCGAAGTTGCATCTGCGATAGATGTTTTAAATTAAAGTGAGATTTGACAGCGTCTTTTATAATAGGTACTTAATTTACGATATCTATGGAGTGTATTTATACATTCTCGATTGGTATAGTCATGACTCAGTTATTGTTCTGAGAACTATAGTTTAGTATGTTTCACAGAAAATATACTATTTTGAGTTGTCAAATGTAATATCAGGAATTACGTCCATGTCGGGAATAAAGTGACGTTTTCAGTAGAATCTACGTGTTCTCAATGATTTTTACAAAATAGCAGTTAAGTACTTTGCAGTCTTAGAAATTCATGGTCAAATCTGATAAGTCTTAATTTTTTTAATCTTTTATAAAAGTAAAAAAAACAATGAAACTTACCATAATCAGCCGGGTTGTGATAGCTGGGACAATGCAGACCCATGGACGAGAGGAACGGAACCAGCCCAGTAACCTTGCCCTGGTATATACACTGGCCGTCAGTGAGCGTGTACAGGAAGTCGAACATCTCGAACAATCGCGCGGACGGTTGATGGATGGTGCATATTATCGTTCTACCACCTCTTGCCAGCGACTTCAACAACGATATGCACTGGAAACACGAAGAACTGTCCAAACCCGACGTTGGCTCGTCGAAGAACATCACAGGAGGATTGTTGACTAACTCTAGAGCTATAGACAGACGTTTCTTTTGTCCTCCAGATAGATTAATAGTCCTTGTATCCGCTGCTTCTATGAGGCTCAACATTTCCAGTATCTCGTCAATGACAATTTTCTTAGTTGTTACTGTCATGTCTTTACCCAGTTTAAGATTAGCTGAGACGTACATTGCTTCCCTAACAGTGAGGTGGGGTAACAAACAGTCATCCTGCATGATGTAGCAAGATAGCTTCCTAAATCTTCTAAGATTCCTCTCCTTTCCGTTGATGAGGATGGAACCACTGACATTGGACGTTCTGAAAAAAGGTATTTTGTTGTTAAACAGTGTAGAAGAATTTGGCAACGGTCCAGTGGCATTATTTCAGATAGATCTCGTCGGTACGTTACTAGGTACGTTGGTGTTTTAAAACAGTGAATGCTGTCACATATTTCGGTCGTTGAGTTAAAGGAATGAGTAATCAGCATTAGCAGACGCCGTCATAGTAGGATGACGACATGGTCATATACTGTATTGATACAAACATGTACCTGAATCAACCCAACGTGATATACATGATTACATTAAAAACTGTAATAAGTTTTTTATAACACTGCAGCATATTTAACCTTCCTAATTATTTTTTTAATGAATCCAGCGTAATTATATTAGTACTTATATTTTATACACGGTTGGCAGTATATTAGAATAAAAATAGATCAAAAACTTTATCAGTGAATAATATAAACAAAATTGTTGTAATGTGAGAAATGTCAAGCATTAATTTAACATATTATTTGGTTTCAAGGTCTCAAAAATTTCATAATAAACAAAGTTTTGTATATGCGATATATCAGGCGAATGAATCGGTTTAAGCATAATAGGTCAGAATTGAACTATTTCGGGATTTACTCGGAAATTTAAATGTTAAAAGTAGATCAGTAGGCATTACTCTCGTAAATGCATTATCCCTTATTTAAAGGCCTGTTGAAGGGCAAGTTTTTAAAGTGGATCTGGTTACATGGAAGATAAAAGGTATGTGAGTAAAATTAGCTCACATCCTACATGTTTATTAAAAATACGGTACGGTCGGTGATATGTGATCAATTGTGATATAATTATTTATCAATTTGATTACAAAAAAAGAATGAGAAGACACATAACAAATTAGTAAAAATCTGAAGATTAACTGAAACAAGACGCAATAGTCTTTAACTGGTTGGTTTAAATAAAAGAAAAAACATATCGCCTGAAAGAGCTGTAGGGGAACCTGCATCACGAGACGAAATTAAGAATGACATTAGAAATTGGTTGCATCCGCGACGCAGCCGGCACTAAGCCGATCGATGATCATACGAGATGCAAATCTGATTCATATCACAGCACCATGTACTCATAAAGAATCATAACAAATACTAGATCAAATGTAAATGTTGGAAACGGAAGACGAACTTCATAAATAATGAATAGTAATATATATTTTTTTCTTTTTAAGCAAACCTGTTCAAATACATTAAGAATTTAAAAAATACTATTTAAGCCTATTTCGGATGCATTTTCCTTGATTCTAGATGTGTGCTTATTTACAGACACTTTCTGATCACTCAGATAATGTATGGAAACTGTCCTACACACACGCCACTCCTGTAAGCCAGGATGAACAGTGGCACGTACATATTTTAATGACACCGAGCATTGAAGCTCAGCGAGTCTCCGGGAATGTCTAACTTGTCTTTAACCCGCAATGAAATCAATCATGAAGTAAATAATAGGAGGAGTTCAAAATATTGTTTTCCACTTCCCTCCGTAGCAAAGCGGGTGACAAAACAATCAGATAAGGTTTGTTAAATTTATTAACTCGTAATGTTTGATAAATCTATTTTGATATTTGATGGATACTCACTTGTATCCAGCTAAAATGTTCATGAGCGTGCTCTTTCCAGCGCCAGATGGTCCCATAATGGCAGTCAGCTCTCCAGACCTAAAGGTGCCGTTGATGCACTTGAGCAAAGCCTTGTAGCCCCTCTTCCGGCCTTCGCTAACGGAGTACGAGAGGTCGGAGAACTCGATATCCACAGGGGGCCTTTTCGGTAGATGCGTGAGAGAAGCCATCGGCTTTTTCTGGTCACCATAGCCATTTGGAATCTTTGGGACTAGTCCAGTCATGCCCGGAGCACCGGCGCCACCGTTGCATAAATTCATTTGAGATCCGCTGTAAATAAAAAAATTATTATGTATTAATATATGTACAAAATAGTGGTACGTCATCGTACATGAAATCAACTGCTTAAACTGTTTAAAGACTATTAGTAAGCATTTCCAATGAAACGACTCGCTGCCAGCACCCAGGGAGCACAGCAATATTTTTCAATTTGTTTGTTTTAACTGCGGACAGCTGTCCAATCGATTAGGTTCGTCCATATTTGTTTCTTTTGTGTCTAAGTAGAAACGTTTACTTGATGGCCGCCTACCGCAATTTTTGGGCTTTTGCCGAGGGCAGAGTCAAGGTGTAGAAAGAACGTACCTACAGCTAACATAAGATTAACCTAAATTTATTATTTAGAAAACTATGGGCACATGTAACCTGAAATCATACATCACATTCCAATATTTTGGCATATCGCTTGGTGGATGTATTTTATTCGAATAAAAGAGTCTAAATTAGGAATGGTTTAGCCGCGCCTAACTGCAAATGCCAACAAACCAGACGTTCTAAGTGATAACCTGTAGTATTTTTAATCTTTGGATATTTCGCTTTCGAAGCATATCATCAGAAAATGAGTAAAAAAGTCTAGTTCTTGTATATCTACCAGGAAAATACAGAATCAAAACCTAAGGTCAAGGATGAACTTTCCATAAAAATCGATGAGAGGACTCAGTTATGTGATCACGTTGCAAACGGAACAAAGTTTTATGAGCACGCAGAACGATCTACTTTTCCTTGTTTATTTCAGTAAACGAGATTATTTTAGTAAACAAGAAGCCTTAAAAGTAGGTCGTTTACAATACGGACGATTACACTCATTGAACTCGATACTTCCCTAAAAAAACTTTGTAAATCTTTGGAGTTATGCATAGTACTGTTACTGTACCATTTATCACAAACCACCCCCCAAAAATAACAAAACAACGAAAAACGTTAACTATGCCATCTCATTCACAAGTATCTGGACCACATTCATACAAAGAAATATTTAAATCATCCCCAGCAACAAAGTATTCGCAACTACTTTTAGACTGTGTAGCTTCAAACGTTCTGAATCCAATCACCGTCGGATTTCCTCAACACTTTTTTCGGAAAACACACCCCAAATATTCATTAGAAAAAGCTGAATAAATCTTCCTCTTATTCAACGTTACAACACGCTGGCGGGCTGCCAACTGGCCCGGTACTATTGCAGAATTGATCCAACAATTACCTGTCACTGTAAATACTATCTTAATACCTTAAAACAAGGCACACATTGGAATGGAGAGCTGATGTACTAAGGTTTGGTATGCAAATGAAGGGTTTTGCCTATATACAGTGAGGCCGGTCGTTAGCAGTAATGTTTTAGGTCTGTTGAATGAATATTAGAATGTTTGTCGTGTTAATTTTTTAGGCAATGCCAAAGTAACCGTCGTGGTAGATAAAAACCGAATTTAAAAAGTACGTGAGTGGCCTTCAACCTGTTTAGATAAAGCAACAACTGTATAACTATATAAAGGTAAATATAAGAACTTGCCTTGACTTTTGTTAGTTTCATAACTAGGAAATTAAAGCTATTTAAGTTGTTGTTATTCCCAACATTTTATTTCGATAATATAGTGTAATAAAACCTTCAAAATCATATTGTAATAAGAAGGGCTCACTAATAATGATTGACGTAAGTCATAAATAATACCTCACATTTAAATCCCGCTACTATAATAAGGCAAACGTTTGTGTGTTTGTTACTGTTCACGCTCGTACTACTAGAACAATTTGGATGTAAAGTATGGGACACCCTACATAGAAAACATTTAACCGTAAAATGTAAGATATTCTAAATAGTATACTCTATATGTATACTCTAAATGAGACGGGACAAAAAGGGTTGAAACAGTACCTTGTTGTACGCGACAGCAAAATGACAACAATATGGTTGAGTTAAAACGGTGAAGGAAAACATCGTGAGGAAACCTGCATACCATAGCGATTCATAAGAATTTCTATGGTATGTAAGTCCGCCAACCCGCACTAGGCCAGCGTGGTGGACTATATGGCCTAACTACTCTCAATCGTATTCTTGATTGTAGAGTAAACCCGTGCCCTGCAGTGGGACGTATATGGGCTGATACAGAATGGTTGAGTTAAATATAAAACAGTTAGTACGTGAGTAATCATTTTCTGATGTGGAATGGACTCAAAAAATAACTGCATCCGGGCAAAGCCGGGTCGGGCCGCTAGTATTCTATAATTGAGAGACGAAATATGAAGTTGTGAAGCGTGCAGCACTAGGTTGGATTTTTAAGTTAGGTAAACGACTTTTTACTAATTTCATTTTATTTATATACTTTATTCCGTACTATAAGTACTAGTACTATATAGCATAAGTTACTAAGTTTAGAGGAATCAATCTTAAAGCGGAACTATACTCGATCTCTAAGAGCTTCAAGAACTCTTTGATATGTAAATACGAATCTTGTCTTCTTCGTCATAAAGAATATTCAACCGTTCTTTCCTAAATAGAATCCGATTTACAGACGAAGACGATTGCTACCGAAAACGAAGCCGGGTGGTAGTTTTAGTGACTACAACCACAATGCAAAAAAAAATTGTGTTTTTATAAATTTTTAATATCGTCATTTTTGGGTGGTAAATCCATAGTTTTTGCTAAAATAATAATTTAAACTCTTTTATACCTTAGAGTCTTTATAAATAAAATAGGTATGCACTATTATTTTAAGAAAAAATGTATTTACCACCCAAATACGACCATTTAAAAAAATAACAATTTGTCGCTTTTTTTCCAACATTTTTTGTTGCATTGTGTCTAAAGTCGCTTAAACTACCACCCGGCTTCGCTTTCGGTAGCAGTCTTGATATACCCTGTATAATAATTAAAATGTATAATAGCCTTCGTTGATCCAGTAACCAGAGGACTCCATGTCATGTCCTTGATCAAATTTATGATCTAAGTAGTAATTATAAAGACACTCGTTCACCTATGCGATAGGTATATTACATCGGCTGACCTCAAAACCAAACCACTGTCTGTTTGCCAAAAAAGTAAATAATCTCACATCTATCCACTTTCATAGTCACGTCAGCAATACAAATATGATCAGACTTATTCATTTCTTGTCTCGGAAGAGATGAGATTTTAGACAGCCTCTGTGGTGCAGTTGGTTAGACGCCAGCTGTCAAACGTGAAGCCGCGGGTTCCATTCCCGCACCGAGACGAATATTTGTAGAACCTCAGGTATTTGTTCCGTGTGGATGTTTGTGAAAACTTTTATTTCAATCTATTCAGTTTTATTCTCTCTATTATTATCACCAGCATAATATTCGTTTACACACGATGTGCAAAATATTATTCATAGACTATTTATCAACTTATTCAAGTTATCCAAATTTTTGTATCATTTAAACTACTTTTGAATTTAGTTTTATTGCAAGAAACAAAACATTCGATACATTAAATATGTTTGTATAATGTCTAAGTCCGTCTGTAATTAACAATTGTTAAGGATAAATACAAACCAACTCGAATGCATCCAAACCGTTGGGTTAGGCTATCTACAAGCTGTATTCCTGCGAATGGCCTGAGAAAACGCGGAAGGCCGAAGTTGCGGTGGAAAAACGGGTTGGATGCATTCGAGCCAAAATGGCAAGAACTCGTTGTGAACAGGATCTAGTGGAATAACAAAAGGAGGTTTTTACCCAGCAGTGGGACACATAAAATAAATAAAAGATACGTAGTTAAAGAGGCGTCACAGTGACTCACGTAAGTGTTTTGCGTTTCGTGTTTACCTGTGTAGAATACAATAAGGCTAATATAAAATTATCGATTGGTGAGCGATGACGTCGCAAGCCAATTGAAACTACCGACAGCGCTACGCTTACCAAAGGCATTCTAGTCTTTATTTCAGGCGAGTAAATTAAAAAAGTTTAATAATTAAAATTATACATCGGCAAAGGCAGGGTTACCATATCAAATAGCTCCTCCTTTGCCGGTTAAATCATAAAATAAGTCACGTCACATATACACTCAAATCTCTACACAGCAACGCAAAACCCCTCCCCGACACTGTAAAATAAAGGAGAAAAAAACATCCAATATTTATATACATAGTCTGGACCCCACACTAAGATCCAGACTTGTGTCTTAGATATAAGAAGCTACAAAAGTCTTTTTCGGTCTCACATACAACCTGAGACAAATACTTGTGGTTCACACAAATATTGTCTCGGTGAGGGAATCGAAACCGCGGCCTCATGTTTAATAGCCAGCGTCTTACCAACTGCGCCATAGACGCTGTCACTAACTTGACCCATTTCTTGATACTGACCTGAACTTGTTGAATATATACCAGTAACATTATTTACACCGTGAATAAGGCCAAGAGTAACTTCAACCGATGCGAATGCTTAAGTATGAATGAAAGTGGATAAAGCGAAAGTAAGTCAGAATCGGCAAAAGTAAAAATATGTAGTCTCTACTCTCTACTAACATAAGGCACACGAGCATATGTTATGCACAACTTTGGTGAGTTTTAGAAAAGTTGCACCACAAGGACCCATCCCAAAAAATGACTAAATGAATGAATTTCTCGAATTTCTTTGGTATGTAAAGTCCGCAAAACCGCACTAGGCCAGCGTGGTGCGTGCTTAACCACTCTCAATCGTACTCTCGTCTCTCGATTGTAGAGGAGGCCCGTGTCCTTCAGTGGGACATATGTGGACTGATACAGTCTGGAACAAAATTGAACCACTTTACAAATATTAATATAGTTTAGTTGGAAACAAACAGCGGCAACCCATTACGAGCGAGTATTAATATCACTACAAGGACAAAGTTGCCGTGAACCAACAATCCAATTACATTGACTTTCGGCTTCCACGCGACACCCACGTACACCCAAAGGTACTACTTTGAATACCTTATTAAATTATGTAACTTTTAGGAATCATGAATTTACATGAAAGAAGGCAGAATATATTGAACTAGAGGGCGGTCCAGCCCGTCTTTGCGCGGGTGTAGATACTTTTTGAGTTTTACGATTTTAGATATGTACATAGAAACTACTTCGTGTGATAATTGTTTAAAAAATTCTGCTAATATTCTATTAAAAATTTTGCTAATAATAGAAAAAATAGTTATTTAATCCGGGATGTCAGCTACCACCATACCAAATTTTATCAAAATTGCTCTAATGGTTAAATGAGCATAAAGAGGTAACATACACAAAGATTCGCATTTATAATAGTAGTATAAATACATGCAACAGTCTCTTACATTGTCCTTTTTGTTCAAGAGGAAATGCTATTAAATTTATCTTTCGCTACTCTGAAGGAGGCCTAAAGGTATGTCGGTGTCACTGACTTTCCAGTCTGGTACACCGCGGATGTCGTGGCTGAGCTGAATCTCTAATATTACCTACGCCAGCATAAGTCCTTGGGAACCATGACACGCATTAATGCCCACACCAGACATCTTGGGGCGAAAAGCGCCCCAATTTACGTCCGCGTAACCGCCTCTCGAAGAACCATTGGTCTTTCCAATGTAGGAGGTATGGATACCCCCACGTACGACTATTTATGGGCGTCTGTTCAAGATCTTATGAGCGTCCATGACTGAGACGTAGCTCTTTCGCAAATCTCTGAAGACCCCTAACCGGGATCCACTTACATGAGTATCACGAGGTTCAAACCACTGTGTACGATCGTCGCTATGTGGACGGTTGCTAACATCCCAGGACCGGCAAATAAACAACAGTTATTCATTTAAATATTTATTTATTCAATAAAGGTATCTAACACCGGAAGCTTCTACATATTTATGTGGTTATAGAGATATAGAGTATTCTAGTAGTAGATAAGATGATATTCTACTTATAGAAACTTCATAAAGTAATCGACTCATTTATATGCATAGGTTCTTTCCGGGTTGCAAGCATCCGATCAAAAACGATTTCATGGAAATGAAAGCGAACCAAATTTTATGCAAAAGTCATACAAAATTTCTTTTTTTTTTGGCCTGGCATAGTTACCGCACTGCACCTGATGGTAAGCGCAAATGCCGTCCAACCAGAGTATCGATTCGCATCAGACGGCAGTCCCATGCCAATCGATACAATTATGCCGGCCTGCTAAGATGCCTCTTCACACTACGGCGGAAGAACCCAGGATCATAGGAAGGAGGTAACACGTGTGACGGCAAACAATTCCACAGCCTGACGGTGCGGCACAAAAAAGAATTTGAAAACCTTTTGGTTCGTGCCGAGATAGATCGCAAGCCAGCACGCGTTGTTCTGGTTAGGAATGGAGAGGAGGGAACAATTCTTCAAGGCACCTTGATACAGGCGGTAGAACACGCTTAGAGAAGCGACATCTCTCCGGAGTTGTAGCGACTCTAAGTTGCTCGTAACGTCTGCATCATTCACAATGCGGATGGCCCACGACTGCAAACCATCCAAAGCATCGAGCAGGTACTGGGCGGATCCATCCCAGAGGTGCGAGCAGTATTCCATACCCGGCCGGATCAGTGCTTTACACAAGCAATAAAGTTACCGAGCGTGAAAAACCGACGTACCCTGTCATTACATAATATATGTATCTAAGCATAAAAACGTGAATAAGTTGGACCGTCTTGAAAGTTGGTTTCGCTATTTACCCAACCCTTGTTGAAGTTTTGTAAGACTCATTGTTCATACATCACGTTTTAAAGGAACGTGGCCCGGGTGCTCCTGATTGACGTTATAACATCATACCTCCTTGTAAAAGCTAGCTGGAATACATTTTTTTGTTTCGATAAAAGGCGAGACACGCATGCCGTTCGCCTGAGGGTAAGCGATACGACAGCTCATGAATAATAGCAAAACCAAACAAATCCCTGAATTACAAAGCAGTGCTTGACATCCCACTGAGCTCGCCATCCTGAGACTTAAGACATCTGGCTACAATGTCCTTCAAACCGAAACACAACAGTGCATTTACAATGCTGTTTGGCGGAAGAAAGAGACATTGCGGTGGTACGAGGCAGCCTCTCGCATATGAGATACCTCCACCAGTATACGGAATATACGGCTTTCGATGATGTGATATTTTCTCAAAGATTACGATTGACACACTTACATGGTATATGGGAAATGTAACGGACCTCGTCTGAATTTCAAACTGCTTTAAGTTCAAGGTTTACTGTTATGTACACGTGTTGTCATATATTATAATGACCACAACCTGACGTAATACTACCCTGGTTCTTAGTTTCACAGGAATAAAAATATTTCTAGTTGTACAGGGTATTTTATTATTTTATCAAAACTATTGATTTACCAACCAAACGTGATTTATTGAGGTTTAAATATCCAAAAAAAAAAATTGAAATCGTGTTTGGACTGTAAACCAATAGTTGTTGATAAACAATAATTTTTACCCTTGCGTACCATAGCGTATTTAAAAATAAAAGTGTGTTCATTATTATTTTAAGAAACCAACCAAATACGAATACAGGAAAAAAAACTCGTTTTGTGCAAATTTTTTAGTTGCATTATGTCTGAAGTTACTAAAAATGCGACCCGGCTTCGTTTTAGGTATCCGTCGTCATATACCCTCTATATTACCTGTAGACTGTGACTTCTTACCCCTGAATCACTACACTAATTTTATGTTCCATTAATATAATGGATTTTGCAATCGTATCAGTCAAAATAATCATCGTCTAATTGAATAAAAATGGCTTAAATGAAACAGAGATACTTATTTAGATAAAAATCAAATTACTTTGGAATTATATGAATTATTTACACCCCTTTTTAACGGAGGGGTTAAAATAGAAATCCATTTATTAGAGTATCCGCGATGCATTAAGGACTCCTGATGAACATTATATAGTTATAGATTCGTATTCTAGACTTTACAATACAAGGGGTCAGACAAGTCGCTGACTACTAGAAAACTACTTTAGTGAATCAACCAGTCAATATCAAGAGATTTCTAGTTCCCATTATTCTACTATACTTATCTGGACTTCTGCTATACTTATTTTGTGTTTTATAGAGTCAATACTAAGTGTTAACTCAGTTTGTCGTCTTACCCTTGACGGATACTTCTAACATTGTTTTGCCTACGATTTTTTTAAACATTTATACAATAATTTCATTTTATAAACTCAAATACGAGTATATAATAATATGTATCATGTATATTGTTTTATCACATACGGTGCAAGTTGTGACCGCCTTCAATGGGTGTTTACTCTTAAGTTATTTCTGTATATTTTTATTAGTGTAAGTTATATAGTAACAACCACTGGCTGTCCTAAATAAATAAAATTTTGTGACTATTATTTGACCTAATAAATAAATAAATGTTTCGCTTACCCTAATAGCTGTCCATTGTTGAGCTGCTCAGAGTAAGGAGGCGACTTGACCTGAGAGAATGTGACTTTATCGTTGAGCTCTCCACGGCTGCCGCGTCCCATCAGAGGCAAGTGGATTTGGGTGCCTTTCGACTCCATCTTCAAACCTGACGTCATCGCACCATTACCATCGTGAGATCTGATGCCCTGCAACCAAAAAACATCAATTAAGTCATTGAAATTCAGGACTGTGAATCACGGTTTATTGAAGAATACTGGGCATGGCTTCGATCGAGTAAATAGTGCCACTATGCGTGAAATATTAAATAAAGAATATGGTTTTGACTAGTCTTCGACTTATTTATCATTTATCATCCATGGTATTGTCAAGAAACAATAACTACATTGCATATCATGCTAAGTACCAATAAGATAGATAGAGAATCGACGAGAAACGATTATCACACCGTTCAATAAGTCCTGAAGTCAATGGAAAGAAAATTACAAATAATATTTGTGCACATCTTTTTACTGGTTTGATAAATTATAAATAAATATATATAATAAAGTTCATAGGAATACATAATTAGCTTATTTTAGAAATAGTGAGTCATCTTGTATAACACACAGGTGCCCGCCCCAACAAGTCTATTCATCACAAATGTGGCTCAGTAACACCCCACAAGACTGACGCATGAAAAAAACAATCACTATGACACCGTGATATGAGGATGGAAAGGGTAAAAACGTAAGCTCCTACATTTTATATGAGTGTACATTTTTACCCTTTACACACTACTATTACGGTACTTCCCCCATGCATTTTATTTACATCTCACTTAATAGTTAACAGTTACTACATACTTGCAGACGGAGTAATTGCTGGCGAGAGCGGAAACAAAGCGGAAACAAATCCAATACTGACCAATCCAGAACACTTTCAAACGAATAATGACAAAACAAATGCAGTGGAAGCACGTGAAGCCAACAACTGAAACTGGGTAGTAAGTGGCGGACTATTTATATTTTCGGTTAAGCGTATTCTACCTGAATACCTTTTTTTTTTTTTTTTTTTTTTTATTGCATTGAATAGCGAGACGAGCAAGCCGTTCGCCTGATGATAAGCGATACGACCGCTCATGAACAGTAGCAACATTCCACTGCGCTCGCCATCCTGAGACATAAGATGTTAAGTCTCAATATGTCCAGTAGTTGCTCTGGCTACAATGTCCTTCAATCCGAAACACAACAGTGCATTTAAGCAGTGTTGTTTCACGGGAGAAATAGACATTGCGGTGGTACCTACCCAGATGGCCTCTCACATATGAGAGACCTACCACCAGTAACCTAACCTAACCTAACAACGAGTTGTGACGTGGGATGGAATAACTGAAATTTTAATCAATATTGTCGTGAACAGGGATTCGAAGAACGCATTACTACGGAGAAAAATAATCTATTACTGTTAGCAGAAGAGACGGAATAAGCGAACTTGGATATATATTTACAAATAAATTGAATTGGACAGTATCGGAATGCGTTCCAATCGTATTTTCCAGCGAGTAATAAGTTATTCTAGGTAGCGCGAGAGCGGTTTACAAAGGCGATTTGGATTTCAAGCTAAGCCACGCACTATGGTGGTAACCAAGCCAGCGTTAAGCTAAACTTGGATGCACACAAAATTTCCTTCTTCTTCTGATTCTTTTCCTACGAAAAATTATTATCACGGTTGCGATGGCGATGTTGTCGTCATTGTCCATAATGAATAATTAGAAATACAAATTGGGCAATTACTGGCAATCGACACGGATTTCAAATTGACATGATACTCTGCGACAAATTCCGCTGGCCTAGTGTTGCCGGCATAGTGTGTAGGAGTCTTAATCAATATCCACCTCATTTTGTTGGTATTGGCGCTTTCAAAATAATTCTGATTCTGAACGATAGAGAAAAACCTAGTAAAACATCTGCTTAAGGTTTTGAAAGAATTTTAAATATAATATATGAAATCCACGAACGAACCGATGAGAAATCATAAAGAGGTTGATGAAAGTTTATGAAGCGAAAGTAATACGTCAGGATTGAACAAAGTGCCTACCCATATGGGATGCAGGCTTGACGATTATGTAAATATATAAATCTACAAACGGAAAAATATATCACAGTTGGAAGCGACCTGCATCTAGCGACTTCCTGCATCCTTATTAGTTCGTGCGTCCACTTTGTGATATGACATTGCCACTTGCCATGTTTCCTTAGAGGAAAATATACAAAAATGGGAGGCTTATTTATATTCACACTGGGTTCAATGCGAGTGGCTTATTGTGATATGTAATATGATGCTCGGGACTAGTTGTTGACAAGATCTGACGTCAATAGGCAAAAACTTAAGAACTTGAAGTCGGTGATAAAAATATTATGGAATATGTATCCAAAGGAATGGTTTGCTGTATACTATTAACATCTTAAAAAATAAATATGCAGGTATCGTCAAACGACTTTTTAGATTTTAAGGTCAACAAAGTTTTTATTTTCATTTTAATATATGATAAAGAGAAAGTAAACGCCTAAATTCTATACAGGGGAACTCATATAAGATGTGTTTTTTTATTGATAAGTCTCTCGTATGTGAGAGGTCGCCCGGGTAGGTACCACCTCTATACTGTTTCGGATTGAATGACACTGTAGCCAGAGTAACTAGTAGCCAGAGTAATGGACATATTGAGACTTAACATCTAATGTCTCAACATGGGCCATGGCGAACGCATGGAATGCCAAGGATTGCTTTGTAATACCAGATGTTGATTGATTTTGTTACTGTTTATGGGCGGTCGTATCGCTTACCATCATCAACGGCATGCTCGTCTCGCCGTTCAGTAAATAAAAAAAAACTATTTTTGAATTTAGTTTGAGCGAAAAAGAGATTTATTAGCTGTCTATAAATAAGAGTTAGTTTCCCGATGGCAACTTATTAAGATCATGTACAAACAATATTCATTGAGCACGTGCCATAACGCTCCGTCGACGTATCACAACAGGCGGGGAAAGGTCAGTATTATAATTATTTATTCAACACTAGCTATTTCCTCCGACTGCTATGTTATTCCAGTATCTATGCCGTTCGAAATACCACCGTATGATATGTACTGAAAATATATTTCATAACTTGCGGAAAAACGAATAGAACTAAAAATAGACAGGACAAGTGGAAATATGGAATACTGCACTATTCAAATAGCAACCAAAATGTTCAATTCTATCTATCAATTTAGAATATCAACTAATCGTACCACGAAAATCAAATAAAATTTCCTCGTATTCGCTAGATTTTCACTACTGCTTCCCTCGTATAGGTCATAGCGTAATGATATATAGCCTAGAGCATTCCTGGATAAATAATCTATCCAATACAAAAATATTTGTTTCAATTCGAATCAGTAGTTCCCGAGATTAGAGGTAACAAACAAACTCTTCAGCTGTATATATTAGTATAGAATAAGTATTTTTGATTACACTGTAAAGGGCGAGCTCGATGTGGCACTGTAGACAAAAAACTAGCGTGAAGTTTCTGTATTGTTATCAGGTGTTATTTGGTGAGATTAGCGTAGGACCGACATTCTTTAGGCCCTTCTCCCCCCTCCCCCTATTGTCAATATTTAATAAAACACCTGCAAGCGGCAGGTGTTGTGGGTTTTTATAAACAGTAGCAATGACTATTGATTACAAGCCGATAGCTTGTTTATCGTATGCCTGCTGAAAAATAATATGATAGTGAATACATCATTTAAGTTAGTTCCACTTGTAGACTAAATTATTTTGATCTATAATATTATGATTTTATGAGTAACGTGCGGGCTAAATAAAGTTTCAAGCGTGGAACTTATTTCTCGCCAACCGACTAAATTAGTCTTCTCGAAAATGGATCTCGGAAATAATTCCCGCTATTCTCGCATTAAGAATATCGAGTACATTGATCGCTGCCCGAGATGACATTAATAAGCTACAACTAGCAAAACGTCAATCACACTTCATCAGAAATTAACATATTTAACGAAGCGCAGTTCCCACATATTTTTGAAGTCCTTGGGCATTAGCCATTACAATGCGATTTTCACTTTGGGGCTTCACACAGCTTTAATGTATGTCGATCCTTAAACTTATTGAAGTGACATGGTGATGTATAATAGCAGCTATCACTAAAATACTTCATTTCTTTAATGCTATGTATGGCGAGAATAGTAAGCGATACGACAGGTCATAGACAGTAGCAATGCTTGGCATTCCACTGTGCTCACCATCCTACAACATAGGATGCTATGTCTCAATAGGACCAGTAGTTACTCTGGCTACAAGATCCTTCAAACTGAACTCAACTGCGCATTTACACTGCTGTTGGGCAGGAGAAACAGATATTGCGGTAGGTACCCTATCCAGACGGCCTCTCACAAATAAGAGACCTACCGGTAATATTTATGAATGACATGAAATTTATTTCCGTTGTACTTATTAGACAAACAACATCAACTACAGGTAACATTTCCCATGCCTGTAATAAAAAAATCAAGAAATGAACGTATTTTTCAAGACACATACCTACTAGACATTTTAATAAAGTAGTTTTATTTACAGCATTAAAAACGCTCAAGCTGACGCGATTCTGTTTAATCTGTCTGTTTCTACAAATCATGCATCTATCCTAGCGAGATAAATTCAGTTATTCAAACATTATTCTGACGCAAGACTTCAATTTACGTTTCATTCCAGTATTAACTACCCATTTAATGAATATTTATTTTCAATTTCAAAGTATTCGGAGGAGTTCTTATTTATTTTAATTTTGTCTTATACCGCCAATCTCATTTTTTAAATACGATTAATTCATCATAAACTTTGATACAGCACAGTTACAAAACACATCTAGCATTCAGTTTTAATCCATTAAACATTGTGTTATAGATATTGTAAAAATAGACTTTTCGACTGACAACATTACTAAAACAAATATTAGTTGATCAACATTAGCATGGATTCGAGGAACTGCTACTACCCATATCCATTTTACGTCCGGCACGCCTTCGCACTATCGGCGTTGTAGATTTTATATTTTTCACCCGACACAAGATTTTTTGCCTTTACTGCCCACGCGACCACAATATGCTCCAGAGTTTAATCAAAACTTTATAACAACATCTGAAACGTGGGAGGATCTAAAGGTAAGTGTGTCAAGGTTGTACGAAGGATAGAGGGACCTTGGGTTATACTAATGAAATACTCTTGGAAAATATCCTTGGACCACCTAGTTTCTAGACATAAAATATTCTTGAGAAAACAAACTAGCAAAGAGTCAGTATATGTACATTAGGGTTAGTATTAGAGGAGTCGATTTGGGACCCAGCCCAGCTCTCTTAGCCAAGTACAAGCGCTTCCAATTTATTCTCTTTGTAAGATTGTTAATGCTTTGACGTAAGCGATGACGTTTATACGTTGTACAACGCCATTGGCTAACTCCCATACAAATGCTAACGAAACCTTTTTTGTTATGGCAGAACAACCCTATTCTTTTTTGTTATCTGTGAATAGCGTTTATAATTATACATATAGTATATTATTGTTCTTAAGTTCTACTTGTATTCATCTTATTTAATAAATTAAAAAAAGCAACATACAGTCGAATTGAGAACCTCCTCCTTTTTTTGAAGTCGGGTAAAAAAAGAAACGTTATCGCTTACGTCAAGGCGTTAAGGATTGTAGAAAGAGAACAGATTGTAAGCGCTTGTTACTTGGCTAAGGCGGCTGTTGTGACATCTGTGAGCGCGTCCGAAATTAAATTCACTAATCTAACCTACTATTTACAACACACAAACATACACAGGGTATATCAAGAGTGCTACCGAAAACGAAGCTGGGTGGTAGTTTTAGGGACTTCAGACACAATGCAACCCTGTATATCGGGTATATCAAGACTGCTACCGAAAACGAAGCCGGGTGGTAGTTTAAGCGACTTCAGACACAATGCAACAGAAAAAGTTGCAAAAAAAGCGACAATTTTATTTTTGAGATTTTTTTCCTATGGCCATATTTGGGTCGTAAATATATTTTTGCATAATAAAAATAGTGTGTACCCTTTTATTTATAAATACTCTAAGGTATAAAACAGTTTTAATTATTATTTAAGCAAAAACTATGGATTTACCACCCAAAAATGACGATATTTAAAAAATCATAAAAATTAATTGTCGCGTTTCTATGCGAAATTTTTAATTGCTTTGTGTTTGTAGTCACTAAAACTACCACCAGGGTTCGATTTCGGTAGCAGTCTTGAGATACCCGGTATAATAATGTTGATATTACTACAAAACACAATGTAGTTAGTAAACAAAGATAACCCGTGGCCCTTTCGGTACATAAGTTATATCAACCGAATTATTATTTACAGTCTACTCGTATTAATTAATTAACTAAAGTGTTATTCAATTTTGGTCAAAGGTATGATAAAGTGTCTACTTATTACATTGTACAATATATTATTGAAGTAATTTAATCGATGTTTATAAATTGTATATTATTAATTTAATTTTCCATATCGCACTCCCGGTCAACACTGTCACTTATACAAACATTTAAAAGATTGGAAGGTTAAAAATAATCTTATAGTATATATATTTTAAACTATGATGTAGTCAATATTTTAACAACTGTAAGTTAAAAGTTGATATTGTCTATTCATCTTGTCCATGTCTCGAAATATCATATTTTTATACGATGTCAAAGTTTCAAATACTTCTCCTGAAAAGTTGCATTTTTACATTAGTGACGCAGTACAGTAGCGCACCGGGTGTGCGAAATTTTAAATGACATATTTTTATTTTATATTTCTACATAGTAATATACGAGTATAATGATCTTTTTTTATTATACACGCACCTACCTCTTTTCATCTCTGCATCACCCTAGGGTTCGACTAGTAGAGATAACACCACCACCACCACATATACACAATTTGTATGAAGTAATGAAAATAAAAATAAATAAATAAATATTGATCGTCATAGCAAGAGCTAGATAGTATATACCAATTCGATGGACATGGAATTTCACAGTATGCGGCATGGCATGGCGGTAGGCTCACCTCCTAATCATATCCTACCAAAAGATGAAAGTTCTCTACGAACCTCCTTCATCAAAGCAAAGCGGTTACTTCATTTCGTGTTTTCGTAATGGTAAAAGTGCGTGTTGGCCTGTTTATAATGCGGCTGCCAACATGTTTACGGTGGTCGGGGGTACAAATCCTCTCGCCTCTGACTTTTCGGAATCATGTGGGAATTGATACATCAGATGTATCAATTACCAGATCACCACGCACAAAACGGTGAAGGAAAACATCGTGAGGAAAATCTGCATACTTTAGTGATTCGGAAGAAGTTCGCTGGTATGAAAAAGTTAGCCAAATCACACTAGGCCAGCGTGGTGGGCTATACGGCCTAACCTCTCTCAATCCTACTCTGAAGTAGGAAGTATGTATATGGGCTGATACAGATATAGACACAAGTCAGTCCAACCATTCGGTGCGATATTTTTAACAGCCTACAACTAAAGCACTACCAATTACTTTCCAAACATAACCGATTTACGAAACAAACTATTTTAGTGTTCATAATAATAGCTCACTGATCTCTCCCGAAATATCTGCGCGACACAACTTTTATAATAATAGTGAGATGAAATGCGATTACCACCCACTCAGTTAATTAAATTCTTGATAATTGAATTCCAATACGTCACTACCAAGCCCCACTATTAAGTGAATAGGCGAGACGAATGATTTTCAAATTATATTCTAAAATATGGGCACACATTTATTATATACGAAAAAATCTATATTTCAAGAATTAACTAAGGCTTAACACAGTTTTAAGCCATTTTTCTAATAATTTTTCGATAGTGCACAAGAAACGCTAGTAGGTGTCATGGCGTCCGCTGTGATGTCACTACTAGGTAAACATGTCATTGTGTACTACTTAGTCTGTGGTCCAGTGGCTTAACAGTCCATACATTGCTTTTTTTCTTTGGAATGAAATAGTTCCTCCATTTGCAGTAGATGTCGCTTCTCTCAACATCGCGTAATTATTGTTGTTAAGAAAAAATATGAATAGAGAGAAACAAAAGTATCTGTATATAATTATAATCACAAGAAGAATCATAATAAAAAACAATACAACCGTTAAACTGTTATTTTATTTACTTAAAAACCTTTGCTTAACTCTAGTCATGTTTTCTCTAAACTAATTTCCAAAAGCCTACTCAGTAAAACTTTCGGGCTTTGGAAATTACTGGGGAAAATATTTATAATATAAATTAATTAAATATTGATAAGACCTATATCCTATTCGAACGTCGTGTACCGACAGAGGGCGCTAATTCCAATAATCTGACTGTTAACTCTATCTCCGTATAAAGAATATACTCTGTGACTGCGATAGTCAAAGAATGACACATGAGTTTACTTCCTAGTCTATGGTCATGTTTACATAGGCGTGACATCATGCGTTGTGAAGAGCGTTTTTGTCAAAATGGCCGATTGCTATATTTTGTACTTTGATTTTATTTAAAATCTTATTAATCTCCAAGTATAGATTAAAACTGAATTATCATTTGAAATCCTTGTAATATGTATTTTTCCTTAAAAACATAATATTTTTAATTTTTTGATACTGTCGTCTCGCCTATTGGCTAAGGGCTGTGGGTGGTTACTGCTACAAAATAATAAACGGGGAATACGAAAACATAGCTGGTAAAATCTAATCCAGTAAATTTTGTCGAGACGTGAACGTGAATATTGATGTCGTTATCACATAATATACTTTTTTGGGTGAGTAGGATACGCTAAGATTGAATATAGTGAACCAACCAAGCCTATTTCATTGAACTGAAAATGTCAATATTTACCGTTAAGTATTTCTACAAAATAAATGACTTTATATTATTTTACAAGAGAGTAGGCAATACAATTGATTGTCCACAGTTATTAAGCATGAGAAACGCGTCAAGAAAAAAAAAATGTTGCATTGTCTCTGAAGTCACTAAAACTTCCACCCGGCTTCGGTCGCAGTCTTGACATACTCTGTATATCATGCCTCAACAATAATAAAATCATATTCGGTAAATCAAACACAGAATAATAAATAGCAGCAATAGTTGATAAACTACTAAATAATATGTATACAATAATGTAAAGAAATCTTGTTTTACAATAGAGATAAACACTGTTTATAGCAATGCAGATAGCTTATCGGTTCATGAGATTTTTGCCTACTACAAGGTATTTTTTGTATCAGGAAAACGTGTATTTCTTGTATGAATTACAACACCATTCCTGTACTGTACTGTATAAGCCTAGACTTTAAATACCATAGAAATTCTTACAAATCGCTATGGTATGCAGGTTACCTCACGATTGTTTCCTTCACCGTTTTAGTGCGTGGTGATTGAATATCAATACACACATACTATAACTCCGAAAAGTCAAAGGTGTGCCCTGGGATTTGAACCCGCGACTCCCTACTACCACGAGGCCACCACGCACTCACTCATTCCATAATAAAAACTATATTATACCGCATGTGTTCATAGCACGGTCATATCAGCAAACGTGTTCTTATGATGCATTGATTTAAAACCGAAGGATAGGTCTTCAGTACATTTGGAGTGTCAAAAAGACGCCATGAAAATCGCGTTAAAATAAATATTAAGTTAACTTATTGTCTGGCAGATATCGCGTTAAGCGATAAGACCGCATTGTAACTATTGTCATTTTTTTATTTATTATTTTTCCTTGTTTTGGTTACTATAAAGAGTTCTTGTATTGTATTGCATTGTAATTTAATAATATAAAAAATATCTCCATTTTTACTAAACTTTCTGGCATAATACAAGCAAGCATTTTCAAAATCGTTGCGAGCAACGAATAATTTCAGTAACGCTCTACTGGAGATGCACTGGAGCGCGCGCACCACTTACGTAGGAACACTTTACGCGCTTTCCGCCCTGTCCATATATTTGTCAATGTAATAGTCTGAATATCATTAATGTCGTTGTGTATTCAGTACACTAGTCAACCTTCACGCTATCGTCTCATGACCGGATCATAAGAAGATAATAAATCTATAACAATGAAACCAGACATTAATGTCGCATTATCGCATTGATTCTATCGATATATTTATTATACATATAATAAATATATTGTAACTGATACATGTCTGTACATGAAAGACGTATGAGAAAAAATATAATGGGGAGACTGTATAAGATCTGTAATAGAACCTGAAAAAGTGATTGCTAGAGTTTTTTTCTGTCTGTGCGTTTGTGTGTGTATATCTCAGAAACGGTTGAACCAATGTTGCTTAAATTAGGAATGGATGTATCTGACATGGTGGATCTTTTAGACTTAAAGTAGACATAGAAGAAATATCGCAACACCTCGTAGGTCCTCTACACTCCTTGCGTCGTGTTCCTCAAAATTGAGGGTTCTTTCCTTATACATCGTTTTCATTCTAACGAGCTTTTTCCACCTGGTTCTGTCTACGGCGGTGTGAAAAGTGCTGTGCAGTAGTCAAGAATGGTGCGGATGTCAGACCAACGTATTGGATTCCGTCCACGCTCCGTCATGTCACTCCTCTACACAACCGCTATTTAATTACCATATCAATATTCTTAGTATCATTTAAATTATTGTATGACAATGACCACTACTTACAAGTTCAAAGTATTCATATCTTGCTTAATACGGTTTACTAAATTCATTATTTATAAGATTCCATAAACCTGACAAAAACAAGAAGACGGTTATCAACTATTGTATTTTTTTCTACAATTGTAAATTTTGTAAGTAATTCTACCAAAGGTACGATAATTGTGTTGTGCCTACCCACACATTCGGGTAAGCAGATAATCGGAAGAACAATGTGATAATCTAGTCGACTCCTCATCTCCCCCTAAAAATAGGAATACGCATTCTATCGCCGGCTTATCCCTGCCACCCTTTAAACTTGATACTTAAAAGCCAGCCGGTATTTCTAGGCTTCCTTTAGTTACGTTTACATTGCACGCGTATGTCTTCCTACTTCTAACATGTTATTCTAACTTGTTACGTGTCTAATATTACGTAGAGATTGTTTTTAAAAGAAAGTAAAATTGCCAACTTCATACCAATGCCGTTTCTTATTACAAAGATATTTATATCCTTGTTTGTAACAACGCAATGTAAAGTAAAAAAAAGTAGCTGATACTACGGATTAACTTGCTGCGCGCGTACCAGCCCTGCTATTTATATTAAATATGGGCTACTACTAAATGTCCCTGTGATAAACAAAAGGTTTTTAAGGTTTAATTCCCCAAAATAAACTAATTTATAGAACTGTAGTCACCCTGCGAAAAACATCGGAATTTAAATTGGAATTTACGTTATGAGAAATAAAAGAAACATTGAAACAAGAAAATTCAAACGGTTTATTGCTGGCAGCGTTGTCTTCCAGACAACCTTCGGAAGTATCAATAAGAAAATACAATATGTCATTAGTTATACTAGCGCGTTGTTTGTTTTTGTAGTGTTTGTGCATGGTGGACTGTTGGTTAACGGACCTGACGTGAATGCCAACATGTTCATGGTGGTGGCTGGTTCAAATCCCAGGACTCACCAATGACTTTTATTCCAGCAAATCGCTATGGTATAAAGGTTTTCTCACGATGTTTTCCTTCACGGTTATAATGCGTGGTGGTTGATTATTAATACAAACAGATCAATGAGTACGAAAAGATAGAGGTGTGCCCTGGGAATCACGCAGAATTTACACTAATTATAGAATATATTGTTTATTCTTCTTTATGTGGGTCAATAATAAATTTATATTCTTTGTTTTCTTTTCTTCTATTTAGTTTATTACTATCCCCTGAATCGATATGAGAACTATAACATTATGTGACATACGGCTCGCTCCCACATTCACACTGACTGGTCCAACAGGTAATCTAAAATATTTCATGAACAACATTTATAACATGAACTTTGTATTAAAACAACAGCCGCTGATAAAGTCATAAATTACGCTTAATTAAATTAAGTAATTTATTCGTAATTATATTATTTTTTCGTCGCAAATTGTATGCAAACATAATTATCTCTTTTTTCAAAGATATACATTTTTATACATCAATTATTAATTATTTAGAGTAAAGATGAAACTTAGAAAGAAATAACATATCAAAATTAGATACATATGTTCATAATCCATACTTAGTATCAGTCGTTAGGAGTATTATAACAAAATATTAGAGAAATCCAATATCACTTTGCCCGACTCGGGATTCAAACCCGCGATCCCAGCTGTGTAAGCGTACCGCAGTAAAACTACGCCACCGAGGCAGTCTACTATTATAACAAACGAATACAAAAGAAATGAAGACGAAAAATATATTTCACGTGTGGATTTGTGGCGTGTGTGATAGTTTTTATTCACACATTTGGAAAACCAACAGCTTAAATAAAATGAATTGGATGCCAACTTAGTAACCAACAGCAAATTACAGGTTTTCACAGATATGTTAAATATAAATCAACGGTATGTTGTCAACACATTAAAATCATAGTTACAAGATTAATTATGCAAAAAATGAAAGGCTCAACAACGGTCTTGCACTTTTTTAATTTCATTTATATTTATTTTATTTAACAAAAAAATTTCAACTTGGAAACTATTATAGTGTTCTGCAAAACTGTATAAAAAGTGTGACTGCAGTATCAAAGTAAGGTAAATACATATTTATACTCTATATTTATATTATGGACTATATGGCCTAACCACTCTCAATCGTACTGTCGATTGTAGAGGAGGCCCGTGCCCTACAGTGGGACGTATAAGGGCTGATACATGAATATTTATACTCGTACCTTAGGACAAGTTGGCAAAAAGTTGGCTTTGGTAATGCTTGTGGTATATAGTTTATAATTATATCATGATTTATCACAACCTAGTGCCGCATTTAATAGCCCTAAGAGCGACTGTCGACGGCTTGTCAGTAAATCCAATATGTCTGTAGACTGATATACGATACCTCATTAAAATAAAAATACACTGTGTATTGTAATCTATACAATAAAAAGGACCCAGATTAATCATACATTTTATAACCAATCGCGTGCTTTAGTAAGTTATAAATTGTGGTTTATTATTACTGTCAATATTGATATTTATGTTTTGTTACAATATTATTCATGATAATTAATTATCACACAATAATATTATTTTATTTGCGAGGTTTTAACTAGAACTTTGTGTGTGCGTGAAAATCAGAGACGTTGAGTAAATTAATTTAAAATCTTAAAGAAATGAAACTATTATTTACGGATTGTATCGCGGATTTGGTTTAATTTTAACATTTTTTAATTTCACGACGTTTCGATTATTTTACAGATTTCGTGGTCACGGGAAGGCCAGAATTATATGAAATCCACGATAAAACCCGTAACAAATAGTTTTATTTCAACATTTGCGTAAATCTAAGAAACCATTATTAAGATTTCTGATAAGGGCCACACAGTGGAAAAAAATAAATAATCGAGTTATCGATTATAGAGGTATGTGATAAGTGAGCTTAATATGATGGCTAATAAATTAATATACTTATATTAATAAGTAAATGCCGCACTAGGTCAGCACTTTGATTGCATCGTAAATGAGCTTTGTGTCTAGCACAGCGCATACATTAACACCACATACCTAGATATAGGTATACATAGATAAACCATTATTTAATCCTAATAATATTATAAATGCGAAAGTTTGTATGTCACTACTTAACAGTCAAACCGCTGGACCAATTTTGATGAAATCTGGCATGGAATTAGCTGACACTCTGGATAAACACATAGGGTACTTTTATTCCGTCAAAATGTAGTATTCCCGTGGAATGAATCGGGAAATCAAATATACATATTTACTACTCTCTCAAATCTGAATGGTAGGTGTGCGGCAGGAGAGGCAAAATTGCATGCTTTTAGAAAGGGATATAACGGGACGGGACGGGACGGGACGGGACGGGACGGGACGGACAGGTAATATAGTCGATGACGGACACATTAATTTAAAATATTAAACAGTTAGTACGCGAAATAATATGTTGTTCAAGAGGACTAGGACTCAAAAAGTATCTGTACCCCGGGGATAAGCGTTATGACTGCTCATGAACAGCAGCAAAATCAAATAGCATTCTGAGACATAAGATGTTAAGGTCAATATGTCCAGTAGTTACACTGCCGTTTGGCAGGAGAAACAGACATTGAAGTGGTACCTATACAAGCGGCCTCCCACGTATGAGAGACCTACCGATAGTAATATATTGGCTTAGCTTACTATTAGAATCATTGCATTCACCATGCTGTACCAGAATAAGAAATTAAAATGATTCATAGCATGTTGTTTTTGAAATAATTAAACAAAAGGACGACAATATTTACTCGTATGATCCATCCCTAAACAATTGGCAGGACTGGCAATGGTTGGAAAAAACTCAACAAAAAAACATATAAAATTATTCATTCCCTAATATGAAAATTTATCATAACTTCTAGAAAGATCTGATAATTAATCGATCAAAATAAAATATTACACGACAGCAAGATAATTTTCGTAAAGGGTCATGACCATTCAATGCGTTTTGGCGGATATAATGTTAGATAATATTATTTTTATCTTATCCTAGTGATAAGAATAAACGCGTGGTACCAATTTTATTATAAGGTTGAGAAGTCCCTAATGAACCAGGAATGATAATTATTTTCAGAAACATTTTTACTTGATATAAATAAACATATTCTGTGGAGTGTAAGAGCTTGAAGAGAACGCACTCTAACTGCAATAAAAATGTTGGCAGTTGCTCAAGTTCATGCTTGAAAATCCACACAGCTCTATATACTACACACAGGGAGCTTACTCTATAAAAACGATGCGAACTTAGAATGTTCGGTTGTTCGACCTTCGGAATAAGATATAAGATTTCCACTTCTAATAATCAATAGTAATCTCTTTTATACTTATAAGTTTCTCCGAACTCAGTCTATGGTTGCGACATACGACAGAGAGATCCAACATTTTGTGGAGTATCTAGGCACATTAGTAAAGGTTTACGTACGGCGACCGAACATTCGAAGTTCGTATCGTTTTTATAGAGTAACCCCCCAAGGTTCGTAGGATAAAGTACTAAAAGAAACGGAAATTAGCTCCAACTGTTGCTGGAACCAACTTTATACAATAAAACCAGATTGCATTACGTGAAAACGGGACGAGGCCGTCTAGTTTAAAAGAGGTCAATATTGGATATAGATTTTATATAGGACAACTATTGACTATATTGTTGAAGCATCAGTAATCTATCAGCTCGGGTGGGACCACTGTGCAAGATGGTTGATACAAGACTCTAACTCATCGTTGTGGCTTATAAGTGTATCGTTTTTAATTCAACTTGCATTTTGGATTTTTGTGCACCACTATTCTCGGTGGTTGATATTTTATATGGATTGTAAGGAAAAATAAATAAATATTAAACAAATACACCCAACAGCCACATTGATAGTCCTGACACAGCCTTGTGTCGTGGTTAACAGAAACTCCGACAGACTGTTCGATCCCACAAACTCCCAGACCCGAAACAAATGCCTGTGGTTCACACAAATTTTTGTTTCATTGCTAGGATCGAACCCGACGCATCACGCTTCACAGACAGCGCGGCGCCTAGCCACCACGGAAGCTGTCTATCCATTATGTTACACCGTCGTGCCAGTTATTATTAGACAGACATATATACATAAACACAAGCCTTTTTCCCAGAAGAGGTAGGCAGAGGTGCATCCAGGACGTGGGTACGTTTTGCCATGTATTATTAAATATTCTACTTTTCATGCCTTTGTGTATTCGGCTTAGTTCACACGGCCAGGTTTAAAAAGAAACACGTAATAAAAATATAAAATTGGATTTCAAAATCAAGTTAATAAAGGTAACAAACTGCTTGAATACGGGGGAGTAGTATATATGTATATACGGATTTTTTTTTCTATTCTATATAACAGGCTATCCAATTATTTTAGTCTACTGTGCCAAATTTCCAAAAATGATGAGAGACCTACCACCAGTAAAACCAAACCCTATTGTAAAAAAATTATCATACTCATTATATCACTAATTTTCCCCGTTTATCTGCTAACTTATAATTATAGAGAGATATACTAAAACCACGATAAGAAAATGCGTAAAGGATTAATTTCTATTATTTCAACACGTCGCGTCGATATAAATTTATGATTTAAACCGGAAATTCCAGGACAAGAAAAGAAAATTAAGGTGTCTAAAAATTAAGTTAAAAGATGATATACAACGTGTAACAGGATTAATTCACAACCTCAGACACCCCAACTTTAAAATATTATTGCAATCATAGTTTATGCTTTGAAATCGTACTACCATAATTACAAAATCTTTTATTTATGAAATTAGTTATACCAAATGTAGGCACTTAACATGGTCACACACGCTCGCCGGACACGCACACATGTACACAAGACACATTCACACGAGTACCTAACGCCGGTCGCCGACCGCTGCGCCGGCAGAAACAGCTGACAATAAACGAAATACAAATTACGTACGTAACTGATTACTGGGTGGTTTGGTAAACAAATTATTATTTATTTAATCTGTAAGCATAACATTTGTGTTTTAACTATAAAATCTAAATATTTTACTTACTAGATATAATGCGTACGAACCCAACATAAGACAATATTTTGCATGAATCGGCTATAAAATATTATTAATTTCACTTCCGCTAAACTTAGTTCCTACAGGCGGGCAGGATACGGGCGTCATTTATTTTGCATTATTATTGAATAAGATAATAAGATAACGCAATATCTAACAACGAATACTAGATTGGGAATCACAACACAAAAAAATACAACAAAATTAACTTACGTGTTACATGGCACTCATGAGGCGATTTCTTTTTAAAATATGTTCGACATGTCCACCACCTTGATACACTTTGATGCACATTTGCGTAATTGTTCACGTAATTTATGTAAAACTTCAGTGTCACTCTTCACTTTTAGGAATTTGCTCCACATTATCCTCCTCATCCTGGATCCTCCACATTAGTACTTTCACTGAAGTATACCAGAGATTTATTACGTCCCTACAAAAAAGTCAAGAGGCGTCAAGTCAGGTCAGGTGACCTAGGAGGCCATTGCACAGGTTCGCCGCGACCTATCCAGCGCTCTCCGAACTCAGCATCGAGATACCGTCAGACATGCCAATGATACATTATCACCACACAGTGCCAAAGTTCTCACCATTTCAGTGTATTCAATATTCGAATACCGAAAAGACATCGCGCGCGAAAGTTATCGAAATATCTACTAAACACTTAAACACAAGTAGACACAGATAACTGCGGTGCACGACTGGATTTTTTTCACATAGTCGGTGCCCATTTAGGGATTGCAATAACGGGATATTAGACACACCGGAATTCCGCATACATTGTAGCAAAATTACAAACCGAATTTAATCACCATTTTAACGTTCCGCGAAATTATTTTTCATAGAAATACCTACTTGTTGTTTCATTTCATAGTGATTTTGTTACAATTTAATTTGTTTCATTTAAGTGCATGTATTGCGCGGGATTTAGATCGCCCGGTCTTGCAAATACCGGGAGTAATTTTTATCGCGGCGCATCCCTATACCGGTTGCCTTTTGATGTACCGCCGCGCCGCGCGCGCCATCGTTTGTCGGATGGATCAAATTGCATTAAACAATAGCTGCATCCTGCTCTATCTAGTTGTAGTTAAATGTGCGGAAAAGAGAATATGATAGTTATTTATTTTGGTAGCTTATTACGTTTATTGAGGCCTATCGTTGTGTGCGTTTGATTAATGATAGATTACTTAAATAAACTTTAGGACTATCGAAATAAAGTTCATTTTTGTTCATTATTTAGTTTATTAGAGTTTTCGTTTAGTGATTCATTTAAAAATGATCTTATGTCCTGGAGTTACGTTTCAATTTCGTTTGTTCGGAGTAGTAAATGAAAGAGTGTCTGTAATTTACTTGGTCTTAACTAATTATTTTGAAAAAAAATACCTACCAAAAAAAATGTTGATATCGGTTCAGTAGCTGATTCTGAACGTACTACTTTCCGCTTTTACATTTAAATCTGTTACATGTTGTATATACATATAATATTTGAGACGCTCTGTTGATTCTTTCACTTCCTGTTACGAAAGATATAGAAAAATATTGCTATACATGGTTACATATTTTAATATTATTATTTTAAATTGACTACACATTTTTGTTATTGAACTCCAGAGAAATAATACATAATAAGTAATTTATTTCCATTTTTCAAAATACCCAATATCAACTATCAGCACGGTTGCTGGTCATTTTTTAACATTGATGCCGTTGTATGTTTATGTTTAATGTACTTTGTATTCGTATTGGCTTAGAATAATTTATTTTGTGAGAATAAAAAATATATTTTTTATTTTAAAACAAGCAAAACATCGTGAGGAAACCTGCATACCATAGCGATTTATAAGAATTTCTATGGTATGTAAGTCCGCCAACCCGCACTAGGCCAGCGTGGTGGACTATATGGCCTAACCACTCTCAATCGTACTTTCGATTGTAGAGTAGGCCCATGCCCTGCAGTGGGACATATATGGGCTGATACAAATATAAACATAATTTAGATCCATGCCCGGAGTTCTTGGAGAAATGACAAATATTACATTTTGTTCACAAAGCCCCATACAATAAAATAAACTTCAAGTTCATTTCTCCAAGAACTCTGGGCTTGGATCTAAATTATGTTTATATTTATTGAAAAATTATATTTTTCCCTACACAAAAAAGTAGGAATCATCGAGGGAAAACAATCTTCGCACCGATTCATAGGGCATTCCTTTAATGATAATTACTTATTTTTTTCAAATTTGTGGCCCGGGATAAAGCAGGAAAATGTTTTAGGCCAAAGCATAAACAAATGCGTAATTAGTTTTAAGCAATATCAATATCGGGATCAATGATATTTTTTAATACTATAATGGGCATTACCCTCCCTGTATATTTTAAAAAGTTATTGCAATGCACGCGAGTGAAGAAAAATAACTAGAATAAATCTTTATTAACAGCCTGTGCGTGGTGGCCTGGTAGTAAACGGACTAGACGCGGCTGCCAACATGTTCACGGTGGTCGCGGGTTCGAATCCCAGGGCAAACCTCTTTTCGGAGCCATGTGTGTATTGACAGTCATCACCACGCACTAAAACGGTGAAGGAAAACATCGTGAGGAAACCTGCATATCATATCTGGGGGCACGGCAGTGCCCACTCCAAGTCGAGCTAAAAAGCGACACTGTCGTACCATCTTTTTTTCGAAGCAATTCAGACCATTTTCAACCCCCCATAACTTCGTTGTGGTTAAAGCAAGAAGCCTGAATTTTCAGTTACTAAGCAGGCATTGTGTAAACACGGTATATTTAAAATTTCATTCAATTTGAACCAGTGGTTTAAGAATTGTAACTTGTCAAACTTTCGTAATTTTGTCACTAACTGACTGACTGACCGATCATCAAAACTCTAAGGCAGGCACGGCAGTGCCCCCTCCAATCGAGCTAAAAAAATGGCACTGTCGTACCATCCTTTTCTCGAAGCAATTCAGACCATTTTCAACCCCCCATAACTTCGTTGTGGTTAAAGCAAGAAGCCTGAATTTTCAGTTACTAAGCAGGCATTGTGTAAACACGGTATATTTAAAATTTCATTCTATTTGAACCAGTGGTTTAAGAATTGTAACTTGTCAAACTTTCGTAATTTTATCACTCACTGACTGACTGACCGATCATAAAAAGTCTAAGGCACTTTTAGCAGACATATAACCTTCAAATTTAGAATATCATTAGTATTTAGTGTCTAAGTTAAGGGAAAATTTAAACATTTCATAATTTCTGTCTAGTTTTCTAGAATCACTAACTGCGTGAATAACTTTGTAATCCCATATAAATGTATAGGATTACAAAGTTACATTTGCAGTTAATGATTAGTTGTACCCGTATATAATGGAATAATAGTTGTTGATAGGTATCTATTTAAATGAGGCATAATAGGAGGGGGGTATAGAGAGGGAAATGGGTGTATTCAGCCCATGAAACTGTACAACATTCCTCTAGGAAAACACGACGAAGAAAAACTTGCAAATAAATAGACTAAATAGCTCGAAAATATCAATTACCATGAAAGAAAGAACACTAATAATCAAATCCGCTATATTTGTGATAAATTGATACCTACAAAAATAAGAAAAAACCATAAGACAAAAGCTTTAAGAAAAATCGTTATATATATTCTACAAATAAAAAGTACCGAAAAGAAAAAAGTAGGACTCTACAAAAAGACGTGAGATCCCATCAAAAACTCAAAAACATCCTGTAAACAAATTCCAAGTCTCGTAGCTCAGTTTATCTACCGCAAAAAGTTGTGAGATCCATGTAATACCAAGTCGATTAATTTATTTAGTCCTCGCTAAAGGGACCTTCTGTATAAAGTTATTACGTAAGTAACGCCATCGCATGAAAACATAATGTATCGTACAATTTATACATAATGCTACTGGCCAAGTCGATCTATTTATTTAAAATGTAATTTTTTTTAAATATTGATATGATAATAACTTACGTAAAAACTTTATACAGAAGGTCCCTTTAGCGAGGACTAAATAAATTAATCGACTTGGTATTACATGGATCTCACAACTTTTTGCGGTAGATAAACTGAGCCGCGAGACTTGGAATTCGTTTACAGGATGTTTTTGATGGGATCAATTTATAATTATATAATAGTTAAAAAAAACTAAAATACACGCTTTAATAAGATATACAACTAAAAAAGTAAAAATAATTGATACTGAATTTAAGATAAGAAAATGGAGTAAATACATACATAAATAAATACATATATAAATAAATAAATACATATATTTTATTGTTACAAAGCGTGGGGTGTTTACAACAATTACTTATCCTCCTGCACCCCACGCTTTGTAACAATAAAATATATGTATTTTACTCCATTTTCTTATCTTAAATTCAGTATCAATTATTTTTACTTTTTTAGTTGTATATCTTATTAAAGCGTGTATTTTAGTTTTTTTTAACTATTATATAATTGTTTTGACTAAAAACATCCATCTACGGCTGTATTTCCAATCAATAACGCCATCTGTTGGTCAGTAGTAACATTTGACACTTGAAGAATACAAGAAGCTTATACCCAAATGGAGATTGCATTCCGTATATAAAAGTGAAGCACAAAAATTTGACCTCGAATGACGTTGCGACTGATTGCTATCCTTTTCTTTCGAGTGACAATGAATGAACAAAAAGTCATTTTCATTCATTGTCACTCGAAAGAAAAGGATAGCAATCAGTCGCAACGTCATTCGAGGTCAAATTTTTGTGCTTCACTTTTATATACGGAATGCAATCTCCATTTGGGTATAAGCTTCTTGGAAGAATACAATGTTAACGCCATCTAGCGATGAATGTAGCAATGGTCATCAATTATAAGAATAATTAATCCTGGCGAATCTAATCAGGATAATTATATATTTTAATCGAATTATTGTATTGTCATCGGTCTTTGACAGGTGTGCAAAATTTGAACGAAATCTGGCCGTTTAAAGTGGGTCAAAATCGCGCCCAAAGAAGTCGGTTACAAACAAACATACAAACATACAAGTGAAGCTAATATAAAGCGTGTAAAAATTTCTATGGTATGTAAGTCAGCGTGGCCAGCGTGGTGGACTATATGGCCTAACCACTCTCAGTCGTACTGTCGATTGTAGAGGAGGCCCGTGCCCTGCAGTGGGACGTATATGGGCTGATACAGATAGGAATTCGATATATAAACGCAGATTAGTGTATTTTAAAAAATTACAATAAAATGATCGAAATGCTCGAAAAAACCGGTCTACCCGGGTTTTGATTACTCTTAGACCCGAAAACCCGGGTTTTCAAAATTGAACCGAGTTTCGATGCCCTAGGGCTGATACAATAAAATACAAAAAACAGCCTGTGTACCTCTATATATTATAACCCACTTCATAGTAATTACAATGTTAAATTTATTAACATATACTATATTTCTTCTACCTGGAAATTATATCCGAAAATAGCAACAACAATACAATTTCCGATAACCAATGTTGATGCGTATTGTGCGCTTTCTAACGTAACTACTATAACATGCCTCAACATGTAGCCAATACATTCAAATTTCAAGAATCAATATAACAAACTTACAATAAACATGCGAAAGAAACTAGGCAGAAAAAGTTCGAAATAATAAGACAAGGAATAAATAACTTGCATACAGCATTTTGTTTCCGAAATCTGTAGTTAAGACTTGACTCTAGAAGCGAACTGACTGACTTTTCTGCATCGAATAAAGATGTATCAGTTCTATTTCAAAGTGTAGCGCTAGTGCCCATGTTTGTTATAAAAATAAAGGGTAATATGAAAACATTCACGTTGGCCTTTATTCATAACAGGAAGACATCAGTGCATCGGACGCAAATGACTTCTATTATTCCATTGTGTGGCAGCTTCCTTGCGCATGTAGTTTTCCTTTGTGAATGCAGATTTATTCAAACGGTACATGCGTACTTACAAAGATAACATCTTATCTCACATACGCAAAAAGAAAACGTAATAATGTGCTGAATCAATCTGTGTAATTTAATCGTTAATTTCGTAATAATTTTATAAGTAGATTATTTTCCTATCACAACTGGTGCCTAGAGGCCCTAATTATTTACTGAATGTGTGAATATATAATTAATCTTAATATCGAAATAATTTATAATCGAATTAATAAATAATTAATTGAACTTTGCGCGGTTTATTTAATTGAAGTCGCACATACACAATCTCGGCATCTTTACGAAACTACCAGTGCCTGTCAAAACTTTTTATGAAAAACAAAAACCATATTTTACTTTATTTCTAAGTTTCATAAAACTTCCATTTCATTCTTATTCCCTTAAGATGAGTTTAAAAAATATTTATTTTGTTGCCTAAGTACTAAAAATATTTTAATTTTTTTATTTATTTATTATATTATGATTCTACATCAAGATTTGTCATTTAGTTTTTTTTTATTAGTTTCAATGAAATAATCTGTTTGTTAACCTGCCAGGACCATAAAATACTAATTTATGAATACATGCAAATACAGAATATTGCTTCTATATTTACCATTTTATCCAATGTGATAAATCTTAAATTAAAATACAATACAATACGCTTATAAAAACAGAACACAACTTTTTTAAATTTTAAAGTGATACTTTAAAATATTACTGTATTCAGTAACACGTTTTATTTGTTTTGTTAGCGTCTTTCATTTTGGTGTACAATAATGCATATATACAGCGTGATATTGACATCTGGTATTTAATTTAAACCACATACTCTTAACTATCCCACGTAGCATTGTACCAAGTTTGAACAAAAACTGCCTGATAGTTTTGTCAAAAATCACGATTTTAGTTTCAACGCTATTGATCAACCCCTATAGATACCGAGTCTCTTACAGCTCAGATAAGTTTCCGAACTGAACTGAAGTTCAGCTAAGCGGTAAAAAAAAACTCGTATCTACATGGGATGCCCAAAAGTAGTAAGAACTAAAAACACAATTTTTTACAAAAAATCTTCTCATATTTATTCCAAATTATGTAAAATGTCACCTGGGGTGATGAGAAACATGTGGGTTAAAATAAGTACAATGTGTCAACACCCTGTATAAATAAATACAAAACTCCACACAGAAAATATAAAAACTCAACTTTCCTCAACCACAAAAAAAAGTACTGTCTACGAAAAAAAAACACACCTGCACCCAAGAAGCAGTGACGTTTGCCAGCATCGCTCGGGATCTCACAGCCACTAATAAAACAACACGCGTCCGACATACACGGACATAGGGACACGATTGACATGCACGATAATGTACTACTAAGACTAACATTATCAGAGCCCGGCTGGTAACACATAATCACTTCAACTCAATGATTACTATCAGCAAATTCGACAATTCAAGAGGCCACTTGGTAGCCGAGTGTTTGGATTTCTCTTCAAATTTATTGCCTAAGCTTTTCATTGATCGAAGTTCTATGAAAATTTCGTGATGTTAATGTTTTATTCAATGATACAACAGAGTTTGTAGTCTTGCTGGTTATTCTAATCAAAATCTAACGTACAAAAATATATAAAGAAGAATACCCATTTTACTAGAAAACTTAGTATCGGTGCGATGATTTTTGTGCCTCGATGAAACCTACTTTTTGTATACGGAAAAATATATATTTTCAATAAACATAAACATAAACGCGTTCCAGGTCCGGAGTTCTTGTAGAAATGAACTTAAAGTCAAATTTTTTTGCCTTGGATCTGTAAATAATGCCTAAAACGTTATGATAATTACTTTATTATATAGAATTATTTTGCCAGGGATAAAAAAGGGAAACGTTTAAGGACAAACCATAAAATGCTATTATGAATTTTAAGCAGTATCGGTATCGGGATCAACGATATTATTTACCGATACTATGAATTTTCCTTCATCCAGGATTAAGCAATTTGGATGCATAAGGTTTATATCGCTCCCGCCCGAGCCTCCCAGTTCCTTCTACCCCCTCCCAATTTTGCTTACAATTGTCTATCAAATATTAATGAGTATTTCATCGAACAACCTTTTTAATGCTGTTTGGTTATTCTTTCTTGTATAAAATCGAGCATCGGAAATTGCTCTATCGGCACAACACGAAAATTATATTGATAATGATAATACGACCAGCCGGCGGCGTAAAATCAATATTTTTGCAAATAGATTTATACCTTGACAACAACAACGCTTGGTGTTGCTGGTCCATCAAATTGGGAAGAGAGCGGGTAGGAAAAACGATAGGAAGAGGAAAGCGGTATTGGGAATTCAGCAATACCACTCACCGAACAAAACGCGACAGTGACGCTGTCGATTTACGTCGATTTGTGGTATCACTATCGACTGTAATACCGTCCCGGATGAACCTGCCCATTGATGCTTATGGAAAAGACTGACTTCCAAATTGTTTTAGTCTTCTCCATAAGATATTTTAAAGGGTGATTGTGTTCTTTTTATGACAGACTTGTAGTCTCCATCCTGACACTCCAATTAGAACAGTCATATAAATATACGATTTCTGTCCAGTACGAATCAGCTGTTCGGGGTTATCAACCCAGTGCTGTGTGATAACGACAAGGCCGCTCTGCGACATGCGTACAACTATTTTAGATCTATAAATAAAACGATTACAAAAAATATATATATTTCGTAAAGGCTTTAAGTAGTAGTAGTTTTCAAATGCCTTTAATAAGAGCCGATTAAAAACATTATTCATAAACTTCAAAAAGCGCTAATAAGCTATTAAACTACTCATTAACTTTAAAATGGCCGAGACCCTTGCGAAAGCAAATTATAAGCAGAAAAATGGCGGATAGCTGTCAACTAGAGTCTAGACGTTTGATATTACTGTCAAGTAAATAAAGTTACAATTCCAGACCTTTTTATAGTTTTTCAACTTATTAGTTACATTCTATTTTGAAAAAAAACATTATGAATAGCAAAACTTAATAAACGTTTTACCTCCTCTCTCTCTTATGTTATTATTAAACTAAATTACCTTTATATGGTTAATTAGCGGTTTCTTATGAATATGGAGGTATGTATGTTGCTACGGGTGTGGACTAAATAAAAATAATGCCTGAAATATCCCAAACACTTATGTATTGAAAATCTTATGCGCTCAGATAGCAGTCTCAGTACGTATGTACAGAGTGTCTGACATTGTGACCCACGCCACTGTGTTCTGGTATCATTCTGTGTATAACTGATTTAATCAAGCCGGCATAATTGTGTCATAAAAAATTTATTGTAATGAATTATTGGTTAATAATGGAAGAGTACCATGATCCAAAAAAATGCTTGATAAGATTGTTAAAAATGTTTGAAGTAATACAATAAGCCTTTACCAAAATTCACCTTACACTCTGCCCACTTTAACAGCAATAATGACATAAAAAATTTTCAAAACGTTATATTACTAATCCATATACCGTTTATACAAGTATGCACATAACACTGTAACCTTACAAAAAATGGAAATATGCAATTCACTAAATACAGTAGTGGTATTTAAACAAAATATAAGAATGAATTACTATCTGCCATTAACCAGTTTATGCTGGAAAGATTACATGCCTAACAGCCCTTCTTTATAATCTACCTATCTTTAATAGGAGATTTCATGAGATATTTCGATATTTAGGTAAGATAAATATATATTGTCTAATTTTGTTTAACGAAGCGTAGAATGGTACCGACCAACCTAACCTCTTGTTAAAAAGAGATAGGATATAGAGAATAGCCGTTAATCAGTAAGACTCTTTACTAGGCAAAGTTTACTAACCATGAATCCAAAGCGTTAATTACTCCAAATCGATTTGACAAGTGGTTCCAGTCTTGAACGGCTTCTAAAACAAACTTGAGGCCTTCAAGTTGTTGTGAAAATGGCAGTTCGTAAGTTTGTCGATGCTTAGAAAATTCTAGGATGGTAAGTTGTTTAAGCAAATATAAGTTTATTGGAATTTAATGTTAGATATTATCTATTAACAACAGGCAAACATACAGCCCATATTCATCAGTTATGTACGTACAGCCAATTCACATTTTCACAATTCACAAGAAAAAATATTTTGGTGGGATTCCTATTTTTTTAATAAAGTTCCAAATGTTGCAATATTTGCAAACTATTACCTTAGACTGCTTAGCTGCTTAGAGTATTTATAATATAGATTATACCGGAAGCTCTACCTCTTACACTAACTGTTTTATTTAAATATTTAACATTCGCATAAACCTAAAAAGCAATTTAACTAAAATATGTTTTAAACTATGAATACGGCCGTATTATAATAATGACAACCAGGGACATATCACGTTAGATAATAATGTTGGTTTAATTATACATATCACTCGAAATATAGTAGGTCAATGTATCATTAGATAAAGTTCAGGAGATTAGTGATTATTCGTCTCTTAAGTCCATTTAGCCTCGTACAAGGGCCGTTTTATCTGATTAAGTAGGGCAATCGAGTTGAATGACATTTTAATGGTTGATTTTATAATGTGTTTATAAAAATATATAAACGTAGTAGGTTATCTATTTATATCAGCTTATTCAGTCCACTGTTTCGAGGTCACCGCTACCACAGAATACTAAACTAACAGAAGTCAAGCTCCATACAAAGCGCGGTAAATCAACGCACACATTGAAAGCGTTCACCGACACGATATTTCAAACCAGTCGAGACCACTGCGAGCGCGAGTGTCACCCGCTTCGGGCATGCAAATAGTGAGATGTTTTGTGCAAAGATGGAGCAAATGAATAAAAGTTATTAGACTTGTATATAAAACACCTGGTCATAATAATTGAATATAAATTTCATAAAAAAAAATATATTATACAAAAACAATTAAAAATACTTAGAACATTATTCTATACATACACATTCTCAGCGAGTTCATAAATAAAATTAAAATTTATTTATTGTATTTTTGTGTTTTATATATTTAAATTTAAAAATTAAATCAAACGATACGAGTGCTATTAACACGATACGTGTTTTCGCATAAGCCAGAGTTAACAACCCTTGCGCGAACGCCAAGCGTAGTGTGAGTGTGGCAACAAAAGTGAAGTACATACACAAGCTTGACTTCTGTTAGTATTCTGTGCCGCTACGATGGCCAGGGTTTAATCTAAGGTGGGACCTGTTTAACAAAGGTCTCCAGTTAGTGCATGATAATATGTCGAGTACAGTCCAAATATTAGTGTATGAATGATTAAAAAAAACAATATACAGTCTAATTGAGATCGGTTAATTATATTGCACACACACTCATCATGCCTTTTTCCTAGAAGGGGTAGGCAGATGTGCTACCAGGATAAACAAATTTCACCTAGCGTGTTTTGTTCCAAGACGACATAAGGAGTGACCTGTCGACATATGTGGCATCTGATTCCATGCTGTTGAAGAAAAAATGAATATTACTTTGCCCGATCCGGTATTCGAACCTAAGACCTCGGCGGTATAAGCGCACCGTAGTACAACTAAACCACCAAGGCTGTTCTTAATCATCACACATATTTAAGAAAGAACCATAAATATTTCAGCAAATAGAAACTCAAAAGTAAATTACTTAGCAACCAATGTAATACCAATACAAGCTACTTTAGTCTCGGAGTAGTAACGGGCTTTGTAGCTGGCGGAGTTGTTCGGAGATCGATACAGCACGACTCGAATCACGCAACACCTCGCATAACAATAGAACAGGCATTAAATATATATTAACTATTCACGGTATCGGAATTGATATAACTAAACAAATACAACACAATCAGGTTTCTGAAATTTTATAGGACGGTGACGGACTACTTAATTTGTTGCATTATAGAGACTTGTAGTCCGAATTATTTTTAAGTATTTGTAATATGACAAATAATTAATCAATATTTAATTAAGATTATATTATAAATACATGTGAAGAAAGAAATATAATTTTATATTTTTCATTCGAATTACAAGCTAAAAGCATGTCGAATTATACTCGGAAGATGCCTCGATTGTCGAATAAGTCTTAATAAACTGAGATAAAAGATTTGTGCCCATTAGAAACTAAACTAGAGTCGCATAACCTAGAACTGGAAAAATATGTGTGGGTCACACAAATGTTTGTCTCAGTAACATGGGAAACATTTCACTTGATAATTAATTAACATACGTATTTAAACTCAACATTACTGCCGTACTTTATTTAAACTTTCCATCCCATTCCTTTGAGTTTGAAAGGGTTTCGAATATATTATATTTGAATTCCTTACACATCTCACGGAAACACTACATTTTGTCGGAAAAAAGCCTATATGATAATCCAGGGTCAGTTAGCTCCACGCCAAATTTCATCAAAAATGGTCTAGCGGTTTGAGCGTGAAGAGGTAACAAACACGCAAACTTTCACATTCATAATATTAGTAGGAAGTAGGATTATGACTATGTATAAAATTCACTTATGCAAGATAGAAACACGGTCATCTGTGAAATATTTTTGCAATCACTATATATATTAACTCTATTAGGATTTCTCCAGAGTATACAAAAAATAATTTCACATACACAAACTTTGAAACCAGGGCAAATATTCACTCTACAAATATAATATCTGTCGTCATACTGATTCAACCTACTTATTGCCTTCATAATTAATTTTGTGGCAATTAAAACAAATTTGAATTCCATGGGGATTTTCTGAGCCAGTATTCTAGCTGCTACAAAACTGCTATTTTAGAGCGTTTCACTGTGCATCTAATACCACTGTAATTGGACGAACTATGTATTGGGCGATATCCTTATACCTACCAAAATCATATATCTGAAAGTAAGTAATGAGGCCTCCGGGTCCTCAAAACGAAAACCCCAAAATGCCTCCAGGGCGCGATCTAAACGTCTCTATACGGAAAATCCACAACAGCCTGCATGACTCACATTATTCGTTTACAAAAAAAATTACAGAATTCTAGGAAACCGAGAAATATATGACAAAAGTAAATTTAAAAAATAATAGACGGCTTCTTAAAAGTAGCTGAACTATGAACGTCTAAAAATAATCAAAACTTTAGCCAGGTAAATTCGTGGAACTTCGCAAGAATTTTAATTACAAATACTAAAATAAGTATAAATTTAGATTGGCATAGTTGTGTTATAAAGCTATTTTAATATGGATGTTATAAATTTAGGCATTCCGTTATATACCAATGTGGACCAGTTAGTAAAAACTGGCTGTGTCCTCACATGTAGAGTCGAGTTTGATTCAAGGATTAGCTTGAAAGTTTAAATTCAATTCTGGATTCTATAAGATTTACAAATATTCTGTGTGGCTGACTGTTGGATGATCGAAAAGTCTGTTGTAGTTTAATTTACGACTCACGACTTGTTCACTTTGTAGTCTCACCGTACGATCAGGGGGGTTAGTCTATGATCCGAAACCAAGTTCGAATGTTCGAACGTCGCGAGTCCTCTATCGTACATTTTTTTTATTGCAATGAATGGCGAGACGGGCATGCCGTTCACCTGATGGTAAGCGATACGGCCGCTCATGAACAGTAGCAATACCAAACAACACCTTCAATTACAAAGCAATGCTTAGCATTGCACTGCGCTCGCCATCCTGAGACATAAGATGTAGTCTCAATATGTATACCATAGACTAAGTTCGGCGTGAATGATAAGTATCATAGAGAATATTATTGATTTTTTGAAGTGGAAATCTTATAATTTCTGACGTCGAACGTGCGAACATTCGAGTTTCCTTTCGGATCTCAGAGTAAGCCCCGAGGCTTCTTTATAAAAACACTTTTAAACCATTTTATATTTCATTCACACAGTAATGACTTTTTTATTGCATTAAAGATTACAGATCGCAGACTCGAGTGTCTCTTGGTATGGTTGGTTGGTTTATCCCAGACAATGATCCAGGAGCATAGAGTAATTTTTAAAGTCATTCAAACCACGCCCTGCGTATAATATAGACCATAATATTTACTCAATAATCGTGTAGAATTATTAGAATATCCAACATATGTATTAGAGGGATATTTATAAACAGAACCGAAATGTATCTGGAAATAAACAACTCAGACTCTTCTATTTTTTTATAATATCACAAATGTTTTATTTTAAGGCTCATGATTCTAATCTTCCGTGTTTTTTTACTGCATAGATTTTTGTATATAGAGTCCAACGATTTGCATACATTTTTTTTTAATAATCGCTATCCAACCTGCGCTTCAAAAGATGAATATCTGTTCAGGCTTGTCATATCTTTTTAAAGAACAGTTCTTAAAGTCTGAGAAAGGTGTATTTTTTCAAACGAATGAATTGTTTTTTTAGTCGTTTATGGATTAGGATAACCCTAGGATTCGAACCCGCAACCACCGTGAACATATTGTTGGCAGCCGCGACTAGTCCGTTTACCAACAGGCCACCACGCACTTTGTATTAGTATATTAATTTATTTATTTTATTTTATTTAATCTTTATTGTACACAAACAATAGAACATAACGATATAAAGAAATAACATCTATTAAAATTACAAATGGCGGTCTCATCGCTAATAAGCGATCTCTTTCAGACAACCTTAATGTCAAAAGTATTCATATGACGCACATGCGCAGTTTACGCATAGCTCACGCGCAGCTAAACAATTACAAGAATACCATTTTGCACTCAAACATAAACTTAATTGCAGCTGCACCGCAACTTGATCGGCGCATTAAGAAATTACGTGAATTGCCCCACTGAATAGGTGTCATGGGTTTTTTTTTTGTAAACAATGAAAATAAGGAACCGTAATGACTTCATGGTTTAAACTATCAAAGTAGGGCGCTGTCATGACCTAATTTGTTCTCCGGGAAGTTTATCCCTGGTAGAGAAATGGTTAGGTTTTATGAAAAGTGTGTCATATTTTAAAAATAATTTTGTTGCGCACTTCCTACTTCCGAGAACAGTGCAAGGCCAGTTCATCCAGGTCAGTCAAGTATATGAAATCAGGTCAGCTGGACCTGCCTGGAAACCTGGTTTCCGTAATAATATGGTGGTGTACAAGTAACTCGACGACCTTAATTGTAGCCATATAGAAAACCGCGTCAGCATCCGTCCTCCAAGCGAGCGTTTTCGCCTCCCGTGCGCTTTTTGGCTTAAAAAAATGCTTTACGAATCAATTTTTATCCACCAAAACATTATTAAGAGGAAAAAATAATTAGTACTAATTTTAGAAAATGTTGTCATCTAGGGATTTAGGTGGAGAACATTTTAAATGATTATTTTAAATGATAATTTGTGAATACTATATTCTGAACAGAGGTTTCCTTATTTAGGCTACGAATGGCAATTTAGAAGCTCGAAATATCTAAAATAATTAAATATAAGACTAAAATAAAAATGTCACCTGACTAAAAAGACCCTTAGGAAGGGATTCTGTTGAGAAAATAATCTTTTTTGTGTTTCGTTCTCGAGAAATAAAATTTTAAATAATGCGAAATTATTCGGAAATTTTCGTCAAGAACATTTTTTTTTCCACCAACTTATCTTACATAATTTAATATTGTACTCGTAATGACTTACTATAATAGAAGAACATCTTATTAATAAATTACCATTTTTATTTTTCAACAAAATTTGTTTTACTGTTTTCTACAAATATCTTAAAACCCCCTATAAAAGACGAATCAGACTCTGATTTGAGACCTGTCGGACATCGTCTTCTTGATCTATTCATCGACAAGCGCACGGAAGGCGTAAACGCTCTTAACACATACTCCACGCTAAAGACACTGCATATCATAGTAAACCTCTATACGATAAGTTATCATAATTTAGTATAGAAGCATGTTTTGAATATTGATGGTAATCTAATTTAACAATTTCAAAGATGTTTAGTTTACAACGATCATAATACATTGTGCCAGCTTTTATGGTTTCATAAATCTATGAATGTATGTAACTGGGAATAACAGAGACCGATTAGCCAATATATTTCACACAATACTCAGCACACATACCTTTTGGCTATAATTTATAAGGAAAGAAAGAAAGGAAACAGATTTATTTGTCACAATAGTACAACTCACACACTCAGACAACATAATTTAACAAACAAACAAAAAATAGGATTCTGAAAATAAAGAAGGAGTTTGCGTAAATAAGTAGAAAGTGTTAGTTTTATAAAGACCAAAAGCATCAAGAGCTCCTTTTGATTTAACGAACGTATTGAAGATACAATTTGATCTATTGAATAATATCACTGGATGAATGCCAATAAAAGAAGTACTGAATGTTATAACATAATAGCGTTTTCATATCGTAATTGTGGCGTGAATTCTACCAAACCGCAATAGGGCAGCGTAGTGGACAAAGGCTGTAACGTGTTTGCGTATTCACCGTGGTATGTCTTGACGGTGCTATAATTATGTCAGTAATTACAGAGACTAGTATCTATGTATGTACCCGTATGCCAAAGGTTTGATGAATGCACCCGTATTACTTGTGTAGGAGGCCCGTAACAATTTGGGTATAGATAGTTGGCAAATAAATGAAATTTAAAGGTTAATGTCATGACTTCGTTGCCATAAAAAAAATGTTGTGTTTCGGATTGAAGGACATTGTAGCCAGAGTAACTACTGAACATATTGAGACTTAACATCTTATATCTCAGGATGGCGAGCGCAGTGGAATTTTGCTACTGTTTATGAGCGGTCGTATTGTTTACCATCAGGCGAACGGCTTGCTCGTCTCGCCATTCATTGCAATAAAAAAAACACACTGTACATATTTTATCATAATAAAATGCCACTTGTCATCCGTGTGGCCTCTTCCATTACTACGATGAGTTTCCCACAGTCAATTTTAATCCAATAAAATTAAATAAATAAGTACACCCAACCATCATATACATAGTCTTGACCCCAAACTAAGATCGAGTCTTATGTAGTGGGTATCAGGAACTACGAGAGACTTTTCGGTCTCACAAACACCCAGACCCGATACCTGTGGTTCACACAAATATTTGTTTCGGTGGGGATCGAACCCGCGGCCTCTCATTTCACAGCCGGTGACAAGACCACAAGACATAGAAGTTGGTGTTGCTCAAGAAGGCTTTTCTTGTTTGTTTGATAATTAATACAAATAACGCTCTACTTTAAAACAATATTTTCCTTTTTCCTTGCACCCTTCTCCATCGCCCCGTGCAAATTCATCTGTCAAAAGCCCCCTGCGCTCTCTTTTTTTCCAAGCCTTGTACTTTTTAAAAGTGGCCTGTCTCTAAGTTATGAAGCCTTACAATCGCTATCCGGTCATATACAAATCCTACTGCCGAAGCTGAATCAGACAGTAAACTAAAATTACTGTAGATCAACAACACATGATTCCTTCAATTAAAGCTATATAAGTATTGAAAACATACTGCCAACAGGTTAATGGCGGTCGCGGGTTCGAATCCCAGGGCAGACTTCTGATTGGAGTCATGTGTGTATTGATAGTCAATCACGCACTATAACGGTGAAGGAAAACATCGTGAGGAAACCCGCATACCACAGCGATTTGTAAAAAAAATCTATGGTATGTAAAGTCCACCAACCCGCACTAGGCCAGCGTGGTGTACTACATGGCCTAACCAGTCTCAATCGTCGAAGACCCGTGCCATACAGTGTGACATATATCGGCTGATACAGTACAATACAGTATGTATTGAAACAGTTTACTAAGATTCTAGTAGATAGACAACCCATGAGCCCGTTTGATGGCATGTGGTCACCGCTTCACTTAAGCACCAGGACAACTCGTTGGACATCGTATATTGTGTTTATATTTAATCAACATTACGAATTTACTATTTTACAATTCAATGAACAAAATCTCATGTTAAACAACCTTATGATCCAAATGATATTTCTCACCGCATAATATTCAGACAGATTAAAGTAGCTTATTATTCAAATAAATCTCTTAAAATGCATATATTTTTAAATAATCTCAGACATAGGCAAGTAAAAAAACTCCACTCGGTATTTAAACAAATTAAGAACTGTGTAAAGTTGAAATGCGTAAAATGTTCGTTTTTGTAATTCAAAGTTTTTTTCAGTTTTGTGGGTCGCGCCCAAGTCGACTGTTATTGATCGACCTTCGAAGAGGTCGAAACAAGTTCAAAGATTACATGTCTATGCTGACTTGTTAAAAAGAAATAAAGTAAAAACACTCTTACCCAATCTGTATAATGTTTTTTTTTTCATAGATTTTAAAATAAATATCTGTAGATAGTCCAGTGACGGAAGATCCGGTCGTTGACTCACTCTGGATTAACGTGGAATAATGACTATAATGTTTATAATTTTGAAGTTTTTTATATTATTAAAAAGCCGGCTAATAAACATGATAACAACAAGTAACTAGTACTTGTTGTTAGTTGTAGTAGGTTTTTTTTATTCTGGCCACATTGCACCTGATGGTGCCCAGGCCTCTGCCTGGGCGGCATTTGCGCTCACCATCAGGCATCAGACGGTAGTCCCATGCCAATTGATACAGTTATGCTGACCTGCTAAGATGCTTCTTCACACTACGGCGGAAGGACCCAGGATTATAGGAAGGAGGGAACACGTGAGACCGCAAACAATTCCACAGCCTAACGGTGCGGCACAATCAAGTCGGTTAAAAAAGAATTTGAGAACCTTTTGGTTCGCGCCGGTATGGTGTGGACCATCAAGCTATGGCTTTGCAAGCCAACACGCGTGGTTTTGGTTAGGAATGGAGAGGAGGGGATCAAGTTGAACAATTCTTCAGAGCATTCACCGTGATAGAGGCGGTAGAATACGCTTAGAGAGGCGACATCCCTCCGGAGTTGTAGCGACTCTAAGTTGCTCGTAACGTCTGCATCATTCAGAATGCGAATGGCCCGCCGTTGCAATTCGTCCAAGGCATCGAGCAGGTACTGAGCAGATCCATCCCAGAGGTGCGAGCAGTACTCCATACCCGGCCGGACCTGCGCTTTATACAAGCGACAAAGCTGACCGGGCGTGAAAAACCGACGCACCCTGTTCAGGACTCCAACCTTGCGTGATGTGGCAGATATTACGCCCTCGATGTGATTCCTTGGATTGATATCACAGCGGATATCCACACGAAGGATACTCAGGTCATTCCGCATTGAGAAGGGAGCACCCTGAAGAATGGGGAGAGGAGAGAATGGGGAATTTTGCACGTGAACGCACACATCTGGGTTTTCTTGGCATTGAACTTTGAAATTGAACTCAACCATATTCCTGGAACCCCATGTAGAAATTGATTTCTAATGTCAATCGCATACTTCATACTTTTGTCCTGTGTATGTGACTAATGAATCAGTTTTCTTTCTATTATACGTCTTGAACCTGTGTCTTATGAAACCAAAAATTCCTGTTTTCTAAAAAGAAAAACGATGATAGCAAAATTACCTTTCATTACCTCATACCCGATTTATACTCGATTTCATCGGTATCTTTTAAAATCTACCATCTGAAATATTTGTGTATAATGCACTTCAGTTTAAAATCTAATTTCCATCTGTTTATTTAACCTTTGTTCCACTTCAAATATTTTAACACAACAAAGGAAGTGTTTTGCATTTTTGTTATTAGCATTTCAAATTCTTTTGAAATCAAATTGAAGAGGGTTCTTCATAACAAAGTATCCTGATTATAATATTTAGTCCTTACGCACAAAATATTGGAATATGGATTAGGGTACTTGATTATATTTTAATAATACCAAAGGACTGTCTCGATATTAGAAGACAAAGCCTTGAAGGAATCCAATAAAGCGCGGGCGCTAGTATTGTTAAGGAAGATGTCAGTCAGTTGCCTTACAACAAACACGTCAAAGATACAGCTAATTAAAGGAAATTAAGTGAGATAGCGGACCCTGCCGCCAACAAGGATAACATCAGGTTCAATGAATGAATGATATCTATAACACTGTCTGTTTGAAGTTTGTCTACTTGTATAATTATCGAGAATAACGGATACTATTATTTATCCTGTACACCCAGCACGCTTTCACTTTAAATCTCTATATTTTGACAAGTTTATGCCATTCAGCGTTGTTTATGAAAGATTTGCTCATTTTCAAAAACCCTGGGTTGATTTTCCCAGTACCGGATCCACCTTCGTGTTGACTTTGTTGCTTGGCCGCATTTTAAACGCCAAGGCCATAAGATCAGTCTCAAGCTTGGTATACTGCCTGGTATAGTAACATTGTGTTTACAATCCTCTTACTCCATGCCTATTTGAAATAATAATGACTATAATTGTATATAGCGAATTTGGCTTGTAGCTTTACGACAAGTCGCTTGCCGGATGGCATGTTGCAGCAAGACAGGGGCTCAGGTTTACACGCTGCCCTAGTGCAAGGTATACACTTTACAGACTTTCAGTTTTTATAGAAATTTCTCAAGTTCCTCAAATAAGTTTACATTTTTATTGATTTTGCGAGGAATAAGTTGATATATTGCACAGATAACTAAAAAAGAACGGAATAGTGTCCTGCAATCGACATTGATACACTTTCTTGACCATATAGAAAAAATCCTATATAAAAATCTAATCAAACTAGAGAACGGCTATATTTTTTCCTCAAACTACGTCCATGGCCTCCTGAATGAGTGATGTTTTTTTTTGTAAATATTCAGTCTTTATTTGTCAACTCCTTAAGCGTCGATTGTTTGTTCAACATATTCTCTATATTTACTGGCATGCCATTCTGTCTGCACTAGCCTCGAGGACCATTAAAGGTATTTCGGTGTGATAATCACTAAATTAAGGTGTTTTTTCTCGAAGATGTTATATCTTCCTTTATGATGTCTTACATATATACAATAAAGATATTAAGAATACACGTAATAAAACGTATATAATTGTAATAAATTACTTTTCCACTAAAAAAACTACCCAAAATATTATGAAAACCCTTTTTTCTTTTTCTTTTGTGTAAATATATTGAATAAACATAAAATGACGTTGAACCATTTAAAATGTATTCACTTTATAATATTGTACAGGATATTTTTTATAGCTTATTAACAGACGCTGATAAGCTGAGCATTGTAATACAATGTTGCATTGCATTGTAATACATTCGGGTTATTTTTTATAAATGTGTTGTGGCTTAGAAATTTGCGCTCAGTTAACACATTGGGACATGGCATTTTTTGATTGTATTCATAGTCTGAAGATCACTTTATGAGTTCTTCATAAGAATTTGCAAAGGTATTACAATTCCGCAATGGGCCAACATAGCGGGCTGAGGATTGTGCAATGGGCAGTGGACTTGTCTTTAACTGAACCGTAAGTTGTGCCAAGCAGTGGGATATAACTATCAGGGCTGTCAAGTGTCAATATTATTGTATCGTTATATTTTCTAAGTTAATCATCATGTAATGTGAAATGACACCGTCTTTTTATTATCACCAAAGTAGAGCACGAAACAATTCTGCAATAAATTCAATCATCTGAATATATTACACTTTTAATGCTTTCCTTTATCACCTGTTTAATTCGAGTCGCTAGTGCCTGCGGTTCATACTTAACAAATACTTTTTGTTTTATTGCAAATACATTGTGCACAACAAAAAGGTCCCAATGTAATCGAGACGTACGATCAATGAAAAAAACCGCAATGACCGGCAACGAACCCGGCGACACCACCAAATAAATTCACACTATTATTTCGCGAAGAAATAAACAGTTACTTCAAATATTCTTTACAAACAATACCAAAAATATATATATTTCCGACTTATTGACCATTTTGTCTGGTTTTCTTTAATAATACAAAGGTTTTACCTGATTAATAATTCGGCAACAATCCGGGTTACGTATTTTTGTCACTTAACATACGCCTGTCACACACTTGAGCGTTCAAAATTGTCAGAAACAAAATGCACGCACCACAAAGGATTAGTGTAGTTTTACTGTTTAGTGCAACGGGCCGACGAGGCGCCCTCTCACTTCCGCCGCTCGTGTGCCACTGAGAGCCGACTGAACTGAATCATCACGCCAACGAACTCGCCGTACCAAACATACGTATTCAGTGTACTTGTACTGAGCTCCGAACAAAGGCGATGTTGCCCGAACTGGTACAGCTGTTTGATGTTTGTGAACATCGCCAATCGATTAACAATTCAAACTGGTGGTATGATGGACAAGACTAATTAATTACATTTATTGAATAAAATTATTATGTCTAGTCGTGTCTTCCTACCCATTTTTTTTTTTTTCATATTTTGTCATTATTTTTCGAAATAATCATGCCCTACTTATATTCAATCAAAAGATTCATTCACTACATCTATTTGGCATGTATTCACGTGCGATTCGTTTTATCAAAAACTAATTGTTACATCAGACCGCGTGCGAAAGTACATCACGCACTCACACCAAGGGGACGACGAGTGCGTTTTAAGTGCACGCGTACTGACTGCGAGCGAGATGAACTATATATGCCGGTGCTTTTCTAACATCGATTTCGCTGAATATCGCAGTCTCTGTCTGTCGCAATGTGCTCGCTCTGGCGGGCCGAGCGCGCACTGCGGATACAGGCATTTGTTCGGGAAATAACTGTCCTATTTTAGGATAAAAGTTTTGGAGTGCATTTCAGTAACGGTATTTGTTTCGTTCAGAATAGTGTATGTCCATTGAGAATTCTTCCCAGCACGGCTAGAATAGGCCAGACCGCGATCGATATACGTGAAAGGAATAGAGACCATTATCGCATGACATACACATTCATTCTGAACAGTCTCTCGCCTGTCCATATAATCGGCAATTATTGTCGCATTCGTAGCCAACTGGAATTAATCGATTAGAAAACAGGAGAAAACAGTCGTGATGGAACTCTATCAATAATAACAATAATATGAACATTAAACAACCAACAAAATCAAATTATATAGGTCAAAACTGATCCGTCGTCAAACAGGACTCTAGATTCCCACGAAGCTTTAAATTTTCCTAAAATATCAAAACCCGCAATCCAAATTTAAACTTAAATTACTTACTTACATTTTCAAGGTGGTAAATTGAAAATATATGTCATAATTCCACATAAAATTGACTCTATTCTGGATATAAATAATAATAATAATCCTTATTATATTTTAATTGATTTAATTATTTTATTGTGGTGAATGGCGAAACATGCCATTCCCTTGATGGTAAGCGATACAACGACAATATATTAAATATATTGGATAGTGGCAAAACCAAACAACACCACGAATTACAAAGCAATGCTTGGCACGCTACGCTCGCCGTCCTGAGACATGAGAAGTTAAGTCTCAATATGTTTATTATTTACTCTGGCTACAACGAGTGACTTTGCAGTCTCACAAACACCCAGATCCGAAATAAATACCTGTGCTCGACTCAAATATTTATTTAGGTGTGGGAATCGAACCCACGGCCTGTCGTTTCACAGCCAGCGTCTAACCTCAATCTCTGCATATAAATTTAAATTGGAATAATCCTGCGCTGCAATTTTAGCAATATGACATGTGATCCAATAAGTGGAATCATAAATATGCAAATCACATCCAGAGTTGCATACTTCACGGATCTTTCATCACTTACCGACGAGACATATGTAAATGTTATTAAAACCGGTCTTAGAACATTCAACTCTAAACCCCATACGTATATTCAAACTTTAGTAATGAAAAAAGAACATGCGGTCGAAATGAGAACCTCCTCCTTTTATTTGGGATGTAAAAGATAATGCCGATATTCACTGGCCTTCCAGCCCGACACTCCTTTTGATATTGCGACCCTTGGGCCCTACAAAATTTACGCATAAGTTTTTACGAAATCCGGCACGCGTATTTTAAGCGAGTAAGTCAAGGTGGCTTGTAAGTCTGGGTAAGTAAGTACCAGCCTTGTAAGTCTTTCCACCTGTGCATTACTTATCCTTCTAATCGAAATGCCCACTTCTTTAGATGTAGCCCATTTCTTCTTCTGATCATTATCAGCTCATCCGCGTCCACTGCTGGACATAGTCCTCTCTTATGGCACGCCACTGGGCTCGATCTTCTTCGTCTACCTGGCGTTATCCCAGTCGGTTCCAGGGTTTGCCTTTCGGCTAGTTCTACATTATGCCCGATCTTCGGCATTTTCAATAGTAAGGCCATTGACCCTCATATCTTCCTTGATGATATCTAGCCAGCGCTACTTTGGTCTACATCTCGGTCGAGGTCCGGGAATATTGAGGCTCAGGCACACATTGCCGATGTTTTCCTATGGTTTACCTAGGCAGTATTTCAATAACCACCGTTATGGAGACTCGTTCACGTTAAGGGCGTCCATGACAGATCAACGCTCCTTGTCTAGGAGTCGCAAAAGATGGAAGTGTGCCCTACTGATAAAATCCTTAGCTTATCCTTTACTTGGCATACTGTACTGAATCAGTCCATAGCCACTCTCTAATAAACACCAAACTTCCCTACAACTGAGAGTTGATTGGAAGGGACAGGTTAATAGTGGCGGAAATTTTAGATCCTCAAAATTTATTGCGAACATACTGATTTAGTCATTCAGGTTTATTTTCTTTGCCACATAAAATAAAAAAATAAATAATAAATAACACCCAACAGTCACATACATAGTCCTGACCCCACATTAAGATCGAGTCTTGTGTCGTGGGTATCAGGAACTAAGAGAGACTTTTCGGTCTCACAAACACCCAGACCCGAGAGAAATATTTGTGGGTCGCACAAACATTTCTCTCGGTGCGGGGATCGAACCCGCGGCCTCTCGTTTCACACCGCCTGCGCCACGGAGGCTGTCATAAAAGGTTTGTTAGTTTTGCATCTTTCTCATCTGTTAGCTTCAGTAATATATGTTAGAGTTTGGTTCGCAAATGACGATCCCTGTTAATAAACAATGAAAGGTAATTCTACAACAACGTAGTTACATCATTCTATATAATGTGTATGAAAATGACAACACAATTAGTAATAGGCAAGTTGTGTGTTTATGATCAACATTCAGCTACTAACACTAAACTAACATTCAACTGCGGATGCATCCGTATTATATTTTGTGCAGTCATCATCATCATCATCATATCAGCCACAGGAAGTCCACTGCTGAACATAGGCCTCCCCCAAGGATCTCCACAAGGACCTGTTGGAAGCGGCCTGCATCCAGCGACTTCCTGCGACCTTAGTCAGATCGTCCGTCCACCTTGTAGGCGGGCGTCCAACACTTCGCTTGCCTGTACGTGGCCTCCACTCAAGAACCTTTCGGCCCCAATTTTGTGCAGTATCTAGGCATATTAGTAAAGTTTTACCTACGACGTTCGAACATACGAAGTTCGTATCGTTTTTATAGAGTAACCCCTCAATTAATAGTCCCTCCACCATTGATTTAAAAACTAAGGATAGGCCCTTCGTACATTGGGTACGTCAAAAAGATGCCTGTGAAAATCGCGCCATCTGTTGGATTTTTACGTCAATGGCGGCCATGAAATCATTTTTCAATAATGCTAAAATAAATGTTATACTAACTTAAAGTTATATAATTTTTACTTAGCGGTGATAAGAAATGTTATCTTTTTTTGTGAACTTTCGGTCATCTTTATTGCAACCACGACGATACAATTAGCATTTGTCGACGACTTACAGACCGGTGCACTGTGACGTCACAACCGTTGCATTGGTCCCGCGGACCACTTTCGTGACAACACTTTTCGTACTCTCCGCCCCGTCCATATATTTTACGTCAATGCCGTCCACTGAAGCAATCGATTTCACTTCAGCCATTATGTTGGTCATAAGCCTCCCAATGCCAATGAACTCGATCACCACTTTCTAGTTCTTTTCAGCCCGTTAATGCACCACTTCCGTGCTTGCCTCTTGGCTATCATTTAGGCGTAGAACACCAGTGGTGTAAATATGAATTGGCTATCCATCTTAGACACTTTGTCTAGGATCCCAGATTTATTATACACTAGACTGGTCAAATGCATTAGGGCATAGAAAACCAATGTTCTAAATATGAATTGGTTAACCATCTTGGACACTATATCCAGGACTTCAAAGATTTACATACACGCCAGTAAACTGGTAAGGTGAATGCACGTTAGCAACAAAACAATTTTTTGTTATATTGCGTCACATCTCAACAAAAAGTCTGTACAGACGCGGCCCTGAACCGTGATCTTTGATCCGGTAAAAATAAGACCAATAATAATAGTGGAACAAAACCCGACGGCGTAAAGGCAGCCTTAGGGTTCCATGAGCTACACTTTAAACCTTCAAATAAAATTAACCTTCATTATATTGGAGGAATTTCTTACAGACGACCGGCGACAATTACGCCGGATATAATCATAATAATTATTAAATAATTCAAACCCAACAGTAACACCTTAAACAACAGTCCTGATCCCACACTAAGATCGAGTCTTGTGTCATGGGAATCAAGAACTATAAGAGACTTTTCGGTCTTACAAACACGCAGACTCGAAAAAATATTTGTGGGGCACACAAACATTTCTCCCAGTGCGAAGATCGATCCTGTGGTCTCTTGTTTTATAGGCAGCGTTTAACCGACCACGCCACGGAGATTGACAAAAATTAAAATAAATTTTATTATATAAAAAACATTATTATTAATATATAAAAAGTAATAGCATGTGTTAACATTATCTGAACGGTAATATCGAAACGGTAGAGCCGATTGCCCATCGAGCGACTCTACCGAATTTAAAAGAAAAAAATATCTGTATTTTGTAACCCTTACGCCCAAATACTGGAACGCAACTTAAGTTTAACTTATGCTTAACTACGTTAATCGCGATTAAATGTACTGGCTAAGTGGGCCGTGCGCTGTTAAGAGCATCTTATTATTTGAATGACGTTCCAGTATTCGGGCGTTAATATATCAAACATATTATTACCTGTCCCAAATCATTTAGAGATTTAAAAAGGTGTTTATTTTTTTTTATTTTATTGAGATAGAGTTGCCAGGAACGTTTGTTTGAAAGATATTGATTTATCGCTATAAGACCGCCGATTGTAACAATATTATTATTACTTTTGTTAATTATATTATTTCTCAATTGTATTTATCTTTATTTGGTAACGATAAAGCCTTCTTGCATTGTAATGTACAGTTACCCTGTACATATTATATACGTATAGCCATTTTATAGCCTTTTCACTAACATCGAAATGTAGAATGATGTTCAATAGTGAAATTCCACTATAGAGGCTACTCTATGATTCGAAACGAAGTTCGATTATTCGAATTTTCGACGTTCAAAGTCTATGATATGTATCATTTTCTTCGAACTTAGCCTATGTTTACGACCAACGGTAGAGGATTCCAATATTTTGTGGAGTATCTAGGCACATTTTTACAGTTTTGCGTACGACGTTGAATTTTTACCCTCCGAAAAAACAAATCAACGAATTATTTTAATTTACTATTTTATGAACTCTCATTAATTTTACTACTTCGGATAATTTTCTATTTACAGCTGGTAAGATAAAATATCTTCAGAAGCTTTTCATCTTTATTCTTTATTAAGTTAACCTCAGAGAGTTCGCAGGCCGCTGCTCGAGTATCTAGGGACGTCGAAAATTGGTTTATACATAATGAAATAAGAATTAATTTCAGAGTACAATGCGCTATAATAGGGACACATTTCACAAGCCTATCTATTATATTCTATTAGAATTGATCATTTCATCGATCATCAGATCATCAGCCTATGTTCATCCTTAAATACATCAGGAAAATAAGGAATTATTGAATCTTAATATATAAAAACTAGTCAAGCCCGAGCTTTACCCGCGCATGCAGGGTTCCGTATCATGTTACAATATCATGCGTTCAGTCACCCTTGCCATGTTTTCATAACAGTTTATTTTAAATTTCAAAGAATATTTTGTAATAATACCAAGGGGAAAGAAGCTATATGACAACATTTCAATATTAATTTATAAATATTTTGTTTTAGTGCTTAGGATTACCATTGGTTGTGTTTCTAGATTTTAAAACAGGTATTCTCTGAGCATCTTATGCCACGTTAAATATAAAATGCTTTAAAAACTAGATGCTATTTTGGACTCACCATTGCCTTGAATAACATAATAAATTCGTATTTTTTGCGTCCATTTTTTTTTATTTTCTTTAGAGTTATAATCATATAAACGAGTTTGTTTATTGGTTCAAAGTCTAATTTTGAACGCCGCACTGTGAATAACATTGTAATTAAGTAATTAGTCGCTATTAAAACGAGAGAATATATTCTTACATATTGATCAATTAGCGTCAAACTCTTTTTGAGTCCAATTCACATCAGACATATAGTATTATGTCGCGTTACATCCCGTCCTGTCCGATCTCAATCTGTTCCATGACTTAAGGCATGCAATTTTGTCGTCCCCTCATTAGCCTAAGTTATATTGCAAACTAGCGCTATGAGTTACAATGTAGCAAATATATGTACATATTTTACATTCCTTGCTCATCCCACAGGAGCACTACATTTTTTCGGGTTAAAAATATCCGATGCATTGATCTACCGTATCAGTTACCTTTACACTAATTTTGTTTAAAATTGGCCGAGTCATGAACGTATCATATCAGATTTCATCGAAATTGGTCCACCCGATAGAGCATGAATAATTAACAAACACACAAACTTTCACCTTAATAATACTAGTAGGATAATTTAATTATTATTAATAGTGTATGTTATTTATAAAAGCAATGCTTTTGCTAACCTACTGTGAGCAGGTTCCCTATCAGGTCCTAACCACCGGTAGGTATTTTTTTATTATATTTATGTTTTTTTTAAACTAATAACTACTTACATTCAAACAAGCTTTGCAATCATACAACAAAAAAACAACCCGCATTAGGCCAGCGTGGTACCTTATCTGGTGGCCTAACCACTCTCAATCTTACTCTTGATTATAGATGAGGCCCCTGCCCTGCAGTGGGACATATATGGTGGTAAGTCTCTCATATGTGAGAGGCTGCCTGGGTGGGTACCACCGCAATGTCTATTTCTCTCGTCAAACAGCAGTTTAAATGCACTGTTGTGTTTCGGATTGAAGGACATTGTAGCCAGAGTAACTACTGGACATATTGAGACTTAACATCTTGTGTCTCAGGATGGCGAGCGCAGTGGAATGCCAAGCATTGCTTTGTAAATCAAGGTGTTGTTTGGTTTTGCTACTGTTCATGAGCGGTCGCATCGCTTACCATCAGGCAAACGGCATGCTCGTCTCGCCATTCAATGCAATAAAAAAAAAAAAACATATATGCGATGATACAATACAATACAATAAATAATAATCTTATTTCATACTGGCATTACATAACGCTTCAGTGCGCCTGACAGTTAACGTAAAATAGTGGTTAGCGTTATGTCTACGGCATGATCAATTATAATTATTACTTCTTAACGCTTGGCTTAAAGGATACAACTTATCTGCTTATCTATAACTATTATTACCTATCTGCGGTAGCTCGTAAATGGCTGTCTTTTGTATACAATTTGTATCTTATATTTTTTTTTGCTATTGATAGCTGTGAGCCACCCAAATAAAATAGTAATGAAGTTGTTGCAGCGGTGCATGTTACATCAATACACAGTCTTAAAACACTTTATAACATAAATGTAGGAAGAAGGAATCTAAAACTACGGCAATATATTCGGTCAAAGAATAGTCGAATCTAAAAGACATATTTTTGGGGTCAAAATTCAAAACGCTAAGTTAACTGAGAAATATGTTTACGTGCGATGGAGTATCCATTATTTCAGTATATTTATTTAATATCTTAATCTGAAATGTCTAAATAGTTTACTAGGGTAAAAAAAAAACAGTAAAAAAAATTGATTTTCCAAAATTATATTATAACAGCGTCACAGTCTTGCGATAAATATAAGTTAGGTATGAAACTAGCACTTCTCACTCAGCTTCTATTATAATTTGTCTACTCACACGATTTGCAGTGACAAATGCATAATAAAAACAATCTTTTGATACCCATTATATTACATAATTAGTTAATAATCATACACACTAGCATAATCTGGTTTCTGAAGGACGTGACATCTCATTAACATTCGGAATTTGACCTTGAGGTGGCACGTGAGCTAACACCTGTGCTAACACTACCGATGGTGAATTTATCGCGACGCCCACGCAAGCAAAATGTTGGATGCAATAGACATTATGACGTCAGACTTGTCGGCGATACGTAACGTATGGCGTGGTGCACCACACGGCCAATAGACCAGATATTGGGCCAACGATAACGCAATTTTACTGGTGATAGGTAAGTCATATGTGAGAGACCGCCTGGATAGGTACCACCGCAATATCTATTTCTCCTGCCAAACAGCATGTAAATGCACTGTTGTGTTTCGGATTGGAGGACATTGTAGCTAGCGTAACTACTGGACTTACCAAACAAGGTTACATGTTTTTGATAAGCGATTCTCCTTTTCACAGCGTTCAATTTTAAAACACAAACGTAAAATAATACTTTTAAAGATAATTGAGTATAATATGACGGATAGAATTGCTGAGATATGACGCTTCAAATTGTTAGTTTTAAAGTATTCGAATACAATGTATACTGTTGAGAAGTTTTAGAAGGGAAATATTAAAAGAATCAAACACATCACAAGTGTTAAGAATCAGGTGTCAAACAACTATTAACTAAAGAAATATTATAATAATTACTGTGTCTTAAATAATGAAATTATCTCTTACATAACACCTTCATCTTTATTAATAATGCATCATTTTGTTTAATGACGGCCATTAGTAATGGTTCAGATGTTTCAACCTTGACTACACTTCTAGAATGAAACGCAGTATTCAGTACCATGATTTTTTAATTATGACTAAGCTACTATGCACATACATCTATACTAATAAATAAAGCTGAAGAGTTTGTTTGTTTGTGCCTGATAATCTCAGGAACTACAGGTTTGAATAGAAAAATATTTTTATGTTGGAATGTTAATTTCTTAAGAATTGCTATAGGCTATATAACATCACGGTATGACCAATAGGAATGGATCAGTAGAGAAAAATGTTTAAAAAACGGGGATATTTTATTCCTTATAAGAGCTTCCGTTGTATGTACTGTGTAAACGGTTGAAGTTACGCTATAATCATGTATGTCGGGATTGTTTCTCATAACAAGATCTAACGAAACAGGACGGGATGGGACAAGCAATAGCAAATGGTATCCAAGTTGATTTTTAATATAAATCAGTTAGTACACGAAATAATATGTTTCTGATGTTGACTGGAATCTAAAAGTATCTGCCGGGCCGCTAGTATATGCGATTTTTGTATGAAAGTAAAATAATTACATTATGTACCTGATTGAAGCTGAAATACTATACAAAGAAAATTACACAATCGCGACACGATATGGACTGCATCCGAATCGCGACATAATAAAATGGATCAATTGGATTTTACAGCATTATGTAGAGAGAAGATGGCTGGTAACGGTTGGAGACAATGGGCTGAAGATCGAGCCCAGTGACGTGCTATACGAGAGGCCTATGTCCAGCAGTGGATGTGCATGGGCATCAACCCAGAACTAACATCATTATCATCAGATAATGTGTAAGAAGCTAAAAGCAAACCTTTTAGCGCTCAAGCTAGATTCATCTGACGGTGATGACCATGGTAAGTAATAAAGGAAAGCGATTGACCCATAACCATCTAGCCAATGCAGAGAGGCGTTGTGAAAAAACTGATGACGAGCAGCAAACAAGTACAGTCAGCGACAAAAGTCGTTGAACACATTCAAAACGCCTAAAGTCTTGCACTCATGAAGCAACAGAAGTGGTTGAGCAGGGTCGGCCACAAAAATTCGTGAACACCTTAAGGTTACAAAAGTTTCTGAACAACAAAAGCAACAAAATTCCTGAACACGCAAATTGTACATAAGTCAGTCATTTTTTTGATATCTTTCTATTGCGCACGCCCACCGACTTCGATATGAACCAGTTAGCTTTGTAATTCAAGGTGTTGTTTGGTTTTGCTACTGTTTATGAGCGGTCGTATCGCTTACCATCAAGCGAACGGCATGCTCGTCTAGCTACTCATTGCAATAAAAATAAAAGAAGAATACAATAAGTAAATGCAAAGAAAAGCAAGAAATATAAATTATGAAATAACATTTTACAATGAATGCATAACAAAGCGACAAAAGTAGCTGAACACATCTGCGGCAAACTTGCTTTTTATAGGTGTTCAGAAACTTATGTACCATTGGTGTGTTCAGGTATTTTGTTGCTCAGAAACTTTTAAAAAAGTATTTTCTATTCTGACTAATAATTATTATTATTAATTGTCTCCACTGATATAAAACACGCGTTGTGGCTTTAGGAAATATTTTGAGAAACTACATTGAATATAGTTATGAGTTGTTACGGAAATTCGCCAGATAGTTAACAGCTAACTTGTTCGTATCAAAGTCGGTGGGTGTGCGCAATACAAAGATATCAAAAAAATTACTGACTTATGTAAAATTTGCGTGTTCAGGAATTTTGTTGCTTTTGTTGTTCAGAAATTTTTGTAACCTTAAGGTGTTCACGAATTTTTGTGGTCGACCCTGCTCAACCACTTCTGTTGCTTCATGTGTGCAAGACTTTTGGCGTTTTGAATGTGTTGAACGACTTTTGTCGTTGACTGTACTTAAAACAAAATCAACAAAACAAACAAAAACAGCCGAATACCGGTGGTAAAAGATGTTGTCATCCCAAACCGGACAATTACGAATATCCTACCAGCAAGGTGCAACATAAAAAGAGTATGGTTACTCTATACTCCGACACGAGGACGAATGTTCTAATGTCGTACGTAAAACTATACGAATAAGCCTAAATACTGTACTACATTTTCAAATACTCTATCGTACGTCGCGTCGTATCCATAGAAGTTGTGTTAATAAATTTTCATTGTAAGTTGCTGCTATCTGATTCTTAACAGTGAAAATCTATAATTGGCTTTCTGTTAACTTAAAAGAAATGTATACTTTATTTGTAGCTATTGATTTTCCAAATAAAATAAAAATAAAATAAAATAAAGTTCGGAGTGAATGATAAGTCTCATAGAGAATAGTATTGATTTTTAGAAGTAATATTTTATCTTATACTCGAACGGATAACGTTCGAATATTCGAACTTCATGTCGGACTATAGAGTAACTCCCCTGTTCCGCCCGCACTCCCGCCGCTGCCACTCCTGTAAGCCAGGATCGACAAAATAACTTATTTTATAAACGCTGAGCACTGAAGCTGAACTAGTCTCTGAGAATTTCCAAGCTGCTTTAATACCGCAACGAAATAATTTAATAGTCAAGTGGACGGAAGAATTGAAAATAAAAAAAATCCTCTTCCTGTCGTAGCAAAACGGGAGACAAAATGATAAATTATAGAGGTAAAAACCATATCATGAGAAGGCAAGCGCGGATCCACCGTAGTGGACACGATAGGCATGCCCACAACCCTAACGGGCTTATGACGTCACACTTCCACTATATATTGAGATTGAGATCGATAGACAGATAATATTATATCAAATGTTATAATATTGTTAATGTAATAAAATCGCAGAGTTAAATCTTTATTGCGTATAACGATCATAACCAAGATCATACGCGGACTCCCACTTCACAGATTTTCGGGTTGCCATGCCCACAACTTTTTTAGAAGGCTGGATCCGCCCTTCTGAATGGTCCCAGTAAAAATGTATATTTCTTAGGAATATGAAATGAACTGAAATTTGTTTATTGGTCAAGTAAGTAATTAACGAGCTCTTATGATAAGTTAATAAACGAACTACTTAATCTCTATACTTACACAAATATTATTTATAGTATTTAAATAAATTTCGTATTTTTATTTATTTATGTGGGAATAGTTCCGGCTCGAGTCAAATCAAACAAAGTACATTTGGATAATCTTCAATATATTTCTTCGGTTTTCATCTTTTTATTCACGTCTTCATCTTCCGTTCACGACGTCTTCGATCGACTTCCAGACTGTTCTCCTCTATCCCGTCTTTCCGTTCTTCAACATCTTAATCATTCATCCTCTAACTCGTTCCATCTTAAGTACTTTCACACAAACCACGTTCCATATTAGTCATTCGTCTAACGTTCCATTCTACTCATCTTTCATCATAACATTCCAACCCTACATTTATTTATGTGTACTTATTTTTATTTATTTATTTAATGTCTGTTTAGTATTTCATTTAAAATAGTAATTACTATTTTTTGGTAATTTTTTTTAAGTATTTAATAACATAATAATAATAACACCCAACAGTCACATAGTACAGTAGCGGTTTATTGCTACCACCGGATCTAACGCAGCCCTACCTGAGAAGACCCGGCGAAACAAATTCAGTAGGCTTACACTACCACTGGAAAAATATGTGTAAAACGTCACGAAACACTCGTCCCCTGTGACGTAGACTTGAAGGGTACTCGTCTGCTCTACAAGTAACAGTTCGTACGACCCTCCACCGACGTCACAAGATAGACTTTTCTCACAAACATATTAAAAACTTTTACTAAGGCTAGACGCAGCTACAACTGATTTAACTTCATAAGTAATTTTAGTTCAACTGAGCTTATTTTTTTTATTTTTATACGCCTTGACAGGCAAACGAGAATGCGGCCCGCCTGATGGTAAGCGGTCACCGCTTCTTGTGCACCTTTGCATTGCCAGAGGCCCTGCACAACTAAGTCACTGCCTACCGTATAACCATATGTAATATGTATATACGGTGTATATAAGTATATGAATTTTGAAGATATGACGCTAATACGTAATTGGAATGAATGAGAAATTTACGCGAATGTTACACGTGGTGACCACGAAAGCTGTAAAGTAATCGAAACGTCGGGAAGTCAAAAAATGTAAAATTAAACCCCTAATCCCTAAATAATAGTTTTATTTCAATGAATGAGAGAATTAATGTTGGTGTAATAAATGAATTATTTGATTCACATCTAGGTTTTGTGTGACTTAAGAGTCACTATCTTTTACTACGTATGACTTACATGTAGATGTAACACATTATGTGGTGGCCTGTTGGTAACGGACTAGAAGCGGCTGCCAACGTGTTATATCTTATGAACTAAATACACATTACCTAAAATTCAATTAAATAAACTACGAGTAATATCCTAGAATTTATTAATACCAGTATTCATTGATAGTTGGAGGTACCTGTATAGCCTTTGTAAGAATAGAAAAATGATAATGAACCTCTTTTAATTTGTTGATAAACTTATAATTCGGTGCACTATCACCTTTTTAATTGGAACATTTCACCCTGAGACACTATTACTAGTAATTAAAAGTTGTCTATTTATGAAGCCGTTAATAAGTTCTATATTTTGGTAATATTGGCTACAATAGAAATAAATTTGCTATTGATACGCAGTTACTAAGCATCGCCGCCTCATACGCTGGAGGAAATACGGGGGAACGGAGCATAATTAGCTGAAGATTACAAAATCTTCGGAAACATAATAGGCAAGAAGACACGACGAAAAGGGAGTTCTCTGTTCGATTGCGTTCAACCAGTGCAGCGTTGCGGTATTATTCAGGTAAGGTGTTGTGTTTCGGATTGAAGGACTTTGTAGCCAGAGTAACTACTGGACATATTGGGACTTAACATCTTGTGTCTTAGGATGGCGAGCGCAGTGGAATTTCAGGGCATTGCTTTGTAATTGAAGGTGTTGTTTGGTTTTCCTACTGTTCATGAGCGGTCGTATCGCTTACCATCAGGCGAACGGCATGCTCGTCTCGCCATACATTGCAATAAAATAATAATAATATCGCAGCATATAAGCTGAAAAAGTAGCTTATTGTTGGCACAATAATTCGGCAGAAAAATGTATTTAGTTTTATTCAAAAGTTGTGCCAATAGTAAAAATCGTTTCATTTCATTAGTTCGACCCCCGTACCGAGACACGTTTTTATATTTCATTCCATATTTATTTCTACACAAAAACGCGTCACTTGTTTACTTCTGTTCCCATTTTCAAACAAGTATAAAAAAAACAATTTTTTGTATTGCATCCAGTGTGATAATTATTCTACTAAATCAACCCATTTTTTGAGTGTTTCAATTAGAGAAATGTAGTTTAGTCGGGTCAATTAGTAAATTAATTGTGCACAACGGTAAAATGAGTTTTGATGTATTTTTTTAAAACCTGAAGGAAGTGAATCTGAAATAAGTGTGTGCTAATTATCTCCTAGGTCCAAAGTGCAGATGGAGACATGGGTTTTAGTCGGCAAAAGTCCGGCATGCCTGGTCTATCCGGATAGTCGGGTATCCAATGAGGATTTTACCCATTAGAAAAAAAAAGGTTCCTAGGGTGGTTATACCCGCCTACTGAAAAAAATAATAGATCCATGGTATTTCATGAGCCTAAAAAGCGATAGAGATGGGTCAACGGAGTGCCATGCTCGTGGTACAAACTGTCGCTGTATCGAAAACAAATTTAAGACAATCTCATTTAATTACTTATCTTACTAGCGGCTCGGCCCGGCTTCGCCTGGATGTCGATATCCCTCGTATAACTCACTTTTTATCGATTCATTTCAAAACGCTAATCTCTTATTTGACATCCGTTGCGGGAGGCATGACATCTCATGTTAAGTACCATTGAAGGACTTTCAGTGTCCTGTTAGAAGCGGCATGAATGCAGCGACTTTCAGAGACTTAAATTGATCGTCTCATAACCTTGCGGGTGTATGTCTGACGATGCGGCTGCCGAAACATGGCTGTTACTAAATAAAAATAAATAAATAAATAACACCCAACAGTCACATACATAGTCCTGACCCCACACTAAGATCGAGTCTTGTGTCGTGGGTATCAGGAACTACGAGAGACTTTTCGGTCTCACAAACACCCAGACCCGGAAGAAATATTTGTGGGCCGCACAAACATTTCTCTCGGTGCGGGGATCGAACCAGCGGCCTCTCGTTTCACAGGCGGCGTCTAACCAACTGCGCCACAGAGGCTGCCACTAGCGAATCTTTTGGACCTATGAGCCATCAGTTATCCGCGTATGATTCGTTCAATGTTCCCTAAATCTCCTCCATTGAAACAGTGCTAAAACCTGTATAAATCATTCAAAACACAAAATAGAAAAAAAATATTCATTTCAGTCCGTACCTCGGGCTCCCTTTAGGTTTATATTACCTTTGTATCAAGACTGAATTCCTTCCTGACTTATGACCTAGTTTTTAGGTTAAAGAACTTTACACGATACGTTTTTGTTGTGATTCACGAAGAGTCTATGAATAAGTTATACTATTGTATTAGAGAATTTGCTAGTACAAACGCAGGATATGTATCTCTACCTTTCAAAAATTTAGATACATTTATCTTCTAAACAAAATTCTTTATTGACATTAGTGCGTTTTCCATCAGATACAATAGGTACGGAACCGAACTAGAATAAATATATACATATATTCACAGTCAGGTCATAAGTATTGTCACACAGTAAAACTTTTCTTTTAGAATGCTGACCACAAAAAACTTTATTGAACTCGAATTTCTAATTGTTCATGAAAATAAAAATGTATACTTTTTAGAATTTTACTCATTTTTAAATATGGAGTGGACGCTTAAAGAAGACCGTGTTGTAGTTATTGCGTTGCATCGTTGCGGTTATGCGCCGATTCATATTTTTGACATACTGAAAAATTTGAATATAACCAAAAGATTCGTTTATCGTACCATCAAAGGATACAATGAAGACTTTAGTGTAGAAGACAGGTCAAGAAGTGGTCGCCCTCGGTCTGTTAGGACTCCATCAGTGATAAAAGCTGTGAAGGCGCGAATTCAAAGGAATCCCAAACGTAAGCAGAAACTCTTGGCCCTTCAGATGAGGTTAAGCAGAAACACGGTGAAAAGGGTGTTAAATGAAGACTTAGGGTTTCCGGCATATCGAAGAAAAACAGGACATCGTTTGAATGCTCCACTAATGGACCTGAGACTGACTGAGAAATTCTTTTTTTAGATGAAAAATTTTTTACCATAGAAGAGAGCTACAACAAACAAAATGATAAGGTGTACGCACACAGTAGTGAAGAAGCGAGCAACCGTATTCCGCGTGTCCAACGAGTTCATTTTCCATCCTCGCTCATGGTATGGTTGGGAGTTTCTTATTGAGGCTTAACAGAGGTACATTTTTGTGAGAAAGGTGTAAAAACGAATGCAGTTGTGTATCAAAATACAGTCCTGACGAACCTTGTGGAACCTGTTTCTCATACCATGTTCAATAACAGGCACTGGGTATTCCAACAAGATTCGGCGCCAGCTCATAGAGCGAAGAGCACACAAGACTGGCTGGCGGCGCGTGAAATCGACTTCATCCGGCACGAAGACTGGCCCTCCTCCAGTCCAGATTTGAATCCGTTAGATTACAAGATATGGCAACACTTGGAGGTAAAGGCGTGCTCAAAGCCTCATCCCAATTAGGAGTCACTCAAGACATCCTTGATTAAGGCAGCCGCCGATATTGACATGGACCTCGTTCGTGCTGCGGTAGACAACTGGCCGCGCAGACTGAAGGCCTATATTCAAAATCACGGAGGTCATTTTGAATAAACTTTAGTGTCATTAGAATCTATGGTTTGTTAATTTCATTTTGGTATATAAATGGTTACATAATGAATAAACTTGTTTCAATTATTTTATATTAAACATGTGACAGAATTTATGACCTGACTAGGTATATTCTAGTTTTATATGTGTATATATAATATTTGGTTCTCGAAGTTGCCTGATAAAAACTCCTATATATTCTGGGAATCTTAATTGAAATAAGAATTGGTCTTTTTTATAACATTCACATCCGCATTAGTTTTAATTATGAATCATCACACGGCAAAATTATCTGTAAAGATTCAAATTAGATATGAAATCTACTTGGTTTAGAGTTGTTTTTTTTAACATTATTGACGTCATCCTGAAAAACAATACCCCAACTTTTGTACTTCTCTTTTGACCTTTCCTTTTTTTTTTAAAATAGTCTACCGGCCACGGCTGAATATAGATTACTGCATAGTTATAAAATAAAATAAAAAAGCTTTTATTAAAAGCTTAGTTTCCATTTCAACTTGATATATGTTAGTGTTTGGTTAATTATTTGCTTATTGTCTAATTGTAAGTAAGAATTAGTTTATGCTATTGGATAATATGTGCCCCTCTTCGCGTGAAGGCCTCCTCCAGTTCCTTTTCCATTCATCTCTGTCCTTGCCGATAGTTTTTCAGTCCTTCCTTATACATTCGTTTATATCGTCAGCCCATCGTCTTTTTTGTCTTCCCTTCTTTTGCCAATTGGCTCTTTCCACAATGTAGTATTGATTGATTGATTTCAGACCCAATGCAACTAAATATTTTGCAAAAAAAAACACGATGATTTTTTTAGTCGCTATCCTCTATTTGGGTGGTAATCAAAAAAATTACGTGTTAAATAAGCGAAATTGTTAGTTGCATTATGTTTGTAGTCACTAAGACTACGTCCCGGCTTCGTTTTTGGTTGCAGTCTTGATATACCCTGTATTTGGCGCCCGGCATGGTTACAGACTCGTCTCCTTCTATGTGTTGGGACGTATTTATGGTCTCCATAAACTGTGTTACTAACGGTCACTTCTGCCTACCACTTCTAGGATACAACGCGAGTTTATTTAAAATTTAGTTAATAAAAATTTATTTTAAAGTTCATTATCGTTTATGAAGTCAAGGCTATCAGATTATCATTATCTGTACTAAGTAGTAGCTACTAGGCAGTCATGCGGTAAATCAGGGCGATAAAATGAATTAAATAGTGATAAAAATCAGAATTCAAGATTTTAAGATAATTCAATAAATTGACAGAGTTTTTATCATTATGCTCTAATCAGCTTAGGAACCAATGGTTTGCTCATGACAATTGTTTTCATTAAGTGCCATCGCGTTTAAGCAATTTAAATTATAAGCTACTGTAACACTAAAATGACAAACATTCGGTTCTTGTTCAAAATGTAAGTAACTATTTAATACTTATTTTTTCATAACGGTTTCTTAGATTTAACGCGAATGTTACATATTGAAATAAAATTATTATGTACGGATTTTATCGCGGAATTGAAATGAAAAATGTAAAATTTTAAATCCGAAAATATAGTTTTATTTCAACTCATTTTTATATTAGACAGATTTAAAGAGAATCACAGAGACATATTTTTGTTATTAATATTGTACGGAAATATTGATTTTTAGTAATGTTATTACTTTCATTGACTCTTGTTGTGACGTGTTTGCAATAACATCGGCTATCTACCGTACTTTATGAAATTATTTATCCGCACGAGTCTGCGTCAACAAGACATTTATTTATTTTGTACAGAGATTGAACAATGGACCAGACAAACTCTTAATTATTATCAGTCATCACATCTCTTCAGAAATGGCACAAATCATCAAATGAAAAGCAAATAAAAATAAGCCTTATCACTAACTTAAACTGATAACGTGTTTTTTAACCAACTTAGTACAATTTATTGACATTATTTGATTACATACATTATTTAGTAATCTACTAGATAATTTTTGTTTGATTGTTTTCCCCGTTCACATAATCGCCCAACATCGGCAACTATAGGCGATGACGGTAATGTGTACGGCTTATTGCCTTTCATTGCCGATATTCGTGTACATCAAGCAGTGTTGCTAACGAAATATTTTTCATTCCCAAATCTGGAGAATGTAGCGGTTCCGCGAAGTATAGTAAATAAAATTATGCTTATGTTAAAATAAGTAACAAATTATTTATAATGTTGACTCGTGTAGTGTTTTTTTTTTGTAATGCATTTTTATTGTTAATCTTATATTATTATAATACTAAATAACTCACATTACAGTGTAATGACTCTGATAATTTAACTCGTTATCATAAAATGAACCAATTAAATTATTAAAATATACACCCACAATTTAGGGATTTGTTCCAAAACTTATAACCCTGGTAAAATTTTACAACATTCGTGTTCGGGGTTTTTCGCCAACTGTCGGTAATCAGAGTGAGAGTAAAGTGAGAATACCCATGTTTGCCTGTCATCGTCGACGATCCGCTAGTTATGGATTTCTAGCCACATGCCCCGCGGGTTTGTGACAGTGTATTGCTATAGAAATTTAATTTTTCATTAAAAAAATATCGAAATACAAGTTTCATGCCCCGTTCACATAATCGCCCAACATCGGCAACTATAGGCGATGACGGTAATGTGTACGGCTTATTGCCTTTCATTGCCGATATTCGTGTACATCAAGCAGTGTTGCTAACGAAATATTTTTCATTCCCTAATCTGGAGAATGTAGCGGTTCCGCGAAGTATAGTAAATAAAATTATGCTTATGTTAAAATAAGTAACAAATTATTTATAATGTTGACTCGTGTAGTGTTTTTTTTTTTGTAATGCATTTTTATTGTTAATCTTATATTATTATAATACTAAATAACTCACATTACAGTGTAATGACTCTGATAATTTAACTCGTTATCATAAAATGAACCAATTAAATTATAAATTATTAAGATATACACCCACAATTTAGGGATTTGTTCCAAAACTTATAACCCTGGTAAAATTTTACAACATTCGTGTTCGGGGTTTTTCGCCAACTGTCGGTAATCAGAGTGAGAGTAAAGTGAGAATACCCATGTTTGCCTGTCATCGTCGACGATCCGCTAGTTATGGATTTCTAGCCACATGCCCCGCGGGTTTGTGACAGTGTATTGCTATAGAAATTTAATTTTTCATTAAAAAAATATCGAAATACAAGTTTCAGTAACAACAGCTAGCATTTTCCGGAGCTATCAGTTACTTCCGTATAATAATTGGTTCAGTTTGATCACAATACGAAATCTATTCAGAAATAAGTATCATAGTTTATAAGTGTTTGTACATGATTTAAACTATATATTTGAATATTATGATTTATATCTGTATGAATATCACTCCGCTTATGCCGATGACGTGTGATTGCGTTTACAGAAACCCGGTCTTCTCAAAATATTTGTTCATTTATTGTTATAAGGTCCGCCTACTTCCACTTTAGCTTGCTATTGCGGGTTGATATTTCTACAATATATACTAAAAGAAAATAAATAAAATTATAGATGTACAGAAAATGTTTATTTCAAACAAGAATATACAAAAAATACTTTAAAATAAATAAGTCGAATTATAGGACAGGGCACGCGTGCGTTTCAGCTGTATCTGCACCTAGTTGCCTGCTGCAACTTCTTCGGTTTCATTTTCTTATTATAAAATTCCACACCATTGTTCAATTCTCACTACATGCAATATAGTGTACGTAAAAAGCACAATTACTAATTGAAATAATTCTAAATAAACTGTTAGTACATTATTATTTAATTACACCCCATACTAAATAAAATAATCATAATTTTCGTATATTTTTATATATTTGACAAAGATGACACAATTGACATCTGTGGACGTCTGTGGATATATACGACCAAAAACCTTCATCGTCCATTACCAATTCAAGTTTTTAATCCAATTAATATGTCTGTTATTAATAACTTCGTTTTTTTATGAAATTCTACTACGAGTTTTATGAGTACCTGCTTTAAAAAACACTAGGCATTGCGGGCTTTGCGATTAGTTAAATGATTGACTTCCAAAGTGAAAAATAAATGTCGTTGAATCATATGCCAGCCTACGTGGCCAAGTTGGTTAGACGTCGGCTGTGAACTGAGAGGTCGCGGGTTCGATCCCCGCCCCGCTAGAAATGTTTGTTCTACCCACAAATACTCCTTTCGGGTCTGGGTATTGTGAGACTGAAAAGACCCACGACACAAGACTCGATCTTAGTGTGGGGTCAGGACTATGTACGTGACTGTTGGGTGTTATTTATTATTTTCATTATATTTATGACATCTCATCTCAAAACCAGCATTCTACCATAGCCAATTCACCCATTGATTTGAACCAGGTATTAGTGGTACTTGTTATAATTCAGAGCTATGTGATGAATAAGGGTTCATCCACCAGAGTTATTTGGTTTATAATTTTACGACCAGCCAATTCTATCAATCCAATTAATTCTATGTCTCTGCTCGTGCTGCTCTGATTCTGTTCATCTTATTATGTCTACTTAATATTATAAATTCAAACGAAACTCTTTGTCTGTCGTCTGTCTGTTTTTATTAATGGAAAATGAGAAAACAAATCACCTGATGGTAAGTAATCACTACCGCCCATGAACATCCATAACGTTCGGATCAAAGATGTATTGCGTGTCCATGAAATGGCAGAGGAGTGGAAAGGAGAAAGGATGGGAAGAAGAAAGGAGCATTGGGCATCCAGCAATCTCACTTACTGAATGCAATGGAAAAGCTGTTACTTCACGTTGATCATTCATGCTGAGCAATAACTGACAACAGCGTGGCTCTAACACTTCTGTTTGTTTGACAGTCTAGTGCCTGTTAAACTTTTACGCCTACACCACTGAACCAATTGCCTTGTGTGAGCTGTGTAAACGGGTAAAGTTACGTTATCTATTACGTTTATAAGGCAAAATTTTTAATCCTAATAAATTTCAAAAAATATATCCGTCGTAATTTATATAAGTCTATCTTCTTGTTATTCAATATAATCGTTTCAATAATTATTTAAATAATGTATTATTTTCTATTTTGTGTTTATAACCATGATATTAATCGTAATACAAATAATAAGTTACTTTAAGGGTTGTTCTGGCTATCTACGACGCTCTATTTGTATGTAAGTGGATGGTATGCTAGAAAGTATGAGGCGAATAAAATAGGACAGGATTGAGGTATGGCATCGAATGAAACTTGATAAGACGGGATGTAACGGGAAGGAATCAGAAATGTTAATGATGATTCAAAACAACAACAACTCAAGGGCGATAATAAGAACATATTGTTTTCTTATGTAGTGTAAAATATATCCCTAGAAAAAACGCTGTTTTTACGATTACAAATACCTAGTTATGTTGCGGTAAATTCTTAACATCCACCATCTTCTACTTATCTGTTTACTCGGTATTATTTGGTTTTTATATATATTCATAAAACTCGTATCTATACGCACTTTTTAAATAAATGTCGTGGCAACCGCTAATGCATCGACGTCGATCGACGTCCATTTTTGACGACTTATCTATTGACAACTCGCTCGAATACGTGGCGAGGTGCGCAAAATTTGTGGCAATGATGCGCAAACGTGTCATCGCCTATCATCGGCGAACATCGACGATTGTGTAAACGCGCCAAGGAATAGAACTGGGTATATTTTTAGTGCCAATAAATTGATCGTAATAATGCTAGCGGTTGGAGACGATGGACTGAAGATCGAGCCCAGTGGCGTGCTATAGGAGAAGTCTATGTCCAGCAGTGGACGCGGATGGGCAGATGATGACAATGATAATGATGATGATGAAATTGATCGATTGGAAAAATAATATTGGCACTTGAATAAACAAACTTAACATGTACTTAACATTTGCTTCGCAGCATACAGGATACTGGATTAGATGAAGATGAAAAATATTCTAAATTTGATTCGTTTATAATATTGTATTATTATTTTATTCGGTACAAATTACAGTCAAAAACAAGTCATAGAGGTTTTTCAAACCATGTGGATTGCTCGAACCGTAAGTTATGTTTCGCAGTCGAGTCTTCTAAACCGATTACTGAAATCGAAGAATTTAAAAGAATAATTTGAGGTCGTGGTCGTGTCGTGACGAGTAAGTAGCACAACCGTTGTTTCAGGCCGAGGGACGCCGAGGGCAACGACCTCTTACCTGCGAATTCAGTACTCTTTCAATTTTAAAAGCTGTTATTATTTCAAGTTTGCCATAGTAACAGATAATACGCTCTTCACACTCTATCATTCTATTCTATCTTTTTTAAATACTACCGGTCCGGCCCAGCTAAGCCCGGGTGCAGATACACTTTTTTTGATCCAATTATCAATTTAGAATATCTATGAAAAAAAAATATTTAAAAAATGCATTTGTTAATTAATTTCCATATTCATACCAAAAAATTCTGAAATGCCTCCAACTTCTTGTGATACTCGTCACTTAGAACAACATGACATGTCCGTGAACCGACTTAGCACAACAAAGTGTAATATATGCTAAATTGAGTGGAGTGAGTTTATATCGTAGCGATCTTTGCGGATATGCTGGTGGCAGGAAATATTCATAAAAAATAATACCAGTCGTTCAAATCTTCACAAGAGCATGAGATGAAAAGCAATATTAATTTACATCATTATTTTTTACCATCTTCAACAACAGAAAGTCAACTGTTTACTTATTTATAAATAAATACATTAATGAAGTAAAGTAGTGCCAGTAGTGCCCAATAATACAAACATACATTTTTTTTATTGCATTTATAGGCAGACGAGCTAGTGGCCCGCTTGATGGTAAGCGGCTTTCACTGCTCATGGACCTATGCAGTGCCAGGGGACCAGCACAACAAAGTCGTTGGGAGAGTACTATCTTTAAATAACAAAAATAAAATAAAAAATAAACCATATAAGCCGTATTTTTGTAATTCAAATGTACGATATGTCATTAGAGTGCCAAGGTTTTTAACAACAACAGCATTATGCATCTTGGAAAGTCTAAGTTCCAACGCTCCGATGACGCACAAAAGATTACTTGAAACGGCGAACGTCGTTTGTTGATAGCTACCAGAAGTCTAACACGTCTATCACTTATTTACTATGTGATTTAAACGTATGTTGTAATTATTTATATTATTATTATTATATCATACATAAAGATTAATGGAAAACTTACGAAAATAAATTGAATGTTATATTTCTTTGTACTTTGTTTGTTGTTTCTCACACGATGCGACGCGACGGTTAAAAGCGCCGTTTAATTCGTATTGGTAGAGATGTCAGAAGTGAACTTTTTAATTAATTAAAAAGTTGACATCTGACATCTGACTTTGACCCAAAATTAATTTTATTTGTCCGTGACTCGGAAACGGAGGTGAAATTACTACACTAGCCCTTGATCTTCTCATTTGGGACTTGAATACCATCATATTAGCTGACTTGAAAATTCTTGAGCTACATTTACAAATAGCTTAATAGAATCCACCCGACATGGTTCATGAGTTTGGTCCCTGGCCAAAATATGCTCAAGCCCATGATCCCGCTGACTCTGACATCATAGCTACTCCCGTAAACAAAGGACTAACAGTCGCACACAAACTGATACCAAATACCGAATACTACTACTACTGATACCAAATGTCGTGCTACGGACGTGTACTAACATGACGAAGAGACGAAAGGTTGCAGGACGTCACAAGCCACTCTTAACAGGTCTATTTGAACTCCTTGGAGAGACCTAGGTTCAGGTTGACGTCTTGTACCTGATGATAATAATGCCGCTAAGCTTGGAGACTGTGCAAAGGGCATTAACGTCATTTTAACAAAGAATACATGAATGGGAATATCTTTACATGTGCATAAATATAAGCGGTTGCAATAACAAAGAATCGCTCTAGTAGTTTATTGTTTATTGTGTTTCTTAAACGGGTGGAATGTTTTACCGTGAAATACTGCGCAAAGGTTAACGATGCGTTTGGGGTCATTGTCAGATCAGAAAACAATCTGTGAAAAGTACGCAATAGTATACTGCTCTGTTATTACTGTAGAATATAGGTAATTAATTTAACTGCCGAGACAAAAAAGTTAATAACCCTGTCGAGCATTCCATTTTTTCTAATAAAGGAGTAGTAAAAGCGAGAAAGGATTCCACGACAATAATTAGTATTTATTACTTTAAATATATAAGAAAGAAAAACATTTATTACTGCAGGGTCAATACATACAAAAGGACAATGTAACATATAAGGAAGGTAACGATATGCCATTATATGCGCATGGCCAGACAACAATGACCCCCCATTCAGCTTTATGCTGCAATACAACAATATTAATTATTCCGATATCCAGGTCATATCAAGGAGGCCCACGTTGCGGAGATGAAGATGCTGAGGTGGATGTGCAACGTTGCGCGTTTGGACAGAATCCGTAACGAGCACATCCGTGGCAGTCTTGGTGTCCGCGATGTGGCAGATAAACTCCAGGAATGTCGCTTGAGATGGTATGGTCACGTCCTAAGGAAACCGCAGGAGTACGTCGGTAATGTGTGCCTGAGCCTCAATATTTCCGGGCGTCGACTGAGGGGTAGTCGAAAGAAGTGCTGGCTATATGTCGTCAAGGAAGATATGAGGGTCAATGGCCTTACTATTGAGAATGCCGAAGATCGGTCGAAATGGAGAAGAATTTGCCGGAAGGCTGACCCTGGCACCGGCCGGGATAACGCCAAGTAGAAGAAGAAGGATTAGGATTTTTAGGTTAAAAAGAAGTTCTGTTTTGTCCCACATATTTTTTAAACCAATCTTTCTGCTGGATTTAAATTCAGAGTTACACTATTGGGTGAGAGAGATAGTAATTCACTCACTTAGAGAATCAGTAGGTAATTTACTGGATGGCCAGGGGGGTTACTCCATAATCCAACACGACGACGAATGTTCGAACGTCGTAGCTGTACCAATATAAATAAAAATTCTACAAAATGTTTGATTCCTTTATCGTACGTTTTCACCTTAATCGGTTCGGTGGGTTATAGTGTGTGATAAGTTTCATAGAGAATGTTATCGATTTTTAGAAGTGAAAATTTATAAAAATTTGATAAGAATAAAAAGCGATTTATAAGAATTTCTATGGTATGTAAGTCCGCCGACCCGCACTAGGCCAGCGTGGTGGACTATATGGCCTAACCACTCTCAATCGTACTCTCGATTGTAGAGTAGGCCCGTGCCCTGCAGTGGGACGAATATGGGCTGATACAGATACAGATACAGAAGTGAAAATCTTTTCGAACATCCGAACTTCGTGTATAGTATAGAGTAACCTAAGACTCTGAGCATTAGTGAACTTCTATAAAATAGTTGTCATTATAAATACCTCAATGAAAATGACCTTAATAGGCATGTGCCTATTAAGTCTATCTGCCTATAAAACGCATGTGCGTTTTATTATATTTTATCGCGTGAAGCATACGCTTACATAGTAATGATTCATTGCAGCTATTGCATTTTCTTTGTTTTTTTTTTTTGTGTTAATACCATTGTGACGTGCATACGTGACGCATCAGGGAAGCATATATTATACTATATATGCGTGGATATCTATTAAATCCCCGCACCGACACAAATATTTGTTTGAGTGACAAAATAAATATTTCTTTCGTGTTTGGGTATTGCGGGAATGAATAATTTCAGTTTATGCTCTATAAGCATTGACATAAATATGTATATGGACAGGGCGAAGAGCACGTAAAGTGTTCCGACGTGTGTGGTATTGCATGTACAATGGAGTACTGAAATTAGTCGTCGCTCACAATGATGTTCAATATGCTTGATTTATATTAAGACAGAAAGTGTATTGAAAAAAATATATTAATTCTTATCACCGTTAGGCGTTAAGACAAAATTTAATGCATTACTTTAATTCTAATATTTACATCAGTTACTTTAATATTATTTTAGCGCGATATCTACGGTCTTCTGTTTGAAAATCCAAATGTAGTGAAGGGCCTATCCTTAGTTTTTAAATCAATGTATAAAATATTAGAGAATTATTTTATTCGACGGTATAAAAGTGACTGAGTACTTTAGAGTCGTCCTTTATTTTACATACAACGTAGTTTTTTGAGTATAATACTTATTTAGTAATCCTAATGAATTATTTTCCTATCCCCTTCATCCTCAATAGTCAGCAACGTGTCACTAAATATTTTCCTAAAGTCGTGCGATAGTCTTTTTATAATATGATAATCACTGTTCATCAGATACTCCTTTAACGCTAGGTCCTATATCATGTCGCTATATATTTACTGGCGGTAGGTCACTCATATGTGAGAGGCTGCCTGGGTAGGTACTACCGCAATGTCTATTTTTCCCGGCAAACATTTAATAAAATAAACAATAAATAACACCCAACAGTCACGTACATAGTCCTGACCCCACATTAAGATCGAGTCTTGTGTCGTGGGTATCAGGAACTACGAGAGACTTTTCGGTCTCACAAACACCCAGACCCGAGAGAAATATTTGTGGGCCGCACAAACATTTCTCTCGGTGCGGGGATCGAACCCGCGGCCTCTCGTTTCACATTATTGTACATTCCCTGTTGTATTTCGGTTTGAAGGACATTGTAGACAGAATAACTGTTTGACATAATGAGACTTATCATCTTCCGACTCAGGATGGCGAGCGCAGCGGAATGCAAAGCATTGATTTTTAATTCATAAAGTTGTTTGGTTTTGCTACTTAACATGAGCGGTCGTATCGCTTACCATCAAGCGAATGCCATGCTCGTCTCGCCATTCAGCGCAATAAAATGTCTTCTTATCAGATAACTGAATAATACATTTTATTACATGCTTTACCAGCAATTGCAGCGTCGAGTTACCACTCACGAAGTGAACAAATGATAAAAGATTACTTGAAAGTCGCTCGATGCAGTCTGCTTCCAAGAAGTCACTGTAGCGATCGATCATGCTGATAACCTAACGACCATGGCTGCAGGTGCCTATTCTAAAATCACGTTCAAACAGAACATATGGAAACCTATCAGGATATCTTAAATAAAACTTTTCCTGACCTATGTTAATAAATCAGGGTATCTAGGAAGCCCTCATGCTATCTTATGCACTTAAAGTGAAAGACGTAATGACTAACTTCACATAACCGCCATCAGGTGAACCGCATGCTCGGTTGCCCCCTATAATATATAAAAAAAAAAACCATTTATCAGCGAATGAACTAATGGCTTGAGTAGAAAGTCGAATCGGCACTCCGCACTCACCCTTGCTACAAGTTTAAGTGTCTACAAACACGATCGATCGGTTACTAAACACTGAAATTACATACAACACTTGACATTTACACAATCTAAAATACACGTGTTTTAAATAAGCAAATAAATCGCATATTGGATAAACAAAAAATCTGACGGAGTGAAGGATTTTAAAAAAAGTATTCATATTTTTTTTCAAACATTCAGACAAGCCTGGTATTCGAATTATAATATAATTAAATACTGCTACGTATGAAAAGTCAGTAACAACATTTCGAAGAAGCTTTGTAACAATACATTAGTCGTGTAGTCCACGAAGTTTGGCAACGAAAAACAGTAACTCCCAGCTATCGGAAAATAATGAAAAGACATAATTTCCAAATAACATTCATAAAGTTTTCCCTGTTTCTTCGAAAGCCACCACAGAGAAACTGCCACCCACATTTTGCCGAACTCATTCAGTTACAAGATGTGGTAAAGCACGAATCTCTAAAAGTGCTGAAGTACAAAGTTTAGGGCCTTGCCTGGCTTTCATATGGCATTTTTAACACCGATAAACTCAGATTATTGGTTTAAAGATCTTATCTTTTGCTATTTGATCGGAAAGCCAAATTGTAAAAACAAAATGTAACATGTAGGGACAGTTATTACTACCTACCTTATGAAATTTTGTAACCATAGTTTGATTCAAAATAAAACGTAGCTATCGATGGAAGCGGATGTATTGAAATACATTCCATCATTATTGAAATATATTCCTTTCTCTCTCCTGTGTCTTATCTCCGTCCAAAGGTTGCCTGGAAGAGATTGCCTAGTGCAATAAGGCCGCCGATTGTACTTATTTTTAATATTGTTTTAATTTCTGTTATTGTATTTTTTTTTCTGGTGTACAATAAAGTCTATAAATAAATAAATTCCATTTTAGGAAGTTCAGAGCGCTACTAATCGAATTATTTATATATCTAATTGCACATACCCTTCATATTATCATAATATATTTGGTATACTGAACTGAATTTCATACTGCTGCATTTTTTGTGTCTTTTCACAACCATTTTATTCTGACTCTAAAAATTGATATTCTTTATGTATTGCTTTCGCTGCCATTAAACAACTATACGTAAGTACGTTTGTGTGTCAGTTTCAAGGAAATTATAATCAGTGATGACTGCAACAATGCGTCAATGCATATTGATTATTATAAGTTCTGAGTGTTGCTTCTATTATGGCGTGCGCTTAGCCGCTTACCATCTCGTAGGGTATCCATTGAATGGTTTCGACAGACAAAACACGAAAATATAACACCCTCATAAGATATGAAGTCTCGTGCTAATAGCTAATAATCTACCATGCTGGCAACGTGCGTCCGAGGTAATTATTGGATTTTGCATGTCGCATAACACAGACCAACGTAGCTCGACACCAGCCACTGCGAAATACCTGCAACCCTTGCCGTCAAATTGAGTGGGCTTACGTATCTGGGTCATCAAACAGTAGCATCAAAAATAGCCGCGCTTCATTTTGGTTGGGAACTAGTTTTTTCGATAAGCACGGTGAATGAGCAAGTAACTCGCATGATTTCTTTTTATTGCTTAGGTGCGGCAAACGAGCAAACAGGTCACATGATGGTAAGTGATCACTGCCGTCCATGAACATCCACAACGCGCGGATCATGAATGTGGTGCCGCCCGTCAAGTCAGAGTCGAACGATAGGAAGAAGTATTTGGCATCCGGCAAGCTCCCTCGCGCAACGAACCGCAATAGCGAAGCTTTCGTTTCACACTGATCGCCTCTGAGAGACGAGCCTGCCCTTAGTGGCTCTACCACTTATATAAACCAGATATTATTTTTTAAATAATAAAATTAGATTGAAAGTGAGCGACTAGTCAAGGTCTAAAACTAAAATATAATGATTTTTTTAAGACCTTAATTCATAAAATAGATTTTTAAAAAGTCAGGTGTGATAGCAATGCTGTGTTGCTAGCTAGTGAAATATATCCACAAAATTATAATCATAGCTTGCGCTGTAATTTCAACGTAGATAGATTTTGAAAACTAAAAATTCCGAAACGTATGGAAGCTTACTGATCACAATATCTCAACTACATAACAATAAAAGAAATGCACCAGTAAAGCTGGTACTTGTCTTCGGTTTTCTGTGAAGCAGTGATAGAACCCCGGTCGATTGGAACCAATCATGCGGGATCGCCGTCAAACGTCAGCCGTACCAAAGCCGTGCAAAATAGAATGAACCGGGAAAGAAGAGGAACTTCATGATAGCTTTTTGTGTGATGCCTATGTCTGAGGCATGTGCAGACAAACTTTCAGCTTTGATAAAATGACGAAAGTCTGGGAGCCACGGGTCTGCTCTATAAAATACTTTACACGTTCGTTCACGTGCACCCAATACAAACAAACCAATTGATAATATTGAAAATCATGCATATATTATGCAATGCTTCAGTATTGATTGATTCAACAGCTAATGTCATGTGTTGTGTACATAACACATGCCGTCATATGACGCGTGTTTAATGTTTGCATCTGCAACAATGGATGTTTTGTTTCTTCACCGTTTTGCTATTGTATCCTCAATCTTATTAACCTGATTTTGGTAGATACTGCGTTAATATAATTTTGCCTCGGGTAGGTTTTTGTATATACGAATTTTGATGGGCTTCCTAAGAAATCAATATAATAATAACAGTAGCCCAAAGGTTATTGAAAATTAAGATGTAGCAAATATAAAGCTAAAAAGTAACGTTTCTAAATATCTTAATATATGAAAAAAAAACAGATTTATTAGTCATAACAATACAACTCATACACAACACAAAAAAGAATAATGAATATTCCTCAAAGGTTATGTGGTAACCAAGGCAGGTAAGCTAGTTATAACATAAGAATAAACTAGATTAGGTATCCTTTTGTGAATAACACATTTTCTAAGATGCGAAGTAATTAAATGTATTGCGACTTTAACTAAATAAAACTAAATTAAAAATCTAGAACTAGAATGCAGTACTCTTTGATACTTTTATTTTATTTTATTCACCTTCACATAATCAATACGTAACCTTCAAATAAAAATAAATTATCTGAAACGCAGACATTTTAACTTCGATACTTATTTAGGTTATCATTGTTTACATAATTTTTTAAAGCGTAGAAACTGTTTTATATGTCAACGAGGTCAAGATACCCTTATCTTACGTTGCTTCCTGAAATCAAAGACCTTTGTTGTTTGTTATGGATAAGTCTATACTCTCTCGTATAAGAACCTTGTCGTAGGTCGTTACTATAGGAATCAGCCTGTAAGTCGATTGCCTCGGTGGCATGGTTTTACTACGGTACGATTACAAAGCTGAGGTCTCGGGTTCGAATACCGGGTCGGGCAAATTGATTTTGGATTTTTCTATTCATTATCAGCCCGGAGCCGAGAATGTATGTCCGATATGGCCATAGGTTTGCTTGTTTCTTTATGAAATGTTTACGAAGCCGGGATGGCTTCGTTTTCGGTCGCAGTCTTGATATACCTTGTATAATCATAAAATGTTCTAAATATGAGAGCTTTGTATTAAGAAGAACAGGTCAACCAAATAATTTCTTTGCAGGCTTCTCACTTAAGTTTTATTGGTTTTTATACCTACATTTAATATTTTTTATGCGGGTACAGACATAATCTAATCGAATTGAATATAGATTTTTTCATCTTGGTGATTTAGTTTGAATTTTACTAAATATAAGTTTTAAAAAATCTGTTACCTATTACTATACCGATTACGTAATATAATATCTCCCCAAGAAATCGCCAACCATCAGGTCTTGAGTAGCCCTCATGAATTCGCAACTCGCTACCCTTATTATGGACTATACAGAGTATATCAAGATTGCTACCGAAAACGAGGTCGAATTTTAGTGACTTCAGACACAATGTAACTAAAAAAATTGCTAAAGTAGTGACGATTTTTTTTGTTTCTATTTTCGTATTGTCGTATTTGGGTGGTAAATACATAGTTTTAAATACCCTGTAATAATGAACTTCCTGAATGCACGTCAAATGATAACAACTGAAGGTTCAACTCAGGTTTTGTTTTAATAAAATTCATTTGATTTGTATTCCATTAATTTATCATATTTCTTTTCCATATTTTTTAAGATAACATGCTCTGTTTATTCGCTATACATATGTCAACATAATCTTTAAAAAAAAACATTCTAATAAAGGTAAAACAGATAGAGTAATTAATCAAGCCTCATCGTTACTACATCCTCTTTATATGACAGCTAACAATTCTAATAGCTAATACAAGATATATGAAAAGAGTTTACACCGCAGACTGTTCGACGTCTAATATTTAATATGTACGGGCGTTTCGTGCGTGCCATGTTGACATTAGTTTCTGGAGCATCTTTTGCTTCTTTGTGAGCGTGAGCAAACTTGACCCCTTTTCAGAGATACAAGACTTTTGGCTCCGATGCTTAAGTATGCGGTGATTTGGCTTCGGCGCTCGAGGTATTAACGCTTATATACGTTCGTCTGTAAGGCTATACTTATTATCTATGTATTATAAAACAAAAATACAGAAGCATACTAAAATACTCATGATGGGTAGGACAATTGTTTCCAGACAACTTTTGGATGGAGTGTAATAAGCAAAACCTTTTTTATTTTGTTCGCCAGAAGGACGGAATGAAAATGTTGTACGCCTGATAGTAAGCGATACTCTCATCAGAAAGAGTAAAACCTCTCAGAACTTATTATTACTAATCAATCGCTCGTCACTCCAAGACTTTCTGAAGCAAAATGTAGAGGGCACGCACACAACGAGTAACAACTATCATTTGGACATACTCGAGTGGATATTTTGTAAGGTGAGTGCTAACGCACCGATAATGCACTCAAATAACTGCACTTTATGCTTGCAAGAGATGTGAAAAAACTGCTTAGATAGCACTTAAGTATTCCCATGAAATACTTACACTCATCGTTTAAATAAGGCTCTGAAAGTTTACAATGTCATGGCCTGCGGTGATTACTTTTTTATTTATTTATCCCTTCTTGCACCTTACATATGTAAAACTTTTAAACACAGTTCATTTGTTTAATTCACTTTAATCACAGATTTACTTTACATTACTGGTTCCACAATTCACTCTTAATGTTTCAATGCTCAAACGACTGACTGTGCTGACCATGATTATAACCAAAGTAATGTTACCGGATGGGTAGGATCTATTTAACTAATTACGAAAATAAGAATCTATGTCATCGTTGAACTACTGAATAATTAGGAATAACATTAAACGATATATTATTACACTTAAATTAATACAGACAAATCTATATTGTTAATTTATAATTGCACTACAATATTCTTATAATATAATAATTGATTACATATTTATTTTTTCTAAAACATCTGCTACATTTTACAATCACATTGTTTATTTTTTTTACCCTCAATTAATTAATATTTAATGGTGTGCTGTTTTTAAACAAATAAATTAAAGTAAATAGGCTAACACATAGAACTAATTACAGTCAAGAAATAACATAATAAAAAAATACAAAAGGCAGCCTTATCGCACTGGGTAATCTCTTTTTCTATTATGACTATAATCGTTTAGATAAGTAGGAGAGCCACATTCTCGCGCCCTGTGGTATGGGGGCGCTTCGAGAATCCCGCCACGGTATCCCCTGCCTGTCGTAGGAGGCGACTAATGGGGAAGTGAAGGTCGCGGGCGCGCAGTGGGGGGCTGTTGTTGCGCCCATTGTACTCACGTACAATGCGACCTCGAGATGTTCGGCAGCAGGAGGAGGAGGAAGCAATTGCCTGTTGCCGGGAAATGAGGAGGCTTCCTAGCCTCCAACATACTTATGGTACGTGCCGCAAATTGAGCGGCATTGTGCAGGGATGGTCCCGGTAGAAGCTGGAGCGCTCTTGCTTCGGGTTCCCGGGGCCGTTCTAATTGCGCTGAAGAGGGCAACGCGGGGTTTTGGTTGGTATGCCTATCGGTGAACTCAACATAATCGCTCCACCCTCCCCCAAGGTGGGGCGTTAGCGGTAATCCGGTTTCCCCGCGTCAACAAAAAAAAAAAAAAAGGAGAGCCACATTCTACGGGACGTTGAATATTAACGAATTGCCCCAAAAGAACTTCACACAATCTTCTAGCTGCCATTAAATCAGAAATTTAAAATTTTGTAATTAAATTGAAACTGTAGAAAAGTTTCTTATATCTCTGATTGCATAAGCGATTAAATTTCTTGAGAATAAAGTACACAATTTCAATTATTTAGCAGCAAATATTATGGTATAATAAATAGCTAGCAGCTGATTTCGATACAAATATGATTAAAAGCTAAACATTGGGTTTTTAATTTTATTTGTGTTGCTACGTTTTGTAGTTAGGCTGTAAAACGTTTCAAAGCAGTGTTAGAAGTAATTAAGGACTCAAAATATTTAAGCACATTTTTTTTGAATTTTTATTTAAAAAACGTATTCGACATGAAGCTTTACTATCTGGAGTTGTCTGATGTCTAAGACCTTCTTCATATTCGCTCTAAAATAATGAACCAGTAATCCAAAACGTATACCATAAATATGAAAAGTATAGGAAATCAGACTTTGACATTTTAAGTGCATTTGCAAATCATATTCTGCTTGACGGTCATAAATCGTTATAATTTTTGAATTGTGGTCCAATATGCACGCCGCGCCGTACGATTATTAATTTGTTATTTACTGCGCCCATCCATGGCCATTAAAACGAGCAATTTAATAAGTGCAAAGATACATCATTCCTCCCTACTGAATAACCTCAGGTTTGCCATATATTATACTAGCTGTTCGGCCCTGCTCCGGCCGGGTGCAGATACACTTTTCAAAATGGCGGTCAAAATATCAACCAATCGGATTTTCCTATTTTCAAATTTCCTCGTATTTGCTATATTTTTCACTACTGCTTCTCCCCTATAGACTATAGCTTGATGATATATAACCAATAGCATTTCTCGATGTATGACCTATCCAACACAAACATATTTTTTCAATTCGAACCAGTAGTTCCTGAGATTAGAGGTAACAAACAAACAAACCCTTCAGCTTTATATTAGTATAGATTTTTATTGCGTTCAGAGTAGTATATTAACCCATTTGTTTCTAAAATCCTTTTTAATAAGGGCCCTATTTAGGTGTATGTAGCATAAATCTAAATAGCAATGTCTATGATTGGGACATTAAGAACTTGACTCCCTCTTCAGACTATTCATTTTGTATGAATTTTGCTTCGAAAAAATCATGTAAGACATGTCAGGTGATTTAAAATATTAGAGGACTGAGTTCGGCAGTGACCTCCTTGAAGACGATGAAATAAGTAATGAAGTGAGATACAGGAGAGCTGTTGAACCCCGTTTGAATTCTAAGGAATTCCTCTTTCAAGCTCTATCCTTAAGACCATTGACATAAATATATGGACAGAGCCGATAGCTCCTAAAGTGTTCTGACGTAATTGGTGCGCACGCTCCAGTGCATCTCTAGTGGAGTGTTAATGAAATTAATCGTTGCTCGCAACGATTTTGGAAATTCTTGCTTGTATTAAAGACAGAAAATTTAATAAAAACGAAGATACTATTTTTTATCACAGTTTGGACGATATCTCTTAAATTAATTTTATATTTGTTTAAGCGCAATTTTCACCGTCGTCTTTTTGAAACTCAAAATGTACAAAAGGTCCCATCCTTAGTATTTCAATCAATACTTAAGGCAAAGTTTTTATGTCTTTTGGTTCTCGCTTGCTCGTCCACTGTAGATTCATATCGACCGGTATACATATATTATGCCTTTAATTATAGGTATGTCCTACTTTGTACGTAAAACGTTACAAACAAGATTACTTACGGTGTTAAAAGGTGAAAAGATAAGACCTATTAAAGAAATGATATGAGATTTTATTAACCCTTGAACTTTAAAAGTATCAATTAATTATTTTTTCATTGGGTTGGATAAGAATGATAGCACAATGTTTTTCAGGAGTGTAGTCAATGTTGATAAACTTGTCATTACGTACTCGACTATGACTGTTGACTATTTTTTTTTTTATTGCAATGATTGGCTAGACCAGTATTAGAAATCAGAAAACGAGTTAGCAAAAATAACAATTTACTTCCATTTATCTACGTCTATACAATCAATGTTAAAGATGCAAATAACTTGTGTATTACAAAGCTTATACAAGTACAATATAAAATAACTAACTAGAACTTTACTATTCAAACCTTTGAGGACGAATTTGTCGTCCCTCGCAAAATACAGTATTCTTATACTATGGTTTTGACAGGACATTAGTGTCGCCTTACAGGCCATAAAAAATTATAAGTTACTAGCGGCCCGGCCCGGCTTCGCCCGGGTGCAGATAGTTTTTGAGTCCAATCCACATCAAGAACATATTATTTCGCGTGTCTACTAACTATATTTCCCGCGTGCCGTCGACTATATTTCCCTTCCGTAGGAGAGGACATCCCGTGCCAACAATTTGAATTTGAAAGAGTAGAAAATATGTATATTTGGTTTCCTGACTCATCCCACGGGAACACTACATTTTTCGGGATAAAAAGTAGCCTATGTGTTAATCCAGGGTGTCAGCTATCACTATACCAAATTTCATCAAAATCTGTTGAGCCGTTTTTTCATGAAAGAGTAACAAACATCCATACATACATACATACATACAAACTTTCACCTTTATAATATTAGTAAGGATTACATAATACATTCAAGCAAAGATTTACAAGTGGCGCACTATTAAAAAATTAAGGAACCCATTATGTTGTCGGAACTTAAACATTACTTTCAACAAACAAAAAAACCATAAATCAGACTAATTGTATATAAAGCAATATTTTTGTTATTGTTTATGTATGTTACTGAAAAATGCGTATTGTACATATTGGCTATGGTTGAGGTCTCTGATACTAGATAACTAGCAATTACATAATGGTATCTAACATTCGGCCTTCCTGACCATAGTTTGTCCTCAAACTAACATCTAACTCTGAAACAAAGTAAAAAAATAATAAACGAAGCTCGGGTTCGACACTCGGGCACGGCGCTCGGACACGGCGCTCGGGCTCGGGCACGGCACTCGGGCAACGCGAACCTCAGGTTAGGGCACGAAGCTCGGGCTCTACGCGAAGCTCAGGCTCGGGTACGAAGCTCGGGCTCGACGCGAAGCTCAGGCTCGGGCACGAAGCTCGGGCTCGACGCGAAGCTCAGGCACGAAGTTCTTGATCAATGGCTTAAAACTTTTTTTTTTGTCGTCCACCCGAGTCTTTCCCAGGTGGATAAAAACTGTCTATCATTATCCTGAGATTATCCCAGGTCCAAAAATAGCAGGTCCAAAAAAAACTTGTCTATCTTGTCCTGATATTACTCCCAGGACCAATAATAGCAGATCCAAAAAAACTGTCTATCTTTGTCGTCAAATTCTCCCAGGTCCAAAAATCAATCAATCAAAACACATCCAAAATCCAAACTCTGTCTTCCATCTGAAACTATTCCAGGTGAAGGCAGAGAAAAAAAAATATCTCGTTGTCTTGCGCCGCGTAGTACTTCAACCAACCAAACATCTTCACTCCCTCGGCAAGTTAACATCTTCACTCCTTCGGCAAGTTCCACGTCAGGCGGAAGGCTCTCTCTGTACGTCATCAGGCGAACTGGCCTTTTACACTATGGAATAAATGGTCTTGCACTTGAATTATGTAAATCTTATTTACACAATAGGATTCAGAGGGTTGATGTCAACGGACAAAAATCTCCTGGGTCTGTTGTTACTATGGGGGTTCCGCAGGGCTCGATTCTTGGACCCTTTCTCTTTTTAATATATATTAATGACTTGCCTTATTTTATAAGGGATAAATGTGAGGTAGTGTTGTTTGCTGATGATACTTCATTAATATTTAAAATCAAACGACATCAATCAATTCTTGACGAAGTAAACCACACTCTCTCAAAAATAGTACATTGGTTTGGCATTAACAATTTACTGTTGAATAGTCAAAAAACGCAATGTATTCGGTTTGTAACACCTAATGTCAAAAAAGTTAATGCCGACATTTTTATGAATGGGGATGTGTTGAGCCTTGTGGAGACTACTAAGTTCTTGGGAATCACATTGGATCATAAGCTTCAATGGGGTCCCCACATAACTGCGCTAGCTAAAAAACTGAGTGCTGCAGTTTTTGCAGTGGGCAAGATTCGCCAATTGACTGACATTGATACGGCTCGATTGGTCTATTTTGCTTACTTTCATAGCCTAATGAGTTACGGAATTTTGCTGTGGGGTGGTGCTGCTGACATTAATACCATCTTTGTTCTTCAAAAGCGAGCCATAAGATCTATTTATTCGTTAGGCTCCAGGCAATCGCTGAGAGAAAAATTCAAGGAAATAAATATAATGACAGTAGCATCACAATTTATATTTGCTAATCTAATGTATATCCACAAGAATATAGAACAATTTCAAAAGGTTAGCGATATTCATGACAGAAATACTAGAAATAGAAATAACCTAGTCAGTCATAAGACGAGGCTCCAGAAAATTAGCAAATCTTTTAAGGGTTACTGTATACATTTCTATAATAAAGTTCCCACTAACATAAAAGCCTTAACTACAAATAAATTTAAATCTATTATAAAACGACAGTTATGTAATAAGGCATACTATACAATTTCAGAATACTTAGAAGATAGTAAGGCTTGGGAATGAAACATAACACTCAGCCGTACAGTAAAATTATAAATGATTTATGAACTGCTCTGAATTACAAATCCTGTATAATCACTGTATTGTAAACTTATTTTGAAAAGAGCAACGCTAGAGTTTCTTGCCCGTTCTTCTCTGGCGAAAACAGCCTTGTGAACAGGGTGGTTGTGAAAAAAAAGTGACTGAATCTAAACAATGTATGACATTTTTATGGATTCAATAAATATTTTCATTTCATTTCATTTCATTTCATTTTAAATCTTGCTACATCATGTACAAACTGTAAACAAATATCAAGGATCAAATGCTTAATGCTCTTTTCTATTAATCATTTAGTTTTGGTTGCCTTTCAATATATTTTTTTTCCAGAATTATAACTTTTAGAATCTAGGAACGTCGTCAAAATATTGTTTTTAAAGAACAAAACTTTGATTTATTTTTAATTCCAATTAACAAATTATATTTATGTGAAATTGGCTAAACTAATTTGTTAATTGGAATTAAAAATAAATCAAAGTTTTGAATTGTTTTTCTATTTTTTTTAAATAGTAAAATAAATGTATCTACATTATTTTACTGTATCAGCCTTTAATCTCGCATCGCTGAACAAAGGGATCTTCTACGATCGATTGAGAGAGATTTAATAATTATTAGATTAAAATAATTAAACGATTAATTGAAGGAATATCATTCCGTATAAATATGATTCTAATATTTATATACCAACCCGCACTAGGCCAGCGTGGTGGACTATATGGCCTAACCACTCTCAATCGTACTGTTGATTGTAGAGGAGGCCCGTGCCCTGCAGTGGGACGTGTATGGGCTGATACAGATGATTCTAATATAATATTTTATTCCACAGTTTAAATTACAATATACATTTTTTCAAAAACAACGAGTTATGGAGAATTTCACATTCGTGAAATAATTAACGAAAACAAATATAAAATATTCCAATATGTAACAAGCACAATTAACATAAAGAAATAATAATAAACAAGACGAGACCAAAATTATTAGATCTAATTATTCAATTATAACTGTTAGGTGGAAGTCTGTATAGTCTAATGTCCTTATGCATAAAAGCCCGCTAATCAACCACATAAACGTAAATTAAATAATGTTAAGAGGAGGCTGAACGTCTTTGAATAACGTTTTTGAGTCAGATTCGCATTTGAAAACAAGGGGTTAAGAATTTACGTGGGGCATTATGTCCCGAAATTTATCCAAATATTGTTACTGCCAAGGTGTTTACAAACTACAGAATTGTCAAAAACAAAAGCACTTTATAATCAGTTATATCGGATCGCCGCGCCGTGTATATTCTCTGGCTGTACAAGGAATAAATTTTAAAATGTGTGCGTCAACGTTTAGTAACATATCTCACCAAATTATTAACCGTACAACTTGATATCTGCTGGTCAGGCTGACTAAACAATTTTTTTTTTTGTTCACCTATGGTTAAAAACAGCACTGAGCGTTCCAAAATTTCTACGGATTTTTTTTTAGTTATACTTCAATCATAATTTTCAACTCTCAGAGTTGAACTACTTTTTAAAAGAACAATAACAACATTATATTAAATGGAAAACATACCTTCAGTAGCAGCAATCTCACCACAAAATTGATTATCGTCTTAACCAATTCACCTGGTCTGAATTTGTTATACTTGCGACGTAACTGGACCCTCGGTTGATACAGTATTTTCTGGGTTCACTACTGGATACCAATTTGCGCAGCTTGTTATTGTACTACAATAAATATAACTTTAGGACGGCCTTGTGGGTTATCCCGCTTCTGTAGGGCGATTCACGTAATTAAATAAGTTCAGTTGCGGCGCAGTTGCAGTTACGTTTCGATCTAAACAGCCCTTTTCGTATTCTCGTAATACGCTCGCGTCAAGTTCGCGTCACGCGAGCGCTTTAGTGTATTCTACTCAAAACAAACAAACAAATTTCATTTTCATTCATTCATTAATTTCATATAATTATATAAGAGACCTACCACCAGTACACGAGTATATACTATTTATTATTATTATCCATTGTGTTGGTCCGTTTGCAGATATGATTGCATTTCACCAAAACTGTGGCATCAGAAATCCGCATTTACTTAAATCAATGATGTGTGTATTCTTTTATTAATTTTTACAAATTACTTAGTATTATAATAATATTATACGTATATGACAAAATAAAATTACTGTGTTAATATTGGTCCTGGCATTAGTCCAACAAAAATTGCTGTATGTAATGACGCCTTAAATATTTATTTATTTTTATTTATTCACATAACTACTTTTATAGGGCGGGTCCCCAATACAACAGTGTTGACTATCCTTTTTATTCTCTTTTGTAAAGATATTGGTACTTTATTTAATTAAACATTGCTCTGCTAAAATATTTCAATGTCCAATCAAAAAGGTATCTGAAATCGACATAACTTACAAGACAGGCTTGGAGACCTAGACAATATTAAAGCTATTTCAAACCGATACAATACGAATCAATTACGCGACGGTCGGCAATTGATACCGAATTGCTATTGTTAACATGTTTAACATTTGTTAGCGGCAATCAGACGGAATTGAACCGCAGCTGGCCTCAATGTATACATGTGCGAAGTCCACATGACAACACGTCTGTTACACAAACAAATTGACTTATGAAAGATTATTGTATTCAAATGGAGTTCCTCCAAAATAATTTAAGCCGCGGTGTTCATTAATACATTCAATAATTATTATTTTTTTGTTATCTTTGAGAGGATCTTGTAGTCTTTGTCTTCGTCTTTAAGTATTTTTAATTAAGACTCAGCCTTATAAAGACATAAAATACTGCAAAACAATTCGGCGATATATCATGCGAAACTCTGAATAACAATAAATACGTACGTAAACCATTTTGTTACTTTAATAACAGCTCAACAACGCGAACGGGTTGAAGTCCGTTCTTTGTGTTGACGATATTGCGTAGTTTTTCACAATGAGTTACATTATAACTGATAACTAAGGATGTTGCTGATTCAACAGTTGTGTCAAACAACACGATAATCATGTAATGTGTTTCTGGAACGTTATTTCCATACGATATGTGCGTCAAACTTATTAGCCTACGCCTCTAATTTGAATAGTGAAGACAAGCCACTTATCAATCATACAATTTCGTATTATGAACCATAGTAAAATGCTCTAATTGTAACTTGAAACGAAAATAAATTCGGTGAAATGTGGGTGTCAACTGCCACTAGTGACTTTACTAAACAGATCAATAATAAAGAACATAAGACGTAAAAAAAATATCACATAAACGAGTAGAAAATAGATTAATTTTTATATCTCAGTTTCCTTTGTAATCTAACTTGTCATTTAAAAATAATTGTTTATAAAACTTGTCGATGACTTTCGCTGTACGGGATATATTATTAGGTCTATTATATCGACAAACTATCATAAGTCGCAGAAAATCACCACTAGTACTCTCTCAACGATTCGATATCCAAAGCGATTAGCGATATACACTCGCGAGCAAAACATGTCAATAAAAATTTATCAAGCAAGTAAAATGTTTTCTTTAATTTTTTCCTTAAATAAAACAAATAATAATACTTTACATAATACGTATTTCGATAATAAATATGCGTTAAACTGACGATTCTAAATCAAATAATGCTCATTTATTTGTTATTTATTCAAATGAATATAAATACCAACACATACTGTAAGGTTTAGATGTAAAACTTTAAAAAGAATATGAGATGTCAAGTGACTTTAGAAAAATATAGAGGTGACATCTGGAATGGAGATTTGGAGAATGGATAAATATTTAGATCAAGGATTGTAAAATTAATATTTTGGATTGAGTATTGGTTCATAATATATAGAAGGTATGGCAATTTGTATAAAAAGTATAAAATGTATTGAACCGTAAGAGGATTTAGAATAAATTATGAAAAAGTAGTACATGGAGTGTTTTAATGGTGTAATTCCTTCGGCTGGACCCTTTTAGTTCAGAAGCGGGATTACTGGAATTTTTTTTAAATTCCTACCTAACACGTCCACTGCTTATCGAAAACATAAGTTACTTTAAAATATCATTTAAAATAATAAATGAATAAAATTAATCAATCAATGTCAAATTAGTTACGCCATTTTCAATATGAATTTATCTATTTTAATATAATTTTATATATATATTAGTTATATATTTCTAATGAGAAATTTTAACTGCAAAATAATTAAAAGAATTTTATGGAAATTAGTTCAGTTTATTTAACAGATTTTTTTTTCTTTTTTATAATAAGCTTTTAAAAGTACTTTTAAAATATTTTAATTCAACAGGACTAAGATATTTTGCTTATATGTATATTAATTATGAGGTCTATATTTCAATTGCTATCTTATGAACTGTGACGTTTCCGATACTTTTATCTTTCTATATAGAAAGATTTCATAATTATTCTAATAAATTGTTTATTTTTAAAGCGCTACAAACTTAGAAAATATTATAGTACGAATTTCTAATAACGAAAATCGTATTTCATTTAAATAATAATACTAAGTTTTATCTAATATGCTGAAAATAATATTTTTATACATATTTAAAAACTATGGTTGCCATGACATCGGAAAACAAATTATTAGTGCTATGATACATAGCTTTTCAGTTAGTTACGATTGTTGAATAATCGTATATCAAAATTACAATAAAATTTTAAATGTGACATCGTGGTCATTAAATCGATTTTATTGCATATATAATTTAGGGTGAATATGTTAACTATTTATTAGTTTAACGCTGAATAATTGTTTAAGGTTTGGCTCATATTAAGCTGGATTATGTAAGTTTCAGATACAAAAAAAAAGAGAAGAAAACGAGGAGAATATGGAGGAAGACAATGGTAATGTTTATGTCCTAGGTGGAGGACCTAAATTAAGGAAAACCCAAGGTGAAGGGTTGAGGTTAAAGGAAATACCCGAGGCAAGGGTTGGTAATGCATGTGTCCTAGCTGGAGGACGAAAATTAAGGAAAACCCCAGGTGGAGGGTTAAGGTTAGAGGAAATACCCGAGGCAAGGGTTGGTAATGCATGTGTCCTAGCTGGAGGACAAAAATTAAGGAAAACCCCAGGTGGAGGGTTGAGGTTAGAGGAAATACCCGAGGCAAGGGTTGGTAATGCATGTGTCCTAGCTGGAGGACAAAAATTAAGGAAAACCCCAGGTGGAGGGTTGAGGTTAGAGGAAATACCCGAGGCAAGGGTTGGTAATAATTATGTTTTAGGTGGAGGACCAACTATAAGAAATACCCTAGGTAGAGGGTCAAGATTAAATGAAAAACCCGAGGAAAGGGTTCAAGAAAGGAATAATTCAGTGAAGGAATTTGGGCAGCACTTGACTAAAGAGTATGCACATATTGAAGATATAGGATCAGATGAAGTAAGGCAAGAGCAACAGGTACACCGTTCAAAAGTATGGAGGCAGCAATATTCTAAATCATCCGACACTGATGAAGAATCTCCGTCGCGAGTCAAAGAGACATCTAGTTCACGACACGAAAGTGGATCCAATAGTACACGGAAAAGAAGACGCATGATTTATTCATCATCGGGATCTAATGATGAAACAAGTTCTCCTAGAAGGGCGAGACTGTCACAACCTAAAGAAACGGAAAGGGATAGTTTACTAATGGAGAAATTCATATCTATTGTAGACAAAGTTACGAGTTCGGATAAACCTAATATCATGTTTAACACTAATGTAGTACCGGAGTTTGACCCCTTGTCCAAGGACCAAACAATTTTAACATGGATAACAAAAATAGAAGAATGTGCCGAAATTTATGGTTGGGTAGAGAAAGAAATCATTCATTATTCTCTCCCTAAATTAACAGGCGTTGCAAAAACATGGTATCAGGGTCTCACTTCAATACTACATACGTGGCCCGAGTGGAAAAAGAAACTAATTGAATCATTTCCGTGTAAAGAGGATTATGCCGAGCTCTTAACAGAAATGTTAGCTTATAGAGTGAAATATGGCCATTCTCTTGAGCATTATTATTATGCAAAGGTTAATTTATTAAACAGATGTAAAATTACCGGTAAACAAGCTGTAGATTGTCTTTTGCATGGCATAGAGGATCGAACAGTGAAAGTTGGCGCTCATGCAGTTCAATTTCGAGAACCCGAACAGGTACTTAACTATTTTAAATCAATTAAATCAGGACAGAGTAAAGAGATTCAGCCGGATATGACACGAAGGAGGAGATTTGGCATCAGTCGTGCAGATTCTGCAAAATCAGGTAATAATATTAATCCTATGATAAGGTGCTATAACTGCAATGAAGTTGGTCATCCTAGCTTCAGGTGTTCTTTGATTAAATGTTATAACTGCGACGAGCTAGGTCATGCCAATATCAAATGTGATAAGCCAGCTTCAAAATGCAAGGTATGTAATCGGTTTGGTCATCTTACTTCAAATTGTTACAAGAATACAGGAAAATCAGATTCTGATGTTGGCATGAGTTCCGCTCTAAGTAAGGATACTTCACAGAAGCAAGTATCCGAATTAACGATTGAAGATACTGGAATAAACAAGTATGTGATGGATATTAAAGTGAATGGATCCACTACATCTTGTCACTTAGACCTAGGGAGTCAATGTTCCCTTATTAGAATTTCTGATGTCAAAGATCTAAATCTTCAAATTAGCTCTTATCAAAACTTACCGACGCTCAGAGGTATAGGGGCTACACTGGTAAATCCAATTGGAGTGGTGTGTGCCACTATCGAAGTTCAAGGTATAACCGAAACCATCGACTTGTATGTCGTAGAAGATTTTGTTCTTATGCATCCTGTTTTATTAGGACACTCTTTCACAGAAAAACCTGATTTACTAATAATTAAAACACCAGAAGCAGTAGTATTCAAAAGAGTATCTCAAAGTAAAATTAATTTAACAGTTACTTATGACACATTTATTCCTTGCAACACAATACGACCAGTGTACGTTAACACCGATTTGCAATTGTTGGACTGTGATGTAGATGTGAGAGGAGCATTACATGGTGCAGAAGGTAAAGAATATTACTTATTTCCTGGCCAGTACGAGATTAAGAAAGGTCGCGGTGCAATCCTTATCTATAATATATCTTCTAAACCTATGCATATAACTAAAGGTACTCTCTTGACCCGCTCTTTGAAGCGAAACAATGTCCCAATAGGAAGCATCAAGAACTCATTCAGTGTGGTAATTGATAACGCTACTAAAGACACATTTATAGATTGTAATCCGAAACTTAGCAAGGAACAACGAGTAGAGTTAGAAAATCTACTTGCAAGGTATAATAATTGTTTTTCTTATACACTGCATGATTTAGGATTTACGAAAGTTACTGAAATGACTATTGAACTAACTGATAGTGAACCCATTGTGTATCGGCCGTACCGTATGTCGCATGCTGAGAAACTTATGGTAAGTAATATGGTCCAGGAAATGTTAGATAGTGGTATAATTAGAGAATCATCATCGCCCTATGCAAGTCCAATTATCCTGGTTCAAAAGAAAACCGGCGATAAACGCTTGTGTGTTGATTACAGGGCTTTGAACCGAAAAACTAAAACGGATCACTATCCAATGCCACGAGTGGAAGATCAACTCGACTTGCTTGCAGGTAACACTTTGTTCACATCTTTGGATTTGGCCTCAGGTTATTACCAGATCCCAATGTCTGAAGAGTCGAGGGCAAAAACCGCCTTTGTGACAGCTGATGGACAGTTTGAGTTTAACCGTATGCCGTTTGGTCTGGTTAATGCACCATCAGTCTTCCAAAGGACGATAAATAAAATCTTGAAGGAAGCTAAAATTAAGTACGCTATTGTCTACATGGACGATGTATTAATTCCATCAAAGAACTTTGAGGAAGGTTTACAGAGATTAGAAGAAGTGCTACAACAACTTAAAGCAGGTGGATTAACTTTAAAAGTTAGTAAATGTCATTTTTTTCCTCGAATCAGTTGATTTTCTAGGATTTGAAGTCAGCGCAGAAGGTATTCGACCTGGCAGTAGAAAGAGCGAAGCAGTTTCTAGTTTTCCAAGACCCACTAACCAGCATGAAGTACGACAATTTCTGGGACTGTCTGGATTTTGCAGACGCACTGAGTAGGAATCCAGTAAGTAGTGCGGTAAGTGAGCAACACGTGTTGGATGTTTTACCAATACAACAAATCGACCACAACTGGATATCTACCGTGCAAATAGCCGACGAAGAGGTAAGGAAAATTAAAGAAATTCTTGCCGACTCTTCAATAGATAAAACTTTAGATATACATAAAAACTATAAACTTAAAAATGACAGAGTTTATCGTATTGTTGGAGAAGAGCTTAAATGGTTAGTACCTCGAGGTGTGAGGTGGCAGATTTTAAAGATAAATCATGACGATGTGGGGCATTTGGGATTTGAGAAAACTTTACAACGTATAAAAGAACATTATTGGTTCGCAAAGATGCGTAGGTTTGTAAAAAAATACGTAACTTCGTGTTTAGAGTGTGCATATCATAAAAATCCTGGCGGTAAACGTGAAGGTGAGTTGCATCCCATTGAAAAGTTGAGTAAACCCTTTCACACTATTCATGCAGGCCATTTGGGACCTTTTGTTAGAAGCAAAAAAGGAAATTGTTATTTGTTAGTAATTATAGACGGTTTCACTAAATATGTCAGCATAAATGCAGTCAGAAACTTGAAATCGACTACTTCAGTACAGGTAATGAAACAGTTTGTAAGCAATTTTGGAGTCCCAACACGCTTAATTACTGATAAGGGCACTAGTTTCACTAGCAAAACATTTCAGGAATTTGTAAAATTGTATGGTATAAAACATGTTCAAACTGCGGTTGCCACTCCTAGGGCTAACGGTCAAGTCGAACGATTCAATAGAACGATTTTGGATGCATTGTCTACGTCAAATCATGGTGGAGATGAAAGATCTTGGGACGACCACATTACGAACATTCAAGTTGGTATAAACACTACAAAACACAAAACCACTCAAAAGAGTCCTTCAGAGTTGCTGTTTGGCTTCAATATCACTAACATAACAGAAGGTAAGCTGAGTGAAATAATTAATGATACTCTTAATAAAATTCCGATTGAAAACTTGAACGATGTGAGACAGAAGACTGGAGAAAGAATTAGATTACAACAGGTAAGAGATGCTATTAATTTCAATAAACATAGAAAGTTACGGACACAATATAAGGCGGGAGATTTGGTACGGGTAGAGAGACATGTACCTCATGATGGAAAATCACACAAACTCGTAGTAAAGTTTAAAGGTCCTTACCGCATAGTAAAAATGCTTGATAACGATAGATTTTTGATTGAAGACACACCTATGACTCGAAAGCGTGGTAGAAAATATGAAACTATTGTCGCAGTAGATAAAATACAACCCTGGTTGAATTTCAATAGAAACTTTGAATCAGTATCATCTGAAAATGAAACTGAATAAGATGAGTAGGTAGTTTTGTCTTTACTCAAAATAATAATTTCTTATACACATTTTAGTAACAATATAAATTGCTTAGATGTTAATATGTTTGTTATATTGAATGCATTAAATAATACATTTTCTGTAAATTAAATTGCAGTACTAGTTATTAATCATTAATCTAAAATTGATTAATATCGTTGTTACTTTACTATCTCGTCTTGTTTGAGATTTTTTTTTTTCTCTTTTTATTGTGACGTAGTTTTGTAAAAAAAAACTGTATAAATTTCAATAGTATTGTCTTTATTGTTGCTTGTGTTTTCCGACGAAATTATTAATATTCATTTGATACTATTTATATACATTTTATTTTACTATAACAAATTTCTAATGAGTATGAAATTATCTGTATTTTTTTTTATTTTATTAACAGTAAAAAAATTTGAAATGTATAATAACGTTTATGTTTAGTTCGATCAATTTTTATTTTTGTAATAAGCGAAGGGACTCGCTTATAGTAGGATGGCCGAGCTGTAAGGTTTAGATGTAAAACTTTAAAAAGAATATGAGATGTCAAGTGACTTTAGAAAAATATAGAGGTGACATCTGGAATGGAGATTTGGAGAATGGATAAATATTTAGATCAAGGATTGTAAAATTAATATTTTGGATTGAGTATTGGTTCATAATATATAGAAGGTATGGCAATTTGTATAAAAAGTATAAAATGTATTGAACCGTAAGAGGATTTAGAATAAATTATGAAAAAGTAGTACATGGAGTGTTTTAATGGTGTAATTCCTTCGGCTGGACCCTTTTAATACATTTTCCGTAGAGTGGTTAGGTACGTATTTTACGGGAATAAGTATTGAGCACGCAATTAAATGCAATTTTTTAAATGTCATTCGCAGAACTACCAACATCATTATTACAGTCAAGTGGTCGTAATTGGCTTAAATAGATCATACTCACAAATTGTTCAAGCAAATACAAGTTTACACACATGTATCCTATGTCCATGTCATCTTCTCTTTGCAAAAATTGTAGGAGGCGGCTTCTCACAAGTCTCTTTGGAAATCTTTGGGGATCTCTTTGGGGAAGGCTTATGTCGGAAAGTATCAGGACTTTGTATGTGACTATTGGGTGTTTCTATTTCTTCTTTTTAAGGGTACCGTACCTAAAAGGTAAAAACGGAAGCCTATTACTATTTTTTTATCCTATTCATTTGTTCCGGTACATAAATCTGAGGCCAAAGAACTGCAATGTCGAGGAAAACATTCGGAATAATATTGACTTAATCAATCAACACAGCCTGGCACGGTTAAGCAACGTGCAGCTCGGTCATTGCTTCGGTGCACGACCGTTTGTTACTACACTTCGTAACTGTCTTCAGGGGGGTTACTCTGCACCCCGACACGACGACGAAAGTTTGAATATCTCATATAATACTGTACGAAGCCTACATACTTTACAAAATGTTCGAATCCTGTATCGTACGTCGTAATCTTAGAATTAGTTCGTATTCAATATTTATTAATCATGTAGGCAATTAAAGAGCTCTTATGATAAGTCAATACACATAGCACTTAATCTCTATATATAAAAAAAAATTCTATGCTTAGTATTATTTATATTAATTTCTTACTTTAATTTATTTATAATTGTTTTTATTTATTAATTTCATTTCTTATACGTATTTTATGTAAAGTAGCAGTTACTACTTTATGGTAATTTGTTTGTCAAAGTTTTGTTGTTCGAAGTGATTGATAAGTTTCATAGAGAAAAATATTGATTTTTAAAGTGGAAATATATTATCTTATGTGTTAACGATCAACGTCCGAATATTCGAACTTCTTGTCGGATTATAGAGTAACCTCCCTGATTGAAGACAAATATTTTCGTGGTCAAAAAAGATCTCGAGAATTATTTGATCAGTATTTTATTAAATCTATTATCACAACGTCTTGTATTAGAAACACGAGTCCATCGGGAGGATTTTTTTCGGTTAATTTTTCATACTAACACGACTAAATTGAAAATGATAAGAGTAAACTGAAGGTAAGTACTATGATTATATAATACGTACCTCCTATGTTCCGACTCAGCAGAATAAAAAAATGCATGATTTTTTATTAGAAGATGATATCAGTATAAACCGTGAATTTAAATCGTCATATCATTACCTTCATTTGTTTAACAAGGATATATATAGTTTTAAATATTTTAAACAACATATTTTTATAAATTACATACATATAATTGAGAGAAAAACTTGGTATCAATCGGTGCACGCGCACTAAAAATGCACTCTGCTATGAACTATGATTAATTATTAATAATTTATTAATTACTCAGTGGATTCATTTTTAGTCACATTTTACAGTAATCACTCTATGTCACAATAAAATGGTATTTTATGTCAAGGTATCTGTATTGTTTATGAATTATGAGTATTATCCGCAAATATCTAAAATATCTCGAACATTATTAATTTATCAGGGAGTCCATATACTGATAATACATAATTGCATATTATATTCGACAAAATAGGAGTTAATTAAACATTACAACTATATATTTAAAAAAATCTAAATAATTTAAATGTATTCTACCTTATTTAGATTATTTTTTTAATAATGATAGTTGCTAAAAGTAGGCAAGGTTGCCACATGGCTTACATTAAAGTAGTAGTGTAGTACAGAGGCCAGCGTACGCGTCCGGTGCGCGTGCACTTAAAATGTACTTGACCGCGAATATCCATTATTTTTGTTTTATTTAAAGAGTTATTTCATGCACAATTCATATTCAATTCCCCATAAATATTGGAACGAAGTTCCTTATCGCGCGTTGCAAAAGGGAGCTGGACGGAAAAAATTAAGACCAAAAGTTGTACCGACACTTTAAAACATTTGACAATCGTTTTTTTTACAATTTTAGTTTGTTTCACTGCTGTCAATCATCAATCCTTCATTTGACTATGTATTTTTGCCAATTATTACTAAAATTGAGCCCACTGATTAAGTTTATATTACATTATATTTGTTAATCGTTAAAAAAATATTATTATAACTTAAAATAAATAAAATTTTATTACAATTCCTTCACTAATTGATCGAAAGGAACTTCGTTCCATCCGGGTGTCTCTGGACACCTCTCAAGTTCTTATATTTGACGTAATTACATAATTACCCAGATTTTATCTAAAATTATTGGCGTGTGAAAAATATACAATGATAGCTATTTCACGAACAGTTACCACACGGCCTGATCGGAATGGGTACAAAGGTAAGTGTACGCCTCGGTGCGTGTGCACTTACAATGCACTGGCAAGCGCAACGGACAATGATTAATTGTATTTGAAGCAATTATGCCGAGGATGCTTTATGGACGTCCGTATTTCCTTTGTATGATAATTCAGATGAACGAATATGCTTGGTGACAGATTAATTTGCATGTCTTATTACAACGTGGAATTATTTTATTTAAATACGTCCAATTTACCAAAACCCAGAACCTGATATTTTTTTCGTTATCCAATTTTCGTAAAATGCCCTTTGTTTATATTCCTCAGCCAAATTATCAAATACGCTACCTGTTGTAAAAGTGATTTCCAATAACGTTTACTTAAAGTTCACAAGTAATATACTAAACTTAGTTTTGTATAAAAAGATAAAATTGAAATAAAAGTATTTTTTACGGATCCTATCGCGGATTTAGTTTGTTTTTTTTTTTCCTTTTTTAACTTCCGCGAATTTTCTATTTCTTTACAGCTTTCATGGTCACGGGGCAGAAATACAAAATTCTATAAAAAACATGTATGTATTGATAATCACCACGCACTAAAACGGTGAAGGAAAACATCGTGAGGAAACCTGCATACCATAGCGGTTTATAAGAATTTCTATGGTATGTAAGTCCGCCAACCCGCACTAGGCCAGCGTGGTGGACTATATGGCCTAACCACTCTCAATCGTATTCTCGATTGTAGAGTAGGCCCGTGCCCTGCAGTGGGACGTATATGGGCTGATACAGAATACAGAAAAAAAAATAGATATGCAAAAATATAAAAATATAAAAAAAATCTATGAGATATAAAAAGAACATATTTGATCTTGTGGCATGGTGTAAAGAGCCGTAAGTGGTAACATCTTAGGTGCTACACCAAAGTCGGGCATATCATTTATTTCAGACCTTGTATTCATAAAAATCATGTTTTCATAATCTCACCTTGCAGATGTGGCCGAATAAAAAGTAAAAATAAAATAAATACCTATAATTTATCACCATTTTTAACCACATGGAATCCACTGCTGTTCATGGTCGACATTGCGTCCATCACGATTTTTAACAGCGAATTTATGAAAAAAATAAAAAAAATCTTTTTTTAAATTAATTATTTTACACAAAAGAATATTGCAAGGGTTCTTAAATTAGGCGTTGCCTATGTTCCGAGAAGCGGCCCGCATCCAGTAAATTCTTGCAACCATTGTTCATCTATTCACGTTCTAGATTTACATTCGATGCATCATAAAAATAAAATAATATATGGTTGTACACATTACCAGTATACGTTTGTTTGATTAAGTTACGATTCGATATTTTTATCACATTAGAATTGAACGAACCATTATCATGTTTTGTTATTCTTCATGACGGTTATTGCTCTTCTAAGATCCTTACAACGTTATCTTATCTACCGAGAATACTCTAATCTTACTGATATAAGCATTTTCAAATATATAAAATAAATAAATAACATCCAACAGTCACGTACATAGTCCTGAATCCATACTAAGATCGAATCTTGTGTCGTGGATATCAGGAACTAAGAGAGACTTTCCGGTCTCACGAAGACCCAGATCCGAAAGAAATATTTTTGGACCGTACTTCTCTCAGTGCGGGGATCGAACCCGAGGCCTCTTGTTTCACAGTGGCGTCTAACCGACTACGCCACGGAGGCTGTAATTAATGCCTAGGTATGTTGAATACTGGACATTTCGCGATTACATTAAATTTATGCTAGTGTCTAGGTCCTCCATCTTGCATTCTCCTTGCAGGGAGAATTATATACAATAGTTAAATATAATATAATGTCAAAACTAAATCCTATGTTCACAAAACACTCTTACACATACATACATACATAAACTCACGCCTTTTTCCCAGAAGGGGTAGGCAGAGGTGCCAGGGCACCCACATTTCGCCTTGTATGTTCCGTCCCATGATGTGATAGGTGGCGAGCCTATCGCCATATCGGGCACAAATTCCTGACTCTGGGCTGATAATGAACACACTTACATCTTAGAGGAATCAAGAGTTAAACGATTCGTTTTTCTCATTGAAAGCTAGTTTGAATTTTATTTGCCGACATAGAGGTATTCACATCTGCCTTTTCGAAGAAGGCTGAATAAAATAGGCGCCTTTTAAAAAAAATGAAGGAATCGTTTTAAAACCTGAGTGGATAATCCTATAAACTATAAAGAAATGGAGTTATGTAAAGTGTATTAACCCGTATTATACCAGAACGGCGAGATAATTGAAGCTACTGGGGATACCTAAATATCTACAATTTACCAAAAACGTAATACATATGCGCTAATTTAATCATTTCGTTTTATAGTCGTAATTTAAATTGTGCGTAATTCAAGAATTTGTTCGGTCATTTAAACAACAATAACTGAATGTTTTGATTGAGTCAGATACACTAATTACTTGTTTTGTACAAACGTGACGTCACGTGATACACATCGTGTGACCTATATACCAGATGATTGCGACATTAAAAAGGGAAAGTAAACTTTATTATTTATTTATTTATTTATTTATATATGCTTTATTGTACACCAAAATGAAAGACGCATACAAAATACTTAAAAACTAAAGGCATGGTTACAATAGGCGGCCTTATCGCTAGCTGCGATCTCTTCCAGGCAACCTTTGGATGGACTGGATTTTTGAGAAATTGAAATATAGGGTAGTGCAAATTGTGAGAGAATAAACAATAATAATAATAATTGATGTACATGCTATATTATATAAATTTACATAATATAAATACACACAAACATACATACAAACATACATACATACATACATACATACATACATACTAATATATATTGAGCTAACTATAATGATGATATAAGTAAAGAGGATCAGAAATATATATATATAACAGGATAATACGTTACTGCAGTGAGAGATAGTGTATCTTAACAAGTCTCTTAAAACTTGGTAATGACTTAGCTTGTCTGACAGACAATGGTAATTCGTTCCACAAGCGAGCAGCATGAACTGTAAAAGATTTGCTTAGAAATGATGTGCTGTGCTTGGGAATCTCTAGGATCAAGTTCTCTGTTGATCTAAGAGTTCGTGCATGAGTTTGACCGAGGAATTTAAAACGGTTTTTAAGATAGTGGGGGCTGGAGGGATTGTACAAAATACCGTAAATGAAATAATTTATTACTTATTTCTATAGCTTGTTTTACATTGCTTGTATGTTTACCCCCCTTGGTATCAGCTTTTTCAAATGCGAGGTTCTTTGTTCCATCCCTAGTAAATATATCTCCGTATGACATATTGATTACATTTATCCCCGCAATTAAACAAATATTAGTGTGATCCACAGATATCTATTTTGGTTGCGATTGTTTGTAAAACTGAAAAGTCTTTTGTGTTTCTAATACGACACAAGACTCGATCTTAATGTAGGGTCAGCGCTAAGTATGTGACCCTTGGATGAGTTTATTTATTTAAAAAATAATGATTCTGGTCTGACAATAAAGGAACTGCCTCACTCCATTTATCACGAATGCGTTTAGTTTTATTTTATTATTTCATTTTCCATTGGTTTTCAAACAATAAATAAATTAAAGATTTTATTTTGTTGTGTCTAGTCGTTCAATGAATTAATAAATTTCAGTAACAAATATAAACATTAAATTTTTTTGAAGAAACATTACAATCAAAACCATAATGATGTGTGTGTGCTATGTTTTTGATCAGTAAAACTAGCTGTGAATAGAAAATGCACTTATTGATATGACTTTTTTAAACACTACAAATAATCAATAATAATTAAGTAACATAATAAAACGGTAAATCATAACACTGTGATTTTTATACATGTATCTACATTTTACATAATACAGCTTAATTGTTGCCTGGAGTTATTCAATCCGATGTTTTGCTCCCATCTTTTTTATATTATTAATTTTAAATCCATCGGCTTCCATATCCTTCCAGACATTAAGCCAGCGGTATTAAGCCCGTCTAGAATATTATACTTTTTTTTTATTGCTGTGAATGGTGAGACGAGCATACCGTTCGCCTGATGGTAAGCGATGCGACCGCTCATGAACAGTAGCAAAACCAAACAACACCTTGAATTACACAGCAATGTTTATCATTCCACTGCGCTCGCCATCCTGAGACATAAGATGTTTAGTCTCACTATGTCCAGTAGTTACTCTGGCTGCAATGTCCTTCAATCCGAAACTCAACATAGCATTTAAACTGCTGTTGGACGAGAAAAATAGACATTGCGGTGGAACCCACTCAGGCAGCCTCTGACATATGAGAGACCTACCACCAGTAAATTACTTATAAACTGATGTGGTATTTTTATAATTTCAAACGTCTGGCCGACTAGCCATCAGGACACCTGATGGTACGTGATCACTGCCGCTTATAAATGCCCACAGAGCTTGGGTCACCTATGTGTTGCGGGCCCATCAAATCAGGAGTAGAGCGGGAAGGCAAAGGAATAGGACAAGTAAAGGAGTATCCGGCAATCTCACTCACCGAACGAAAGTCTGTATATAATTCTATGTATGGAACGAAGAGTGACAGCAAACTTCCCCTTTCCCTTTACGTTGATTTCCTGTGATATAGTAGCACCGGACGAGTCTCATATAGCCTCATTTATGCTGAGTCGTAACTGACTACAGACAGCGTGGCTCTACCACTTCCAGAAAAACTTACCACGCAAATGCATAATCAAAATTATTTCCTTTTTTTTTCTTGATACATCTGATTTGCTATTATGTATTGTATTTATTTATTATTATTGATTTTTTTGTACTGTTCTGAGAAACAACAAATAAATCACAAAATAATAATGCAAGTAGTGCAAGTAGCGGATTTATCACACCAGGTAATTTCTTACAGGCAACCATGGGATGGATATTTAAATAAGGATATTTAAAAAAATTATTAATACACAAAAAATAATGAAAATAAAAAAGTATCAAACCAAACTCATAATTGACAAATCGCATTAAAATCTTACGAAAGCTTCCTGTTAGTTATAGAAAGGCATTGCGTTAGACTGAAGGTCTGCAGTTCGTCGACCATTAGTACTTAACCACCACCAGTGTTTTGTAACGCGAGTGCGCGCGCACCGAGAATGCACTCAAACATCTGTAATATAATATTTCGATTGTGGTATAAGTGATAAGAGATGTATTTTTTTGTATGTATGTATTTTCATCTTTTATTTATTATCCAACAGGTCATTGTGGAGATCCTTGGGGGAGGCCTATGTTCAGCAGTGGACTTCCTGTGGCTGATATGATGATGATGATTTATTATTGATTTTTGTGTTTTCTATTTTAATATTATAAGGAGACGCTCAGGTTGATATTATTGTTTTTTTTAATACATTCTTTCTTTTACATAAGTGAAACTCATAATATGTGGAAGGTTGTTATTAGCAACTTAAGTTATTAAAGTAGTTATATTTGGAAATAATTGTCTGTAAGCTTCTTTACAATAAATCAATGAAATAATAAATAAATTATTTTAATTAAGTACCTTGACAGTACATATTTTTCATGAATATTCAGTATTTATTGACGTTGCCAGAAATTCTCGATTAATGTTATTAATATGAATAGAAAAAAATGTGAATCAAAATCATTACCGTTTTATCTCTATATTTATTTTTATTTATGAATTATTTTATACCACAAAAAATAAGACAAAAAATAATAAGACAGTTGTCTTATTAAATAAAGGTGACAATTGGCAGTCTTATCGCGATTTCTTCCTGACAACCGTTAGATGCATTGGATTCAAAAGAAGCTAGGAAGTAAATATGAATAATATTAATCAGAAAAGAAAGTAATATGTACAAAATATGAGGAATGCAAACATACATTTTCATTTAACATACATAGACTACATAAAATAAAGATATCATAAAATACACTACATAAACTACAATAATTATTCTATTGTTCATATATTGTTCGACGTTTTCTTCACTTTTATAATGCGTGGTGATTGACTATCAATTCACATATGACTCCTAAAAGTCAGTGGTGTGCCCTGGCATTTGAACTAGCGACCCCCGTGAACATGTTGGCAGCCGCGTCTGGTCCATTACCAATAGGACCGTGGTGCCCTTAAACCTAGAAAATACCTAATAAAAGGAATTCAAAAAAGTCCTTTTTTGAAAATGGGAAGAGATTTGGCTAATCAAATCGGCAATGGCAGCTCATTCCGCAAGCGAGCAACATGGGCCGTAAACAACATACTGAGAAAAGTACATTCGCATCAAAACTTCACCTTTCAAAATTCGACAACCGTTATTCAAACCATATTTTTTGCAAACAACTATAGCGCGCCATCTTACGGCTCCCGCGGGCCCCATATCGCTCCCGTCCGCACCACGGGCTCCCGTACCTTACCGTGCCTATGGGTTGCGCCCGCGCTCACACCCCGTCGCCCTTCGGGAGTGTCGAGTCGGTTGTTGTCCGGGATAGACGCGTGCGCGGGCGTGGCCCGTGTGCTCTTCCGCGGTTGTCGATGTAGTAGTGTGTTACTTAGTTTCCGACAATATAGTTTATTCGCGAAGATGGTCTTTTAATCCATTTAGTTCCTATCCTGTGACCGGCACTCCTCAACAAAAATAGGTATTACGTATCCCCGATAAGTGGCTGCCCAACGTTCGGCTTCGAACTTGCCGTTATAATAATTGTTATTATAGACAATCGAGTTACCTATTTTTTTTTTGTTGAGTGAACATTTAGTTCTGATCAATAGTGTAGTTGTGTACAGTGTACATAGATGACGATAAACGACGTATCACGGTATTCGGACTGCTCCACGCCGTGAACGTGAACGTGAACGTGAATGTTCGAGAGTTCGAGCCACAAGTATATATACACGTTAACTCGTGTCGTCATACACAATAGGGACGATAAGTATACATAATTTCTTATGATTGAGTGTTAAATGTGTTGCTATGGACGATGTACATATATTGGACATTCCGCCTAGCCCATAATTAAAGTGTTTAATCCAAGTTTAATCTCGAACTATTGTTTATCGAACTTTTGTTTAGCTTAGAGTAATATTACGTCGTAGTTGTGTCGCCAATATGGACGTGTAGTGTTTATGTCGAACTATTTCTTTGAACTTTTGTTTATTTATGTTACGTCGTGTTTAAAAGACGCTATTGTGGACGCATAGTGTTATGTTTGAACTTTGAACTATTTGTGTTTTTCGTTGAACTTTTCAAATTGTTAACTTTGGAAGTATATTAAGTTATTATGATGGCACCCACAACGCGACATGGACTTAAAGACAAGGGGGAGAGTGAATCGCGACCAAGTTCCGGGTTGGCTAGTGATGTTGTCACGCCGACCACGTCGACCACGTGTGAAGCAACACCGCCTCAACCGGCTTCGATGGCGGCGACTCCGGTTGTCATCACTGATCAGCAGCTCCTGCAGCTTGCGCAATTGCTGCGCGCGCAGAGTCCTACAGTTTCGTATTCATCGCCTCCGCCTACATTGTTTCAAGGAAATTTCGCCAAATGTACGGCGCGGTTCGACGGCGCTCAAGACAGCGATGTGGTTGCGTTTATCGACGCGTTAGAAATTTATAAGGAGTGCGTCAGTATTGAGGATGGTATCGCCTTGCGAGGGTTACCCATGCTTCTCACCGGGTTAGCTGCAACGTGGTGGCAAGGTGTAAAGGCTTCTGTAACGAGCTGGTCAGAAGCATTACAGTTGCTAAGGCAGACATATGGGCCGCGACTCCCGCCACATCAAATCTATAAACAGTTCTCAAAGGAACAAGAGGATGAATCCACCGATATTTTCGTGTGCAGAGCGAGAGCTCTGATTGCTCAACTTCCGTATACCTTGACCGAAGAAATTCAGTTAGACATGGTATACGGACTATTGAACTACAGGATAAGAGAGAAGATTTCGCGAAGTACTTTCAGTACTTATTCAGAATTATTATGCCAAGCGCGACGCTTGGAGGATTTGTTTCATGAAGGCGAACCTAAACTGTGTGAGTCAGATAAGACTCCAGTTAATGGATCCTCACCATCCGCCACTCACCAGTCTGCATTGAATACGTATGCCAAGAATACAAAGTCACGACCCCTTTGTGGCTACTGTAGAAAGTACGGCCACGTGAAGGTTGAATGTTCCAGGCTTCGTGACCAGAACAGACAGAGGACAGGCGAGGGCACATTGCCGCCGTCTTCGGCGCCGATCGTGTGCTTCGGATGTGGTGCACCAGGCGTGATTCGCGCTAACTGCGCGACGTGCAGAGGACGACGCTCGTCCGCCTCTCCGGCTACACATAGTTTTTCCGCGGTATCGAGTGCGTGTCCGCCGCGAAGTAGGCCCGTCATTTGTGTGGACATTTACGGCGAGACAGGAAAATTATTACTAGACACTGGTGCGAAACAATCGGTCGCGAGTGTTAGTTTAAGGGATTATTTAAAGAAACATAATCATAAGTTTGAAAAAGTGTTTTACAATTTAAAATTTGCGAACGGTGACACTAGCAGCAATATTGTAGAAACTGCTCTAGTGAGTGTCAAGGTACAGGGAGTAGTGGTGCCGACGCAGTTCGTGGTATTGCCAGGTGCTACGGAATCTTTACTGGGCATTAATTTCATAAGGGATGCTGGCATGGTAGTTGATTTTGTTAGGGATCGGTGGTCATTACGCGACAGATCAGGTACGTTTGTATTAGAGTACGAGGATGACGGGACTCGCCTCGTCTGTTCCACTGCAGACCTTCTACGTGAGGATGAAGGAGCGATCCTGAAGGTTCATGAGCGCATGGAGCTTTCAGCACCCCAGGAAGACAATAAGGGTATCTTTGAGCCAGGGGGAGCTGCTACCACATTTGCGATCCATCGGAATGAGACCGACAATCATTCACCAATATCCGTCCCGCCCTATAGTGTTACACCTGTGAGACAGGAAATTATGAAGAAAGAGGAAGCCAATGTAGTTGCTGACACCTTGAGCAGGCCTGTTGCAGTAGAAGCCTCAGAAGGTGAAGAAGAATGTCCTATTTGCCCTATAGTCTTTGACTTGCCTCGACGAGGACCTGAGGAGGTTCGTACAGCCCAACTGTCGGATCCAGATTGTAAAAAGGTGATCGAAGATTTCGAATCTGAAGATGATGAACGCGCTTTGCGTTGGATCGATCGCGGTTATTACATGGCGCAAGGAGTATTGTACCGGTGTGATCCTGAGGGAGAAGCTGAGGAGCCATTATTGGTATTGCCTGAGGTTTGGAGGGACGATGTCATGAAACAGCTTCATGATGCCCCAACGGCAGGTCATCTTGGGGTAGAGCGTACTTTACGTAAGTTGATGGAGCGATATTACTTCCGTGGTATGCGCTCATATGTATCCGACTACGTGAAGAAGTGTGATGCTTGCTCTAAATTTAAGCCGTCCAATCTGAAGCCTGCAGGACTATTGCAAACTCCTATACCGCACCAGAGATTTGAGGTAATCGCGATGGATTTATTTGGCCCCCTTCCAGAGGGTGACAAAGGAGAAAGGTGGATTTTTCTAGTGGAAGACACCGCCACCAGATGGGTGGAATTGTTCGCGTTAGTAGACGCCACCGCAGAAAATTGCGCTAAGATTCTCATAGAAGAGATATTCATGAGATATGGTGTTCCACGGCGAGTTGTGTCCGACAATGGATCACAGTTTGTATCCGCCGTGATGCAAAAGGCAATGTATGTCATGGGTGTTCGGCAGTGTCCAATACCCGCTTATCATCCGGAGGCGAATCCCGCCGAAAGAAAAAAACCGGGATTTAAAGCAGAGGCTGGCCCTGTTATTGGGACCGGAGCATCGCAAATGGCCAGAGATGCTCTCCCAAACTCGTTTTGCTCTCAACACCGCCTACAATAGTGGTACAGGAGAGACGGCAGCCTATCTGATGTTCGCTCGGGAATTAAGGTCGCCAATTGATGTGGACCATGATATGAGGACCATCGTGTCCCAGGAGAACTACGTCCCACAGATAACGCCCTACTTGCGTAGTTTCGGTCATACACTTCAACGTGTAAAGTATCGAGTGGAGGAACAACAGGATATCCTCAAAGCAGCGGCAGACAAGCATCGACGTCCGGCTCCTGCTATTCAGGTAGGAGATCGAGTGCTAGTAAACTCACATGTTCTCAGCAAATCAAGAAAGGGCGTTACCGCAAAGTTCGCACCTCGACGTAACGGTCCGTACGTGGTATCGGAGGTGGCGAGTCCGACGTCTTACGTCATTAAAGATAGTCGCGGTCAGGTAGTTGGCAAATACCATGCTAGCGCCCTTACTCCTTATCAGGGTACAAGGAGGATTATACAAAAGGCACGTAGAGGAAGGCCGGCCAGGTCACATCCGGGACGAGCTAGTGACCTGGAGGGGGAGGATATAGCGCGCCATCTTACGGCTCCCGCGGGCCCCATATCGCTCCCGTCCGCACCACGGGCTCCCGTACCTTACCGTGCCTATGGGTTGCGCCCGCGCTCACACCCCGTCGCCCTTCGGGAGTGTCGAGTCGGTTGTTGTCCGGGATAGACGCGTGCGCGGGCGTGGCCCGTGTGCTCTTCCGCGGTTGTCGATGTAGTAGTGTGTTACTTAGTTTCCGACAATATAGTTTATTCGCGAAGATGGTCTTTTAATCCATTTAGTTCCTATCCTGTGACCGGCACTCCTCAACAAAAATAGGTATTACGTATCCCCGATACAACCCTATATCATCGTTTTTGCAATAAAACAGCGCTTATTTTGATGTAAAATTTATTAGTTAAACAGATGGGAGATAATAACTAGTATCGACATACCTGTTTATACCTGCCAACCCAGTAGCTATGCCAGGAAACAGACAACCTAAGGTTTGCATATTCTATGGGCTTCATACTTTCGGTTGGTATTAAATTTATTTCTTAACTCATGAGTACACTGTTTATTAAAAAGTCATTTTTCAAATTTAAATTAGTAATAGCTTGACCAGGAATTTTTCAGCCAACCCACTCACGATGTATTATTTAATAAATTAAATTTGATAAAAAATACTTTCATCCAATAAACTGGTGGGTGAAGGTCGTTTTCAATCATATCCTATACTACTGATAACTGTGAGAATTGCCACAAGCTCGATGACTTTTGAGAGTCATATCAATGGTTTAAAATATAATTACCACGTAATCTAACTGAGAAGGAAAACTAGGCGAGCGTGATGGTCTAGTCATCTAGTGCCAAACCAATGCCCTAAATGGTAGAAGAGGTCCGTGTCATGCAGAGGACGTAAATAGGTCGTATATATTTTTTTATTTTTGTTTTGTTTTGTAATTTTGTTTATATTTAATTTATCTATTATTATTACAAAATTAACTCTTATGACTCACACCGCGTCGTGTTGTCTCGGCCAGTGAGATGTGAGTCAGTCGCGTTTTCATTGTGGACGCTACTCGATTGGTGTGATTGCGCTCGCGATCCGAAAGTGGCGCTTGTTCTGCTATTATCACTATCTAAATATATATGTCTGTATAACTCAAAGGTGACTGACTGACTTACGGCCGGGTGCAATAATATATTGACAGTTAAGCGGTAAAAATTATCCCCGATAATACGTGTCTTCTATCTTTGTTTAACTGTGGTTTAACCGATGTTTCGATAACAAAAACTAAACTAGGTTATCAACGATGAACGTAGATATTGCATATATCTCTGGTAAGAACCGTTCCTCTCAAACGTTTAATATTTGCACTTTTAATTGAGTTCAATATTTATTAGGTTAATTATTAACTTTATTTTAGAATTATCATAAATCATCTTTAATGTATAATTAGAAGAATAAAACGTTAAAATATATTAATAATGTAAGTATTGTGACAAATAAAGGCAAATTAAAAATTCATACAAAGCTTACATAGAACAACAAAACGCATCGTATGACTGATTTGTAATATGTCAAATGTAAAAAAGAAGTTTACAATTATCAATGTTTACCAACAAGAATGAATTAAAAATGAATTTTACGGCCCTATTTCTGCGATAGAGTTACAAATTTAAATTGAATCAGAGACCATAATATTTATAAATACGAAGAAAAGTGTGAAAATAAAACATTGCGTGGTTGCATTACTTTAGTTTTGTAATCAATATGACTTTAAAGACCTGAAATCATTTCAGTGCTTATCTACAAATAAATACTGAGGAATATTATAATAATTAAAACAATATAAATCAAATTAAGAATAATAATTTATTCAGGTGATCTTACTATGCTAGAAGTTTTCGAAATTGTAATGACTAGTTATAGAGAAAACAACTGTTACACATTTTACATATCACATAAAAATGTATTTACCATCGATATCAATGTTAGAATGGTAGAATATAAGTCAATGGTATTTACAAATAAAATGTAAGAACCCCCTTTTCCGCAGATTGTATTATGGGTAAATAAAATATCAAAGATAATTTGTGAAAAATCTTTAATCTTTATTATTGACAAAGTTCTGAAACTTTATTTTAATTTCAAATAAGTAATTAATATTTATGTCTAGTCTAGCAGTGTTTGGTATGTCAATTTCATGTTCCACATCAGCAATGCTTTTCATTCTTCAAATATTATCTGACACCGCTGTGGCACTCATTATGTTTAAAGTTGTGTGCAATCCCAAAAGACTTTTTTTCAGTGAATGGTGTGGAAATCTTCTTTTCCAAACATCATAAGACCTGAAATAAAGATGAAAGAAAGATGAAAAAGATGGAAGAGCAAAATATTAATTATAATAACTTTATATGAGCCGCATTGTTGCAATACTCTATGGCAGACATTGAGCAGTGTTGTTAATAAAGTAGTATGTGGATATGCACTATCTCCAATTAGATATCTATTACTATTTTATTATATAACTTCTTCACATTGTACTGAAAATAAATATGTTATTTACAAAAAATAAAAGATTTAAAGTGAAAATATGTTTTGATGATTTCCATCAGGCTGTACCCTTTTGAAACTAGGGAATTATTAGGAAACTACTTACAAAAATATATATTAATCTTAATATATTCTCTTAACCATTCTTCCAACTTAATTGTCATATTTGTTGTATCTTAAATTATTGTATGCCAATATGGCGGGTCATAGCTGCACAAAACAATTGAATGTAACACCATTTTCACCTATGTACCACAATATTTGAATTTGAATTCTTTCAAAATATAAAGTATCAGATAAATACCTTTTAGCAGAGTTGTTAAATATAGTAGTGTAATGAGCCCCAGGCTAGCATTCCAATACATTCATGAAAAGTAACTGTGCAATACACATTTCTTTAACAATAATGCCTTTATTTTCATAAATTCTTCTCCTATATTTGAATCTAAAAATAAAAATATTAAGATTAATACATTGTGATCAGATAACTGATACATAATACCAAGATTTATGTTAATATCATAGACAATATTAATACATAATTATTGATTAATCCTAATATATCTAAAGGTAGTCATTACTAACCAGGTGGCTCTATGGGAATATAATAATATGTGCAATGAATTGCACCAAAGGTTCTTGGGAAAACTGCAATTTTATGAAACCCATGCTGTATGTGGTCTAATATTTTTACATACTGCTAATATAGCTCAGTTATAGCCCGAGGCACATCAGTAATGATTCGGCTGACTGTAGCTTTTGATACCCAAAAATAGTTACCTACTGAACATGCATTCTCCCCAGTACGTAAAACCACAATGATAGCAGCAATTAATGGAACAGTGACACATTATTGTTCCCGAACTGTTACATTTATTATAGAATATATGATTTTGGAATGATTCAATACACTTATTAAACTTAATGAAATATTTGATATGTATGCTTACCAGGAGGAAGGTTCCTTGCGGGATGGGTTTAAATGTAGAAATAAACATAATAGCTGATGTATTATTTCATCTAAAAAGTAAATCTGTAAATAAATTCTGAACTAGAATATTCACATAGTTTTTTTGATCTCATAAATTATAATCGGCATCAAATACACCAGCTTTAAACATTTCGTTATCACTTTCATCACTGAATATATTAATGTCACTTTATTTTGCTGATTTTTTCCATAAAAATACCACATATCTGGGTTAATCGACGTATTATCCACCATATTGCAGCGATATTAGAAAACGTTGACAGCTAGTTAAACACGAATAACTACAGTAGTTCGAATCGTTATCGAAACGCGTATATTTTAATTTGTATGGAATTTCCTAACTATGGTTAGCGAGAGCCCTCCCATTGATAGATACAAATCATAGATATGTTTATTCATCTGTCTACGATTATTGAAACCGAAAAATGACAGAACTCATACTAGAGTTAGCGATTTTAACGGGTAGTCACAGATTACTTAGTACTACAGATGGTTATGTCGCATAGATAAAATTTGTCCTCCAAGCCTCAACTAGTAAACATGACAGTTTTTTTTTTTTTAATTTACCGCGACGCTTCGTAGTATTTCTGCCTGTTATTTTCAAACTCTGGCTCTACATCCTTTGAGTCATTTCTAATAGCTCTACACCATGCTCATAGTTTAGGATTTAATTTTTAGGAAAATTAGGCAATTAAATGACAATACATTTTGTTATTAACTTCTTTTATTTTTACTTTTAGTGATATACCTTGCAAGGGCTTTTTTATTGCATAGATGGCAATGGATTCATTTTCCTTGTTAATTTTTCAAATGTTTTTTCTTTTGAAAATTTTAGGGCTCTGCGTGCTCTTAACGCATATTTTAGCTGCTTCTCGGACTTGCGGTATTCAGAACGCAGTTTTTCGTATGTTGGGGAAAGAACTTTCTGAGGAACAATTAATTTCCTTTTTCGCACCACCATTTTAGTTCCAATATGTCTGTCTGAACCTGCAAATAAAAAGTTTCTACTATTTAACATAGCCATTGAAAATTCTATTATATTATTGTGATTTAAACAAACACAATATGTTGTGTGTAAAGACTGATATTATTCTATAATCACTAGTTTACCTCTTAAATTAACTGGTTGTGAAGTGGAAAGTACTGCTTCTTCAATAATATTGTTTCCTGATTGCATGGTTGTGGTCACTGAAATGAAAGAAAATTAGATTAATAATCCTGTTGCCTAGTCCGTTTGCTCCTTTATACACTTATACTTAAAATTATGAAACAAGGTATAACCATCTGTAAAATCATATTTTTGGAAGCTTGTAGCATATTTTTCAATAACATGAGCCTTGGTAAAATATTATTGTTTACAACTAGCCATAAACCAGCAAACTAGCCATCATCTGTGTCATTCTATACTAAAATTATTTTGGGAACAAGCATTCACATTTTTCAATTGTATTCAATTTTGTATAGTGTAATTGTTAACCATAAACGAGTAAACCAGCCCATCTGTGTCATTGTTCAATGCTAAAATTGTTTAGGGAAAAAGCATTCATATTTTTCAATTGTATTGACTTTTGAACAGTTTAATTGTTAACAACTGGCCATAAACCAGCAAACCAGCCATCTGTGTCATTGTTCAATGCTAAAAATGTTTTGGGAACAAACACTCACATTTTTCAGTTGTATTCATTTTTGTCTATAATTGTTTACAACAAGCAATAAACCAGCATAGCCATCTGTTCTATTTTTAATTGCTGTGCCGAATTCTCAAGAAGGGTATTCAACATTTTATTTATATTTCTAATTCAATTCAAGCTTCAATTGCATAGGGCCCTACTCTGAAAATCTGAAACAAAGTTCGAAACTTCGCACGAACGAAATTTATATACGATTCGAATATACCTAGATATACTTATGATCTTTATTGACTTATGGTCGTAACCACAGACCTATGGTTATGATGTATGTGATACAAATTAAAACGTTTACAGGGTAGGAACATTTGTATCATATATAAACTTCAATCATCCGAAGTTTTGAACTTCGTTTCGGATTTACAGAGTAGGGCTCATGGTTATATGTATCTCAAATTACATACGTCAAATAAATAAATAAATAAAATTCTAAGTTAACCAATTGCATTAATAAAAGGAATCCTATGTCTTAATTTTGGTAATAAGCTATCTATGGGCAAATTTTATGTTAATCCATTCAGTATTTTTTACTTGAAAGAATAACATCATTATCATCATTCTTATTGGTACTTTTATAATATTGAGTAGGATGCAATTTTGCATATTTATAACATTAACAGTTTTTTAAAAATACTATAATCATACATAACTCTGTTACAAAATTATCAAGTAGGTGACCTTAACTGATAAACTCAAATCATTTAGATTTTCTGCATGTTGTTACTTTACCAGTAGCGAATCATATTTAATAGTCTCATAGATTTATATGTTCTTAATATAACCTTCATTATTTGATTAAATCTTGGCTAATATTTTATACATAGAATCAAAGTACAAGCTATTCATTGCTCATTAGGACACCCTAGAAATCACTAAAAGCCCTAACATGCTAAAATATTTAAATAAAAGGCATACCAACAAACTTATAAAAGAAGAATATTATTAACTTACCTGGTCAATATTTTTCTTAGGAGCTTCAATCATGCAATATGTATGATCGCAATGCTTACTTTTCTTGCAGTAATTATGGTCTAGTAGATTTCCTGAAATAAATCAAATTATTTATTATAATTTTCTATGATTTAACAGATTAAAATAATAAGAATCATAAATAAAAAAGCAAATAAAAGGATAAGTATTGAAAGAAACAAACTTAGCCTGGACACCTTCAAACTTAAGAAAATGAATATTTTTGAAGCCTTATACTTTATGATGGACATAGGATTTGTGATAGGAGTATTAATCTTTCTTTTTGAATTAACGAAGTTTTGTTAATGAATTTGTTTAGTAAAGGCATTAAATATAGACTTACTTAAGTGGCCAAAAGGATCAGTTCGAGGAATGCCGCTGTTAATTTCACTTTGAGTAAATAGCGTCGGGTAGGCACCATAACGCAGATGAGGCCTCAGAGGAGTAGATGCTATAAACCTTTTCTCAGTGTTTTTGGCATACGTGGCATTTACGAAGTTCTTCCAACTTTAAACTACGCAATCTATCACAATTGATGCACTGTAACCACTTTTGGAGTCCTGTCTCCCGTTTAGGAAATCTAAACAAATTAACGTCCTTTCGTTTACTCGCACAACTCACAATACAACACGCGTTGAACATGTTGTTGCACAAATAATCACTACAGCTTCAAAATTGAGAGGATAAGTTACGGAATTTAATCAACGCAAAACTTCACTCGATCAACTTCAAAACCACATTCAAAACTGTAATGACCGGTAAATACTTGAAATTTTGACATATTAAATGTAAATAAATATGGCGTCGGTATAAGGCGACGCAGGGTTGAAGTGAGAGGTGGGAGGAGCAGGGTAGCTGTCATATCTACTAGTTGAGTCCATAGACAATAGGCGAAATTTTGTATTATGAAGATTACCAGCCGTGCGGGTAGTAAAAGACAGACAGAGTATTGCACCCGGCCGTTAGTGATCTATCAACGCACAGCCCAAACCACTGGACGGATCGGGCTGAAATTTGTCATGCAGCTAGATGTTATGATGTAGGCATTTGCTAAGAAAGGATTTTGATGATTTCTATCCCCAAGGGGATCAAATAGGGGATGAAAGTTTGTATGAAACTTTGTAAATTTTAAACCGATCGGGCTGAGAGTTTGCATGCATAAAACTACTATGACGTAGGTATCCCTTAAGAAAGGTTTTTGATAAATTCAACCCCTAAGGGGATAACATAGGGGATGAAATTTTGTATAAATCTTCTTAGATTTTCGACTGATTGAACTGAAATTATTATTATATTTTTGGTGGTTATAAGTGTAGGTATTAGAATAAGCACTCACTTCCAGGAACTAACTATTGTATATTTATAAATGAACACTTAATACATTCACAGAGTAAAATTATAACTATGCGACTCGGAGCGAGATGTGCTCGTGACGAGAGATGGCAGACTGTCTTTATCCAAATAAACCGACCCTTTTAAAGGACTATCCGAATGAGGATCGGTGGGGATAAATCTTACAAAAAATATATTTAAACCATAAAATAGGGTCTATCCTTTCGACAAAAAATTAAGGTCTTCCCAACATCTGGGCTATTGTCCAAACCGAAAGGTTTACAGAACATGTGTACTATTGTCTAAAAAAACATAAATTTGTTGCAAAGGATTGCCGCCACTAAAGAACTAATACAGTTTTATTGCCCCGGCATAAACGGGTCATTACAATTATTAGGATACAATAATTTAGAACAGCATCTTTTTAACTAATATTATACAATAAGGTACACAAAAATTCTTACTGTAATAAAACGACTCGCAGATGTTTTATGGTTAAACATCTGCAGTCATATCTTACAATGAAATGCATGTTTAAATAAAGTTAAAATTACAAATAATAAGCGTGTTAATTTAAAAGCTAAATCTAAGTTGGCGTATTGCTACCGCCACATATTATATTTTAATATTTAGAGTAAAAACAAATCAAAGACTACTGTTACAGATAAGGATGAATTAACAGAATACAAAATAAATCAAAACTAAATAACATAATTAAATCTTATTTAGTTTTGATTTATTTTGTATATATGTAACATAATTAAATCTTATTTAGTTTTGATTTATTTTGTATTCTGTTAATTCATCCTTATCTGTAACAGTAGTCTTTGATTTGTTTTTACTCTAAATATTTACTAAATATATTTTTCTTGGTTTCGTTTACGCGTGTGTAATAATATAAGAGTGTTGTGTACTCCTTTAAGTGGTTTATGCATCAGTATGTAACTGTAGTAAAGAATGTTTTAGTTGTGATAATGTATATACCGTTGGAGAACCTTAATTTAATAAAAATAAAAAGAAAAATAAAAAAAAATTAATGATTGGAGCTACTATGATGAAGACGTTCGCTTTAATAGGATTTTGATAAATTCAATTCAGCATTTCAGTTTTATTCCCCCAATACAATAGCTTGATAGTTTTAGCGCCTAATGACAGATTAGTTAAGAATATTGTGTACAAAGAAGTTTTGTAGGCCCTAATTTTTTACACACGCTAAACAAAAGTAAAGCCGCAAAAACTATACTTAATTAATAATAATACTTCTTAACGCGAGCGAAGCCGCGAGCAAAAGCTAGTAGTCAATATTATGCAAAGCAATCACTCGTCATTTTCTCCAAGATATCAATCCCTTGTATTTTTTTTCGTAATATAGGGGCAAACGAGCATACGGTTCACCTGATGGTAAGGGATCACCGCCGCCCGTGAACATGTGTGATGCAGTGACAAAATATTGAGATATATAAATTATTTGTATTGATTCAAAGCTACTGATCTCTCGCTGGTCTACCATAAATCACTTTCCTGTTTTTAATTGACGTTATCTACGCAGCACTACTCACAACAATCAGCTGGTGTATTACAATCAGAGCAATGACGTCAGCACAGCTGGCCCGTATCGTCTGTAGCTTAGTGATAACAACCGTAAGTTACACCCACATATCATCAGCTGTTTACTTTGTTGCCTGTCTCATACGCATCTTTGAAGAACCCGGCATAGTGACAAATAGTGTTGGAATGAATAGCAATAGCAATCACAAATAGCAAGTGAAGTCAATACAACATTTCACAAGTTATATTAAACTAGCTTTTTCCCGCGACTTCGTCTGAGTGTTTATGTTATCATACACGTAAAAGCAATACATTATAATATGAAAATGTCATCCCTTATTTCACCCCCTTAGTGCTATTTTTTTAAAAGTAGTTCACGCCATTATTTTTCGTTTAAAATAAGTCGTGAAATACGAATTTTGATATCAATAACTTCAGTGTTTCGATTTTACATACTACACTTCAACCCCTATTTTAACTCATTTAGGGTTAATTATAGGAAAAAAAATATGCAGTTACTCTTGTTCCTAGATGAGTAACCTAAGTGTCAAGTTTAATATTTGCAATTTCAACGGTTACAATTTTCCATACAACAGTTTTTAACCATTTTCACTCCCTTAGGGGGTTGAATTTCCAAAAAAATATTTCTTAGTGCTACTCTACATCATAATAGGAACCCTTGTGCAAAATTTCACCTTTTTAACTCCAGTAGTTCTGGCTGTGCGTTGATCCGATAGTTCGGTTCTACAAAAATTCAACCCTTATTTATACCCATTTAGGGTTAATTTTAGAATAATTAAGTATGCAGTAATATTTGTTTTTGATAGGCTAACTAACTTGCAAAGTTTGAGAAATCTAGCTTTAACGGTTTAGATTTTCCATACAACCGTTTTTTACCCTTTTTACCCCCTTAGGGGTTGAATATCCAAAAATCCTTCCTTAGTGCTACCCTACGTCATAATAAGAACTCCTGTGTAAAATTTCACATTTATAGCTCCAGTAGTTTCGGCTGTGCGTTGATACGTCAGTCAGTCAGTCAGTCAGTCAGGTTCCTCTTTTATATATACTATAGATAGATAGATAAGCTATATTTTTCGATTTACGATTGTGATTCATAAAGCCGATCGGCTAATATTTTTATACAATCTCGTGTCATCTATGAAGTAGTGAGTAGTTTTTACAAACCCATTTAAAGAAACTGAACAGTTAATTTTGTGTGTGTAGATAATAACAGATGTAAAAAATTGTTATAGTCAGTTTATTATTTTAAAAATTCTTTGGGGTTTAATTAGCAATAGCAGAAATATAGACCATGCTAAGGCTTCAGAAATCCCCTCAACCGTCGGAACCTGAAGACGGTTCCTTCCGGTTGCAAGCAATAAGCAACCTAATGTCATTGAAATAGGGTCTATATTAATACGGCTCATCGGATTTCAAGCAAAAAAGCAACCTAACGACATTGAAATAGGGGCTATTTTTGAATCAAGGTCAGTAGGCGGCGCTTACGACAGGCTAAGGGTTGCGCAAAATGAATCATTGTAAAGAAAAGAGAGATATATATCTTTTAAGTCAAAAGATATATATCACTCTTTTATATCTTTATCTCACAATGATCGATGAGCTAAAGAATGAGTTGATTAAAATTGAGTTATGAGTCTTTCTTTATATCTATATCTAAGATTGACATTTTGGTGGAGTAAATCTTTATATCTCTTAATCTTTAACTTATCTTTGTTTTACACTGCCCTTTCTTTTTCCTTCTTTTATATCCATTGTCTGGTAGAGATCGCTTATTAGCGATAAGGCCGCCTTTTGTACTTTTTATAGATGTAATTTCTTTATATTGTTATGTTCTTTTGTATGTGTACAATAAAGATTAAAATATCTCTATCTCTTAATGATTCATGAGCTAAAAGATGAGTTTAAATTAGTTGATTAGAAATTTAGTTATGAGTCTTCCACAATATCTATATCTAAAATTAACATTTGGGTGGACGTTCAAGTGGGCTATATTCGAGTAAAAATTGCTTTGTGGTTTAGATATAGTATTGTTACAGTGAGATAAAGAGATTAATTATTTTCTGCTGATATCTATCAACAGAAATAAATTGTGTTTAGAAATATAAATAAGGAGTAGTGAAATATGTAAAAATTCATGGACATTTAAACATTGCATAAACTGGATATTTTTGTAATTAAAACTTTTGTGCTATGATCACCACTGGTACAAGATATTTCACGGAAACAAAATACAAATCCGATAAAAAAAATGAATACAATGTATCTTTGCTAATTAGAAAACATGCTAGCGAAATTAGGCCTTAAATCATTGTAAATAGCTGTGTTTTCGCTTACACTCCATTTACTACTGTGATCGTATTCCACGATCGTACGCATGGCGCATGCATTACATTGTGAACATAAACATTTTTTTTTCCGCTCACACAAATGTAAAAGTCTATATCTGTTTCTTTCTAGTCTTTGCAGTGAAATTGAACCAAAAATGATCTTTACGCGTACGGATATAATGAGTTAGTTTGAGTGCAAGAGATATAAAGATATAATCACTCCGTACGTCGGATATATATCTTTTTACACGCTTTATATTAGCTTCACTTGTATGTTTGTTTATACGTTTGTTTGTATGTTTGTAACCGACTCCTTAAGACGCGATTTTGACCCACTTTAAACGGACAGATTTCATTCAAATCTTGCACACCTGTCAAAGGCCGATGACAATACAATAATTCGATTAAAATATATGATTATCCTGATTAGATTCGCCAGGATTCATTAATTTCGTTCCGGATCCTTTGCATGAGAGTAAGAGAGAGGGCTAGTGCGCGAACTACGCATGCGCGTAGGGACTCTTATGGTAATTGCGTCTTGTTTCGTATACATACATAGATGTCGGCCTAAAACCTACCATCGATAGTTGATAAGACAGACATTTGAAAATAAGAAAAAACGCTCTTATAAATAACTCAAACTAAAAAGTAGAAAATAAATAATAGTGTAAAAAAACTAAAAAACACGCTTTATATAGAAAACCCAACTAAAAAATAGAAAATAAATTTTAATAATACTGAATTAAGGATAGTGTAAAAAATTATAATAAATATAAATAAATAATAGTGTATAAATAAGAAAATAAATAATAGTTCAAAAAAACTAAAAAAATACGCTTTTATAGAAAATCCAACTAAGAAATGCAAAATAAATTTTTAAAAATTTGAATTAGGAATATTGTATAACTCATATCCTAATTATTGATAAAAATGAATAAAAAAATGATTCCGTCGGTCGAATTCAAAACCTCCTCCTTTTTTGAAGTCAGTTGAAAACGAACTAAATGTTATAGTTATTTTTAAATGCGGGAACCCCCTGAGCATAAACATAACACAAACATAAACTCCCGTACAATATCCGGCAAACTTCTAGAGCAAATGACCTTGACTGCGCAGAACCGTATTTTAGATCTCTTTGGTATGAAGATCGGGGCGCGACGGCAGAGGAGATCGTATCGATCGCCTTATTGGTCGATCAGTCGCACCTTGCGCCCCGCACCGCACTCACGTTCCGCTTGCTCCCGAGTACACTTGCGTACAGTGAAAAGTGAATCGCCATTAGTCGTTGAAGTTATTTCTTATAATTGTTTGTTGATTTTATTGTTATTCTGTTTGTTGACTTTATTTTGCATTGATACAATTTTATCAGACCACAATCTGCATCTTAGAACCGACATATATGTCTGCTGTTGTAAATATATGTATAAAATAATAATATAAGTAACATATATAAATTTCAGCTTCGCTGAAATAAATTATTTTTTTATAAAATAGCTTTCAAATTATATGAAATATAGTAGGAACCGGAATAAGTGTCTGCCATTCATTTTTTTTATAAAACATATTATATACTTTAATATATCAAAAGGACAGACATGCTGCGATCACGTTATTAAAGTAAATTTTTATGCCTTTTGACTTCTAGGCACCCTCAAAGGAACCCTCGATGGGAATAGCGAACCCCTATTTCACCAATGGCAGGTGACACAGTATACCTGGAATTACTATGTAGTTTGTTACTTTCCTCTAAGTCTGCGGAACACTCGCTCTTAGACTATATTTATTAACATATATTTTTGTGGATGTTCTAATAAATATATAAATAAATAAATATGTTGTTTTTCATACCTTATCAAACAGAGTAACCATTTTTTATGCACGTAAGTGTACGATGCGCGAACTTTCCCCCACTACGTCAACTAATGCTCAAAAAGTTTGCCGGGTATTGTACATACTTTTAGCTTCGTTGGAAACTCACATTCTATATCTTCTGCTTATACAATATTGTATTAATTAATCTTATCACCTCTTATCAGACTGCCTCGGTGGCGTAGTTGTACTACGGTACGGTTTCAAAGCTGAGGTCTCGGGTTCGAATCCCGGGTTGGGCAAAGTGATATTGGATTTTTCTATTCAGTATCAGGTATTATATATTTAGCGTGCTGGCTTGCGAAACCATAGCTTGACGGTCCACACCATCCCGGCGCGAACCAAACGGTTCTCGAACTCGTTTTTGTGCCGCACCGTCAGGCTGTGGAATTGTTTGCCGTCTCACGTGTTCCCTCCTTCCTACAATCCTGGGTTCTTCCGCCGTGGTGTGAAGAGGCACCTTAGCAGGCCGGCATAATTGTTTTCATTGGCATGGGACTGCCGCCGATGCCAATGGATACTCTGCCTGGGCGGCATTGGCACTTACCATCAGGTGCAATGCCGCCATTATGCCAGGCCATCATAAAAAAAAAAGCCCAGAGTCAGGAATTTGTACCCGATATGGCGATAGGCTCGCCACCTATCACATCGTGGGACGAGACATACAAGGCGAGATGTGGGTACCCCTGGCACCTCTGCCTACCCCTTCTGGGAACAAGGCGTGAGTTTATGTATGTATGTAATCTTATCACCCCTTTTTTCCGTAAAGAACGATTTATTTGTCTACATGAGATAATCTATTCGTGCTTTGGTGGTATTTTTATACGTGTGCAAGTTTAATTATTGGCAGCCTCCGTGGCGCATTCGGTTAAATACCGCCTGTGAAACGAAAGACCGCAGGTTCAACCTACACCGAGAGAAATGTTTTTGCGGCCCACAAATATTTTATTTCGAGTTTCTGAGACCTGAAATTGTCTCTTAGTTCCTGATTATCACGACACAAAACTCTATCTTGGTTCGGCGTAAGGACTGTGTATGTGACTGTTGAGTGTTATTTAGTCATTTATTATACATAAATGTATGTATATTTACTTATTTACCGGGACTTCCATGGCGATGCCACGTGGAGAGAAAGTACCTTAAATATTTTAGATGGTAATTTTTTCTGAATGAAGGAAGCATTTAAATTTGAAAAAAATGAAACTGCCTTCAAGGATTTTAGAATGATCGCTTGTCTGAAACGAGAATCGAACTGAAAAATTTACCTATACATTGACTTAAATTATTAATATCGATGTACTTAAACGGAAGTATCATTAAATTGAAATATAATCAAGCCTTATGCTGGCACTTCACATGGCTATTTGTGTATTTGGCGTATTTGGCAAACAATTACCATGTGTAGTCAGTTTAATTGACAAAATGTGGCCTTATTTGCCTATTTGACAAATAAGGCCATTAACAAATACGCGTTACCGTGCGCTTGTCAGTTTTTCGAGGCACATCAAAAGGAATAAATAGACAAATTCGCAAACAAACAGTCTACACATTGGCCATATTCAGAAGTGCACGTGCCATAGTCCTGTACGGACGTCTTGTATTTTTGTATTTGGTTCGATTTTTATGCATAGTCAGCATCCACCAGCGCCTTGCTCTCCATGGTTTTTTCAATACCTCGTGTTTTCTGACACGTAGCATGTAATAGTAGCATGTATTTAAATAATAAAATCCCGCTGCAAGTTGAAACACGTCCGTAGTATTGGTACGTATTGGAAACACCCTAGCTATCTGATGCCAAATGTTTGTGTGTTTGTTATTTGTCTGCTAAGTATGGATGGTCATATTTGCCTCTATTTGCATGTTTGCCTAAATGTCATATATTTTTCCAAATACGACAAACACCCAATAGCAAATACAAACAGCCATGTGAAGTGACAGCATTAGAGTTTATACAACATCAAGCAAATTTTATTATTTGAAATTTCGTAAAACAAGTAGAATTATTTAGCTATTTTTGTTGTTTATATGCATCAATAGGTGGCGCTGACACCCAACCATTTAACAAATTATATAATTAAAGTTAACTTATTCTTAAAATCCTTTTGCTTACATTCAAAGAAAACTCTATTATTTGATTATATTTACAGACAAGCTTCATGTAAAAAATCGATATAACAGGTTTCATAAATGCTGTACTATAACTTTATTTGGTTATGTTGGTAACGTTCAATACTTAGATTATGTTGGCAGTACATACTACACGAGTGTGGATATTGTTAAAAAAATACCCAGAACTCATCGATATTTTGTTATCACTGCATTAGGAATTTTATTCGAATTTACTTCAGGAAATTTATAAAAATAATTGTATCTCAGGAATAATATATTGACATAGCTCATGTTAGAAATACAAAAAATAGTTAAAGCAAAAGCATGTGATAAAAAAAAAATTAGAGGACGTAATACAAGTTATTTAGTTACCATATTACCAGATAACTTTGGCCCATAATTGCTCGTAGTTAGTAGTCACTGTGGAAGTTACAAAACATAACAGAAATGAGCATAAAACTCGATGAAATATTCTTATATTGACAACATGTTAAATGCATGCGTTTGTCGTGTAATAAAACGAAAACAGATGCATAAGATACAAAATAAATTATCTAGCTTGAGCTAAACTTATTCCACTTGAAAACTACGGTAAAATAGTAAATTTTTAATATTTCTTTTGCTAATATTATGCAATTTGATATATACATGTCATTGAACTATACTCGGAAATTGTGATTAATATTTTACGAATTTGTGTCGCAAGCCTGTATATTGAACTTTTACTATGGCAACATTTTAAAAAGAAAGTGAAGTGAAAGAAATGAATTTACGAGAATAGGTCGCAAGTCGCATAGATTTTTGGTTGATTTCCTTTTCACTTTGCTTTAGTATTCTCAGTCAGATCTAATAAACTAGAGTTAATTTGTGTTTCCGGTTATATTTTGATTCAACATTCGCGACGCCGCTCGGCCGAAAACAGGATAAGTACAAAGCTGAACAGCATCTTATTGATTTTCTTCCCTTGCACTGCATATGCTTTCGTTCAGCCAGACTTGTTATTACAACTAGCGAAGAATCTATGATCTAATTGGAATACATTTTAATTCATATAAAAAGTCGCGTATCCAGTGACATTTCACCTAATTTGGTGTAAACATAATAAGTGAAAATGATGGCAAATTCACTCGACACCGTGAACGCTAACCAACCCACGCAAAATGGTAGCAAGGTACAACCGGGTAACAACGAGTCTAAGACTAATCTTATAATAAATTATTTGCCGCAAACCATGACTCAGGAGGAGATACGATCGTTGTTCTCAAGTGTTGGCGAGGTGGAAAGTTGTAAGCTGATCAGGGACAAAGTGACCGTCTTCCCCGACCACATACTCAACGGCCAGAGTCTCGGTTACGCGTTTGTCAACTACCACAAGGCTGAAGACGCCGAGAAGGCGGTGAACACGCTCAACGGACTTCGTTTGCAGAACAAAATTATAAAGGTTTCGTACGCGCGGCCGAGTTCAGACGCTATCAAAGGCGCTAACCTGTACGTGTCCGGCTTGCCGAAGCACATGACGCAGCACGAATTGGAGAAGCTCTTCAGCCCGTACGGAACCATCATCAGCTCGCGTATACTCCACGAGAACGTCAACGTGGGTCACCTTCTGCAGGTAACTCCCGAGGAAGCAAACATGCAGGGGCCGTCACGCGGCGTCGCTTTCATACGCTACGATCAACGCTGCGAGGCTGAGAACGCGATACGTGAGTTAAATGGTACTATACCACCTGGTGGTAACAGCCCCATAACGGTCAAATGTGCAAACAATCCCAGCAACCAGAACAAAGTTCTAGCCCCTTTAGCAGCATACTTAGCTCCCACAGCCACCCGTCGCATTATTGGCCCTGCAGGCAAGGCTTTACTTGCCATCAATAAAGGTCTCCAAAGATTTTCTCCCCTTGCTGACCCTCTCATTCAAGGTAATGCTTTAGGTGGTTCAGGGTGGTGCATTTTTGTTTATAATATTGGGTCTGATACGGAAGAAAGTGTTCTTTGGCAACTCTTTGGCCCATTTGGAGCCGTCCAGAGTGTCAAAATAATTAGAGATCCCACCACCAACAAGTGTAAAGGCTATGGTTTTGTCACAATGACCAACTATGATGAAGCCGTTGTGGCAATACAATCCTTAAATGGATATTCTCTGAATGGTCAAGTCCTTCAGGTCAGCTTCAAAACAAACAAGAGTAAATCTTAAGCCTATTGGAAAATCTAGTCAATAAATTGTAGCTAATGGAAAAAATGTTGATCATTACAAGTCATGGTTTGACATCTCTGAATAGTACTGAGTAGCAATATTTAAACAGCATGATGCAAATCATGACACAATGTCATTCGCTATAAGTACAAAAATACTGTGAAACTGTAATGATATTCCATCACAGAATTTATTCAATGTTACTTATCCAGTATACTACCCAATCAATAAATTAACACACTCAGTTTTCAACCTTTGGTTGCTTATGTTCCCCTGACAATCATCAAATGATAAAGGTGATACAGTTCATCTTTATTTCTCGCTCCTAAGATAGTTTTGTAGATAATTAATAACTAAAAAGATCTGAAGATAAGCAATAAACCTAACTGTATTGCCAATTTTTACATTTTAAAGTTATGTCCCCAATATTTGTAGCATATAACCTTTCTCAGGACTAAATGTGAGTAATGGTAAACCTCTCCATAATATTATTCTATGCTCTTATTACATATAAAATTGCATTTAATATTAGCAGTACAAAGGAGAATTAAAACAGCAAAAATATGCCATTAGAAATAAAACACATTTCATAAAACTGTATATTAATGAATACATAATATAAACAATGACAATTGACAGTGCAATATTTAATATTTTACTTTAAGTAAAATAATAAAAAAAAGAAGTTATATGTATATTGAAACCAGTGCAATTTGTATCCAACAATATTATATTTTGTTTTTTGAAATTACATTAAAATATTATTATTATAAAACTGACTAATTTGTGTATGACCAAAGATATCAGAAACTAAACTGACTGATAGATGAATTTTATTTAAGAAAATGACATCTTCCATATGTGTTTTTCAAGTTTTTATGTCCTCTGTCACAGATTAACTTAGTGTAATTACTTGATTAATGTAAAACATTGGATGGTTGATACATGCACAAATCATAACTTAGTCCTATAATGCAAGGATAACAAATCAAATTCCTGTTGTATAAAAAATATTATATTATACAAAAAGCAGGATAAATAGCAAATTAGTAAAAAATATAAGCAATTAATGTTACAATTACAGTTATGTACAATATTAGAGTTTGATTTGGTATTCTGCACAAATTTATTTACATGTTTACACATGAGAAATCATAAAATTAATTGATTACCTACAAAGATTGTTAGGTATAAATGTTCACTTTTCAGTTAGTATCAATGGTAATCTCCAAATTATGAAGCAAAGGACCATGACAATTCTGTCTCTACAATTATTGATCAACATTTTATTGTAATTGATTTTGATCATTGTGACATGTATGTGTGTGTCTAAGTGTATCATAATGTGGGCACATAAAACCTATATTAGTATTTTAAAGTGGAAGTCAAATGGAAAGTATGTTTGTGAATATTTTTGTGTGAGTCCCAAGAGTGAATAATTGACAGTAAGGAAGTTTTCATACATTTGTAAGCTCGCACAAAATTGATTTCGTTTGACTTTCACACATTGATATTGTCTCTCTAATTAATTTCATCATATAATCGTACACCTATTTATTATTACCATTTAAGTAATTTATAAAAAAAAATACTTCACTATAAACATAATTTATTGTCATAAATGTAATAGAAATATTAGATTTCATTTTGATTATATTAAAATATATATTTGATAGTGTAAGTTTGAAATTAGTTCTTCATCACATGTAATAATGTACAACACTCATGATTTGTATTATTCCAGTCCTAATGGTATTTTTAAATTGCAGTTAAATCCTATAAAAAATATGTGTCGATAATATTAATTGCAATTTAATTATGCTGTATCTAGTATCAAATATTCGTATGTTCATTAAAATAAATAGTTAAATTAATTCATAGATAAATGCATATCATAATTAACTGAAACACAAGAGGCGAGATATTCCCAATAGACGGCTTGTATACTGCATTTTAAATTAAGTATTTTGTTTAATTAATTTCTACTTTAAGGATAAATGTTTCATTAAGATTTATTTATTTTTATTGTACTTAAAATACGCGAAACTAGTCACTTGTAATTTTGCGCAACATAAATTTTTTAAGTACCTAATACATAAGTAATTTATGTTAGAGAAATGAAAACTGTGTTCTTTAATTTAAAAAAAAAGTATGAGTAGTTTAGGATTTTTGATTTAAATTATGTTCGTGTGGTGTTTGTTTAACTTAAGTATAACATATTATGAAGCACACAATACATAATGTAAATTGATAATGGTGTGTACGAACACTAGTCAAAGGGTAGGTCTTACCTCCGATTTATGTATTCTAAGATGTTTTTTTGAGTTGACACTTTTATCCAAAGTATTCACTAAATCCACTACTATATTTATTTGGCTCTACTATTTGTCTTGAGCCTGGATATTGTGGGATCTAAAAAATCTGAAGTCATTGTCAAATAGAATGAGGAAATCACAGCAGGTGCGATGGTTGGGCTTGGGTACTTATTTTTCGATACTTTCTCTTGCGCTTAAAATAACATTGTAGCGTTTAAAAATTTTTTTCTTCTTGAATATGACTTTCTTATCACCCGCATGATGGAAAAACTGATGATATTAATCGCAAAAAGCTATATTAACTCTTTTGTCATAAAAATCATCAGTCAACGAATAAATTCGCAACCATTTTAATTTATGCCACTGCAATTCAACCAACATATGTATTTTTACCCTTTAATTGAATATACTTACCATCTGTAGAAACATAATTCCCAATTCCGGATCTCGGAATTTAGTCACATACGAACATAGCTTTCACTTGTATACATATTTATGCATTATTCAAGCACTTTAATTGTTGAATACGTTAAAAGAATTGGTCGACAACATTTCTAACGTGTGATTGCCTCCACAATTTTTTATCTTTTCGATCATAATAATTAAATATAATAGATTCCTTTTTGGAACTAAACGCATCTAACAATGTTTAACTTCAACCCAGGTACTTGACTGGATTTAGCTGACCGCATATCCCATTTGTTCTATTAAGCCCCCTAATCTTCTAAGTTTCTTGATATGTAAGCAGCGTAAGTTGTTGAATTTATAATTACAAAATATCGTCTACTACGGAGCAACTCCAAAACCTCAACACTGGTCACTAGTCATGAAGGAAATTCCAAGTTCTGTTTAGATTCATATTATATTAAAATAATGAATAGGAGTTGTACAAGCTTTTTTAAATATTGAATATTCGAATCATTTCCTATTCTAATCCGAATCTCATTAGTTTTAAAGAATCTGAAAGGAACTTGGTGTCAGTAGTGCCCGTATCCGGAATGTAGTAGATATAGTGGATACACGAGATCAAAAGTGTCGACCTCAAATCTATAATGCAATTATTATAATGTATGTTGTGACGTCCTAAATTGAAGTTATGAAAAAAAATGCGCTTGCTTCTCCACCGAAAAACAATAAAATAGTACCACTACACACCTGACCCAATGCCGATTTTTTGTTATGCATTTTGTGTTCTATGTTTGTGTTCTGTTTAGAATAGATTCTGTTAATTTAAAAAAGAAATTAATTACTAACATTATATATTTTTTTTCTCTATTTAATTGTTAATTTTCCCTGTGTTCATTTGGTCTCGCTTCGGGCAGGTTGGGGTATTACGGTTATGGCCTAGGATGTAGCTAGTGTTTATAAGACAGAGTACAAATCGCCGATAATGTATGAAATGAAGCGTTTGGCTTACTTACATATAATTTTTGAAATGTCAACGAATATAATCTGACGTAGGAGATACCGATATAGAAATTAAATATTGACCTTAGCAATAATATGTATAAATAATGTTTTATTTTATCACTCCCTTTTATATTTTTTTAAGTTTATTTCAGATCATGCGCCTTTCCTTAACCTAAGCCAGTCCGCACTTATGTATACCTATTGCCTACCTACTAATAATTTATGTTGAAAAAACATAGGTACTATACATAGTAAATTTAGTTGTTTCTGCTTTCTTAACACAAAATTACTGCATTATCAGAAAAACGATTTTTTACAAGTTTGTAACCATAATTTACTTCCAAAATTATATTTGGTTGAACGACTAGGCTGTTGCGAAAATAACAATTTATAGGTCACAAAATTCGCTTAATTTGTTCGCAATAAAATTTTGTTTGTATGGGACTGCATAAGTGTGGTGCTTCTTCAATGTATGTATACGTACCTCTATCTAATATATTTATTACTGTAAAACACAATTCGTCGATACCGACGTGAAGACTGAATGTAATTACTCCATACTTCCTGCAATTTCCGCAAACTGTTGAACGTTTACTTTTCATGATCACCAAAATAGTTTTTCCCTGTATTTTCTAAGTCTTACTTTATGACAGATTTACCAATATAAAGGATTAAATCTCTGTCGCAAAAATCGCAAGCCCAAATTGTAGTAATCCTGTTACAATTCACATTAGGACTACATAGCACTGTATGTGAAGTGGACCTATTCCCATCATTTTCAGCCTATTTTTATTCACTGCGGGGCGTTAGCCTCAATCATTTTCGTCTTCGTCTTTCTTAGGCCAATGGTATTTAAATGTTCAGGGCGATTATCCTAATCCCAGTACTCCCTTTTTTCGGTCTTGGATAACCTCCACTTAAACTTCTGCTCCGTCTTTCGAGGCCACATCTTTTTTTAAACGTTGATACTTCAGCTTAGCAGACCTGGCTGATTGGCAATAATCTGGATCTCGCATCATTGAGTGTATGGACCAACGTGGTTCTAGAGTCTAGACCATAGTGCATCTTTTTGTGCATGGTCTTTTTTTGTCAAGGTCCTTGTTACAACTATTTAGGCTGATTTTAGAGTACCTAACGCTGACCGCACGCCGACTGTCGGCGTTACTCTTAAAATCAGCTTTAATATGGATTCGGCGTTACACGTATTGAAAATAACTTTTTTTAAATTGTGGTAGATATCGCTCGAAGTGTTGGGCACAGAGTTGGTGGGCAAAACTACCTTACCATTGTACAATATAATATCGACGCAGGAAAGCGATTTTGTCGTATCTCGAAACTTTATTTCCAACTCCTCCTATTAATTTAACTTTATAGCGCGCCATCTTGCCGCTCCCGCGGACCCCGTATCGCTCCCGTCCGCACCACGGGCTCCCGTACCTTACCGTGCCTACGGGTTGCGCCCGCGCTCACACCCCGTCGCCCTTCGAGAGTGTCGAGTCGGTTGTTGTCCGGGATAGACGCGTGCGCGGGCGTGGCCCGTGTGCTCTTCCGCGGTTGTCGATGTAGTAGTGTGTACTTAGTTTCCGACAATATAGTTTATTCGCGAAGATGGTCTTTTAATCCATTTAGTTCCTATCCTGTGACCGGCACTCCTCAGCAAAAATAGGTATTACGTATCCCGATAACTTTCTGATTAATTTCGTTGCGGGTTAAAGACAAGTTAGACATTCCCGGAGACTCGCCGAGCTTCAATGCTCGGTGTCATTACATTGCGTGCCACTGTTGATCCTGGCTTACAGGAGTTGCAGTGGTGGGTGTGAGGGCGGGATAGTCTCCATCTCGAAACAAGCAATTTTACACCTGAACCAAAGAAAAAATATTAAAAAAATGAATAACCTCTAAACTAGAATACTTAGGAATACCATTTCTTTAGTAATAACATTTTAAAATAAAACCTTACATTTTCATGAGGAAATTCAATGCAGTATTTTTTATGAATTAAATAATATACAAAACGCATGTACACATTTTTTGAAATACGACAAAATCGCTTTCCTGCGTCGATATGTATTGTACAAAATATCTCCATAATGATGATCCGATAACCTCATTCAAAAGATAAAGATGGGTTATATGTATATAACTTAAAGGTAAGCATCCACTCAGTCGAACAGCACGCCTCTATCCGTAATATATTTCCGAGTCCCACCAGCTCCTACTGGTCATCATCTCCCGTCGAACATTTTCATCTTAAGGACTCATCGTTAAACCGTTAAACAAAAAAATCTACAATTTGGGAACGAGACGGAAAAACACAGTATATTTTTACATTCTAAGGATATCGCGACTACATCATTTAACCATTGTGAGAATTATGGTAGTTCCTGCTGCTTCCTACCTTCTTCGCATAAAGGTATTCTTTCCTATTGATAACTGTGGGAATGTTCATTTAACATCAATCTATATGGCAGCGATATAGGTACTTATACAGATTATAACCCTATCCAGTGTCCTATGCTGTCAATGTTTTATTTGTAGTTGACGAAAGCAAAACTAACGGGTCATAACTTGTCTAACTCCGGAAATCTAACATAAGCTAGTATTTACCATTTGTATTCGTTTTGTCATGCAATAACCACTCACAACCGCATCTTTTCCCAGCCATTAGTTCCGCATTATAGTTATTACTTAGCAGCTCAGTGATTTAGAATTTCGTCCTGCCATTGAACCATTGATTTAATAAATTCGACAATGTTTGTAAAATGTTCAGATGGTTTGATCACGTACAGACGGTAGATATACATATAAAGGCGGGTATCATACATAGTAACTATGGATGGAAGAGTCGGCAGTATTACTACTTCTGGTTATCGCAATACCAACGTCAGTCAAATCAACATGCTAAACAAGCATACGATCAGAAATATTCTGGATCGGCAAGATTGCAGAAATTGATGAAAGCGGATGGGATGAAAGTTGTGCCAGGATCGGATGAAGTAGAGAACCATATCTAGTCTTTGCCTGTAGATATCAGCCCAAATACATCCCACTGCAGGGTACGGGTCTCCTCTACAATCGAGAGTACGATTGAGAGTGGTTAGGCCATATATAGTCTTTGCCTACTAGTTTGGGATTCAGAATGACGGGTCGTCGTAAACTAACCATAATTGTTTCTAGTGTTTATTAGTCCAATTGTATATTGGAAAGCGCGTAATGTGAGTCCTTAAACTCCAACTTACAGGTAGTTTTACATTTCTATAACTATGTAGGCTATAATTTGTGATAAACATTATTTGTAAATCCAGATAGGCACCTACAAAATTTTTTTTCGTAGCCTGTTTGTCTTTAAAATCATGTTTGATGTTGATGACCCTATTCAGTCAAAAATTCAGAATATAGATCATTATTTATCCGTTCATTATGCTAAAAAATGGGTTAAAGTACCTGCCAAATTTTTTTTTTAACTATTTTACATTGGCGCCTGACGATCTAGCGCTAAATATAATGTTGGACCAATTTCCACCAGGTACACCAAGTTGTACATAGTCGTTCTTTAATAATATACAAGTATCTATACATTCACCAACCATGTCTCATACTGGGTGTTACCTCAAATTTCATACATAGCTTTCGGTCCCATTGTAAGATACTTGTGTTCATAATATAAGGATTTACTTATTTTGTTTCTAGATACATATGTACAATTCTACGTGATATTAGAACCACGATACTTCCATCACGTAGATCAAACATTATTTTGGTACATAGTAAATATGGCGTTTGATTCTCATGAGTAAGCACCTATCCGCCCCCAAAGAATCAATAAAATGAACAAGTTACGAAACATTGTCATTCTTTATATTGTAAGTGAATTTAGCGCCTGCACAATGTCGTTACGCAAAATGGTAGGTAGTCATTATAGTTTGTCTAGAATCTAGATGTAAAAAAGTATTATTAAACGAAGGTAAATCGAATGCAGCGAAAATCTTTGTGTTGTGAAAATATATCACAACCTGAGGTGTAATGTAATCAATATTTAATCATTAATGTATAATATATCTAATTATTATTATAACTTATACCTTTATAAATCATAATATTGATAAGCATTACAATTGAAGTAAGTATCATTTCATTAAAGTATCAAAATTATGGGATATTTAAAATCGATATTATTATATTTTTAGACTTTCTAGTACTTGATATTTTACACTGAATAAAAATAAATAGATTAATGTATGTTTCATGTGGTTGTACATAATTTAATAACTCGTGCTCCCTTTAAATTTAGATTGGTAGCTTTTACGCGGCGCGCCTTACGACAAAAATACTTTTCCCATTGTTTATATTATTGTCATAGCTCAATCGGGTAAGTACTTAACAATCTATTTCAAATTAATACAGAGCGATTTTGTAAAGTGTTATAACCTAATGGTTATGGCTTCAGAGGATCAATGATTGACTTGAGCAATCTTTTATGGTTTAATCTCTTCAGAAATAAAGAGACGTTTAATAATTGGATTCTAAATTAAGTAAAAAGACCGTTCTATACTACATCAATGTAAAAAAACGAATGCAGATTGCATTACTCCGTTGATTTCATTTGGTAATTTTCAAGGTTCCATACATCAAAAAGTACCTACCTAATATCCACGAGAGAGAAAACTAGTAGAAGTGAACACGAAGTGGAAAATTCTTTTTAAGATGTTTTATTTCCAGGCAATCGTGAAAGTCTCAAGTTAAAATTACTAAAGTGGTACCTATAGAATTGTGTTCCGGTCCGTTGGCGCTTTGGTTGGTAAAGATACATAAGCTTTTATTTTCTAACTCAAATATGTAAATCAACCAGGTAATTCCCATTGACCTAGAATCATTAAACATATCAAGGGCCCTGTGCAATTAATATAGAATTAAATAATCATTGGCTCAGTGTCTAATTACCTAGAAAAATCGTAGTGGCTGCATTTACATAAGGGATACCTACCTATTTTACCTAGGTATTACATATTTTTCTCTTGCTGCCTCTTCTTAAAAACACCATAGTGACAAGTGGCAACTTTTCTAGTCTAGTATATTTTACGTCAATGTCTAGACCCTAGAAAACGGTGGTTTTCTTAAACCATTGAATAGATGGTAGATTGATTACGCATGAATTGGGTATGTTAATAATACTGGATTATGAGTATAAATACTAGTAGTTATATAAAATTATTATTTTTAGTTTCCAAATTCACCACATGCCAATAGATCTTTTAAACAATCTGTAATGGGTTTCTCCGACTACGCAACTAACAAGTGGAAAGATTCATAAAAAAAAATTAAACCGACTTCAAAACAAAAAAATAATAAAAACCAAAAAATAATAAAATTATGTGCATTATGTGTGCAGTGGTATTCCACTGCAAAGCAAAAAATAATATTTATTTCATTGTACTTGTGCATGTTGATTAATTTGCTTGAACTAAATGACTTGACTAGCCAACAAATCAAAATACATGCGTAACATTTTGAATACGGGCCGCTAAGTACCGTAGATGTTTTATTTCCAGGATTTGCAATTTTTTATGGGACCAAATGACAAGCACCAGCTTTCAATTAAAGAAATAATTGTCGAAATTAGTTCACACAGTACAGAGAAATGAGGCAACAAACATAAAAAAGCAACATACAGTCGAATTGAGAACCTCCTCCTTTTTTTGAAGTCGGTTAAAAAGATCCTGTCCTGCCGACTGACCGTGCGTTCCACTAGAAGATTATTACTCTTACGCTCAAGAGCGACCACAGCTGTCTCATGAGCGTTGCAATCGCAAATACAAGTGAAACAAGTTATTGGGGCGTTATGAGCGTTTACACATAGCGAGTTAGAAGAAAAAAACCAAAGCTTTAAAGAGGTTCTCTAATAATTATTGGTTAACATGATTTATATTGAACACAATATATTCTTAGAAACATTCACTTTTCTAGCTTTGACATTTTATATTTAACATTACTCACCTACTGACATGGGTGAAAGTCGCATGAGCCCATGACGACATTAATGACGTTTTCGCTGCGACCACAACTATCGTGATTCATGGTTTAGTAACGTATTGTGTGATTCGTGATTATCAAATGGAACGGGCGCAGGGCGGGCCAGACGAAAGAAGTGTTTAGAGCGCCGTGAACAAAGAGAACGTCAAGTGGAACGCAGGCTGATTATTGACAAATGTAGGGATGGGCAAATGGAAAAATATCGATATATATCGTATCGATATTTTTCAAATATATCGATATATATATATATCACCCGAGAAATATCGATATATCGATATTTTTTGCCCAATTTGCAATTATTTATAACAATTGTCAAAATTATCGAAATTTTTAAAAGCAAATACACATCTGGCTGTTTCAACATAACTTTGATTATTTAAAAAAAACGAATTGTTCGACATAAAAAAAAGAAACATAATAAAATAAATCGGATTGGTCAAAAACATGATGTGACGCATGAGCAGACCGCAGAGCTTTAAAGATATATCGATTTTGATATCTGAAAATAAATATATTTTTTTTTTATATCATCCATCCATCCATCCATCAGCCAAAGGAAGTCCACTGCTGAACATAGGCCTCCCCCAATGATTTCCACAGAGACCTGTTGGAGGCAGCCTGCATCCAGCGACGTCCCGCGACCTTTACCAGGTCGTCGGACCATCTTTTGGGTGGACGTCCTACGCTGCGCTTTCCGATACGTAATATTGTTATATCGCGGGAAAAAATATCACTAATTTATATCGATATTTTTCTGAACAAATATCGATACTTTGATATATCGATATTTTTTGCCAAGCCTAGACAAATGTCATGTCTGTCAAATACGTAACAACACAGGCAATTACAAAATTGCAAAATATTTAGCACGACTACACTTGTGTTGTGAATAATTTTGTCCAAGAGTTCTTGTGATCAATCGCCAACTGTACATTTCGTTATAAAGCAATCGCTGGATTAAGATGAATGTTGTGGACGTGTATTAATAAAGGCACCGAGTAAAAATATGTTGTGAAAGTAACGAAATTATCTAGAAATGGAATCATTATCGAAACAAGAGTTAATATCTACAATAACTAAACAAGCAGATCAAATAAAGCGATACGAAGCACGCTTGCGAGGTAACTATGTGGCAATATTTTGCTAGTGAAATAAGAAAATGTGGCTGGATGCAGGCCACTATGGATTTCCTTGGAGAAAGAAATCGAAGGCTAGATATTATGAAATTGTGTTGTTTTCATTTGTTATTATTTACATACTGTACTGTATCAGCCCATATACGCCCCACTGCAGGGCACGGGCCTACTCTACAATCGAAAGTACGATTGAGAGTGGTTAGGCCATATAGTCCACCACGCTGGCCTAGTGCGGGTTGGCGGACTTACATACCATAGAAATTTTTATAAATCGCTATGGTATGCATGTTTCCTCATGATGTTTTCCTTCACCGTTTTAGTGCGTGGTGATTGACTGTCAATACACACATGACTCCGAAAAGTCAGAGGTGTGCCCTGGGATTTGAACCCGCAACCACCGTGAACATATTAGCAGCCGCGTCTAGTCCGTTTACCAACAGGCCACCACGCACTTCTATTATTATTATTTACATACTTCGGGTTATATTTTTGTATCAGCCCGCAAATGGGTATATGAAAATATAGTGTAGTGCATCTTATTCACTAAGACTAAGAAATCAATGTTTTAACTTTTATTTCCGGATTAAATAAACTTATAAGTTCTTAGAATTTGCCATCTGTCTATTCCTGAAATAGGCATATATGGGTTAAATTTGGGTCCGCTTAAAAAAAGTTTTTTGTAACCAATATGATTTCAGATGTTGTTGCTGCATATAAAGGTCTTGTCAAAGAGAAAGAAGCATTGGAGATAAGCTTGAAGGCTCTCAATAAAACTGAAAACCCTGTGGATGGTAGTGGTGGAGGTAATATTATTTACAAATAGTACACTCATGATTATGTTTTGGTAAAAGGTATAATACTAAGAAATTTTGTAATTGTAAAGCTCTTATTCTTTCTGCTCGGATTAGAAACTAATCCTATATCTTTATATTTAACATTAACATTGTAACACAATATGTAAATAGTTAACAATCCATTATGATGGTATCTTAGATTTATGCCAATGTTACACATAGAAATAAAAATATTCATTAAAGATTTTATCAGGAATTTGGTTTAATTTTTATATTTCTTAACTTATCTGGATGACAAAACCAAATCTGCAATAAAATGTGGCAATACTTGTTATATATTTTTTTTATTCGAATTAATAGCAAGACGAGCATGCCTTTCGCCTGATGGTAAGTGATACAACAACTCAAACAGTAGCAGAACCGAACAACACCTCGAATCACAAAGCATTGCTTGGCATTCCACTGCGCTTGCCATCCTGAGACATAAGATGTTAAGTCTCACTACGTTCAGTAGTTACTCTGGCTACAATGTCCTTCAATCCGAAACACAACAGTGCTTCTACACTGGCACTTTGCTGGAAAAAATAGACAGTGACAATTATATTTCAATCCATTACAAATTTCAGATGATTCAGTTGCAACACTTACACTGTCTCTATCCACCTTGACAGCAGAGAAAGCTCGAATGGAAGAGGCTTTTCAGGCTGACAAAAAGGTCACAAGGGACAAGGTATGACATAACTTAAGTTTTTTATAAGTAACTTGATGTGAATTAACATCACCTCTTTATTCTAATACTTATTTTTTTAGGTGGTAGTGGTTTAAGTTATAAGTAGTTTAAGCCATGACCATCAATTCATATGCTTCCCTATTTGGTTATTCTTCACCCTTACTTAATGTTTGTTCCAAATAAATAAAATAAATCCATATCCATAATATTATGTTTGTTTTCAATAAATGCTAAAAGCACTAAGGCTGCCAATTTCTTTTTACACTGATTTGTAAGGTTGAATTATTTTCCTGTATTATCCAGTGCACTGTTAAGGGCTTAGCCTTACTCTGGATTGTAAAGTTGGCACATGTCCTGCAGTGGTAGGTATATGGGTGGGGTTATATTAAACTAGAGTTTATATACTTCCTGTTAGCTTAGTACACAATGTTCCATATACTTAAAGAAATCAATGTATTTGTATGGGGATATTTCGACTTTTCGGAGGTTGGTCCTGGAAAGCATTCAACTGCAATAGTATGCACTGCTGTTCTTATAATTTTAGGGACGTTTTTCTTGGTGATATAAATATATATTTTTATTGTGAGATAGATTGATTCTTTTTCCTTTTATTTTCTTAATTTATCTTTGAAAGTATACTACTGCAATTTTATTTTTTTGTTTTTGTTTTTTTTTGCTTGGCTTGATTTGTTTGTTTATATGAAATGTATTTTAGATGGTTTTCATTCCTTCCTTTGATTTTTTCTATTAAGATTGATGTCTTACACTTTACTGTAATATCTATTTTGTTAGTTTGTTTAATGATGTTGGATTCATGTTTATTACATCTGTCTGCTTAGAACTTGTACATATTGTGTTTTGTACATTATTCTGTTTATTGACATAAATAAATGAAAAAAGATTCAGTTCCTCTGTTTTATGTTTTCAGTATGAGAATATAATTGCAACAATGCGCGAAGAGACAAAAACACTTGTACAACAGCATTTAGTTGAGGTCAATAACCTTAAGGCTAAGATATCCTACGAGATACAGGAAAGGGAGAAAGAGAGAGCTGATCATGCAGCCATGATGAAGTGAGTAATGATTTTTTTTATAAACAAGTACATCAAACCGACACCCTCTTAGTCCTGGTTTCATAGTAACAGTTTTGTGTAAGAAACAATTAGAAATTCAGTGTCACAACACTGACTTAATTCAATTATTGGTTTGTGTGACTGTAGTTTCTTCATTCTCATTAATACAGGGTATATCCAGACTGCGACCAAAAACGAAGCTAGGTGGTACGTTTAATGACTTCAGACACACACAATGCAACAAAAAATTTGGCAAAAAATAAAAAGATTTTATTTATATCTTTCCTTACTTAAAAAAAAGGTTTTTTCCTACGGTCGTATTTTGGTGGTATGTAAAATACACCCTTTTGTTTCAAGTAATATTTCAGCGAAAACTACGGATTTACAACTCAAACATGATGATATTTAAAGCATAACAAGGAATTTTTTTGCTGTCTTTTTTTGTAGTCACTAAAATTACCACCCGGCTTCGCTGTCGGTTGTAGTCTAGATATGCCCTGTATGAATTTTATTTCAAGGTAATATGTAGTCATGCGCAAAATGAATCACTAAAGAAAAGAGAGGTATATATCTTTTAAGTCTAAAGATATATATCACTCTTTTATATCTTTATATCTCTATCTCACAATGATCAATGAGCTAAAGAATGAGTTGATTAAAATTGAGTTATGTGTCTTTCTTTATATCTATACCTAAGATTGACATTTTGGTGGAGTATATCTTTATATTTCTATCTGAGTTGATGAGCTTAAATTAGTTGATTAGAAATTTAGTTATGAGTCTTCCACAATATCTATATCTAAAATTAACATTTGGGTGGACGTTCAAGTGGGCTATATTCGAGTAAAAATTGCTTTGTGGTTTAGATATAGTATTGTTACAGTGAGATAAAGAGATTAATTATTTTCTGCTGATATCTATCAACAGAAATAAATTGTGTTTAGAAATATAAATGAGGAGTAGTGAAATATGTAAAAATTCATGGACATTAAACATTGCATAAACTGGATATTTTTGTAACTAAAATTTTTGTGCTATGGTTACCACTGGTACAAGATATTTCACGGAAATAAAACAGAAATCCGAAAAAAAAATGAATACAATATATCTTTGCTAATCATTGTAAATAGCTTTGTTTTCGCTTACACTCCATTTACTACTGTGATCGTATTTCACGATCGTACGCATGCCGCATGCATTACATTGTGAACATAAATATTCTCTTTTCCGCTCACACAAATGTAAAAGTCTATATCTGTTTCTTTCCAATCTTTGCAGTGAAATTGAACCAATAATGATCTTTACGCGTACGGATATAATGAGTTAGTTTGAGTGCAAGGGATATAAAGATATAATAGTTCTCCGTGCGTCGGATATATATCTTTTGCGTAAATAGCTCCTGAGTTACACATATCTGGTAATATGCGAGTCACTGAGCGTGTAGCTGTATTTGTTTATTTATTTGGTACTTCATGAATACATACAACATTTCTTAACATTATGTTAATATAATTTTGTTTTTTTTTTGTCCAGAGAACTGCATTTAAAATTAAACAGCGAGAGAAAAAGTAAAGAAAAATTGGAAGATAAAGTGGGGAATTCTTCAGAAGCTCAAGGTATGTTTTTATTTGGTTTTATTAATTTATAATTTTGTGTCTAACAAACGTGAAATGTTCCAAATGCAACTCAAAAACCCTTATCTTAAAGTTAGTCATAAAGTTGTATGCTCTTTTTTTGCAATGGTTGCCTGCGACCGCTCATGGACAGTACCAAAGCCAAACAACACCATGAATTACAATGCTTGGCATTCCACTGTGCTCACCATCCTGAGACATACGATGGTTAAGTCTATAATATGTTAGTTATTCTAGGTACAACATCCACCAAACAGAAATGCAACAGTGCATATACACTGCTGTTTGGCTGGCTAAATAGACATTGCGCTGTTAACTATCCAAGCGGCCCTTCACATTGAGAGACCTGTAAAATATGTCCCGTACATTTTTTGTAAAGTATTTTCTCTTCACTTTGTTAACAAGCAGTATTTAAAACCATTATGTAAACAAAGTCTACTTATAATCGCTGATCATCAGGCAATAATTTGTTTTGACTGCGTCATTACGCATAGGTTTTGTGCGCAACACGTGTGCAGTTAAAATGCTTGTATATCTTGAGGTACAATTATTTCATTTCCTTTTACTAATGTTAATATATAATAATATTAAGAGTTGAACCACTTTAAATAAGACAGCGCGGCGGTTAATGTCTATGCTTTAGTTTTTAACCGACTTCAAAAAAAGGAGGAGGTTCTCAATTAGAAAAAATAGTAAACATGTGAATATTCCAATATCTTTGGCAGCTTTTAGCCGATTTTAGCGATTTTATTATCATCGGAAAGAACATATTCCTTGTGGAGACCAAATTTTGTTCATTTAAATGCCTATCAACACTAAAAAGATAAAAATAACTAAAATTTTTAATAAAAAAAATAAAAACCGACTTCAAAACAAAAATCCACTAAAAACCAAAAATAAATAAAATAATAACTACCACTCCAAAGCAAAAAAATAATATTTATTTCATGGAGCTCGTGCATGTTGATTAATTTGCTTAATGACTTGACTAGCCAACAAATCAAAATATATGCGTAACATATTGAAGGCGGGTCGCCCAGTACCAAACATATAGATATTTAAATTAATATAAGGCATAGGTCCTTTTTAGTGGATTTTTGTTTTGAAGTCGGTTTTTATTTTTTTTATTATTTAGAGATCGTTTGTTAGCACATTTTTTTTAAATTACATGCTTTAATGGGGCTTTATTAGAGTATTTATAATATAGAGGGAGCGCTGTCACACATTCGCGTCTTGAAAATATAAATATATTTTAGGTCGTAATGTTCGCGCTCTTGTATTAGTGAAAATTGAATTAACTATTTAGCAATAAATTATTTTGATAGCCGAAATTATACAGGGTATATCAAGACTGCTACCGAAAACGAAGCCGGGTGGTAGTTTAAGCGACTTCAGACACAATGCAACAGAAAATGTTGGAAAAAAAAGCGTCAATTTTTTTTTTGTTATTTTTTTTTATATGGTCGTATTCGGGTGGTAAATACATTTTTTCGTAAAATAATAGTGTATACCTTTTTATTTATAAAGACTCTAAGGTATAAAAGAGATTAAAGTATTATTTTAGCAAAAACTATGGATTTACCACCCTAAAATGGCGATATTTAGAAAACGATAAAAAAAAAATTGCGCGTTTCTTAGCAAAATTTTTAGTTGCATTGTGTTTGTAGTCAGTATAACTACCACACGGCTTCGTTTTCGGTAGTAGTCTTGAGATACCCGGTATTTAGCTATTATGTTTTAAAACGCGTTTGATTAGAATTAAATAGCCCTTATCTATTAATTTTTACTTTTTTTCAAGTTCTTAATGTATTTTGGACCTATCAAATATCAGCCAATAGAAGAGCAGAAAAAGGTGGCCCGGCGCCACCATTTTTATCTACGTTTTTAAAGTACCAGCGCTCGCTCTATTTTATATATACTCTAAGGGGGAGAAATACATTTTGAACACGTCTCAGAATTATAAAATAATGACTCAAAGAGTGAATGAACGCTACAGCTTCACAAGCGGAGTTGGAGAAGCGCGTGCGAGATCTGAGCAGTTCGCTGGAGGCCGCTCAGCGGAGGCTGCAGAGAGCCGAGGCCAGGACGGTCGAGACTCCCGCGTTGTTGGTCCGTCTGCAACAGAAACTCGCCTTGTTGGAACAGTCGCATTCTGTCGCTATCAGAGAGGTAACATTACATTAGCGATTTATATTGATTTATATTTGATAATTTATATGTACAAACGTGAAATGCTCCAAAAGCAAATCAAAAACCTTTATACTCAAGTTAGCCATAATATTTTGTTTAATGTCAGCGATCATGACATTCGTCTGATGGTAAGCGATACGACCGCTCATGAACAGTAATACCTTGAAATACAAAGCAATGCTTGGCATTCTTCTGCGCTCGCAATTCTGAAACATAGATGTCAAGACTCATGATGTCCAGTAGTAACTCTGGCTACAATGTCTTTCAATCCGAAACACAACAGTGCATTTACACTGTTGTTTGACGGGAGTATCGTTGTATAGTTGGGGTATCTACCCAGGTGGTCTCTCACATATGAGACCAGTAAAAGGCAATTTTCAAAGCAAATTTCAAATGTCAAAGGGATTGGCAAAGTTAGTTTGTGTTGAGCCTTAGAGTAGTTATAGACGTTGCAAGTGGCCTCTCCAGTTATATATCTTTATATCAAAGGGTAAATAATACCTCTCAATTCAATATTTTTTGTCACCCGCTTTACTGCGGAGGGAATGGACAACTATTTGTTTCCGACTCCTCCTTTTGTTTTTCTTTCTGATTAATTTCGATGCGGGTTAAAGACAAGCAAGTGTCCCTGAGAGACTCGCCGAGCTCCGGAGCTCGGTGTCAAATCTTTGTATGCCACTGTTAATCCTGGCTGACAGGAGTTGCAGTGGCGGGTGTGAGGGTGGGGTCTCTAGTAAGTGGTGGTGTGGTGATTAGGCCTTATGTAAGCCATACACACTACGGTCTACCGGAGAGGTCATCTGTACAGGTATGCCTGCGCAGGTAGACCGAACATTGGTACCGTGTATGGGAACGTTACGGTGTACCGGAGCGGTCTTTAGTTCTTTTTGCGATGGCATCGAATAAGGACGAATGTTTCCTTGACGTCACTTACACTGCACGTTTAATACATGTACTCACTGCACAATAATCATGGCACAAAACATAGTTTCTGTTCATTACAGCAGCAACTTCACTACAAGAAAATACAATAAAATCTATCGACGCATTACGCAATACTTGTTCACAGAAGTTCTTGTTAACAAACATGGCGGCCCGCGGCACAGACATTACCCCAGAGCGATAGGCGACCGCGGGGTATGTAGGGTTTGCGCGAGGAGTGCTAATGTCATGTAATGGTATAAGCATAGATTATAAAGGATCGCAAATGTTTTAAGGGACGTTAATCGGCCATGCTAGAAAATAACTGACGCGACCTGTGCAGGCTTACCTGCACAGGTGGACCTTGCCGATGGATCTTAGCATGTATGACAGCCATTAGAGTACTTATGTATGTGTACAACAGGAGCAGATAAAGACGATGCGCGCGGAGGAGTGCGCGCGCAAGGCGTGTGCGCGCGGCGAGGAGCGCGTGTGTGCGCTGGAGGCGCGCGTGTGCGACCTGTCGCGCGCCGTGGGGCAGCACGAGGCGCGCCGCGTGGCCGACCTGCGCACCATACACGCGCTCAGGGAACAGCTGCGGGGGAGGCTGCTCACTGATATCAATACGGGTATGTCATGCTGTTTGTATAGGTGATTTGTATAGCGTGGTTTATATAGGGTGACTTATATAGGGTGATTTATACAGCGTGATTTTCAAGTGGGCGTGAAAGCCAACATCTTCGCCACCACCTTTAGGACTAGTTTTAAGAAAACAAAAAATGCTGTTCTTATTTTTTTTTAATGAGTAACCAGAGTGCCAAACTCGACTTTTGTAACATCGATGGTTTACATTTTCCATACAATTTACCATTCCTTAATTCAACCAAGTATGAAATAGGAAGTATTATGACATACAGGGAACTCAAGGAAAGAAGTCATTTTAGATAAAGTAATATTTTATCTTCCATCTTAAATACCTCTATGCTGAGGCCTCATGCATATGAAAATCATGATGATTAAAACTAACTTAAGCACAGTTTGTACTAAATTTTATGAAAGTAAATTATCCCTATCTTATATGTATTTCAGAAGAAAAACCAACTGAAGAGATAACTGTAAAAAGTGAAACGGACAACGAGAAGTTGGCAGATAGCGAGTACCTGCAAAATTTGATGGACAAAATACACATACTGAAAAAAGAACTCATATCAGAAAACGATAAACTAGGCTGTCCCATAGACATCACGACTGTATTCAAAGTGGATGGATATGAGAACATCCATACTAAATGCAAAGAGGAGTATGAGAGCCTTAAGGCTGAGTTTGAGGCTTTTAAGGCAAAGGACTTGAAGAGAGATAGAGAAGGCGATAATGATGGTGAGGTAGAGAGGCTTAAGAGTGAGGTAACGCTTTTGAGGGAGAAACTTGAAACATACGGGGCGCTTTTGGAAGAAGAAAGGCAAGATAAGTTGGATAGTTTGAAGATTTATGAAGAGGTATGTGTTTGGTTTGTTTTATTTTTACTTCTTATTCATACCTTATTACCTTAATGGTCAGCTCATCTCTATGTGATATGGTGTTGCAGATTTTCATGAGCGGTGGTGATCACTTACCATCAGGTGAACCATATGCTTGTTTACCCTGTAAAATATAAATATATCAAAAGGCGAAAAAAATTGGCACATTGGTACTAAAATGCAAATGACAAGAAATTGTTTTTTAAATGGGAGTAGAAAAATATGTTGCAATATTGTATTAGTGCATTAAGCGAATAAGCCACGAATTTTATTCAGCAAATATTAACAAAGTAGAACCAAAATGACCATTTTATTTTGTTCATTTATTTTTATACAAAATGATTGCCTATAAAATGAAATTCAATCATAAAGTCAGAAATCAATTTAAAAATAAAAGTACAATATGGCTCAAAGAAAATGTGTTACAGACAACCATGTGATGGATTTGAGAAAAAGACAAATAGAAAGCAGTCTAAAGTGTGAAAAAAACTAAGAAAAAAAAGTATAATAAATACAAATAATTTATTAACTGCAAGTAATAAAAAAACATGTATTGTGTCGGGAGATTGAAGATGATAATTACGTTAAGACTTTACTTCAGTAGGTTACAAATCTTAGCAATACCGACAGATAGTAATCGTTCAATGTGATCAAAATTCAAATAATTATCCTCAAAATTACAGAAGCTAAGAAATGAGCAAGAGTACCACAAGGAAGTGACGTCAGAGCTGAAGACCAGGGTTCAAAGCTTGGAGAAGCAGGTCCAGACACAACGGGACAGGTATGCGGCGCTGTTGGAAGAGACGGACAATTACATACGCGGCAAGAATGAGAGGGCCCGGCGAGTGAGTGCCGAAGAGGGATGGAGGGATCATGGAGTGATCGCGGTGAGTTTTGTGTACCAGACTTGATAAAACGTATTTCATTGAATCCGGAGCACTAAAGATCGACGAGACTTTGGAAATGTCTAACACAAAAATGTAAGGCGATTGAATTTCCTAAAATTCTACTTTATATCGAAATTCATTGCAGCGGAGATTGCATGATTTACTTTAATTCGCTTTGATGTGGATAGTATCTGTAGGGCGCCATAGAATTTTCGCTCAAAAAGGCATTAATCGTACGTCCGCTACTGTGATTACTGGCTTAGTATTGATTGTGGCGTGTACAGGACGCGTCTGGTCCGCCTCACATGCTTCACTACGCGCACGAGCTGGCTCGGAAGGACCTCGACATCTCGCTCCTCAGGAAGGACAAGCATCTGCTCGAGGGACAGTACAGGTACTCTATCTACAGGGTATATTGAGACTGCAACCGAAAACGAAGCCGGGTAGTAGTTTAAGCGACTTCAGACACAAAGCAACAAAACATAAAAAAAAAATTACAAGTTTCTTTTTCTTTTTTATTTCCTATGGTCGTAATGAGGTGGTAAATACATTTTTTCTTGAAATAATGATCTATACTATTTTTATTTATAAACACTTTAAGGTATAAAAGAGTTAAAATTATTATTTTAGCAAAAACTATGGATTTACCACCCAAAAAGTATGATATTTAAAAAATAATTAAAAATAATTGTCACGTTTCTTAGCGAAATTTTTCGTTGCATTGTGTTTGTAGTCACTAAAACTACCACCCGGCTTCGTTTTCGGTAGCAGTCTTGATATACCCAGTATAGTAACATTTTTAAACTGCCTTGACAATAGGGATGTTAACTAGTGTTACAAGGGATGCTCTTTCATAGTATCGATAAAAATATCATTGATCCCGATATTGATATTGCTTAAAACTAATTATGCAATTTTTTATATATTGGCACAAAACATTTTCCTGTTTTATATTGGGTGACAGATTTGAAAAAAATTAAGTAATTATCATAAAAGGGGAATGCCCATTGTACTATGAAACTTAGAGTCGATGCGAAGATTGTTGTCTCTTGATGAACCCTACTTTTTTGTGTAGAAAAATATATATATTTTCAATAAATATTAACATAATTTAGATCCAGGCCCGGAGTTCTTGGAGTAAAAGGCATAATTCACAGCTAATGGAATTATAAATGTCTGCTTTTAATGTAGATGGTCCAGCTTTAACTAGGTGAACAATATAATTCGATCTGAAATTAATTGTATACTAAGTTACTAAATATTTATATCATCTGTTGTATGATGTTCAAATAATAAAAAAAACTATTGTGCTAAATTAACCACTCATTAAACTTACTAGAAAATATTATGTGGTGATTTATACATATTTTTTAATATTATTACAGGGATTGTCAGCGAGAGGCGACTATAGAGAAAGAGCGCTTTAAAGAAGTTATAAGGACTTTGAAGGAAGAGATTGATAGGTAATGTACTGAATGCATTTAAACTCTAAATTATATTATTATATATTATTTTCCGGGTACATTCGCAGTGTTTACGAAAATTTTCAATGATGACAATAAATGTACGTTCTGCGGAGTTGTACACAATCATGGAAATTGTTATAACTTTCAAAAATATTAATTAAACTTACACTTAATCGAATCGAACAATGTTAATTAAACTTACACTTAATATTCGTTTACACTTAACTGGCTAAGTAGAGAGGAGTGATATAGGCGAGTGTAGATGGAAGAGTCAGTAGGGGTCGATCTCGCCGAACATACACAATCCAAATCAGTGATACCCTTAACAAGGGTACTCTGAAAAAAGTACCCTAAACCGACAAAAATGCAGGAAAAGGTTGATGAAAGTGGATGAAGTGAAAGTAATATGTCAGGATCGAGCCAAGTGGCGTTATATAGTCTCTGCCTACCCTTATGAGATACAGGCTTGACAATTATATATGTATGTAATCAAATCGTGTCGTTACGTTTTTGGTTTTATGTTTTACGTGCGGTAGTCGAGTAATATTTATATTGAAGTGTAATCAAATTTGACTCTATGTAAAGTGACCCCCACTAGAACAAATAACTTCTCGTATGTGTTTGCGCCCTCGTTGATACACTTCTGTCTGCTGCTGATAATAGATTGAACAGGCCTTTGAACAAATTGTTCGAACTTTAAACCTTTATCAAAGCATCCCGGTGGAATCAGTTTCCTCCTGCTGTACATACCTATAAGACCAGACCCAAACAACGTGAGGGCCTATATCTTCGTCAAATGTCCGCAACGCATAAACTGTTTGTTTTGCGTAAAGATTATAGTGCAAGTAAACGCCCCGTAGTTTTTACTTTCTGATATTCACAATTCATGCACACATACACATTAACTATATTTTATTTTCTTGATTTTTATATAATTTATTTTTTCTTTCAGGCTTCGCCGTATCCAATCAAGAGAGGGCGCTAACTTAGAATATCTGAAGAACGTAGTGATGGCATACCTACTGTCAACAGACTACGCGGGAAGGAAACACATGCTAAACGCAATAGCCGCGGTTCTACACTTCACTACTAGCGAGAAGAACACGGTGTTATCGACATTGTAACGCGCAACACTAGTTACGAATTGAATATCGATAATATCGAGGATAGTGCTGTGGTGTTTAGTCTGGAATGACATT